>JAAGEH010002534.1:15072236-15394295 GCA_011751065.1 Lasiurus cinereus | reverse complement strand
ATAGTTTCAACTATAAGTTTTGAATACAACTCATTCTAAATGCAGACCCCTAGAAGTCTGGTCCTGTAGATTGACAACTGGTTTCTATTACTGGAGAGGAAATTTATCATAATAGTCAAGCTCTCAATTCTAGATTCAGATAGGCCTGTGCTAGTATCAAAATCAAAGTTTCACTTCTTTTTAAGCGTATGACACTAAAAAAAACCCACCAAATCCATCTTTCTCTAAACTTCAATGTTTTTATCTATAAAATGGAGGCAATACCAGACCTATAGTAAGTACTAAAGAAATGTAGCTATTCTTTTCTTTTTTTCAACCAAAATTATTTTGTAAAATTAAGGAATTTTATTGTATTTGTAAGATACTTTCCATCTAATGCTAAAATAAGGAGACATTGATTTGGTAAAGCAGACATAGTTAAAATAGAGCTTACAATAGGAGATAGTATTTGATCAAAGAAATAAAGCTAAAGGCACTATATGAGGTTACACATGGATGGTCAAGTTATACCCAAATTGTGCTGCTCAAAGGAGCATGCATTTATTTTTTTCATGGTACCCTTTTACTCTGCATGGCTGTTGTACAAAATATCCCCAGTTCCCTTGAGAAAGAGTATCATATCTAAAACACACTTGGATGAACACTGAATATTAACATATTACATGACACCATATAAATGGGTTGAATAGAAGTGAACAAAAATACACAGTCTTCAATCTTTTGTAAAGAAGCATGCATTTTAAAGAAGATGGTGGTTCCTTTTGTGATATATTTTTTTTTAAATTTTATTTACAGAATCATCATATGCTTCTTGGAATGGTACAGGATAGGCCTATACAGCATACGTTTAAGGAAAATAGGCATAAAAGCACCATAATTCCAGAATTACAAAGGCAAACAGAGGCTTTTAAATTGTCAGTATAAAAAAATAGAGTTAGGAAGCCCACTCGGCAAAAGAAAAAAAGAGGAGAGGTAGATAGAAGAAAAAAAAGTAGCTCTTACTCCAATAAATTTTGTAAATTTTCCCTTTATAATTTGCATTTAAGGGAACATTTCACAACCAAGTGGGATTAATATACTGTCTCAACTACTAAGACTTGCTAGAATATTAAGATTATAATGTAAATTTTTGCCATTTGGTTCAGAAATCTATCAATTAAGTTTATATAAGTTCATTGTTGAGGTAAAGTTATACAAATTTTTAGAAAAAAATTTTTTGTAAACCTAAATTTACTCATTTAGGTTTTCTTTTCTAATGAAGGACATTAGGTATTAAAATGCATTTATAAAGAAAATAAAAATATTTTATCATTAGTTCTTAACTCAGCAATTTTAACTAATTACCTAAAAATGTAACCTATAGTATTCACAATGCCATCTTATACCCCCAGGTGTTATTGTCTTCTTTACCTAAGCTTGTGATGACAAATGACTGTGGGCAAATTCAGATGGAAACAAATGCCAAGTTGGAGGAAGCAGAGGAGAGAGAGAGATAAAGAGAGATAGAGAGATAGAGAGAGAGATAGATAGATAGATAGATAGATTGATAGAGAAAGAAAGAAAATAAAAAAAAAAACAAGGAGATGGAAAGCCCTAAGAACCCAATCAGGAGGAAATAATCAGATCTGCAGTAGCTTAACTGCCATCTTGAGAAAACCTGTTTCCCAGAAGATCAAGAAGAGATATGTTACAACCAGTTTCTTATTTTGGGGAACACAGTTTCTTTTTAAAGTGAAAACTTAGGTAAATCTCCAAGTGACCTTTAATAATATTAGGATTTTTTTCTTATATCCTGAAATGCTTGTACAATTTTATTTATATGGGTTCTTCAGATGCATATTAATATTCTGTTAAATAAGATATATATTTTTTATTGATAGAACCTACAATAATGGCTAGTTTTGTAATCATTCACATGTCGGGAACAAATGCAGCAACATAGATTTGTCTTGATCATTTTAGTTGGGACTTACTTAAGCTATGTGTAAGCAGTATCCTTTGATTAAATAATGTGGTTTGATTTAGTACAATTAATAAACATTGAAAGAAGTATAGCATGTGAAAAGCTTTGGTTCTCATGTATGATTAGTTTTTCCTTTCATGTAGACTGTGAAAATGGGTTTCTGTGTGAAGTTCCCATGTTTCTAAATTAAGAGACAATAGAATAACTTTTGTGAAAATAGACAGCCAGGAAGCAACATGTTTTGTACTGTACTCCCAAGCTTCCCGTTTCTAGGATGGCTAAATTTATGAATGATATACAATTTAATACTTATAACACATTTTGAAAATCTAAATCACATTGTTGCAACTAGGCAACTGTTGAAAAGTAAGTGCCAGATTTATTAGCAGCCATTTTATAAAGATTTCATTGAGTAATGTTGGTGTACCCTCAGTAATTTATTTGATTAATAATATTTGATTTGAACCCAAATGATGACTTCTCACATATATGACAGAACTAATGAACTGTGAAAGAAGAACCGTTCAGTTCAGATGGTCACCCAAACCACTGCTTAGTTAATCCTTTAAATAAACTGGAGCTCACAATGTGTCCCTTTGAAGTCATAAATAATGTATATTTTTCTTTTGACTTTTAATAAGCCAGTAGGGTTCATCTCACAGTCTCCAAACACATATATTTTATTATGGGCCTCTGCAGTTTACTTTAATTAGTGTGTCTGAGTGCTTTGGGAGCCTTAGCCCTACTGAAAACAAACAGAGTCTTACCATCTATAAAACATTAGCTCCCTTTGGTTTATCCTGACACAGCGGGGGAGGCTCAGTGAGAAACACATGGTGTAAGTAAACACTCATAATTGCATTAGCATTCTCTGGTGGATTGGTAATTCAAGCTCTGCTCCGTGATATTGTAAGAGCAGTTAGAACAGGTTTACCAATCTTGTGGTCTGCTAGGGATTTCATCAAATTCCATGTGAACAGAACTTTAAGTGACAAATCTACTGGAAACAGAGGAGGAGAGAAGAAGGCATGTTGTAAAATGAAAGCTCATGAGGCCCTATAACTTTGTTGTATGTCTGAGGTAGCTGTGATATTTTTCAGTTTCAGTTACCATTTCTTTCCTCGTGTTATTTAATATTGAAATCAGTTTTAATCTGCTCTTTGGATAGGTCCACTCTATTGACTGTGATTGTACAATACTAAATAAGACAGTTGGTTGATTAAAATTTTCAGCTTTCAAATATCTATTTTTATATACTCAAATATATGTGTCAATAAAAAAACCATGCCACTGATAGTTGATGGAATGAATGTATTATTCTAAAACTAATTTGTAGTTAAAATTCCTGGTTTTTATATTTTGTATGTATAAGCCTGGTGTACATGATCACTCTTATGCATTTGAATTTATTACTCCAGAAATTGCTTAGAATAATACATGACCAAATATGTGGAAGGGTAACAAGAATGTCAAATACTGTCTAATTGGATGGATCTGTTTGAACTGGATACAAAAATTGAAGCTGCATCAATAACTATAAGTGGCTTGGTTATTTGAAACACTTGCCCAATAGAAATTGTTCAATTTACCTATTTTATTTAAATACAGTCTATTTTTGATGTTTGGTACTGCTTTTGCATTTACTTGACTTTTTATTTCTTTTGGTTTATTTTGATTTCTTTTGGTTTATTAAGTTGGTTAGAAAAGGCAAACTAATTGCTGAGGGTATTTCTTAGCCACTTCAGAAAAAAAAAAAAAGAAGTCATATCAAAAATTGATTGAAATCGCTGATTATATAGTGTCATGTATATGCAATCTATACAAGTGCTATTAGAAATATAACTTCACAACTTCTAGTGGCTCTATAAAAAAGGAAATTAAACAGGTGAAATAAACTGTACGAATATATATTATTTAATGCAATACATCCAAAATATTATGATTTCAGTATGTAATTACCCCTATTTCAAAATTTGTTCCATGTACTATAATTTTTACGTAATTTTTATTACTTGAGAAAAAATTTATTCAAAGCTTCATTTTATATTTAAGGGAAAAAATCTAAATTTGAGCTTTACTGATAATCAAAAAGTAAGCAAATGTAAAGAAAACTCATACGTTTCTGAATCGTAAGTTGCAGTATATGCAAAGATATTTCCACCTTGCTCTTCTTATTCAATTCTATATCTTTTCATATTATATGTGAGTTCAACTAAAGAGCAAAAGTGTTTTCAAGTATTTATAATGCTAATGTAAAATCACACAATATTTGTGTTTTCAGGATTAACTTTAAAAATGATCAAAAATACAATTTTAAAAATGTTTAAAATTACATGCTAGTTGCTAATTCAAATTATTCTATTATTTAATTTGCTGAGCCAATGTTTAGTCAAAATGAATCTTTTTAACAAGTTTTGTTGATCACATTTCCCTAGAGCTATAACTGCTAACACTTTTAAAAATATTTGAGTGTTGTTTAATTTTTCATGCAATGAAAATTCAAATGCGTATTTAAAAATTTCATGTATAACAGAACCCTATATATTATGTAACTATATTTTGCATATCATGTAGACTCTAAACATGTAAATAAAATATAAATGGATCATTTATGAAGTGAAATTAAATATTAAACTTGCTTAATCACAGATAAATTATATATATATATATATATTTAAATTATATATTTTTTTAGGTCAGTGAAGTATTTTAAAAAATTTTTACATAAAATCTGACATGAGATTTATTAGTAAGATATGTTATGGTTATATAAATTCATATAATTATGAATTTGGCCAATTCTCTAATATTATAATGACTCCTGGACATTTCTTTTGCATTATCATATTCAAACGTATATTCATATCTAATTTTATTACATAGGATTCATTTTCTTAGAATCAAAAGGTTGATAATATAATTAATTTAATAGAATAAGGCAATTAACATCTAAACTATTGGGGCATAATTATGAGATTATTTAAATTGAAATTTTCTCAAAGTAACCTGAAATTTTCTCATATTATGTGGCATCCTTAAAAATGTATGTAAAAGAAACCTAACATTTTAAAAGCACTGTAACACTACCTTAGTTTTGAAAAGTTATTTTCCAGTGAAGATTTAATTTGGAGAATAACCTACTTCATGTTTTTCTATAATTTATATAGGCTCTTTGTTTAATGTGTTATGATGATTAAAGTCTCACGAATAAATCAACCTGTCAAAACTTTCCAGATCTTATTTGGTAATGAAATGAACAATGCTAAATAATTCTGTGAATTACCTCTGTAAACTTGTTCCCAGTGATCTTCGTTAGGAGTAGGAACTAGGTTTGCTTTGAAATTGCTCAATGTTTGCCTGCTGCCAAAGCTGAGTTGCCCGCTATGCACACCCACCGGCTTAAGCAAGGTGCCTGACTGACTAGCATGGTTGGTGAGGCATCAAAAATAGGCTTAATCCAGTGTTCATTTTCATATCACAAAAGGTGCTACAGAGTGATTGCCATTCTCAAAAGAAAAAGACAAGCACAATTAAAGCCAGGTTTCTAATCCCCTTTGCCTGGATTTAGAGCCAGAACCAAAAGAAATATTGTTTTAACAGGTACCTATGCCCTCTGGGGAAGGCACAGCCTCACCACCCTAGCTGGGGAGATGAGAAGATACAAGAATTCAGTTGTATCAGTGGCCAACAAATGGTATGTCAACTGCCGCGGCTGACAAGAGACCACAGAAATAGTGGGTGGGCAACGAAGGCTCTATCTGTGACAGTGGTCAGACAAGCGTAGCAACTAAATGTTTTCTTTTCAGCATGTAGCTTCTCTTTTAGCAGCCAAGACATCTAGTATCATCGGTACGTGAGAAAATCTTAGAGAAAGTGCCGGACATTTGTGGAGAGCTATTTCCAAGTGACTGAAGGGCAGTCTGAGCTGCTAACCACTCATTAGCCTAATTGATACCAAATTGAAAGGGATGACTCAGCTGTTGAAGAAACACTGCCGAATGGTAGTGTTGTGTCTCAGCCGCTTGAGTGAGAAATGATTATTAATTGTACCCTGTGGAAAGAGAAACTTGCATTTTATTAATATTGGGGAAGTAGAGGATTAAACTTCTTATTTTGACTATAAGGTAGCCCCACCCTGTGGCACTCTTATCATTAGGAATAGCTGACACAGTTGGATAAAGTGACTTAAACTCAACTTTTGCTCCACTGGGGATTTCACAGACAGGTTGAACTGCAAAGCAAGCCATTTTATGAGAGCACCAATACCATTGAAACAAATCTAACATTGAAGACAAAAATAAAAGCAAAACTAAATAGTGGGTACTGAAGAAGTGTTTGCTATTGAAGAACACATGTTTTTGCAGTTAGTTTTATTTGTTTTAAAACAAATTCACAACAAAACAATATATTAAATTAAGAAGTATAGCTAAGTATATATTTTCAGTTGCTGATTATGATAGTTGGTTAGTAACTCTACTAAAGAAAGAAAAGAATCTTGAAGACAGTACAAATTGTAGACTCATATATGACCAAACACTTGAAAAGTAGATTGACTTTAGTTGCATTTGTCTTTTTATTTTGAGAAACACATTTCTGGAACCAACAGGAAGGAAGACTATTGAAATACAACTCCTATTAGCTCTGAGGGCTATAGTTTTCCCTTTCCCTGTAAATTGCTAAGGATTCCATTGCTTCTTAATAAAAATGAAATAGTCCCTGTGTTCACAGTTGTAGGACTGTAAGGACCTCCACAGGATGTTTATGATTCTGGCAAATTGAAAATAGTCAGCAACTTTGTCTTCCTTAATATGTTTGAAACTTTTAAAGATGAAGGAAGTTATTGAATTAAAATAAGGCGCACTGATAAAAACAAGACTTAAAATGTATGTGGGAAAGTTCATCAGGGAAGACATTTGATCTCACTGTAACAACAACTATTCCTATAAAGTTTATAAAGATTTGATCTGGCATTTAAGAAACAGCAGATCATCCCTAGCAAGATGCAGAGTTGAATGGAATTATATGAAAGGTAGTATTCTTTCAAGTTAACAATAAGATGCATTCTAAGTGAGCATTTTTCAACTATATTGAACATCAAAGTGCATTTAGATGCCCCAATAGTTGTGGTAACATGTGAGTATAGTGCCAGTGAGAAGAAAACAGCAGGGGAAGTATTGGAAGAGTAGAAAGTTAAAAAAAAATGTATTTGTTGAGTGTAATTCTGATCCAGGAGGTTTAATTTGCTATTATATTTCAGATGCTCACTTGGCCCTCTGGAGTGTAGACAGGCTCTCCCCAGTGAATCTAGACCTGGAAGTTTGAAGCATTAGTGACATAACAGACCACAATGGCTTTGTACAATTTCAGGGATATATTAAGTTTCCCTTACCTACAGTTTAGCAACTTGATAAATTCAGAAATACTTCCATAGTAGTCCCTTCCATCATACTATCCTATCTAATAAAAGAATAATATGCAAATTAACCACCACTCTCCTACACCCACAATCCATACCTACCAGCCAATCAGGAGTGAGTATGCAAATTAACCCCAACTAACATGGCTGCAGCCATAGAGCGAGCAGGAGGTTTGGCTCCACTCAAGGCTACAAAGTTTCAATTATAGAAGATAAATAAATCCCAGATACCAGGGCCTCTGCTTGGGTCACCAGGGGGCATGGCCAGCCTGCAAACCACCACAGTCCCCTTGCCCAGACCGACCCATGCCCCAAGGGAACCCTCACCCTGATCCAGGACATCCTTCAGGGCAAACCAGCTGGTCTCCACCCATGCACCAGGCCTCTGTCCTATCTAATAAAAGAGTAATATGCAAATTGACTGTCACTCCAATACACAAGATTGCTGCCCTTATGTGGTCAAAGATCCTGCCCCCATGTGGACATAAGATGGCCACCACAAGATGGCCAGCAGGGGAGGGCAATTGGGGGTGACTAGCCCTGCAGGGAAGAGCAGTTGGGGGGGGACCAGGCCTACAGGTGAGGGCAGATAGGGGCAAAAAGGCTGGCAGGGGAATGGTTAGGGGGTGATCAGGCTGTTAGGCAGAAGCGGTTAGGGGCAATCAGGAAGGCAGGCAGTGGAGCAGTTGAGAGCCAGTAGTCCTGGATTGTGAGAGGGATCTCCAACTGTTAGGCCTGATCCTGATAGGGGATCCAGATTGGAGAGGGTGCAGGCTAAGCTGAGGGACACCCTTCCCACTTGTGCATGAATTTAGTTTATATTGTAAAATAGCTGAAAATACATTACCGAAGGGCAACTATGTTATGGATACTTCCTTCTAAGGGACTATCCATAAACAGGTATCACAAGATTGAGAGAGGAGTGAGTATTCACTTACTTATTCAACAAACACATATCCATCACTTCCCCATGCCAGGCATTTGGCTTTGTACTTCCATGTGGAACCATTCATGGTTATGCCCCAGGGTCAGAGAGTGGGAAAGAACTTTGGTAGGAAACTCTAAAGTCAACCCCACATTGCATATTGAAATATACCTTAGGGAATAATTATTGTGGAGAGGGAGGGCTTGGGTCTTTAATCTCATGGGTCCAGGGGGAGAAGTTTAAGACTAAAAGCTTATCTGAGCATCAGACTCAGTTTGCCAGAGAAGAGAGAGATATAATGGGAAGGGGGGAAAAAGGGTGATGATTGGGTAGCCTTCCCAGTAAACATGAGAATGGCCTTTTAAAGGTAAACACTGGGATGCTAGGAACTTAAGTTTTATATTTTTAAGACTGCTATAAAGTGGTATGGTATGTTGGAGGTGGCTCTTAAGGGCTCTCAGGAATTGGTTGTGCACCAACTTTATAGTCAATGATCTCTTTCAGTATCTTGAAATTGGCCACGGTCGGAATATTTACTCCATGGCAAATGGCAAATGCTTTACAAATCAGGGCTGGGCTTCTTCCCACCTCAGAGAACTTGTCTGTTAACCATTTACTGGCACACCATTGGCTGTAAGAGATTTAGGATGTCAATGGATCATTAAACCAACTACAACCACACAATAATGAGTTTCAGAAGTTAGCACTTAGCTACTGATATATTAATTCCAAGCTAATTGACTCAAAGACACTGGAAACCCCACTACTGCAGGTGCCACATTATTGTACGTAGACAAGTAATTTAATAATTGTTAATTGTCACACTCAGGTTTTTGATATAAATTAAAAACACATACAAATAGTTTAGAACTTCAACATTAGACAAAACACTATTGTTCATAATAGTATCAATATTCAAGGAATTTGTTTCTAATTAAAGCATTGCTAAGATCTTAAAACAGAGATTTTAAAAATAAGCAAAAATAACCTGCAAAAGGTTTGCTGGAATTGATAATATCCTTTAATTACAAGCTGAAAATAGGGGTATTTCTGGCCTGGTTCTGAAAACTTTACAATATAAACTTATCTGAGTCATTAATATACTTTATCTTCCTTGATTGGTTGACTTATTTTAAAAGATTTTTTTCTGGTTCTTTGCTTCCATGGTTCTTACTATGATAATTTTTAGTAGGCAAAGTATTCTGATTTTATTTTCACAAATATTCCCTAGAAAAATGTAGAACTGTATACATCCTTTGTATGCAGCTGTATACCTTGTGTACCTTCTGTATACCCTGGAACTAAGAAACATTTATTTATTTGGGACCCAAAACCACTTAGTCGCTCTGGTATTGTGCTTTTCTTACAGTCTCTTGAGTAATTTTAAAAATACTTGAAAAGATATACTAGTATATATCTATCAAGTCATTATCTTTGCACCTTTTAATAAGATGAAAGTAGCATTTTAACAGTTCAGGCAGTCAAAAATAGTTTGAGGTGTGTGGTTACCATATCACCTCAGCTTTTTTCAGTCAAGAGTTATGTCAGATGTCTTTACAGTATGTTTGGCAATACACTTAAAAGATTACTACTTAAGCTACTAATAATCTAGCTTCAAGCGTCTGTCTGTCCATCCAGCTGCCTTTTCTTTCTTTGGTTTTAAAAAACCCCCAAAATGAACAGCATGAAACACAACAACAACAGAAAAGGAAGAACCACAATCCTGCTCAGTTTCCCTCAGCTTTCAGACAGTTGTGATATTACTAGAAGACTAATGTACTCTGGACTCTATTTCAACATTCATTTTTAAGCTTGTTTTGGAGGTGCGGTGGGATGGGGTATGGGGGTATGAGTGTGTAATAGAATAGTTTTAAAGTTTCCATGACCTCTTCTGTGTTTTAATCTGTCCCTCTCAGTGTTTTAATTAGGGAAGGCAAATCTCTTTAGAATTTTGAAGTTTGTTTGTTGGTAGATTAATTTAATAGAATATTGGTCTCATGAGTCCAGCTGAAGACAAAACTAATTTGGATTGTTGTAGGGACAGAGGCAACATACAGAATAGTAAATATCTTGTTGCCTTTGACTTACTCATTGTCAAAGTCCAGATTTTATCTATCTCATATTTCTGAGGACTTATATACATACACACACACACATGCAAGCACAAATATGATCTGGTTAACATTTATTTAAAAATATTTAAATTTTAGAAAGAAGTATAACATTCATTTAAATTTTAAAAAATGGAAAATATGAACAAGAATAGATTGGTTCCATAATCTGAATTTGTTTGCTTGCATAGTCAGTCATAAAAATATTTTTTACTTTTCCTATTAATGATAATGTTAAGAATTATCAAGTACATCAATACCCTAGAATTATCTGATGCATAATAAATTATTCTTATATGATATATGATAAAGTTTTCTCATTTATATTTTTATAGTATTTTTATTTCATTGCTCTGAAGTAACTAACTACATGTTATGTGTATACAGTACATAATACTATATATATGTGTATGCATATCTATACTAATAAAAGCCTAGGAGGTCCTTGTGCCCACATGTGACACCCTCAGATCATCACAAGATGGCTACCACAAGATGGCCACTCTTACATCATCACAAGATAGCCACCACCAAATGCCACCACAAGATGGTTGGCAGGGGAGGGCAGTTGTGGGCAACCAGGCTGGCAGTCAAGGGCATTTGGGGACAACTAGGCCTGCAGGGGAGGGCAGTTGGGAGTACCAGGCCTGCAGGGGAGGGCAATTTGGGGTGACCAGGCTTGCAGGAGAGGACATTTGGTGGCAATAAGGCCAGCAGAAGATCTGTTAGGCATCAATCAGGCTGGCTGGGGAATGGTTAGGGGTGATCAGGCTGGAACCAGCAGTTCCAGATTGTGAGAGGGATGTCTGACTGCCTGCAGGATTGGGCCTAAACCTCCCTCCCCTCCACCCCCCCCGAGGTATCCCAGATTGGAGAGGGTGCAGGCCAGGCTGAGGGACACCCCCCCATGCATGAATTTCATGCACCAGGCCTCTAGTATATTATATATGTGGAAATGCATATATGTGTTATATTTGTATACATACATGTATATCTAGTGTTAATATATTATTAATAGCCCTAAATATTATATTTTAAGTTTAAGTGTTAAAGATATAAAGTTGGTTCTTCAGATATTTTCTCTTTTCAATGCTTTAAACACAAGATGTTATTCAGTAATATTAGATCACTTGATTGAACTTTTGTTTCAAATGAGCTGTGTAGTTTTCTGTTTGTAAAATGAAGGCAGGTCTGTAGGATTCCTAAAATTCTTTTTTTTTTTTTTTACTTTGGATAGGGAAAATTTAAATTATTTATTTTATTTTTTTTAAATATCCACTGGGCTGTAAAGTACAGCTTAGGAAATATTGTCAATAATACTGTAATAACTAAGATTCCTTTTTATTTTTGGATTCTCTGTGATTAGCTCTAAATTAAATATTCAAGGTCATCGAAACCAGTTTCTTAAAATGTAAGTGAAATATTTCACCAAGTAAAGGTGAAATACTTAGGGTCTCTAGAATATGACCCAAATAGCAGATACCATGGAATATAGATGGCATCAGAGAAAAAGTCTTTGCAGTGTGGTTTTTGTACTAGATTACTTCCCTGTTGTATCCTCTGATAGGTTCTTCATCCCAAGGTGATTTCTTCCCTCCTGTTCTCCTCTGGCTTATGGAAATCACTCATTTTCCAGCTCCTCTCAGGCCTGCAATCTCGGAGGAGAGCATTTTTCTGGGCCACCCTATTGGTTATTTTACCACAGCCCTATTCATAAGTCCAGGTTTTGTGGGATTAAAAATTTATACAATTGGGGGGACTGTATTTTAGAAAAAGAATTCAAAATTAGATACAAAGGGAAACATAAATTTAAAATGAGCAAAACTCTAACAAATTTCAAAATTTCATAAGATCTCACCAAACCAAGGCCTTTATGGTTCCTCCTCTTTCTATTACCCCTGGCATCCTCCACAGATTTTGATGGACTTCAGGTCACTCCTTGTAGATAGATACCTAATCCATACACTTTGGATTGATTGTTCTGAAATACATTTTAATCTATAAGTATCTCAGTTTGGTACATTTCACTTGTTACTAGTCAATTATAAGAAGAAAAACATTCATTTATGTT
This sequence comes from Lasiurus cinereus, assembly GCA_011751065.1. NCBI lineage: Eukaryota > Metazoa > Chordata > Mammalia > Chiroptera > Vespertilionidae > Lasiurus > Lasiurus cinereus. The sequence continues at coordinate 15,381,809 of JAAGEH010002534.1, read as the reverse complement.
ATAAAGATTAAAAAAATCTACATAATTTTTGTTACTAAATAGCTTTACTCAAATTAAAATGAGAATTTTAATGTATCACCTACTTATAATAATTGAGGAATGAGCATTTTTCATATGTGAATGTCTTGTTAATGTGTGAGTTACAATTGTGCAGCTTATGAATGGCTACTTTTCTTAAAAGTATAACGCACATTGAAATTACAGTGAATATAAATTTGCTTTGATAATTCAGAAGATGTTTTGGGTCCTTTCATATTACAGAATACTCAAGATGAACATCAAATGCTATTGTTCTTCAGATATAGAAGGTAAAAGAGATGGAGCTGATAGGAGTCAAGATTGAGTTCATTTTTCATTTACTACTTCATCTGTTGGAGAAAGGGGGCAGTTTAATTGTATTTTTATATATCTCTTTGGATTTTGGAGAAAATTGAATCACATCTTTATTTCATAATTAATCTTGTTATTTTAGGTACTGGGAGAAGAATAAAGAAACTCAGGTACATGGAGAATATGACTATCCCTCTCTCTCTCTCTCTCTCTCTCTCTCTCTCTCTCTGTTTTTTTAAAATAAATCCTCACCTGAGGATGTTTCTATTGAGAGAGAGAGAGATGTGAGAAAGAAACATTGATCAGTTGTCTCCTGCACCTGCCCCAACCCGGTATTGAACTTGAAACCTAGGTATGTGCCTTGACTGGGAATAGAACCCCACACAATGTTTTGGTGTATGGCCACCAACTGGGCAACCCAGCCGTGCTATCCCTTGCTCTAAACCCCATCTATCACACTGGGCAATCTTTCTCTGCATCTTTGAGGGTTTTAACTCATCCCCTAACCTCTAAATATTAAGGTCTCTATATCCTCTCTTTTATATATTTTCAAACTCAGTGGTAAAATCTTACAATACCAGTTTTACTGACAAAGCCCAGCCTTATATCTTTGTCTATGCTCTTTACTCTGAAGTCCAAATTTTATATTCAGCTGTTTACTCTACAAATCAATGTCAAAATCTCTGAAGTATTTCAAATTTAACCGAACCCCTAATTTCTCACCTCCACTTCCCCATGTCTAATTCCCTAGCAGTTCTTACTGTTTCTGTAAATGACAGCTCCCTCTTTTCAATTGCTTAAGCTTCAAATCACCTTGTAATCTTTTTTTCTTTCATAGTTCAAAACCAGTTTACTTCATATATTGTTCTGTCACATCTGACCCTGGTTACCATTACCACACTAGTCCATTGACCAACATCTTGGGCTGAGATTATTATTGCAATGTTCTCTTCTTTTGAAATACAAATCAGGTGATACCACTCTGCTCAAAACCCTCCTGTAGCCCCACCATGTCTTTCCATCTCTTATTGGCTCCAACAATGCTGGCTCCTCAGAGTTGCTTACATCCTTACTATTTCCTCTGTCTAGAACTGTCCTTCTGTAGATAACATGATGTACTTTCTCTCTCTCTTTATGCCTCTGTTCAAATGTCACTTTATTAAGGAAGCCTCCTTTAATCACCTTAAATATAACAGGACTCTCCCCTCCTTCTCCTTCTAGGACTTTTTCTTACCCTTTCCTGTTTTAGTGTTCTCCATGTCATTCATCAGCATCTCACATACAATATATTTTAACTGTTTATTTGTTTAATATGTGGCTACCTTAAGGAGAATATAAACAGCACAAGAACATAGATTTTATCTACTTCTTCAGTTAATAAACTCAGTATCAAACAGTACCAGCCATAGAGTTGACACTTAATGACATTTGATAAATAATGATGTCTCACGGAATAAAAGAGTAGTAAGTGGCCTTAAATTGTGTATCCATGCTGGTATATATAAGAGTTTTATATATTAGACTCATATAGGATACCAAAATTACAATTGACTTTAAAATTAAAGTAAAATTTAATAATATTAGAAGTAAAATGCTAGAGTCTTCCACAAATCATTGGATGAAGGTTTGATTATTAAAATTAAAATTATTTTACTATCATTATTCAGAGTTTTCTTTAAATATCTTTCTATACCTATTTCTCCCTTCAGGGTTAAATTGAAATTGAAATTTCCTTTGTATTTATAATGAACTAGAGGTGCAGTGCATGAATTTGTGCTTGGGTGGAATCTGGCTGGCTCACCCTCATCCGGGTGGGTCCTGGCCTACTCAGGAGGAGGAACTTCAGGTGGTTGGCCAGCTGGCCCCATCCCCTGATCAAACTCCCATTTGAATTCCCAGTCAAACTCCCAGTGGAGGGGGACAATTTGCATATTAGCCTTTTATTATATAAGATAGTGACTGGATATTTTTGTTAATCAAATATCTTGTTAGTGTAAGAATTGTATTCAATTAGTTCACAGAATACCACTTTTCTTAAAAGTATAATGTACATCACAATTACAAAAAAATGTAAATTTACTTTGATAATTTAGAAAATAACTTGGGCCCTCTCATTCCCTACTATTCATCATGAACATCTCATTGAAAATTGGCTACAACAATGCATAGTACAAGTCAGTGCCTATGTTAAATTTTAATAAGAAACATCAATATTTAAAACATTTAAATAACCCTTTGAATGTTTTTTCTAAGTTTGTAGTGTTATACTTACGATGTTATTAAAATTTAAAACTATATAAAGACTTTTGGAACACCCTGTGCACTTAAGTTTTTATCTATGCACTAGAGGCTCGGTGCACAAATTTGTGCACCAGTAAGGTCTCTTGGCTTGGCCTGAGGGATTGGGTTGAAACTGGCTTTCCAACATCTCCTGAGGGGTCCCAGATTGCGAGAGGGCACAGGCCAGGTAGAGGGATCCTACCAGTACACGTTTGGGGCTGGGGAGAAATGCAAGAGGTTGGCCAGCCAGGAAGGGACGATAGGAGGGCCTGTTTTGCTTAGTTCTAATCAGCTGGATCTCAGCTACCAGTTGGAGCGTCTGCCCTCTGGTGGTCAGTGCATGTCATAGCGAGTGGTTGAGCTACCTTAGCATATTATTAGCATATTATGCTTTGATTGGTTGAATGGATGATCAGATGACCAGGCACTTAGCATATTAGGCTTTTATTATATAGGATAATTCAGATTGGGTTAATTAACAAAATTAACTAGAGAGTTTATTAAAAACACAAATTTCTGGGCTTCTTATGTTGTCCTAACCTCCATAAGAAATTCTGAGTCTGTTAGTATGGATGGTACTCAGAACCTATATCTATATCTCTATCTCCATATCTCCATATCTCTCTATCTTTATCTTTATCTCTATCTCTATCTATCAATATCTATGTCTATGTCTATATTTATATATATCTTATGTTCTAGGAGATGTCTGTATCTCCAGATGACTTTGATGATGAATTGGATGTAGAGTAGCATTTCTTGAGGTAGAAATGAGAGAACAATAGTCTCCTAAAATTCTTGGTAATAAATGGTGTCCAAAGTTAGATGAGATCAGGAAATGCTGGGTCTTATATGAGTACATCTGGAATATTCACAGTGCACATTGATATTAAGTCCTATAGTTTATGAAACACAAAGCTGTGTTTAGCCCACAGTTTATCAAACTATTTGATCATGAAATCCAATTTCTCCTCACAGCAGCTGTTAATACCCCTTCATCCCATGAAGGAGTTGGTATGCTACTTTTAAACTTTCTGTTTTTGTTGGACAACTGAAATTCATTATGTTATTTTTTAATAAAGGGACAGATTATTCACTTTAAAAATATATTTTTATTGATTTTAAACAGAAGGGACAGGGAAGAGAGAAGGAAACATCAATGCTGAAAGAGAATCATTGATTGATCAGCTGCCTCCTGCATGCCCCATACTGGGGATTGAGCCCACAACCTGGGCATGTGCCCTAATTGGAAATGGAACTGTGACCTCCTGGTTCGTAGGTCAATGTTCAACCACTGAGCCATGCCAGCCAGGGGGACTGATTATTCTTTATAGAAGACAAGTTTTAAAATATTTCAATTTGTCCTCCAAGCTCAAGTTCATCTATACACTCTCTAAAATAAAATTCAATCATTATTTTTCTTAAAGATTTACAGAGATTGTTTCTACTTCTTAAAATAAATAAGCAAGAGTAAGCTTTTATATTCAATATACAGAGAACTGGCATGTGGTTAAGATACGGAGATGGGGATAATATTCTTTCTTGGAATTAACATGGGTGTATTGTGTTTACCATGTGTTCTAGGCTGTTTGCTCATAGTAGCCTACTGGCCACTGGAAGTGTCTTAGGTGGACCCAAAAGTTGAGTAGGGCGGGGTTTCAGAGAGTGACCAGGAAGGGGCCAAAGGTGTTAGCAAAATTGATGGAGACTCAGATATGGCACTTGCCTGTGCCTGTAGCAAAGGAAATGGCTTCTGTTTGGGAAAAAGCTGATTCCCCAGCCCTTGCCCTGAAACTGAACATTAAGTTTCTCCAGTATATCTCTGGTGCCTTTTGAGCTGTTGCCCAGCTCTAGAGCTTGGAGTGAGTGAGTTTGAGGAAGTCTGTGTGCAGGCCCTTTAAGAGGAATGCCAGGGACCCAGCAGCTTTCTCTCACTCAGCCACAATATCCATTGGTTTTCATAGACAAGTTATAGGGACTTCTCTCCCCAGCACTGAAACCCTAGGCTAGGGATTTTTGATGGGGCCTGGACTCCTTGACATCCCTCTCAATTTTTAACTGTCTTATGTGGGTGTGTGACCTGCTTGTTCCTCATCATCTCTGCCCCTCCTACCAGAGTCCATGTGACTGCTTCTTTATAGCCTTAGTTACAGGACTTCTGTTCAGCTAGATTTCAGGTGGTCTGAACGATTGCTGTTCTGTAGTTTAGTTCTAATTTTGATGTGGTTGTGGGAAGATGCAAGTTCTGTATTTACCTACCCCACCATCTTGACCGGAGGCCTACCATTTTTTTTTTTTTGCACATCCCTCCTCCCCCCACATTATTCTATCCAGTGTATTCTTTCTAACTACTACATAATACTTTGTAATGTTCAGCACATTGTACCTATCCATTCAATCAAGGAAGGAAATTCAAATTGCCTTTACTTCCTATCACTATCAGCAGCATGATATTGAAGATCCTCATACTTTCCCACCTATAGATCTGTTGGAATTTCAATGAGACAGATACCCAGGAAAAAAACTGACTCAGGTGGAGACTTCTAGTGCACTCTTTGCAAGGGTGGTGAATAGCTCCCACCAGCAGTGTCCATGTCTCCCTGTATCACCCATTCCACCAATACTTGGTTTCTATTGTTTATGAGTTTTGCTACTTTATAGGATATAGACTGAAATTTTGGTGAGGTTTTAATTTGCATTTCTCAGATTAATGATGAGCTTGAACATCTCGTCATTTTCTTGTTAACTATTTGGGTTTCTTCTTCTCTAAATTGCCTATGCACTGATAACCCTTTATTCTAAATTTGAAGACTTATATGTAGCAAAAATTAATTACTCCATGTTGATTAATTTAGATGCTATAACTTCATTTTGTCCATTTTTATTTTCATTTATTTTTATTGCACAGCTGAATTCTATTTTAAATCTTATGTTAAGTTATCTATTTTTTGTTGACTACTTTATATAGAAATGGGAGTAAGTTAGGCCTTTCCTTTTTTCCCTAAACTATAATGAAAATATCTATGGTATAATAAAAATTCTTTGCTAACACAACAATGTAAGTGAAAATAACAAGGAAGATAGTATTAAGATCTTTTCTTCTTACTCTTATGCCAACAAAGGGTACTAGCATGTTTGCACTAAGGAAAAATGACGTTACGGAAAACCAAGGTGATTCTTGCTTGTTGCTGCTTTGTCCATAGTGGGCTTTCCATATGCCTTTGCTAAAACAGAGACTCTATGGTAATATTTCCCCTAGAAAGGTTAGAGATGAAAATTGATATGCTCTTCTTACATAGCTAAGAAGCATGTACAAGTAGGCTTTAAGGGTATATGCTCTACATTTTCTAAATCACTGTGATTTATTTGAGGAAGTCTAATGAGATTCAAAGATATAGGACTATCAGGAAGCCAGACCATTGGATCAAACCTTTGCTTTCCTCACATGGCAGTATTAAAGGCAAGCACACTCAGGTGGGATTCTTTTTTCTTTTTTTAAAATCCTCATCTGAGGATATTTTTCCATATGGTTTTAGAGAGAGTGGAAGAGAAAGGGAAAGACAGAGAGAAATATCCATGTGAGAGAAACACATCGATTGGTTGCCTTCTGCATGCATCCCAATCAGGTCCCAGGCCAGGGAGGAGCCTGCAACCAAGGTGCATGCCCTTGACTGGAATAGAACCCTGGACCCTTCAGTCCACAGGCCAACGCTCTATCCACTGAACCAAACCGGCTAGGACTCAGGTGGAATCCTTAAATAGTGCATTTTTCACTTCAAACATATTATTCAATTTTTGTACAGAAAGCATTTTTCACAAAGTCCCTCTGGTTACAAGCATGGCTGGGAACACTCTTAAGCATCTGAGTTTCTATAAATATTTCTGGGACTCATGGTGTTAGGACAAATTGTTTTGTTGTTTATTTGTTCTTACTCGTGCAAAAGATTAGGGATACAGCTTATATAACTCAAGATGTTTATATATAACTAGAGCCCATTGCACGAAGAGATTCTTGCAATAGGCCTTCCTTCCCTTGGTTTCCAGCACCAGTTTTTCTCCAGCACCTGGGACCCAGGCCTTCACTCTGGCCAGAGTCCACCATCTTCGCCTTCGCTGCTTTGCTGCTGGAGTCTGCTATCTTTGTCTTTGCTGCAGACTCCAGATTCTGCAATCTTATCTTCCCTGGGGCACTCTACTCCTGTAGATCCCTTCGCCCCCATTCTCTTCCCTCTCATAGCAGGCATCCTGTCTTGCCTGGCCTTTGTGTGCCTGTAGCAGCTGGGCGATGCCATCTTTGGCTTTCTAATTTGCACACTCACTCTGATTGGCTGTGGGTGTAGGTCAATTTACATGTTTATCTACTATTAGGTAAGATTGTTGGGGAAACTGCGATGAAGAATGATAAAAAACACTTTGCCAAGATTACAAGGTGTTAATTACAAACATATCAAACAGTGAAAGCTATGTATGTCTCCAGAACTTACTCAATTAGGATCAGAAATCAGCAAAAACTTGTTAAAGTAGTAAACTCTACAACAAATGGAAGATTATAAAGGTGTCATTTTTATACTTATCCAATCATTTTTTACTTCCTTAAGGTTTCATTTCTGACTCCACAAAAACAGTGCCACATAAAAGATCTTTACCTTACACTCACTATTCAGTATGTTATGAAATTTTTTCTTGACCAATTTTTAAAGGCTGACACTTTCCCGATCCTCCTGACCACAAACCATGTTGTCTCTTGTTTCCCATTTCAGCTTTGTTTTGGATTCATTTATCAATACTTTCTGTATTCTTTTGGGAGTTCTTTATCCCACTGTGTTGCTTTAGCTACTTCAGCTATTACATTTTAGTTAAATATAGTTGAGGAGAATCTTAATGTGGAACTGCCATTAATGGAGATGATTTCATGGGCTTTGTCCTAGATATTAAGAATAAATCAGATAATTTATTAATGGTTTCAAAGGTTGACAAAAATTTTAATAGACACTTTAACAAAAAAGATATATAAATGGCCAAAAACACACACGAAAAGATGTTCAAAATCATTAGTCAACATGAAAATACAAACTTAAAACCACAATGAAATACCACTCTTACCCGTGTAAGAGTGGCTAAATAAAGACTGGCAATATCAAGTGTTAGCAAGGATAAAAAGCAAAAGCAAATAGAAATCTCATAAATTACTGGTAGAAAAATAACATGACACAACCATTTGGAAAACAGTTTGACAGTTTTATATAAAGTTAATTATATACTATTACAGGACCCACAATTCCACTGCTGGTTCTTTATTCAAGCAAAAGAAAAACACATGACTACAGAAACTTCTGGTCAAGATGGCATAGAAGGTAAACTCCATGCTCATCTTCTCCCACAACCACATTAAAATTTCAACTAAATTATAGCACAACCATAATGGAGAACTGGCTGAAGACTAGCTGAACAAACTTCAAATAACAAAGGCTCTAAAGCAGAAGACAAATTGAGTCTGCTAGGAGTGGTGGAGACGTGGAATGGGCAGGTCCCACAGACACAATGTGGCAAACAAGACTCAGGAGGAAGATCTTGGCTGTGGAGGTTCCACGTAATGAATGAGAAGTCCATCCAATCCTTAGGCTCCGCAGCATGGGTCCCTAGTGCTGGGAACATCTGGCAGTGAACACCAGTGGGGATTACACCTGAGAGAGAAATGGAGGCGATCCTCTTCGTAGGCCTGTGCACAGACTCACTAAATCACAAATTCACTTGCTCTAAGATTCAGTGCAGGGGCAGCAGTTCAAAATGTGCCAGGGACACAGGGAGAGGTACCAAATTAACTACAGGGTGAGGGCTGGACGGGCAGGGGTCAGTACAACCCTCTCTCCTGACAGAAGCGATGACAGGCACCATTATTTCTTTATAGAATGCTCCTTATACCCAGCTGGCTTTGTACAGGCGAGCCCTAAGTGTGAGCTTTCTGTTTCCCTGGCTAACATTGTTTGCCCTACCCTGATAATTTTCTGAGACCCTATCCCACCCAACTCTGCTGCTCAGGCTGAGCCTCTCCCTGTGGCTCCTGTACATAGTGGCCTGTCTTGGTTCATGCTGGAGACTTCCCCCAAATCTCTTAAAAGCTCACACCCAAAACAAGCAACAAAGAACCTTGACATGCTTCATCGTGTTTTTTTTTAACAACAACAACAACAACAACAACAACAACAACAAACACCATAAACGTCTGTAGATACAAGCCATGAATCTTCCCCACATGCTGCATGCATCTATTAAAAAAAAAATGTTTTCCCAAAGTGACAGCCCTGACCAAATTTAAGGTCACTTTTCATAAGAATTTTCAGCTGAAAATATTCAAGAATACCTGAATTGTGAGTAATATATTTATTTTTATAATATTCATTGCAAATTGATTTTTTAAATTAAATTCAAAACATTTTGGTGTGTGGGGATGATTTTCAGTTTGGACGTATGGTGGTCCCCAGCCCAGGTCAAGTGGTCATTGGTCTTAACTTGCATAGTAACTCTCATCAGGTGGCCACAAACCTGTAATAATTGGAGGTGGCCAGTCTTGGCTAGAAATGAAGCCTCAACTAAGTAGCCTCAAGACCTGCATAAGTGGTGGCTTGGCATCTGCTCACTTTGTGGTGTCCAATAAAGAGTCCCAAGCCTAGCATAGATGGTAGTTGACCTTGGTTTGCAGCACAGCTTCTTCTGAGCACCTCTAAGTCCAACACAAGCACCAACCAACCACAGATTACTTTGTAGCTCCTACCAAGAGGCTACAGGCCTGGCACCAGTGACAGCTGCACAGGAGTTACTGCCAAGAGGCTCAATAAGCAAAACAACCAGTGGCCGGCCTCAGGAAACACCCAAATGGCTCCACAAATCACATTTGCAGGACGACTCGACCAGCACTGAAGTCCTGCTAAGACAGTTTTCCCAAAAGGAGCAGAATATACATTCTTTTCAAGTGCACATGGAACATTTTTTAGGATAAACCACATGTCACACTACAAAACAAGTATTAAAAATTAAAGAAGATTGAAATCTTATCAAGCATCTTCTCTGATCATAATGATGTGTGACTAGGAATTAATACCAAGAACAAAAACCCTGCAAAACACAGAAACACAAGGAGGCTAAATAACATGCTACTAAATAATGAATGGGTTAATAATGAGGTTAAGGAAGAAATCAAAGGTACCTTGAGAGAAATGAAGATGGAGACACAATGACTACAAATCTAAGAATACAGCAAAAGCAGCTGTAAAAGGAAAATTGATAGCAATACAGGTCTACTTAAAAAACACACACAAACAAACAAGATAAATCTCACACACACACACACACACACACACACACACAGGAAAAACTCCAACGATCTAAACCTACACCTAAAGGAACTAGGAAAAAAAATGAAAAAAAAAGAAAAAAGTCTAAAGTGAGTAGAAGGAATCCTATATAATAAAATGCCAATATGCAAATGACTGAATGGTAGAATGACCAGTCACTATGATGCGCACTGACCACCAGGGGTCAGACACTCAGCTGCCCCCGTGGTGGTCAGTGTGCTCCCAAAGGGAAAGCGCCTCTCAGCTAGAAGCCAGGCTCATGGCTGGCGAGCACAGTGGCAGTGGTGGGAGCCTCTCTGGCCTCCATGGCAATGCTAAGGATGTCCGACTGATGGATTACTGGGCCTAACCCAGTAGTTGGCAAACTCATTAGTCAACAGAGCCAAATATCAACAGTACAATGATGGAAATTTCTTTTGAGAGCCATATTTTTTAAACTTATTCTAATGCCACTTCTTCAAAATAGACTTGCCCAGGCCGTGGTGTTTTGTGGAAGACCACTCAAGGGGCCAAAGAGCTGTATGTGGCTCACAAGCCACAGTTTGCAGACTACGGGCCTAACCCATCAGTCAGACATCCCCGCAGGGCTCCCAGACTGCAAGAAGGCACAGGCCAGGCTGAGGGACCCCCTACCAAGTGCACTAATTTTGTGTACTGGGCCTCTAGTGAAATAATAAATATCAGAGTGGAAATAAATAAAATAGAGTTTAAAAATAACATACAAAAATCAATGAAAGCAAAAGCTGGGTCTTTGAAAAGGGAAAACACACACACACACAAAAAAAAATCCTTGAGCCAGACTCCAAGAAAAAAAGAAGAGAAGAGCCAAATAAATAAAAGCAGACATGAAAGAGGGGAAGTAATAATTGACACCACAGAAATACAAAGGATTATAAAAAAATACTGTGAACAGTTATGTGGCATTAAATTGGACAAACGGGAAGAAATGGATATCCTAGAAATAATAATTTTCCAAGGCTGAATCAGGCAGAAACAGAAAATTGAAACAGACCAATCACTAATAACAAAATCGAATCAATAATCAAAAAGACACCCAACACAAAATTCCTGGACCAGATAGCTTTTTAGGTGAATTTTATCAAAAATTCAAAGAAGAATTAATACCTATTCTTCTCAACCTATTACAAAAGCTGAGGAGGCCAGCATCCCCCTATTATCAAAACCAGACAAGGACACTACAAAAAAATAAAAATAAATTGTAAGCCCATAACCCTGATAAATGTAGATGCAAAAAACCTCAACAAACTTTAGCAAACTGAATTCAGCAATACATTAAAAAATTACATATCATGTTTAAGTGGGACTTATTCCTAAGATGTAGGGTTGGTTAAATATCTGCAAATCCACTAATGTGATGCACCATATAAACAAAATGAAGAATATAAATTATATGATCATATCAGTAGATGCAGAAAAATGTTTGACAAAATCTAACATCTATATGTAATAAAAATCTCAACAATGTGGGGTTAGAAAAAACATACCTCAACATAATAAAGCCATTTATGACAAAACTGTAGCTAACATTATACTCAACAATAAAAAGTTGAATGCTTTTTCTTTAAGATCAGGAATAAGACAAAGCATCTACTTTTACCATTTTTTATTTAGCATAATATTGGAAGTCTTGGCCATAACAATCAGACAAGAAAAGAAAATGAAAAGGTATCTAAATTGGAAAAGAAGAAGCACCATTGTCATGATTTACAGATGACTTGATATTGTATATGGAAAACCCTAATGATTTTGCCAAAAGACTATTAGTACTAGTAAGGAAATTCAGTAAAATAGCAGGATACAGTTAACATTTAGAAATTGGTTGCATTTTTATACACCAATAACAAACTATTAGAAAGGGAAATTAAGAAAACAACCTCATTCATAATTGCATCAAAGAACATAAAATATCTAGGAATAAATTTAACCAAGGATGGAAAACACCTGTACTCTGAAAACCATGACATTGAATAAAGAAATTGAAGATGAAACAAATAAATGGAAGGCTACATTATGTTTAAGGATTAAGAATTCCTTTTTTTAAATTTTTTTAAAAAATATATTTTATTGATTTTTTTTTACAGAGAGGAAAGGAGAGGGATAAAGATTTAGAAACATCAATGAGAGAGATACATTGATCAGCCGCCTCCTGCACGCCCCCTACTGGGTGGGGATTTGCCCGCAACCAAGGTACATGACCTTGACTGGAATCGAACCTGGGACCTTTCAGTTTGCAGGTCTACCGCTCTATCCACTGAGCCAAACCAGCTTCGGCTGGATTAAGAATTTCATACCTTTTAGAAAAAAAGGTAAAATTGTACAAAACTGTTACTCTTTTATCAGACCCTTGTAGACCTTAGGACCTCTTAGATCAGAAATACCATCTTCTTAGCACAAATTTATCTGCATTTTTGAGCCTAAGTTAACAGATTTTATCTGCCTTTCAAATTTTGCATTCTTGTCACGTTTATTAAGAAAGAGTTAGTTATGACAAGCCTAAGTTAATTTAAGAAGCAGCAAATAAGAAGTTGCAAACTCCCAAAGACTCCAATAACACAATATTTTGAATGCTATTATTCTTTCCTCTTGAGGCAGCTGAAGATAGGGGGAATGTCTGGTCCATTTCTTACCTGCAGCCTATGGTCTCACCATGAGCCTAGTGGTCTACTTTTCTGGGCTATATACATTGTGGTCAGCTCTTGGGGGAATCCCTTCTAACTGTACTGTCCTCATATAATCCCTGTTTCTTTTTCTTCTCATTGTTGTTGCTGTTTTGCTTAGCTTTTACATCATTCTAATATTGTCAACTTAAAAGAGGGAAAGAGGAAAGCTAATTTTTCTCTAACTTTTGAGGTTTATTTTCTTTCCAATTCAATGTGTCAATTTCTAAATGCCTTTATTAAATATAATGGAACTTATCTCCAGTTTATGTGCTCTTTAAAAGCTCCCCTCATCTACCTGCATACACATTTCTCCCTTATTTTTTAATTTCCATATACTTGAATAAAAATAAAACTTGGTCCAATGACTTGACCATCAAGTGAGAGATAGTTTAAAATAGATAGGTATAAAAATAAGTCCTAATTTTAGTTTAATGTTAATTATTTTTCTAATTTACCTACAGGTCTTCATTTATAACAGTAGCAGAATTGAAAAGGATAGGATGAAAATTCAATATTTCATAAAATATGTGCTAGTGATTTGGGTGTCCTCTTGAAAAAGGATGAGCTATGGCCTTTTTGTAGTTAGAGTCCAGTTCATAGAACTCCACTGCTTAACATTTTATTCTATCACTGAGCTAGCTGCTGTATTGGATGGATGAGATGAGAGGACTGCCTTCTTATCACAGGACATGAAAGACATAAATGAAGACATTCTAGAAATGTTTTCTTTGTGGAGGGTTTAGAAGAGAAATGTAAATCCCGTATTCCTATAGCTTAAAACCTTGCTTATCAATATCTAGAACTTGAGTGAATAGACTTTTTTTTCTGAAAAAGCACGGATTATAAAAGTTTTTACTAGATTTAGCATAGCTAAAATAACTCTACTGCATCTTATAATTAAACCAGTACTGTTTTCCAGGCCAGGTTCAGCTTAGGGCAACCCTGCAGCAGGTTGCTTGCTCTGTCATCCTTGCAGGTAAGCAGAATCTGACAGCTGAATTCCAGGCCTCACATTGCTTACAAATTTCCCATTAGATATATACTCTAATTACCTGATTTTGATGTCTCATAATCTCCTCTGTAAAATCACTTATCCATAATTTCAGCAGCTAATTCTTTTCTAGTGATTTGATGTCTCTGTTTATAACTTGTAATTTTAGTTAAGAGTCAAGAAAAATATTTCCCCCCCACCTAAAATTACAAAAGAATTGATGATTATACTATTGGGAACAAAATGCATAATGATGACTATATTAATAAGCATTCATGTGAAAAATGACTAGAAATTTAAAGACAAAAATGAAAAAGATTTTGTTAGGTTGTTAAGATGTCAATGTTGAAAGATTCTTTAGTTTTATTGTTATACTAGAATCCTGGTGCATGAAATTTGTGCATAGGTAGGATCCCTAGGCCTGGTCAGTGATCAGGGCCAATCAATGCATTCCTGGCTGCCAGCCAGCTCCTTTCTTTGTTCCTCACCACCCCCTGGTGGTCCGTACACATCATAGTGAGTGATCACACTCCCAGTCTCTCCATTGAACTCCTGAGGGTTCACTTTGCATATTGGCCTTTTATAAATATATATATCTTCTTTCCATAGTGAAGCCCGACTTGCCAGTGAGATCACTTTTGTGTTCAGAAATTACAAATTGAGTTGATATTTGTTAACCACAATGAATAAGGGCAAGCAGGCAGCTGTTTTAACTATTCATTGTTTAGCCATAAGAACAATAGAGGTCACTGTAGCTGGTATTTGTGATGCTATTTCAATGATTGTGTTAAATTACTAGCTATTTTCTATTTACCTCAGTAGCTGAATGTTTTAAAGGACATCCAATTTTCCTGACTTATAATTCATATACCTCTACATCTTTTTTGGATGAAAGATTTTTTTTTTTTTAGATAACCACATCTATATTTTCATATGTTAGAAAGCAAAGAATTGAAAAAAAAGGAAATATAAAAGTCAGGTGTGATATACATATTTCTGCCTAAACTGGGAAGCATATGCAGCTTTTATTTTGATTTGGATGTTCTTTATCCTACATTCAAATTCCCGTTTCAATTTCGCAAATTATTAGCCTGTGCCAAAATAATGTTATTTGACAGATTCACATGTCGTGTATACTCTTCATTGGTTCATTAAGGCCCAATGTAATTGCAAACCCTTAAGAGAAGCTGTTTCTAGAAGGTAGCAAGCAGGGCTGCTGCTCACTAGCACATCCACGTGGTAATCTGAATCAGGAAGAAGAACTCATAATCTGAGGGGCCTGCAAGAGATCAACCGAAGGATTTGTATGCATATATGTAGGCATAGCCAGTGGATACAGGGCAATGGGAGGGCGGGGGGGAGGGGAAGGGGGAAAGATGGATGAGGGCATGTACTTGGGGGTGGGGAGGGCAGTAGCGGGGGGGGGGGGAGGGGAAGCCATTTTGGAAGCTGGTCCCTGAGCCAGCCTGCTCAGTGGTTCCAAGGAGAGTCCAGTCTCACTGAAATCAAAAGCTGGCATTGCCACCCTCACGGGTGAAGGCAGTGGGAGCGCAGGGCCTGGGTCTAATTGGTATTTATTGCTGCCATTGTTTTGCATTCCAGACCTTTGAGAAACCTTTCTCAGCACCGTAAACCCATGGTTAACTCTGCAGTAGTGAGGAAGCTATGGAAGCAGAACTGCAATTAACCTTCCCAGGCAAAACAATACACAAAAAACGATGAGAAGGCTCGTCGCAGATGCCATGTTAATGACAGCTGGCAGGGGAAAATACCAGGTCTTCAAATGAGAACACCGTTTGTTTTCATTAGCTAAGGGAGAAATATTGGTCAAGAAAGGACTAATTATTCATATTGTAGAAAAGGCAAAAAGAAGAATGTGAAGACAAAGTAGTTGTGATGAAAAAGTGGATTGTTTCTCACACTGGAATTGAAGTGTAGGTGTTGTCAGCTGGTTGTGTATGTCAGTGACGTGCTCAAAGGGTGTGAAAGCCTAACCATTTCCTCAAAACTTCCGCTATGTTTCCATGCTGTTTATAAACACCAGCCCTTCCTTCCACAGAGGGGTACAAGAAGCTTCAAATTCTAGTTAATTGTCTTAAGAAGCTGTAAATTCCAGGCAATTGTAAGGCAGCAAGACACTTAACAGTGCTCTGTGCCTCAATGTCAGTATTTGAAAAATTCAAGGAGGCACCTTCACAGCCTGTAAACTGAAGGCTTGGTCACAGGATAGTTTGAGGCCCTTGCGGGTGCTAAGCTTCATGACTCCATAATGCTTTGTAGTAGAGCCTCCTCAGGACATGATCCCTGAATAGTCTGCTTCACGTGCTAGTGATAACAGGAGGCTGAGGGAAGTCCATTAGAAGATCCAGGGGAATAAAAGCCCAGAGAAAGGAGTCAAGCTCTGAACCTAGAACAGGACAGGACTTGGAGGTAGGGGATAGTGACCTGGCAGAGGTAACAAGGACAGGTGAAGGCAAAACAAAGCAGCAGAAAACCAACAAATAAAAAACAGAGGAAGAAAAGAATCAGAAAGGGACAGAGGCAAGGAGGGGTTTAATGCATTAAGGAGACATGTTTCAGAGGTGGGACGAAGCTTCAGAATTGAGCCAGGCTTTTGGGTAGGAAGGGGCGAGCCCAGTTTCCCACGCAGCTCTTGCCGGAGCGGTACTCCGTGGTGGTGAATTGTTTGTGCATAGTGCTTGTGAGCTGACTGGCACTGGTGAATGTAAAGATTTACAAATTTGAAAAGCAGATATACCATTCCATCTTTGGTCAAAGCATTTCCCTTTTCAAGAGCCGTGCTTTGAATTTAGAGGCTGTTCTGAAGGTTCAACCCTCAAGAGAACAAAGGCAATGTTGAATGTGGGACCTGGTAGAAATCTGGGCCAGGGCCCAGGAATTCTGATGCTGCGAATCTCCGAGTGCCTGCTTGGAGCCTGGGGGAGTCGCTGACATTGAAGACTCTCAGCTGAAATACATTCTGTACATTATTTTTTTTTTTACTGTGTCAATTTCCATTTAAAATTAATTGTCAGCTTGGGAATATTCTGGTATTAGCCTGGTGTTACAGTTTTTCTTCTCCATTTCTAAATTTGAAACTTAATAAAATGCTATGGGGAGTGAAGCCTTGCTGTCTCTTTTTTGTAAAGATTAGCCGTGTTTTTCAAGCTTCAGAAGTTCTTGGAAATTTTATCTTGGTACTTTTGTTACTTTAAATTGATTTTCTATACAAGAGAAGTCCTCCTGGATTTGACCTCTATTCGTTTTTCATCTCATCTTTACATACACACCCACCAGCTGTTGCCAGGTGGTGAAGAAGATTGGACAATGGGCCTTTGCTGGCAATAATTCAAAGCAGCAATTTCCCCCTTTATCCCTGAACTGTGCTGACATTCTCAGTGGCCACTTGGGGGAGCCACATACCCGTTTTCTCTCAGCTTTAGCACAGTCCCTTTTTAAGGAAGCTGGAATTAGCTTGTGGTCAATAGGAAAAATAAATTGTTTTAAATGCCTTTGGAAAGAAAGCAGCAATTCAAATAGGCAGATTTATGGGTTTAAATTTGAACCAAAAATTTATTTTATTTGACTCCCTCCACCTATTCTCTATTAAAAAAAAAAAAAAAGACTGCTTCCGTAGGATAAATGCATACTTTCAAAGCACGCTCTCCTGTCTTCCTTTGCATACACTTCTGAGGTTGGTAGCTGCGAGGCAGTTAAAACTCCAGCTATATCCTCAGCACTTCGCATAGATACCAGAGCTCCCAGGATGATGGGCCCTGCAGCGTTACAGGGAATCCTTTTAATTTCATCTTGCGCCTCTCATCTGTCTCCAAATTGAACTTATTTTTAATTCCATCATCTAAGAGCAATCTTAAACCATAGGTTCAAGAGATTAACAATACTATGGGAAGCAGAAAGACCAAGAGAGGAGAGATACCAGGGCCACTGCTCCTACATCAGTTTATAATAGTGGTTATTTTAGGTATTGTTCGAACACAGTATTTTAAAAAACACTGAAAAAGAGTGCTGAAATAAAGAACAATATCACCTCAGGACCTGGGGTTTAGTTTAAGAGTCTTTTTTGAGGAATAGAGTCTAATCTATATTGAGACATATTGGATGTGGGATTAAAAAAGGTCACAAACCTAGTGACTTGAGGCCTCAATTAATGTGGTGAAACAGAAGGACCAGGGCCTATGAGAACCTTTTGCTTGGCTTATCTATAAGGAAGAACTCTGGTTTGATTAGACTTTGGAGCTAATCTCTTCATTTTTCCACAATGAACTTTACCAAGTTTCATAATCTTAATCTTATTTCCATTAAATTGTGACATAAACAGTTATTTGAGCAATAATCATTTTAAAATCATGAAATTTTAATCAGATAAATGCTGTGCCAGGTTTACGTAAACTATGTGTTAATGCTAATTATAGATAAAAAGACAGACAATCTTCTTTAGAAAAAAAATAAACTATTAGAATTCTATGACCTAAAAGATCATCTTAATCAAAATCTTTGGAATTTTCTTGAAAAACAAATAACCAAACAAAAAGAGTCAGCCATGTTTGTGACCAGGCTTAATTTTGGAAGTCAACTTTAATTATAGATGTGATTAAAAAATTGATGGCTCACCACAATTACTAAGATACTATCTTTATAAAAAAAGATACAGCCCTGGCTGGATGGTGCAGTTGGTTGGAGTGTCATCCTGTAAACCAAATGGTTTTGGGTTTTATTCCCAGTCAGGGCAGTTTCCCAGGTTGTGGATTTGATCCCAGCTTGGGGCACATATGGAAGGCAACAGATGGATCTCTCTCTCTCTCTTTCTATTTCTCTCTCTCCAATCATAAACATATCCTTGGGTGAGTATTAAAAAATTAAAACAAAAGAAAGATACAGGATTGGTGGATCATTTTGGGAGAGTAATTTGGTAGAAAACTAGTATTTGTGAAGGGTTTGCTTTGTACCAAACATTTTATATACATTTTTCCTTTTATTCTTTCCAATAACACAATGAAATGCTATACATTTTACAGATTAGTTGTTAAAAAACATGCACAAGTTTGAACAGTTAGTGTTAAAAACATGGCCAAAATAGGTGTCTGTAATACCACCATATTCTCTAGCTTAAGAAAAATTTTAATTTTGTACCATTTTATTTTTTAAAATTGATTTGAGAGAGAGACAGGAAGGGAAGAGAGAGAGAGTGAGAGAGAGAGAGAGAGAGAGAGAGAGAGAGAGAGAGAGAGAAAGACATCAATTTTGATTGTTCCACTTATTTATGTGTTCATTGATTGATTCTTATATGTGCCCTGACTGGACACTGAACCCACAATCTTAGCATATCAGGATGATACTCTAGTTGTCAGCAAACTCATTAGTTAACAGAGCCAAATATCAACAGTACAACGTTTGAAATTTCTTTTGAGAGCCAATTTTTTTAAACTTAAACTTCTTCTAATGTCACTTCTTCAAAATAGACACGCCTAGACCATGGTATTTTGTGGAAGAGCCACACTCAAGAGGCCAAAAAGCCACATGTGGCTGCTCTAACCGACTGAGCTACCAGCTAAGGCCTAATTTTACACCATTTAATTAAAGCTGTTATATATGTTAATTTAGAAAATTTATTTTGTTAATTTTAGAGTACTATAACAAAATAGTCTAAACAAATCCATGTTGTCAGCTACATGAGAAGCTAACACTGTGATTCTCTGAGGCTATGTATGCTGATTAACTGTTTAACTATTTCCCTTTTCCCAGATCTCAGATTTTCAGATTTATTAAAATTCTCACTGTGAAGAAATAAATGTAGGCATCTTACTCTGGCATCTAATACCACCATAATGAATTTCACATATATAATTAGATTTGTTTCTGGGACTACCTTATTTTTTTAGAGGTAAATGGGAATCCCACAATAATATTGGAGAAAGAATGAGGGGAAAATGTGATTATTTTTTCAGTAACTATAATATTCTATTGAAGCAAATGTTTATTTGGCAATAGGGACAAGAAAGTGATGGTGGGGAACTTAGATAGGACTATAAAATCTGTTTTAATCACAGGTTCTAAATGAACATGCACAGAAAGCCAGAGAACAGCAATAAACAGAGGTATTCTTTTATTCCCTTAATCTGTTATGTGGATGAGTGTCTTATGCTATTTAACAAAAAGGCTTAGTTTAACAAATGATGGCTATGTAAAAAGTAGAAAGTAGGAGATGCTTTATGAAGGGAATAAACATTATTATAGTTTAAAGAAATACTTTTAAGTGACTGCAGATTTTGCCTCAAATTTTGCGCGATCAGCATCACAGTCCTGGCAATCCAATAGCCAATATGTCAATTATGTATAATGGATAAATTTTAAATGCAAAAGAGCAAGAGATTATAATGACCTATATACAATTTTCTCATGAGCACATTGTTCGCCATGCCCTCATTTCAGCGTTCCGGGCACAAACTTGCCTTGAATAATTTAATCTGGTTTCCAAAGGTCACTTATTTGCAGCCAGCAATCTAGCTTCTGCGTCTCCGTTATTAATTTTTTAATTTAGAAAAGAATTAGAAAGCATGTGTTCATATTTTTGTAAATTTATTTCTAATTTGCTGAAAAGTTTAGAAACTCCTCATGCCCCCCAACTTTTTATTCTGAGGATTTTATAACTCCAGAGAAGTTTAAACAAAAGCACAATGAAGACTCCCATGCCCTTCACCTGGAATCTGAGATTGCTATCATTTTGTTACTGTTTCTCTTTGTGCACACACCTACTTTCTTAAACACCTATTTGAAAATAAGTTGCAGACACAATGCCATTGACCTCTGCACACTTTGGCATCCATCCACTTCCTGAGTTGGAAGGATTTTCTCATACTTAACCACAAAACCATTATCATACTTTTAAGAAACTTTACAGGAATTCAACTATTTTATTTAATACTCAGCTCATTTAAATATTTCTCAAATTGTCCCCCAATGAGGTCCTCCTCTGCTCTTCCAGGTCCTTTTGAGTAGCTCAGCAGAAAATGTCTCAGCAAATCTGAGTTTGTTCATTGGAAAACAGGGCTGATTCCAGGTGCTGGACGCTGGAGGCTCCACATTGCTAATGAGACCGTTTCCTCAACCTGGGAGACTGCAGTGCTGTATGGTTGCACAGGTCAGGCCTGCCAGCCTACCCCTATAAATACATAACGCTCACCAGTAGGGAAAGATCTTTCTTTACTGCAACACTGGCCAGGCTCTTACGAGGTCATCTGTGCAAAACTTAAATTGTGAGATTATGAGTTATGGGAAATGCACGTACACTGCTGTTTCTCCTTTTTAAACTTTTCACTGCATAATCCCTACTTTATAGCTGAGCACTAAGTGTCCTCTTTTGGATAGCATTTCCCTGAGACTTAAACAAGTTATTTTTTTCTACGCACAATTCAATCAGGGTTCACACATTGCATTTGATTTTGATCTCTCTTTAGTTTTATCTAGAACAGAGCTCCATTCTTTTTTATTTTTTTATTTTTATTTTAATTTTACCCCATGACAGTGGCTTCTGAGAAGACCAATTTTCATAGTCCAGGGTAATTTCTTCATAGATGTCACACATTCTAGATTTGTCTGGTTGGGTTTCTTCCTCTTGGTATCATTTAATTTGTTCCTCTCTATATTGTATTTACTGTAATTTGGATGTTTGATTATAAAAGCCTGACTCAATTTTAAAAACATTTATGGCAAGAAGATTTCATAGGTGATGATCCATACTTTGTATCACATTATATCAGGAAGGATATAATATATGGTTGTCCCATATTAGTGAATTGTTCAGGTGCTGGCCTCCAGAATTAATATTTAAAAAAGGCACTTGTTTTGCTCTTTTTGATTAATATTTAATCGATTGGTGATATTTTGTCACTATGTGACTATCCTGTTATACAACTATATTTCATCCAATGGTTTTAGCTCCTCTTAATAATATTCGCCTGAATAATATATTACCATGGGAGGTTATAAAATAGTGATTTTCTAATTCTATCATTTCTCCTATATTTATTAGCTGGCATTCTTTTATAAACAAGACTGCTCTTTTCCTTTACTTCCCATCTTTTCTAATACCTATGAACAAATTTAATTTTTATCCATCATAATCAATTTTTAAAGTTATTTTTATTGATGATTAAGTTGTCCTCACTGTCCGATTTGATTGGACCCTATGCAGGCTTGTTCCTTTGACCTTTGACACAATCTGTGCAATTGGCACCCACTAGAATTGCTCCCAATAATCTCTGCATCCTAATACTCATGTCCTTATATAACCCTTCCCTTGAATGTGGGCTGGATGCAGTGACACACTTCTAACAAACAGGATAGAGCGAAGTGATGGTATGTCATGTCTGAGATTAGGTTATGAAAAGCCCGTTGCTCTGCCCTGCTTATCCGCTCTTATTCTATTGCTAGCTAATGCTAATGGAAGCCAGACACAATGTTGTCAGCTTCCCTATAAGGAAGCCCACATGGCTAGAAATTGAGTGACCCCTTTGATCAGCAGCCAGTAAAGAACTTAAGATTTCAGTGTAACAGTCCATGAGGAAACAAATGTTGTCAACAGCCACATAAAGTGAATTTAGAAGTGGCTCCTCTCCCAGACGAGCCTGAAAGGACAGCAGCCAGGATGACAACTTCACTGCAGCCTATGAGAAACCCCGAGGACCCAGCTAAGCCACCCTCACATTTCTGACCCAGGGAACTGGGATATTGTACATGTTTATTGTCTTAAGCTCCTAAGTCTGGGATCACTTGTTTTGTAGCAACAGGAAACTAATTCAACACCACTGTTTTTCTGAGCACTTATATTTCTTTCTGGTGCAACAAGATCTCTCAGGTTCACATTGTAATGTCCTTGACTTGTACCTAGACTAACATTTCTCCCAGTTTCTCTGGTTTCTTTCAGTGGAGAATGGTGTGTAGAACACAAGATCTGGGAACAAAGTGTGCTCATTGCTACAGACATGTAATTGTTTCTATGGCTATTTAGTGACATGAAGTACAAAGCATTAAAAAAATCTTAAGGTTATGCTTATATTTCCAATTCACATTTAATATTCCATGATTCTTACCTACCTCCTTTTCTCTTATAGCAAAAACCTTTATCTCAACAGCAGAGAAAGTAGAGTGGTGGGTGCTACAATTTTAGCAGTAGCAGTACATCCTCTGCCTTTCTTTAAATATCTTTCCTTATATGCCTTCATTTCTACCACTTGAGGCTTTTTCATTTGGTTCAAGGGCATTCTGAATTTTAGCATTTGCTTATTGAAATTTGTTTAGAATTATTTTCTAACCTAAAGAAATGACCCAGAAGCAATAGAATAAAAATTGGAAAGAAATATAGAACAAATATAAAAATAAATAACTATTGGTGGTGGACTTATAGGTATTTTTCCTTAGTTATTTTAATAAGAAATACAGGTTGAGCTTCAAGTACAGTATGTGCTTTTCACAGTTTAAGGCACTGAAGTCTCAAATCTTCTGTTTCTGATGGGAAGAACTTTTATATTCAGGAGAGTGAGTTATATAAATGTGTCAATGTAATTGATAAATGATATCCTAAATAGATACAGAGCACTTTCCTGTGTTAAATGCTGTCTAAAGGACATGTGCTGCCTGCCATGTACTGTCAGTGGGGCTGTGCCAGAGGAAGCGGATCAATGATTCTCTCTCATTATTGATGTTTCTATTTCTCTCTCTCTCTTCTTTTCTGAAATCAATAAAAACATATTAAAGGACATGTACTATTTTAGTAATAAAAAACATAATTTACTTTATGTTTAAAATGCTTTTGTTGTTTTAGAGAGAGAGAAGCAAAGAGAGGGAGAAAGAGGTAGAAACATTGATGGGAGAGAAACAGCAACATCAATTGGCTGCCTCCCACACAACCTGCAACCCAGGCATGTGCCCTGACTGGGAATTGAACTGGTGACCTCTTGGTGAATGAGTCAATGCTCAACTACCAGGCAACATGGGCCAGACCAATATAATTTATTTTAAAGGGAGAAAAAATAGATCAAAGAGGAAAACAAGCAGAAGGAGAAAGTTCCTTCTTTGGCTGGGGAAAATGTCAAAGGCAAACTAGTTTATTTCACAATTTTTATTCAATTCTGATAAATTAAACCAGCAGTTTTTTCAAATAAGCCTTGCCTATTAACCTCTATGCTTCACATTAAACTAGGGTTTTACCTGCATTTGTCAATGATAGCATGCATATCTATAGTCAACTGTCAAGTTAATTAAAGAATATGGAGGAACATATTAAACATTCTGCAAAATTTATGATTTCGTTAGGTAGTTAAGCACTTTATTTGTTATTGTTCTACCTTTTTTGTTCTGCATCTCTACTTTAGCTACGTTCTCAGGTAAAGCCTCGTAAGAATGTGCACAAATGTAATTTATGCTGAAGCTCCTGAGGAGCAAGAGTCAGGGCACCATTGCATGAGTCTGTTCAGTATAATTCATGGAAATTCTCTGGAGAACAGAGAGAACAGGGTGGAGAAACAAAACCAAAGACAACTTAAAGTGGCATTTACATATTTCTTTACTACTTATGTAAAATCTTTATTGTTGAAAGTATTACATATGTCTCCCTTTTTTCCCCATTGACCCCTTTTAGCCCACTTCCACTCCCTCTGACCAGGCCTTCACCACCCTATTGTCTGTGTCCATGGGTTATGCATATATGCAGACAAGTTCTTTGGTTGGTCTCTTCCCACCCACCCTCCTCTTCCTTCCTTTGGCAGTTTTGTGTAAGTTTATTCACATTTTTTTTTTTACTTTTTGTTATTCATAATAATTGAAATGATTATCTTAATGGAGGCACAAAAAAAAAACCCAAACAACAAGAACACACAAATCAAACAAAAAACACCCAACAAGCATGCTATAAATTACCTTACTAGAAAATTAATCAAAACTGACTATTTAACTCTCTTTGATAATAAACATCCACAACTGAAAACTTCCATTAGTATCAGAGATATTAGCTATTTCTGGGGAAGAGCAGCATCTTTCAGATGATAACTTATACTTTATGAAGTTCATGCTGGGCCAGAGGCTCATTAAGCTTTGTGGAGCCTACTCATGCTTGAATGAATGAGAGAGAACCCTTAAGGATCTTAGGGATCATTTACTTCATAAAAAACTTAAAATTATAATTCCCTAAGTTCTTAATTTTTTTCCCCTTTTCAGTTCCATTCTAGATCATGAGGATAGTCATTGGTATAATGCATGCTATTCCACTTTCAGAGAAGATACTTCTGATTTGCAAAGCTGAAACACATCAGAAATTGCTACCTACTGAGTGCCATCGCACTACAGATATAAGCAATGATAAGACAGAGCCCTGCTTTCAAGCAATTCTCAGCTTAAGCCTATCTAAGTCATTATCCTGGACATAGGCCTCTGTTTTAGGAATGTTTTATAGTTCACTGTCAGCTATCAGGTGAGGGCCATGGGATATCGGTGAAAAATACCCATTTAAGAGAATACCTTGTAGACTATGTGAGCTCTTCTGTCTTTTTTTTGTAACACTTAAAACAAGATTAATTTATGTACTTACTGTCTTAAGACCATTAGAAACTAGTCTAATTTCAAGACCTTTTAAAACAAAAATCTATTTAATATCAGTGTTTATGCAAAGTGGTTGTGAGTCATGGTTAAGTGATCGTGATACCCTTCATTTTCTTCTTTTTGACAGATTCATTCATTTATTTTACTTGTAAAATAAGTTTTCCCAAGGAGAAGTGTGTTTTAAAATATTCCTAATTCTTAAAGGATCTGTACATCTTTTTTTAAAAAAATATATTTTATTGATTTTTTACAGAGAGGAAGGGAGAGGGATAGAGAGTTAGAAACATCGATGAGAGAGACATCGATCAGCTACCTCCTGCACGCGCCCCCACTCCCCCCCACTGGGGATGTGCGCACAACCAAGGTACATGACCTTTCAGTCTGCAGGCCAACACTCTATCCATTGAGCCAAACCAATTTTGGCAGATCTGTATATCTTTTAATAGTGATGAGATTTCATTGGGACTGGAGAAGTGTCCCATAGACAATGGTTTAAGCTTTACCAGGTTAGGAGATAACAAACTCTTATGAAAAGGCAATGTATAACTTTAGGTGAACACACAGTTTTGTATCACAAATATTTTAACAAATGTAGTGTTCTATAGCAAACATTCATAGACTCATGTTTAAAAATCTATCTTCCTTAGATTTCTTAAAAAAAATTGTTTTAAAGCACTTGTGACATCTTTGAAAGGCAAACTTATGTCACAGAAAAGAAGAGCTCTCTGAACAGATGGTTACATATAATTTTGTAAAACCACCTGGAAACTTTGATTTGGGAGAGACCACATCACAGAGAAATTCTGAGAGCACACTGGTGATGTAAAACTTTAAACACGTATCTGAACTAAATTTTATATGTGCTCAAATTGCCACCTGTTTTGTGATCATCGGTGTGCCTATTAAACATTTTTCCAGATTCAGTGTAAGTGGATATTCTAGAAGTCCTTGGAATGTGTATACATCCTCTTTGATATTTGATATTAAATTTATTTCTAATATTCACTGAAAGTATGATATAAATAATTTCATTCAAGGTTTTCATATTATAATTCCATTGCTCTCTCATAAGACTATAGAATAATGAAAATAAAACAGAAAAGACCTTAAGAAAATTAAAAGGGAAGTTGCTTATTTATTTCACAGTACACAGCACTCTCCAAGGTTTAGCTCCTAACTTTCCATTCTGAATTCATCCCAATAAACATTTTTCTTCTTCTTTATTCATCCAAATCAACCAATTGGTGACAGTTTCTTAATGTTCTAATTCCTCTCAATTGCTGCATGTGTTGTCACCTTACTGTTTCTTTTGTGTGCTTTTTATCGATGCTTGCAACAGCCTACAGGACATTACCAGAAAGAAAGTTACATTACTATTGGCCAAGTTCATTTCACAAGAGGCCAAATTTACTTTTCCTTTTGGTTCTGTTCCTTTTCTCTACTCACAATTCTCCAGGCCTTTTTGCCTCATTTCCCCCAGTTTCTGATTTAATCAAGGGGTATTTTCTTCCTCAATGTATAAGGAAGGGGCCTTAGATTTTATATTTAAGATATAAAAATAAACAACCCTTTCTCCAGATGATTTCAGAACTCCTTATAACATGATTATGTTGCTAAATTTAAAGGCTCTATCCCTCTACCATGTCTCCTCTGTCTCTTACTTTTGTGGAGAAGAAAAGAGAAATGAGAGAGAAAAATGAGTTAGATCAAAGCTCTACTCCTTTGTGGAAGTTTTCCCAACACTTTTCTTTAGGCTGAGTTTACTGGATTTTCATCTATATTTACACTGTGAATTTCTTAGCATGTTTATTCTCCTAGTTGACTTTTTTGTCTGTTTCTTCATTAGACTGGATACTTTTTAAGGACAAGAAAATTCCTTGTTTGTCTGCCTGTCTCAAAAACTTAGGCTTATAACAAATGCTTTGAATTTTAACTCAATTCTGTGACAGCAGTGCCAAACTCACTGTGATGTAAAGCTATGCTTTAAGTGTTTTCATTAGAGATTTCCAAACTATTGAAAAATTATACTCAGTACTCAATCACTATTTTTAAAAAATATTTATAAAACACATATATAAAATTTAGAAATTACTGTACAGTTTCTAGGAGAAAATAAAATTTTCCTAAATAAATCTTTTGTGATTTTTAATATTATTTAGAATTTTTATGAGTTGACATATGTGAATACCTATATATTTACATTTCTTTCAAAATTATTTGCTTAATTATTGTTATATTATGTGAAGTTAGTTTCTTTCCTAATATTTTCTTTTATGTCTATCCTGTTATTAACTTCCTTCGATATATATCTTTATTCTCATCTCTATTTATTTTAGGTTAAATAGCAATACATTTACTTAACTTTGTTTACATTGTCTAATTATTTTCCAGAGAGTTTATACCAGTTTTTCCCATCAGCTGTGTGTGAGACCCTTCTCTCTACATTCCTGGCAGCACTGTTATTTTAAAATGAGGACAATTACCTATCAATCAATGCTTCTCTCTTTTAATTGCCACCTCTTGATATTAATAATATGAATGTTTAATTTTACATTTTATTAACTATTTATATGTCATCTTCTATATATTTCCTATTTGTATTCTTTCTCCATTTTCAATTAAAGTATTTTATAAGGTTGAGTTTTTAACATGGTAAATATTATTGAATGTCTGTCATTGTTCATGTAATTTTTTCAACTTGAATTTTCTTAGAATTTTATGAGGCTTTGTCCTTCAGGTTGCTTCATATTCAACATAGTTAAATTTCACAACCTTTCCTAATAATGTATTCCATTTTTTTTCTATGTTTAGAAAGTACTTATCTACTCTGAGATAAGTTAAATAATCATATCGACATCAGTTTTCTGCTTTTATTTTTAAATAACATTTATTTTAATAGGTGACAGCTCTGGTCCAACTTAATCCATCTGTCAAAAGTACAATTTCCCCAAACTCATTGGATAATTCATCCACATGTGTTGGTTTGCAATGCTTCTTCACCCATTGTGATTTTGGCAGTTTTATGATTTTAAGATAGTCTCTAATGTTCTGTTGATTTGTTTGCCTACTCTGAAACAATATTTACAAATGTTTTATGGATGCACATTCCCTGTTAGTGAAAAACATATATTCATGCAGCCACATAGTCAACATTTGTTTCAAGTCAATCCAAACACCTTTAGAAACCAGGCAAGTGATATTGATGTTCTCAGCAGCCAGATGTAGCTAATTAGGGAATGGTGCCAATGAGGTGGCGGGGAGAGCACATACCTGGCCTAAAGACACAAACTCAAACATTAAAAAAAGAAAAAAAAGATTGCAGTGGCAGTTTCTCAGCCTCAGATATATTTATAGAGTGAATTTGGACTATTCTCTTTCACTTTTTTTTTTGTGCTGCAGAAAATATTTTATTGTATTAAAAATAATCTTTATTGTTGAGAGTATTACAGATGTTCCCTGTTTTCCCCTATTGTCCCCCTCTACCTGGTTCTGGTTCCTGCCCTGCCCCACCCCAGGCCTTCACCACCTTACTGTCTGTGTCCATAGGTAAGATCTGGTTTTAATCTCTTCCCACTCCTCTTTCCTTGTTCCCTCTGACTAGTATGTCTAATTATGGACAGAGAAATTTTATTTGAAACCCAGCAAAGCAATTGGAACTTTTTTGTTTTCTGAGGAGGCAAGAATGATGTATAGATTTTATTGGGAAAAGAGATTGGAGTAGGAGGAGAAAGGAAAAACTGAAGTTTCAAAGCTTCTATCAGTTCATCCATGTTCCACTCAAGCTGGTGGGGCATTTTCTTCTCAGAGTCTATGATCTAATCTTTAAATGTTTGGAAAGCTAAATTACTGTGCAAATAAATAGTACTGATGCATAGGGGTGGCACTTCGGTGAAAGAAGAGATTAGTGACCTTGTCCTTGTTGAGAAGTTAAATGTTAAGAAGTAAAGTTTGCAACAATATGCATTTAGGCTTAAATAATATTGTAAAAATAAGCAAACTACAATCTGAGGGTGAAAATACTTGCATTAAAATAAACAAAACCTACAGTACTCTAAGTACAAGGAAAGTGAAATCAGATGAACCAGGTAGCAACACTTACATTTACCATAGAAAATAAGTGTTTTGTTCTTTGAGGTGTTTCCTTCAGCACTATACAAGATCCTTTGCACAGACTTGGAAGCAAATTAATTAAAGTTCTCATCAAGGATTAATTGCATATTTGCAAGATGAAACTGCCTAGGACACTAAACCACTTACCAACATGTAAAGACATGCCACAGAATGAACCTGGAAGTAAAGGCTTGCTCTTCCATGCCAGAGAACAGCTATTGGAGAGGGCGAAGAACTCATATGCCACTCTCCATGAAATATCTACTCTTTCAATGTCTTTCACACAGAGGCCACTATCAGCCACATTAGCCAGACGAGTAGCATAAACAAGCATAAACCAACAGGCAGTCATGTCAAGGGAGAAAACACTGAAGATGAGTTGAATGGAAAGAGAAAAGGAAATAAAGAAAGAAGGTTTTATTTTAGTTTGTTTCTGTTTGTGTATGCCTAAATAAGCACTATTTATTCAGACACAGATCTCAGCTGGTGGTATATAAACATGAGAAGTTTTATTTTGCTCTACCAGTGCATTCTACTTTTATCAAATCCTCTACTTGACTTTTTAAGAATGTTGTAGACAGATTTCATAAACGTTGGACACTCTCAGATTTAAAAACACAGCCCATCAAGTTTTAAGTTCCTCTCATACATGGTCTAAAGCTTTTCCATGTCAAATTACCTCTTATAATCACAATTCAAGGTTCTTTAAGTGGGAGGTTAAGATGGTCTGCACTTCTTGACCTTCACTGCTCTGGTTGGGAATGATAGGAAGGAGAGGTGGAAGTCAATTTGCTTTAACTGGTTAGAGTTGTATGTACTTCATTTGTTAGTTTCTGCTGCTCCTCTGGCTAATTCTGACAGGCTGCTGATGGTGGGTGCTTTGTGTAAAAGGCCTTGATAGAGTTGCTGTCTTATGGAGGGGTATGTATGAGTTCTGTGCCCTGCCCCATGAGATCTCCCTATGGCTCACTTCTTTGGCATGGGGCATCTTTCCCGGCACAAGCACTTCTAATTTTTTCTACTCAGTTCTATCCACAGTGGTATATGCCACAGCCTCCCATGCTATACTCCATTCGCCTGGAGGGTTGCTAGAAAAATGATCTCAAAATTAGCTCCTTTTCTGGTGTTCCCCAGGCTTGTGAGAAATTCACACACTCTTAGCGCCAATGGTAAGAATCTTGGCTGCTCTATTGCCACCCTCTATCTTCACCAACCATCTTTTTTCTTTAATCCACAGGAAAAAGTCAGAAAATCTTATCAGATAGACATTGCTCAAATATAAGGGCAAGTGCTTATCTAGGAGGACCAAAAATTTCTGTTCAATAATCTCTGAGAGAATCCCCTCTTGTAATCTTGACTTGAGGCCTGGGGAAGTACTTTTTCCATGAACACTAAATTCCCTATAAGCCCAATGACCTTCTCTTCTCTATCTTCAGTTATCTTATGGAAGTGGTTGAGGGGGTAGGGTCTGGCTTGGGGTTGTAGGCTTTTCATTAGATCTTGTGATAGATACTGAACCCCAAAGCTTTTTTTAGAATGTAGTATAATAGCACCTCTTTGTCTCAGTTTGACTCAAGTCAGGTCAGTGTAATTAATAAATTTAATTAATAAATTATACATTTGCATATCCATGATGCTTAATTATTCTATTAACTATCATTTCATGGTAAAAAAAATGGACTAAAATAAGGCAGATTATTATGTTCCTATGATCTGTGTAGAATTCAAGCAATGGAATCATCTTGTTCTTAGTATTCTTTGCCTGTTCTTTTTTATTGATTTTAGAGAGAGAGGAAGGGAGAGTAAGATGGATAGAGAGAGAACACATGTGCGCAAGAGAGAAACATGGATGTGAGAGAGAAACATTGATCAGCTGCCTCCTGTGTGCATTCTGACTGGGTCTGTGCCACCTGGGTCTGTGCCCTGACTGGAATTGAACAGGCAGCCTTTTGGTGCACGGGACAATGCCCAACCAACTGAGTACTGATCAGGGCTCTCCCAGTTATTATTGCCCTGGAGGGTTAGTGTGGTCCTGAGGAAGAGAGTCAAAAGACTTGAATATTTTCACATTAAACACAGAGTGTGTGAAGTATTATGTTGATAAACTGGCCCTTTAAAGAAATGAACAAAAAAATCTGAAATATATCAGAAATCTACAAAAAACTCCAACCCCAAACTAAAAACATAAAACACTGGTATTTGAATTATTTGTATTTGAAAAGTTACAAGATATAAATTCTTTCACTATGTGGATTTCAACCTGGTAGGAAGTCACTGAATGGGGCGTAGAAAAGAGAGATCCACATAACTGACTATTCTGGGCCACATAAGCTAGCTGCAGGGCATCATCGAGTCTATATGTATTTGGCATGTCTCTACAGAGTCTGATGAAAATTATGGCGATATTGTAACCCTTATGATATATTCCATCCAACCTACCTGTGGAGCTATCTCTACGTTAAAAAAATTAAGGACAAGTTATTTTCTGAGATGAGGCAAAATGGAGTGGACCTGAAAACAGAGACACAAGGGCATGTTGGGGCATTCTTCCTTGGGGAAGTAGAGCTAGGTAACAAGGTAGAAGTTAGATTTACCAGAAAAATGAGTGAAATTTATGGTGATGGGGTCGCCAAACACTAATGATTTGTAAGAATAGTCTGCCTAGTATGTATACATAGTTTGCTTGTCAAGACTGTAATTCTACTCCACTGGCCCAAACTTGCAGTTAAATTGATTAAAAGCAAAAAAGGCCTATGTGATTTTTTCACAATGGGTTTGTAACCAGAACGTGGCTGTCATGA
Organism: Lasiurus cinereus; assembly: GCA_011751065.1. Classification (NCBI taxonomy): domain Eukaryota; kingdom Metazoa; phylum Chordata; class Mammalia; order Chiroptera; family Vespertilionidae; genus Lasiurus; species Lasiurus cinereus. The sequence goes on along the minus strand of JAAGEH010002534.1, from coordinate 15,349,651 downwards.
AAACCACAACATAAAAACCAAAAATAGGAAAAAAAACGATTCATATCAACACTGTCCGTCACGGGGCACATAAATTCTGGCAAGTCATTGGCCATCTGATCTATACATGTGGTGGAATCTACAAAAGAACCAGTGAAAAATTTGAGAAGGAGGCTGCTGATGTGGGGAAGGGCTCCTTCAAGTATGCCTGGGGTTTTGGAGAAAATGAAAACTGAACGGAAGCGTGGTATCTCCACTGATATCTCCCTGTGGAAATTGGAGGCCAGCAAGTATTATGTGACCATCATTGATATCCCAGGACACAGAAATGGTATCAAAAACATGATTCCAGGCACATCTCAGGCTGACTGTGCTGTCCTAATTGTCGTTGCTGGTGTTGGTGAATGTGAAGCAGGTATCTCCAAGAATGGGCAGACCTGTGAGCATGCCCTTCTGGCTCACACACCGCTGGATGTGAAACAACTAATTGTTGACATTAACAAAATGATTCCACTGAGCCAGAAGTGATCTGAAGAAATTGTTAAAGAAGTCAGCACCTACATTAAGAAATTTGGCTACAACCTTGACACAGTAGCATTTGTACCAATTTCTGGTTGGAATGGTGACAACATACTGAGGCCAAATGCGAGCATGCCTGGGTCCAAGGGATGGAAAGTCACCCATAAAGGTGGAAATGCAAGGGAGCCACACTGCTTAAAGCTTGGAGCACATTCTGTCTCCAACTCGTCCAACTAACAAGTCCCTCAAGGATGACTACAAAACTGGAGGTATTGGTATGTTCCCTGTGGGCCGAGTGGAGAATGGTGTTCTCAAACCCAGCCTGATGGTCACCTTTGCTCCAGGCAATGTTACAGCTAAAGTCTCATGAAATGCACTAAAAAGCTTTGAGTGAAGCTCCTCCTGGGGACAATGTGGACTTCCATGTCAAGAATGTGTCTGTCAAAGATATTCATTATGGCAATGTGTCTGGTGACAGCAAAAATGACCCACCAATAGAAGCAACTGGTTTCACAGCTCAGGTGATTATCCTGAAACATACAGGTCAAATCAGTGCTGGATATGCACCTGTGCTGGATGGTCAAACAGCTCACATGGCTTGCAGATTTGCTGAGCTGGAGGAGATTATCATCATTCTGGGAAAAAGCTGGAAGATGGCCCTAAGTTTTTGAAATCTGGTGATGCTCTCTTTGTTGATATGGCTCCCGGCAAGCCCGTGTGTGTTGAGAACTTCTCTGACTATTTTCCTCTGTGTCTTTTTGCTGTTCATGACATGAGACAGAACGCTGCTGTGAATGTCATCAAGCAGTGGACAACAAGGCAGCTAGCGCTGGCAAAGTCACCAAGTCTGCCCAGAAAGCGAAATGATTATTATCCTAAACACCTGCCACCCCAGTCTTAATCAGCGGTAGCACTGCAAGCACCCATTTACATTCAATAGTAAAAGACTGGTTAATGATTATAATGCAGAGTAAAACTTCGGAAGAAAAGGAGAATATTTTGTAGACCATTTTCTTTGTGTGTGTGTGTGTGTGTGTGTGTGTGTGTGTGTGTGTGTGTGTTTGAGAGCCAGTTTTTAAGTTGTTAGTTTTTAAAATCAGTACTTTTTAATGGTAACAATTTGACCAACAACCTATTACAGAATTTTGACACCCATTAAAACAAAGTTTAAGTGCTCGCTTTGGCAGCACATATATTAAAATTGGAACGATACAGAGAAGATTAGCATGGCCCCTGCGCAAGGATGACATGCAAACTGGTGAAGCGTTCCATATTTAAAAAAACACTAAATAAAACGAAGTTTAATAGGGAAAAATATTGTGTGAGCTAATGTTAGAGAACTGAAGAAGTGGGTGTGTGTCCCTGTGTGGACCTATGCACGCTGGGTAAAGCAGAGTAAGACAGAAGGCAAGAATTACATGAGGTTCAGAGGGCAGGGACAAGGCTAGAGGGCGTCTTCAGAGGAAAAGACATGGGAGTTGCCCAAGTCTTGGGGAAGTATTCAACCTTTGCCTGATGTACTGGTATGTATAATGGGGACTTTTACCAATTTTAGTTTCGTTAGAAACATGACCTCAGATGACATCTAGATGTTATTTATTCAATTGTTAAAAAAAATTATAATCTTATTTTTATTTATTTGACCTGACAGATATTGTGACTTATTGCTATATTTCTGTTATTTCCAAAAATATTTAAGTCTTATTTTATACACATATTTAAATACTATTTGATGCATTAAAATTCATGGTGAACGTAGGGGTACATATATCCTTTCTGATTAGTGTTTCTGGTTTCTTGGGATATAGTCCTAGAAGTTGGATCACTGGGTCAAATGGGAGTTCCATTTTTAACTTTTTGAGAAAACTCCATACTGTTTTCCACAGTGGCTGTACCAGTCTGCATTCCCACCAGCAGTGCACGAGGGTTCAGATATACTTTTGTATTTCTCATGATTTTAAAAGTATTTCTTATAAAATAAAAGGCCACCTTTTATTTTATAGATCACAAGGCTAAGATTCCTGTTATTTCTAAATTTGCCCCAATGTAATAAAATTTGACATATGAACCGTATTAAGAGAATCAAGAAGTATCTAAATAAACACCTGCTTTAGGTACTTTGAATTTTACATTTGTATGTTGAGCACTATTTTTTTCTAATGAAACCATCTTGGATAACTTAGTAGAGGGCAGACAGATGACAGCTCCATTTAGAGGGCATATGAAAATAGAAATAAAATCAAATATTCAGGTATTTAGTAAAGAGCGTGGCATACAGATTTGTATTTGAGATCTTCCATATTTCTTCTTAAACATTACTTGGTGTGACAGAGACTGCTATTTGCACCCTAATATCATTTATCCCCTTCTTTCTCTGCAGTGGAAGCCTTGAATTTCAGCTGGGATGTGGCCACCCAGAATTAAGCTTCATTTATAATTCCCCTTGCAGGCAAACCTGGCTATGTAACCAAGTTTTGGATAATGGAAGGTAGAGCAGCTGTGGATGGTGACAAGGACTGGAGTACCAATCTGGTTGTAGGTATCTGAGTTGGAAGTGAAAAAGGTTACTTGGAACAAGTACCATGGTAGTCCAGGTAACTGAAGTGCTAGGTGTTTTTTTTTTTTTTTAATATATTTTTTTTATTGATTTTTTTACAGAGAGGAAGGGAGAAGAGCAGGGAGCCAGAAACATCGATGAGAGAGAGAGACATAGATCAGCTGCCTCCTGCACGCCCCACACTGGAGATTTGCCCACAACCAAGGTACATGCCCCCGACCGGAATCGAACCTGGGACCCTTCAGTCCGCAGGCCGACGCTCTATCCATTGAGCCAAACCAGCCTCGGCTGAAGTGCTAGGTTTTGATGGAATGCTGATTCCTTTACGCAGACGGCAAGATTTCTCTCACCTGGATAGGGAGACTGAGACAACTGACAAAGGCCTTCATTTCATTTGGTTACAATAACAGGAAAAGGACAATGAGTGTAATAAACTGCACGAGTCTGAGAACGAGTTTTATTTGACAGGAGCAGAAGTAGTAATGATCTCAAAGCAAGGGTACAATCCTTAGAGTTCTGGGTTCACAGGAAGACAATGGGAGAGAAAATACAGAGGTGGGCAAATGTGGTTTTATAGTTCTGAGTACAAGAAACACTTTATTATTGTATTTTAATTAATTAATTATTGTATTATTTATTATGAACAACCGTAAACCTACTATTACCCACCTCTGTATTTTCTTGCTGTCTTTGTATAAGAAAATATTTTTCTCTACATCCAGTGAAATCAATCTGATTATGGTAATTCCTCCAAATATTCAGCAATATAATTTCTGTCAGTATGAATACAGTTTAAATGGGAAGTGGTGAGAGGACAAATTCATGGGCCCCCAACCCACTGCCATTTTACATGAAAGTTTAAATGAAATCTTTTTTTATATGTCAGCATATTATATATATTTGTCAGTGGGAAGCAATTTTCAGTTTACATAAATTTTAAGAATTTATAATATTTTGAACTATTAATGGCTTGTGGCAAAGCGATGACAATGTAACAAGACAATTGAATTAAAAAAAACCATAACCAGTTTCTAAAAACAAATCTAGTTATTCAAAATGAGTAATCTGTTAATTTTAATACAAGTTTAAAAGCAAAATGTTCTGCCTTTCAGTGTTCTCCATGACGACTGCTTTGTTCCTAATTTTACTTGTTACTCCATAGAAAACCATAAACAGGAAATTCTAAAACAGATGGCTACTATGGTATTTTGTAGTTTATTTTAAAACTATGCGACCCAATACATCGGCCATCATCTGGAATTAGTGATCAGAAAGTGAATTGGACTTGCTGATTAATGTGGACCCATCTGGGAATGAAAATGGCAGACAGTGATGGGGGCAAACCGTGCAAAGCAGACTTTGTTCCTATGGAAGCATTTGAAACACTTTCTAAGATTTTATTTTATATTTTAAAAATATATTTTTACTGATTTCAGAGAGGAAGGGAGAGGAAGAGAGAGATAGAAACATCAATGATGAGAGAGAATCATCAATTGGCTGCTTTCTGCACACTCCACACTGGAGCTTGAGCCACCAACCCGGGCAAGTGTCGTGACTGGGAATCAAACCATGAACTCCTAGCTCATAAGTTAAAACTCAATCACTGAGCCATGCTGACCTGGCTATTCTATTTTTTAGTTAAATTCTGCCCTTGTGTCAATAGTCTATCAAATTTCAGTTTAGTCTTTGTGCTTGCTTGCATTTGTTTTCTTCCCATCAAACCTCTACATGTGCCCCATATTCTTACCAGATTACCTTTTATTTTATAGATTACAAGGCTAAGATTCCTGTTATTTCTAAATTTACCTCAATATAATAAAATGTGACATATGAACCTCATTAAGAGAATCAAGAAGTATCTAAATAAACACCTGCTTTGAAGGTGTTTATTTAGAACTTTGAATTTTACATTTGTATGTTGAGCACTATATTTTTTCTTATGTAACCATCTCGGGTAGCTTAGTAGAAGGCAGACAGATGACAGCTCCATTTAGTGCATGAGAGGGCATAATGAAAATAAAAATCAAATCAAATATTCAGATATTTAGTAAAGAGTGTGGCATGTAGATCTGTATTTTAGACCCAGATTTCAAATTCTACATTTTATTTGTTAATTTCCATTTAAAATTCGTGGGTCTCATTTGCCTCATCTGCAAATGAAGATAGAACCTTTCCTACATTTGAAGACTGATGGTTGCATATAATAAAACTAATTCAGGAAATTTTGAGTCTATGAAAAAAATTGTAATTCATGTTTTAGATAATAACATATCTTGAGACTTGTAAATGTCAAATTTTGTGAATACTACTGTAGCAAATAGTATCTCTAATTAAGTGCCATTCTTTTGTTTGTTTGTTTGTTTTGCCTGGAACGCTTATTGGACTAACTCTCTAGCAAGATAATGGATTTTTTTCTCTTGTACCTTTTTAAAGCACATAGTAGACTTGTTTATGTCATGTATTTGAACTACCCTCAAGTTCATCTTTTTACTCTTGCTAATTCCAAACTCTACTTTCTGGCCAAGAACCATCACCTTTAGCTTTCTTTACTTATTTCATTAGCATTGGTTTTTTGTGGAATATTTTTCCCTAAGAAATAAAGAGGTCTCCTAACTGTGTGAACAAAAAGGGAGAACAATATGACTTCCTCTTACTGAGCCCACTGTGCTGCTAGTCACCACTTCCTTCACGATGCTTACAAACCACCCACTGTGGGCCCGTTTTATACACCTACCCAGCATCAATACAAAGCCTGCCAATCTTCAATTCATATTTTCTCTTTTCTTCTTTTATTAACTGAAACAAGGCTTTTCTCAATTTCTAGTATTAAATAGACATATTTCAGTCTCATTTGCAAGTTTCCAGGGCTATAATATATTAGAGTCAAAAGTCTAGAAAAGAGTTACTCCAGTAAAGTATTCCTTGTCTGCTCACCTACATTGTTGAAAGTGGACAAATTCCAGAGAAGAGGAACATCTTTATACTCTGAGTATTGGAGTTTTCCCAAAGGTAAATGATCTATCACTATCTTTGACCTACATCCCTTACAAATAACTCTCTATCTAGGAAGGGGTGGTGGTGTGTGGGTATAGTAGTATTTCAGCCATTACTTGGGCCATGATCTTTGCTAATACCAAAGGTCAATGGGCTCCCAAGGCCAGAAAACCAATACAGAGATGATATCTACTAATTCTATATTCATGAAGCTTCATTTGCTTCATATGAAAGGCAGTTTTGAGCGGAGGTAGTTCTGAACTGTAAATATGGTCTCTGAGGAACCTCCCATAGCCCCACTCTGCCTTAGCTTCATGATCTACTTGAGTTTCTGCATGTTCAGTACAATCCCCTGCTTCAGAAGGTATTAGCGTGGGGAATTTGGTGCAAACATTCTGTTTGTTTATTTCTTGTATTATTATATAAGATAGAATATATTTGCTTATGTACTTCCTTTCTGAAGGGTTAAAATTTCTCCAGCTTTTTTGTAAAGTTAATTGAGTCAATGTTGATACCCTCATAAAAACAAATCACTTATCTTCCAATCACCAATGGAATGCTTTAACAAATTATTTATGATTAGAAAAAGCATCAGTAAAGTTGTCATTTCTCATTTTACCAGAATGCTTTGTTTCAATCCTCTTTTTGAAGTAATGCAGTGACTTTTTGCAGTGATTGATTTGGGCCATTAATGACAAGTCCAAGAAAGTTTTAGTTCATCCATCTTCCCTTAGTCCAGACAAAAAGGCTACTACAAATAAACATCATGTCTGAGTGATTTTTGACAGAAAGAACTCCAAAGAGCCTCCTGGCCTATTGTATACTTGTCCCTTCATCTACCTGCCAGGAATGACCTGGCTCCAAGTGGGCCCTGGAACCTTGGATTTATCATGTCCAAGAACCTAACTGTAAGATAACCTTTATGGGGCACTAACTTGACACCTTGTAATTTTGGTTCAGTTTTAGGGGTCTCTAAGGCTATCTGGATGTTGGTAGAGAATGACACATGGAAACACAAATCCTTACTATAATATCACACACAAATGCTTGCAAATGTGTGTTTCTGCATATCTCTCCATCCTGACTTGCAAAATGACAAAAGTGATAGGAGAAATTGTGCTGGTAGAACTCTGCCTTTTTTTTTTTTTAATGAAAATACTGTTTTCAGGTTTTTATTTACTTGGCTGTGACAAAATGCTTTTTTAAAGTTTCTTTTTCAAAGACCATGTGGACAGCTGAATTGGCATCATATTGACAGGCAGATTCTACAGTTCACGTTTCATTGAATACTCACTGTTCCTGCTTTTTGATTGATTCTCTGGAGGATTCTGTTCTAATCTCTGCAGGAAGGTGTTAATTATCCTCTCCTAGTACTTCAAGAGCTTCTAAAAGTAAAAATATGTAAAACAAGATATTGAGTAATTTGAGAAACTTCCTCATACAGTGGAAATCCAGTGACTTTATTAGCATGACTAAAATTAGAACAGTTCTGTACATCTGCTGTTTTTATTTTAATTTTTCCATTATAGTTGACATTTAATATTATTTTATATTAGTTTTAGGTGTGCAGAATGGTGGTTAAACATTTATATAATTTACAAAGTGATCTCTCTGGTAAATCTAGTTCCCACCTGGCACCAAACATAGTTATTACAATATTATTGACTATATATTCCCTAGGCTATACTTTAATCCCTGTGACTATTGTTTAACTACCAATTTGTACTTCTTAATCCCTTCACCTCTTTCACCCATTTTCTCAAACCCCTCCTATCTGGCAGCCATCGGTTTGTTCTCTATGAGTCTGTTTTTATTTATTTATTTATTTTTCATTATTTTTTTTTCTTTAGATTTCACATATAAGTGAAATCATATGGTATTTGTCCTTCTCTGTCTGCTCTATTTCACTTAGTATAATACCCTCAAGGTCCATCCATGTTGTTGCAAATGCTAAGATTTTAATTTTTTCTATGGCCAAGTAATATTCCACTGTATATGTGTACCACCTCTTCTTTATCTAGTCACCTATTGATGGACACGCAAGTTGCTTCCATATCTTTGCTACTGTAAATAATGCTGCAATGACCATAGAGGTGCATATATCTTTTAGAACAAGTGTCTTGGATTTTTTTAGATGAGTACTCAGAAGTGGATTTGATGGGTCATAGGTAGTCTTCCCATTTTTAAATTTTTTGAGGAAGCTCCATACTGTTTTCCATAGTGGCTGCAGCAACTGGCAGTCCCACCAATACTGTACAAGGTTACCTTTACTCCACGTCCTTGCCAACACTAGTTTGTTGATTTATTGATAATAGACATTCTGACAGGTGTGAGGTGATACCTCATTGTGCTTTTGATTTGCATTTCTTTAATGATTAGTGACATTGATCATCTTTTCATTTGCCTATTGGCCATTTGTATGTCTTCTTTGGAGAAATCTCTGTTCAGGTCCTCCACCCATATTTTAATTGGATTTTTTTTTTCTGTTAAGTTATATGAGTTCCTTATAAATTACTGAAAATCTTCTCCCATTCAGTATGTTGTCATTTTGTTTTATTGATGGTCTCCTTTACTATACAAAAACCTTTTAGTTTGAAGTAGTCCCTTGTCCATGGAGATATATCAGAAAAAATATTGCTAAAGGCAATTTTAGAGTTTACTGTCTATGTTTTCTTCTAGGAATTTTATGGTTTTGGATCTTACATTTAGATGTTTAATTCATTTTGAGTTTATCCTATATAATAAAGAATATGCAAATTGACTATCACTCCAACACACAAGATGGCCACCCCATGTGGTTAAAGATGGCCACCCCATGTGGACACAGAATGGCCACCACAAAATGGCTGGCAGGGGAGGGCAGTTGGGAGGGACCAGACCTGAAAAGAAGGGAAGTTGGGGGTAATCAGGCCAGCAGAGGAGGGCAGTTAGGGATGACCAGGATGGCAAGGGAAGGAAGTTAGGGGTGACCATGCCAGCAAGGGAGGGAAGATGGGAGTGACTAGGCCTACAGGGAAGGGGAGGTGGGAGGACCAGGCCTGCAGGGGAGGGCAGTTAGGGACAATCAGGCAGGGGAGCAGTTAGGCATAGATCAGGCTGGCAGGGGAGTGGTTAGTGGGTGATCAAGTTGGCAGGCAGAAGTGGTTAGGGGCAATCAGGCAAGCAAGCAGGCAAGCAGGCAAGAAGTTGGGAGCCAGCAGTCTGGATTGTGAGAGGATAGTCAGACATCCCTTGAGAGATCCCAGATTGGAGAGGTGCAGGTTAGGATGGGGGACACCCCCCCCCCCCACCTCGTGGACAGATTTTGTGTACTAGACCTCTAGTTTTTATATAAACTTAAGATGTTAGAAGGTGGTCTAGTTTTATTTTATTTTCCTTTGCATATATTTGTCCAGTTTTCCCAACATGATTTACTGAATAGACTCTCTTTACCCCATTGTATATTTTTTGCCTCTTTTGTCATAGATTAATTGATAATATATGTGTGGGTTTATTTCCAGGCTCTCTATCTTGTTCCATTTATCAATATGTCTTTTTTTCATGCTAGAACCATGCTGCTATGATTACTGAAGCCTTTTAGTATAATTTGATATCAAATAGTGTGATACTTCTAAGTTTGTTATTCTTTCTCAAGATTGCTATGGCTATTCAGGGTCTTTGTGGTTTCCTATAAATTTTAGAATTATTTTTTCAAGTTCTTTGAAAAATCCCATTGGGTTTTGATAGAGATTGCATTAAGTCTATAGATTGCTTTGGGTAGTATGGATATTTTAACAATGTTCATTCTATGTATCCATGAATAGAGTATATGCTTCCATTTGACTATCTAAAAGAATGCAGAGTGGCTTGGGATTTCAATGATGGGTGTAGACTAACCAGGGATCTAGGGCATGATAGCATTAGTCTTAAAGGTTTTTCAGGAAGAGGTAGTTATCTCCAATTATATTATCCTTTGGGGGATGGTTTCTTTCTTTTTTTAAAAAAAAATATTTTATTGATTTTTTTTTTACAGAGAGAAAGGGAGAGGGATAGAGAGTTAGAAACATCGATGGGAGAGAGACATAGGTCAGCCGCCTCCTGCACGCCCCCTACTGGGGATGTGCCCGCAACCAGGATACATGCCCTTGACTGGAATCGAACCTGGGACCCTTCAGTCTGCAGACCGACGCTTTATCCACTGAGCCAAACCGGTTTCGGCAGGGGGATGGTTTCTTAAACAATTTGCATTGGTGACACAGGGAGTTTTATGGGGTAGGGAAGTATTAGTCTCATTGGAACAATGTGGAGTTCTGAGTCTCCTATAGTTGTATTGGTAGTTCTGAGGCATGGGAGCAGTGAACACTTGAAGCTCTGTAGTTTCTCCCGCCAATCAAGTCTTATGTAGACAATTTCAAGGTTAGATTCCATGAAAGGAAACTGTGGCTAGTGGAGGCTTACTGTTACTAAAACTCACAACTACTTCTTACCTAAAATTCTAAGTGAAAGGAAGAGGACAAATTAATTTGTTAATAGTAAATGACAAAATAAATTGTGTAATATTAAGTTATATCCATAAAAATCACACACAAAAAATTGTGGTATCTATTTTCATGCCTATGAAAACATTTTTAGAGACTTCAGTTAATGTAATAAGAAGTGAACCAATGGAAATATTAGATTTACATCTACTTCAGATGACAAAATAAAGGATTAAAAAAGCGATTAAAGTTAAGAAAATGTAAAATAGTAGTAAAATAAATTTAACAAGTAAGGTATTTCCTACATGAAAAAATATAAAACATTTATTGAAGGACATTATGTAAAGCTGAACAAATATAGAGCTATAATCTGTTTCTCAGGGTAAAAAGTTAATATTATAAAAGTATTAAATTTCATAAATATATCATTTCAATCAGAATTCTAGTGGAGTGGAATTTTTATTTACTAGAATGAGAAAAATTAAATTTTATATGAAAATATTATTTCTTGAGAATAGCTATGTCAACTTGAAAAAAACTATTTTAGAGCACTTGATTTACCAGATATTAACTACTATTATACTGCTGTAATTTGACTGTTTGCTCAGGTAGTTTAATTGCTATAAGTAGCAAGCCCCAAATTGTAGAGCTAAAAACAATTAGTTTCATATTCTTGTAACTGGTAGGAGGGACAAAAGGCTCTTTTTTCAGCAGTTAGTCAGGGATATGCTGTGTTCAATCAAGAGACAGGAAATATGCTAGTAATGTGAGTGGGGAAAATTTAATATGGAGGTTTATTAACTAGGGGCATTAACCACTAAGGCATAGAGAGAACTGGAAAGAACAGAAGAACAGAATATAGGGGAGCAGTCATGACCTCTAGGGCTAAGTCAGAATACCCAGGGGAGGAATAAACTTGGAAGAGCCTCTTCCAAACCCGCAAGGTGAGTGTCAGAGGTCCTGTGGCCCATTGCAAGTTGAAAAGTTTTGCTAAGGACCACAGTCTGGAACTGAAAATTGCCCACTGTGGTGGCTATTCACTGAGACACAGATAACCAAATAATGGTTGCAAAATGGGCATGGAGTTGTAATATACAGCATAAGGAATATAGTAAATAACATTGTTATAATTGTATATGATGTCAGAAGGGTACCATATTATTGAGGTGATCACTTTGTAAATTATATAAATGTCTAATCACTATGTTTTAAGCCTGAAATTAATTTAATATTATATATCAACTAAAAAATAAAATAAATGCATTTACTGGTTCTTTGAAAATCTAGTTGTTTATATTAAGAAATAAAAGCTCCATTATAAAAAGATATCTAAATTGCAGATTTTTTTGGTAATGATTTACAAATATAAATATAAGCAAAGAAGCCCACAAGTGTCCAAGTTGAATCAATTATGGGATACTAGAGTCCCGATGCACAAAATTCATGCAAGAGTAGACCTTCTTTTCCCAGCTGCCAGTACCAGCTTCCCTCTGGCATCTGGGAGCAGGGCTTCCCTCACAGTTCGGCTTCATCTGGAAGGTTGTCCAGAAGGACATCTGATCTAATTAGCATATTACACTTTTATTATTATTGATAATATTAGGGAATATTCTATGATTTAAAGTGAATGAGACCCACATTTATTAACTGGAGTAATTTTTATAATATATGAAGTGATAAGTGCAATGTGTTTGGTACAATTCCATTTTTGTAAAAAGAAACATCTAAAAATTCTAAGTACATGTATGCTTATATGTATTTGTGTCATCTAGGAGAAACATGTTTTTCTAGGTGGGTGTTAGATTGAGCAGGAATGAAATCATTAATTCTTTCTTTGTGCATGTTAGCTTGTTTAATTAGATACCATTGCCATGCATTTGGTATCTAGTAAAATCACATTATATATTAAAATGTGAAGTGAAAGAGTTAAACTTTGTCATAAATTCAAATAAACACATGTCTTAGATCTAGAAATCCAGTCACCAGCAAGTCGCCTCTTTTGAAATGTTGACAGACACAAATTTGAAGGAGTTACTTAGGTTGGCTATACTTTGTCTTACAACACCTCTCCACCTGCCTATCTTTGAACACTTGCAAGAGGGAACTGCTCTTAACAGTTGGATGGCAGCACAGACATAGTGCCATTTGGGTGATAACCATTTTTAGCTGAAGGAATGTTGGTATATTTATAATGAAGGTGTGGGAAAGCATTTAGTGTTTAATTAAGTGTAAGTTTTTATATAGCTGGTGTGTGACATTCAGATTATGTTAATATTTAAAAATCACATATACATATAACAAAATATTCGACACAAAAAGAAGTGGAAAGATTCAGTTAAATAATTAAAGACAACAAAAGTAATATATTCACCTTGAATGATCCAGTGTTTCTGTTACCTTTTCCCTGAAATAATCCTAAAGCAATAAGAACACATTCACATACTCAGTATAATTGTCCCTCCCCTTCTTACATGAAGTTCATGTGAATTTTGTGTTTTATTCCATATATTATGCAAGTTTACTTTATAAATTTAAATTTTAAATTATGTACAAGTTAAATCACTTCATCTCCAACCTGACCTCACTCCCCCAGCCGATTAAACAATTCCAGGAAAATGCACAAGTGTTTGTTGTGTTGTGTGGTTTTAAAAGTCCAGAGAACAATTGAGTATTCCTGAGAGCAAATGAATCTGACCTACAAAGAGAGAAATACCTGACACCAGGAATCAAAGAAGAAATGAGGTGGTTTGTTATCTCACTCTCACTATAGTCTTCGAGATATTCCTTAAGAGAAAAGAGGCAGCTTTCTCTTAGGTCACAGTTGTGGCAAAGACAGGCTAGAAGCTCTCCAATCTCATTTCCTTTGTTGGGCAAATAGTGCTATGTTTAGCAGCTTCCCTTGCAGAAAGATTGGAACCATAGTATCAAGTTCTTGCCAGTTAAACATTCATGGGAGTGTTGAACTTCATTTACAGGCCTAGACACAAATGCAAGATTTTCCTCACTCTCAATATTTTTGCTGTTTAAATACAGAGTAACCAGTGGATAATGATTTGATGAAAGAAAAAGGAATCGGGATTCTGAAGAAACATGTAGAAGGAAGCCAAGTGAACACCTTGTCTTGTAAAACACTGAGATTACCCTGACTAATACACCCATATCTATCTATATCTATATCTATATCTATATCTATATCTATATCTATATCTATATCTATATCTATATCTATATCTATATCTATATCATCTATATCTATATCTATATCTATATCTATATCTATATCTATATCTATATCTATATCATCTATACAGTGGTACCTAGAGATACGAGTGCCCTAACATACGAGATTTTTGAGATATGAGCCGTCGAGCGAGCGATTTTTTGCTTTGAAATATGAGCAACATTTGAGATAGGAGTAATCACGAGGATCAGCCGGCTGCACACGACCCACCAGTTTACTGCGACTCAAGCGTCTCATAGTTTCCCACACCTCAAGGTTACAGAACAAATTATACTCGTATCTCGAGGTAACTGTATCTATATCATATATATATATATACACACATATATATATAAAAACCTAAGCAACCAGCTGACTGGACGACCAGCAAACTGGCTGGCAGCTATAATGCATACTGACCACCAGGGGCAGATGCTCAATGCAGGAGCAGAAACCACAGGCATGGAAACGTGAAACAGACCAATGAATCTCAAAGGAAAGGGGGGGGAGGTGGAAAGAGATTAACTGAAGATCTTATATGCATATTAGAGGGTGGATACACATTTGTGCACTGGTGGGGGTCCCTCTGCTTGGCCTGGGACCCCTTGAGGGGATATTGGACTGCCAGTTTTGGTCCAATCCCCGCAGGCCAGGCTGAAGGACCCTAAATGTGCATGAATCCACGCACTGGGCCTCTAATATATTATATTATATTATAGCAATTTTTATAGCAGCCCTAAAAGAATAAAGTTTTTTTTTAAAGAAAGAAACTGAGTTAAGTACCTATTCAATTTTCCATAGCTAAGGGTAGAATCAGAATATGAACTTACTTCTTTCTGATTCTTAAGTAACTGCCATGTTAAATGGATTACCTATAGCATTTCAAGTGTCTGTACACAAAACATGACCAATAAATCTGAGTTGTTGTCACTGTTACTCTTATGCTGTGTAACAAGTTATTTCAAGTTCAGTACTTAAGGCAACACACATACATTATCCCACACTTTCTGTGGGTAAGGAATCTGGGTTAGGAGCCTGAGTCCTCTGCTCAGGGCCTTACAAGGCTGCAAAGAGCGTTTTGGCCAGACTGTATTTTCCCCTGAAGGTTGAGGTGCTTTTCCAAGACCATGGGGTTGTTGCTATAATTCAGTTCCTTAAGACTGTAGGTTGAGGTTTCCATTTTATTACTGTCAGCAGGTTGGTCCCAGTTCCTACGTGGCCATGGCAGTATCCTTTCCCAAAGCCCTTTCCCAACAGGGTGGTTACTTCTTCCAGCTTAAGAATAACAGCAGCATCTCCTTTCCTCCTTCTACCAAGACAGAGTCTTACTTACCTAATGTAACACACCAGGGAGTGTCTGTTCTATAGCCCTTCTCGTAAGACATAACCTAGTGAAGGTAGCGATTATTTCATCATATTAGCAAGGTCTGACTGCACTGAGGGGGTTTTACAGGGTATGCACACCAGAAAGCAGGGATCTTGGGGAGGATCTTAAAGTTCTCTTGATCACCACACTTGATTTAGTTTATGAAATGAAATAAGATCATCCCCTACCAATCAATGAATTTAAATAATTAAAAGAAACAGTTCTTAAATAATAAAAAAGGTCATACCATAGCTAATAGGGAATTTAAAACAACAAATTTACATTGATCATGTAAAATATATATGTTTTTAAATTCTAATGCTTAATGTCTGGTGAGGAAGTAAAAAATAATATACATTTTTTTCCTCAACCACATGTTGTATTCCGGATATTTTTATATACTGTCTCATTTAATTCTCATAAACCTACATACAAGTGACCAAGACAGAGTTTGACCCCAGGTTTTACTCCAAAATCTTGATTTAGCATGGGAGCAATTTTTAAAATATATGTTTATATTGAGAGAACAAATCACTACACGTATTTTAAATATGAGCTGCATGTCTGAAATACTACAAATCAGTTCACTTTGGGGAAAGTTATGTTATTAGTTGAGAGGTTTGGGGACTCCTATGTTAAAGTCATCTTTTCCAAATGGCTGCGCTATTGAGAATGCAGTCTTGCTCCCCCTCCTTTACCCCCCCCCCTTTCTTTCCTTCTCAGATTGCTTTGTGACTCTCTATTTCAATCCGTCACTGACAATAGCACTGAACTGGAACTAATGGCCGCAAGAGAAGCTGAAACTGCAGCATCCAAGTTGAAGGTGGATCAGCACAGGTCTTCCACTCGAAGTTGATGGAGCTTCAGGACAGTCTTCAACCCCGACCGACCGCGCTGCGAAGTGACCCCTCTCAGCACATCACGCCGTTTATCTTCGGCTCTTCAGGCACAAGGCAGTATTTACGGGCAAAGCAAAACAAAATGAGTGTCCTTGATTTTTCAAGTTTGGATACATTTAGATGATTCTTTGAAATGTGTTCTTATCGGGCCCTATTGATAAAATATTTCAAGAGAAAAAGCAACTTGAGCAAAGATTTTGGTATCAGTCTTTTTCTGAGTGTGGCGTTTATATCAATCGAAAGGGAAAAAAATTGTTCAGAGGCTTGTCTTAAAAGCTAGATAGGATCCCTGTGCCATGTGGTACAAGGCCCCGCTGACAGATTTACTGCCTGCCTGGAGCTGCCCCTGCAGCCTGATGGAGCTGGCAGATGAGGGCCCCAGAGCAGAGAATTCCCATGCTCTGTGCACGTGTGTAACTGGCAGCGTCCAGGGTCATGGAGGGGCAGGCCTATGTTTACAGTCAGGTTTTGTGGGGAAGAGATGTTATTTTTCTCTTATCCATCATGGTAGAAAATTCATCTCATTGTTTGGTTAGGAGACATTCCCAAATGCCCAAACCAAAGACGAACATTAGCATTTTAGAAATAATGACTTCTTAGAAGTTTAGTAGCATAAAAAATAAATCACAAGTGCCAAAAGATTAAACTAACTTGCTTGCCCACCATGTTAATAAAAAGCACTCGATGTACACTCATGACAATTAGGGCGTGGGCATGATGAGAATTTGTGAGTATTTTTGTGCCCTTTCTGTAAGGAGTATACTGATCATAACATATCCTAGGCAGAATTTCAAACATATTTAGTTTCTAATGAATTAACCTCCAATTTAAAACCAATACTGGGTAATCATTAGGGAACCACTGCTGAATGCTGTAATGCCACCTAAATGTATTAGATGTTGTAACTACATGAATTCTAGAAGAAAAAGGGACTATTTTGGGAAGGGGAACTACAGATTTAAGGCACCAGTTGAGAAAGGGATTGTGGGTAAAAGTAAAGAGAACAAAGTTGGAGCTAATGGGTGAGCATGGAGAATTCTGCACCGAGGGGTAGGGAGCACTTCCTTCAGGCTGTGTTGATAGCCTATGATGATCCACACATGACTGACTTTCCTTCAGAAAGAAAATTTTAACCCAGTTAATAGGGTGCATCTCCACCCCACCCACTATTAAAATGATTGGTAATTAAATTGGTAGTTAATTTTTTGGGTGTTAAAAAGTATCAACCAAAGGACTTGTATGCGTGCATAACCCATAACCCATGGACACAGGGTGGGTTGAGGGCATATGCTCAGGGGGTGGGAGTGGGAACTACCGGGGAGAGGTCAAGGGGGGAAAAAGGAGACATATATAATACTTTAAACAATAATAAAAAAAAAACCAAAACACTTCAATAGTTTAAATTAGTAGCTAGCTAATGAGTCAGCACATTTTGATAGAAATATATTCGGTAGTCAAATTTGCTGATAACTGTTCTGTTACAAATACAGGACGTCTTAATCTGTTTCTTTATTTTAATATCAATGGTTAGATTATGTGATTCTTACAGGGGATCCTCTATGTTCCTTTCTCAACCCTCGCACCCAGCACAGCCTGGAGCCCTCGCATAGGTACTTAGTGAGTGTGTATTGAGTTGGCGTTTAAAGGGAAACTACTCAGACATGAAATTCATGCCAACACTTTTGTTCTCTTGCTTCCTGGACTCCTAATGCCATTCTCACTTTGTGGCCCACTTCAGATATTTCTCTTTGCTTTGCTGTGCCCAGGCGGAGCAGCAGAACTGACTGCTCGGGTGAGTGTGTTGGTGGCGGAACAGTTTTGAAATCACCTGATAATAATAATGAGCTGCTGCCAGGGATGGGAGTTTGAAGATCAGCTGTGTTAAGCTCCAAGTGACTTTCATATTTAACACTCGGAGTGGGTGGGATGAGTGGTAGAGAAGGATGGTTTTACAAGTGGATGAGTTAGGAGAAACTCTAGGACACAGAGGAAAAAGACCCAGACACAGCTTTCAGGGAAATTCAATTGACCTACTTCTTATTTAATGTCTTAGTAAAATGCAACCCAAACCAAACCAAAACCAAGGGATACTAATTTACCCTTTTCACACTATATTGTATTGTCTGTATCTTTTTTTAAAATTAAATCTTTATTATTCAGATTATTACATTTGTTTCTCTTTTTTTCCCCTCCGTAGCACCCCTCCACCCAGCTCCCACCCCTCCCTCTGCCCTTAGCTCCCTCCCATTGATCTCATCCATAGGTGTATGATTTTTGTCCAGTCTCTCCCTGTACACTCCTCACCCCTTTCCCCCTGAGAATTATCAGTCCACTCCCTTTCTGTGCCCCTGATTCTATTATATTCACCAGTTTATTCTGTTGATCAAATTTTTAACTCACTTAATTTTTAGATTCACTTGTTGATAGATATGTATTTGTTGTTCATAATTTTTTGGCTTTTACCTTTTTCTTCTTCCTCTTCTAAAAGAGTACCCTTCAGCATTTCATATAATACTGGTTTGGAGTTGATGAACTCCTTTAACTTTTTCTTCTCTGTGAAGCTCTTTATCTGCCCTTCAATTCTGAATGTTAGCTTTGCTGGATAGATTATTCTTGGTTGTAGGTTCTTGCTATTCATCACGTTGAATATTTCTTGCCACTCCCATCTGGCCTGCATCGTTTCTGTTGAGAAATCAGCTGACAGTCGTATGGGTGCTCCATTGTAGGTAATGAACTGTTTTTCTCTTGCTGCTTTTAATATTCTCTCTTTGTCTTTTGCTCTTGGTATTTTAATGATGATGTGTCTTGGTGTGGTCCTCTTTGGATTCCTTTTATATGGGGTTCTGTGTGCTTCCTGGACGTGTAAGTCTATTTCTTTTACCAGATGTGGGAAGTTTTCAGTCATTATTTCTTTAAATAGGTTTTCAGTATCTTGCTCTCTCTCTTCTTCTGGCACCCCCACAATTCTGATGTTGGTACGCTTGAAGCTGTCCCAGAGTCTCCTTATATTATGTTCACATTTTTGGATTCTTTTTTCTTCTTGCTTTTCCAGTTGAGTGTTTTCTGCTTCTTTATATTCCAAATTTTTGATTTGACTCTTGCCTTTCTCTAGTCTGCTGTTAGGACTCTGTATAATATTTTTTATTTCAGTCAGTGTATGTTTAATTTCTATTTGGTCCTTTATCATCTCTAGTTGGACCTTTTCCATCTCTAGTTGGCTCTTTTGCATCTCTAGTTGGCTTTTTTGCATCTCCTCTTGGCTCTCGCTAAGTTTATCCAACTTTTCTAGCATATTCTTGAAAAACCTTATAAGCGTGGTTTTGAACTCTATATCCAGTCGTTTTTTTCCCTCCATTTCTTTTGTTTGTGATCCCTTCCCTTGTCTCGACATTTTCACTATGCCGGGGAAACTTCTGTGTTGAATTCAGCCTTATGATACCAGACTTGCAAAACCGAAGAAGCCTCTGTTGAGCTTGGGATGGGTGGAGTCTCAGGGCTTAAGGGACCGCCTTGCCTTCCAGTCAGCCCCGCCCTCCATGGCCCCTGGGTCTCTCGTGACTGGGTAATCGCTGGAGCGGTCCTTGTGCGCACGCCCACAGTGCTTCTAGACTGCTGCCTTTCCAGCTGCCCTGCGCACCAGAACCACACGAGTCTAGGTCTCCACGGTTTCGCCCGAAACAGGGGCCAAGTGGACTCAGAAGTGGCACAGTTGGGAGGGTCTGTCTCCCGCCCACTCGTGAAAGCCAGCAGCACAATCAGCAGTCTGTCCTCCGAGCAGCGCCGTGCGCGTGCGCGACTAGACCTCAGATCTTTTGTGACTCCCCTAAATTTCCGTGCACCTCTCCCTTTTCACAGTCCAAACTCCCCCCGTATGAGTTTCGGCTGGATCTGGGGTTTAGTGTCATAAGATAAGGGGTTCATTGCCGTTGGGAGTCTCTGTTTCCCTCCTGCCAGAGAAAGCCAGCCAGGTACTCTGGCACCCGCTCTCTCAGCGCGTGCGTCTCCATACCTCAGCTTTTTGCAGCTTCTCTGGGTTTCTGTGAGCCCCTCTCTTTCCTTCTAGCTGTAGAACTTACACTCGGCCAGCTTTCCTGTGGTTCTGGATGATGTCCGTTCTGTCTTTTAGTTGTAGTTTTGAAATTGTTGTGTGAGGCAGCAGTGTAGGTGTTTACCTATGCCACCATCTTGGATTCTCTCCTGTCTGTATCTTTTAAAAAACTAATTTAAAGTAAATTTTATTTTCTATATACATTTTTATGTTTGTCTCTTTTATTAATGTGTGAGGTTTACTAAGTCTGATAATGTGTTCTAATTTATCTTTATCTAGTATTTAGTGCCTGACATAACCAGATCTTTAATAGTTATTAGTTAAGCCAATAAAACAATGAGTGCAGACAGAACCTCCTCTTATTGTGTATTGAAAAACTGTGTGTGTGTGTGTGTGTGTGTGTGTGTGTGTGTATGTGTGGCTTTATTTGTAGATTAAACATAATTGTATATGAATATATATTTTATATAATACACATATATGATATTTGTGGGTTATTTTAGATTTAGTGCACACTAGAGTAATGTTCAGTGGGATGTGTTGTTTGAAAAATTAAATTCAGATAAATTCAAGATTAACTGTCCAAGAGCTTTGAGGGTTTGGTTTGTAAGACTGATATACAATAATGTGCTATAGAGGTCTGTATCTTACTATTTTTAGTGGTTTTTGGAATGTTCTGTATGAACTTATAGTTGCTGCCATATTTTTAGAAAAGAATAAAAAATGGAAACATTTTTCACTAAGAATGACTTTACTGTTAATGAAGGGAGAATGAGATTTAAAGCCATTTATAACCTTAATGTGAGAAGAAAGCTCAAACCATCTTACTTTTTTTTTTCATGGACGTTAGCATGACATGGCATCACTGTCAGCCCCCATCCTTAACCCCCCAAGATACATGCAAAAGAACTCAAAATTTAGGGCATAGTAAGAGAGTGTAGAGGATAACTAGGGAACATCTGTCCTTAACAGGCTGCCTGTTCTTAAGTAAAGAGTTAATCTTGTTTGAGCATTTTTCTTTCAGAATCTGAGACAATATTATGAAAAAAGTCCAGTGAACTTGTCTTTTTTTCACCCATAAAGGACATGAAGGACATAGAGCTCCCTCTTCTTTATTGCTCTGTGTCTATTATTCATCAGCCTCAATACTTTATCACTTTGTCCTGAGAAAACCTTTTATACATTCCCTAAGATGGATTTTACTTGGCAAATAACATTAGGTCATTTAAAATTATCAAATCATTTATTTGAGCCTTGATCAGAGTTACAAGTTGCCCGTTTGGAGATAAGTTGAGATAAGTTGATTGGAATGCTCATAATGTATACAATTGGAATCACAACATATACCTTTTGCTGGCATTTTAAATAATTTCTATATTTGAACAATAAAAGGTAAGTATCCTATCTAATAAAAGACCACTATGCAAATTGACCATACCTTTGCCACACCACAAGCCATGCCCACCAGCCATGCTCACCAGCCAATCAGGAGTGAGTATGCAAATTAAACCCAACCAAGATGGTTGTAGCCATGGAGAGAGCAGGAGGAAGGCTTGGGTTTCCCGGGGATGGAGGAAGCCAAGCTTTCTGCACATCCTGGCTGACCCAGGTCTCCACTCCAGGCTACAAAGTTTCAATTATAGAAGATAAATAAATTCCAACAAAAATGGTGGCAGCCATGGAGCTGGAGAGAGCAGGAGGCTAGGGTTGCCGCAGCCTTGGCCTACCTTGGCCTCCACTTAAGGTGACAAAGTTTCAATTATAGAAGATAAATAAGTCCCTACAGAAATGGCTGCAGCCATGGAGCGAGCAGGAGGCTTGGCTCTGCTCCAGGCTACAAAGTTTCAATTTTGCAAGATAAATAAATCCTAGATACCAGGGCCTCCACTTGTGTTGCTAAGGGGCATGGCTGGCCTGCAAACCATCACAGGCCCCTCACCTAGGCTGCTCCATACCCCAAGGGAACCCCTACCCTGATCTCGGACATCCTTCAGAGCAAAACAGCTGACCCCCACCCATGCACCAGGCCTCTATCCTATCTAATAAAATAATAATATGCAGATTGACCATCATTCCAACACACAAGATGACTGCTCCCATGTGGTCAAAGATCCTGCTCCCATGTGGACACAAGATGGCCACCACAAGATGGCCTGCAAGGGAGGGCAGTTGTGGGTGATCAGGCTAGTAGGGGAGGGCAGTTGGGAGGGACCAGGCCTGTAAAGGAAGGCAGTTGGGGGCAATCAAGCCTGCAGGGGAGGGCAGTTAGGGATGACCAGGCTGGCAGAGGAGGAAAGTTGGGGGTGACTGGACCTGCAGGGAAGGGCAGTTGAGGGGGACCCAGGCCTGCAGGGGAGAGCAGTTAGAGGTGGCCAGGCCTGCAGGGAAGGGAAGTTAGGGGGCAAATGGGTTGGTAGGGGAGCAGTTAGGCATCAATCAGGCTGGCAGGCAGAAGCAGTTAGGGGCAATTAGGAAGGCAGGCAGGCTAGTAGTTGGGAGCCAGCAGTCCAGGATTGTGAGAGGGATGTTCGACTGCCTGTTTAGGCCCTATGTAGGTAGGATCAGGCCTAAACGGGCAGTCGGACATCCCTCGAGGGTCCCATATTGGAGAGGGTGCAGGCCGGGCTGAGGGATACTCCCCCGCCTGCCCCCCGTGCATTGCATGAATTTTGTGCACCAGTTTTATAATAAGCATGAGTTGCATGTTAAGTTCCAGAAAACAGTATGATAGCTACCAGTAATTTACAGTCTTAATTGTTATTACAGACTACATATAGCACTAACTATAATCATACTGCATAGAAGGGAGTCCTGTGTGGATTTTGGAAATGAGAATTTAAAAATTCTCCAGGTTCACAGATATTTACAGCTTCCCCATCCCCCTCCACACAGAAAAACTAATTCTGAAGTCTATTGACCATGGTCTATGATCAATACCAATTTTCCAGTAAAACATCAAACACAGGTAAATGAGAACTCATCTCTATGTCTGTTTATTAGAAAACTTTTGAGGGAGCTATTGAAGAGTTTGTTGGGAAAGGCCTTAATGAATTTAGCCTGTAATTTAAGACATTTATTCTAGCAATGCATCGATATTGTCAGCATGGTGAGAGATAGCATCACTTTTGTTTTCCATTATGTTAGCTGGTGATGTCAAAAAGGGTGCTGTATAGTTCTAAAAACTATCTGACTTATATTTTACTATGCACAAATCTCCAGTAGCATTTTTCTAGTAAGTCAGAAGATTAATAGAAAAACTGACTCAGGAGCTAATAGCAGGTTCTGGGTGAGAGCCTGTCCTAACCACTTGGCTTTTACAAATAAGATCTGCATTAGAAATATATTGATGCAGTAGAGTCTTAATGTAGAAAAAAAAACTGCTAACAAAATGCTTTATCATATTTATTTTGCAAGGTAATAATTTCAAGGTAAAACTGAGCAAACTAGAACAATTCTTCCTGATACAAAGAAGCCCGTGGCTTCTTTATAGAGACATGGGACACAGCTATGACTAGATCACTTTCACAGAACTTCTTTGTCCAGGATCCATTTAGGAGGCAAAATATGTTATTTTGACAGGCCCTTGAAGAAATGGTAACTTCAGTATAACATGAAAGACTGTGTGTAAATACCGCAAATAATAATTCTGTTTTTAAAAGCACCCTATTTTCTGGCTTTTCGTAAATATGTTTATTTTACAGAAATACATTTTCACAGAATTTCTGAGTTTTAAATGAAATATTTTTTTCTTTGCTCACTATATCCCCAATTTGTTATAAAGATATATAAGGGTACAAAATCAACAGGCAGATGGAGAGATATATAGGGTGAGTGCCTTGAGCAAAGAGGGCCCTGCTCTTTTGGAGGGAGGGCTTGGCATTGTGACACAAGAAAGCTTTCTGGTTCCCCAATAGGGAAGCTTTCTGCAAAAGAAAGTTTGAACAAGTTTGAACACAGAGGAATTGCTCTCTACTAGCCAGGCAGATTTTGAGGGTTTTAAAGAGAATTGGGTGGCTGAGGCCTTTCCGTTTTTCAGTTTGCTGGAAAAATCTCATTATGACTAACACATGCTTTGTGTGGTAATACCTGCAGAGATTTGAAAAATTTCTGCTTACTGTGTGGCACGTTGTGTTCAGCCCTGACCCAGCCTTATGCAACGGGTTCTATTTTACTTTAGAAGTCTTGTTTCTCAAATCAACGGTTTAATAGCTACTTGGCATCTACTACTGAAGTGATGTTATTCACGTATATTTGTATCGGATTTTGGAGGAGTGATCTTCAAAGTGTGACCCCTGGCAGCAGCATCACCTGGGACCTTGTTAGAAATACAAACTTCCAGCCCCCACTCAAGACCTGCTGAGTCAGATATTCTGGGAGTGGGGCCCAGCAATCTGTGCTTCAACTAGCCCTCAAGGTGATACTGATGCATACTAGAGTTTGACAGCCACTGACTTAGAGTTTTCATTTTGGTATTGGGTAGCAGGACACTGATTTTGTTTTTAGAGGAATCTAAGGCTTAGGTAAAGTGACAGATGAATTCAAGTTTACTCAAATCTAAGTGACAGGATTTAGAGTTGAATCATCTTTTTGCTTCAAGTCTTACTACTTTTTCCACCCCATGCTTGTCATCCCAGCTTGTCAAAGTGACTCGAGCTATGAAAACTCAGGGCCAGGCCAGGCTCTTGCTACACAAATTTGTGATGGTGAATGTGGTCTGTATTTTAGGAGTAACTGTCTTAAAAGGGCAAGATGATTTTTTGCCCGTCAGTGGACAGGCCGGAAATGTGAACCTTGGTATAGCTTTGACCCCTGTCAAGTTCAAGGAATCAAAGTTATGGTCCTGGAGACACAGACTGGGATGCAGTTCTCTAGTAAGATGCCCACCACACTGGCTGTGTTATTTATGACCACGTCCAAAATTTTCTCATTGCAGTGGCGGTAGGGTACAAGGGGCACATGTGGCTTTCTACTGAAAATGTGAACTCAAACTGGGCAATAGGACACACAGTGCAGAGTAGTTAAAATGAGCTGACTTAATTCACAACATGCAATGTTTAGTATTTGGAAAAATTAATCACGGTTTGCTTTCTGTGTTGATGCCACTTCAAAAAACAGTCCTGAGAAGCTTTAATTGTAGCTAAGTTTCCCCAACTCATCTGTTTAGGAGACACAGGTTCCTCTCCTTGTAAAATATCAGTTAGCAGATAAATATATTTTAAAAATCTACTTTATATTCACGCATTGCTGCCTCATTATTTCACCTCTTTAATATGTATCTTGAAATATGAAATACCTGAGTTTCTGAAAAATCTTGTTTTGGGATGGAAGCAGAAGACTAATTTTACTAAATTTTAAGGGTAAGTCACAAAATACTTCAAAACTCAATTTTGGTTAGCATTTTAACCAAGTTTTCTCCCATTTCCTGTTCTGTAATTTCAAACCTAATTCATAAAAGAATCTATACTAATAAAAGGGTAATATGCTAATTAGACTGGGAGATCTTCTGGGATACCTTCAGGACATCCTTCCAGACAAAGCCATGGTGGCGGTGCTGAGGCAGAGGCTTTTAGGGGAAATCAGGCCAGGAGGGGAGGGCAGTTGGGGGTGATCAAGCCAGTGGTGGTGTGGGGGAACAGTTGAGAGTGAGTAGGCCAGCAGGGGCTCCAGTTGGAGGGGAGCAGGCAGGCAGTGAGGGGCAATTAGGGGTGAATAGGCCAGCAGGCAGAATGGTTAGGGGTGATCGGGCAGGCAGGCAGGTGAGCAGTTAGGAGTCAGCAGTCCTGGATTGTGAGAGGGATGTTCGACTGACGGTTTAGGGGAGAGGGCCTAAAGCGGCAGTCAAACATCCCTGAGGAGTTCCAGATAGGAAAGGGTGCAGGCTGGGCTGAGGGACAACCCCCCTCCTCCAAATGAATTTTGTGCACCAGGCCACTAGTGTATAATAAATCTGAAAAAAAGATAACAATTTCTTATTTGGTCATTTTTTGCAATGTGATATTTAAACTGATAAAAAGAATAATTACGATATAATTTAGTACTTTCTAAATACTTATTAAATAAATTCATCTACATAATTTTGTTTTATTTTCAAAATAAAAGTATAATTTATTTTATTATGTCTACTTCATATTGAAGGTACTGTGGTTTAGGGGAGTCACATGAATTTTCAAATTGAGTAGCAAGGCAAGCCCTCTGGCATGAAACTCCATTCACTTTCCACCATAATGAGTCTACCACAAATGATAGTAAGTTATGCTTATGGCGCTAAGTAATGGGAACATTTTACTGGTAAATGTATAGGGAATTTCTTTATATCTATACTAAACTTTTATTTTTAAAAAATTATGAAATAATCTGTTTTTAAAAAGCTATATTGTTCCACTTCACCTTTGAAGTAGAGTAACTATTTCATGGATAATCTTGCAAACATGAAAAATCCTTATAGATTGAAAATTATGATCATGATCATGTATTCTAATTAAATTGCTTCTAGTGTGAGTTTTTATTTAAAAAATATCACAGTAGAGTAAATTACCCTCAAAAACGATTTATTTTTCTTCTTTCTTCTTTCCTTTCTTCTTATGTTTCTACCTTCCTTCCACATCCCACAGTTTATCATAGTGAATTGAAGGACAATTAGAAAAAGTTAAAAACTTTAATATGTTTCATTTTTAATATTTTTGACATTCTGGTTTGTGTTTCTCATATAACTGGCAAAGAAAAAAAATACCACTGTTTGACTAGAGAGATTTACAGCTATCCAAATCTGTAAGCCACCTCATATTGGTACAATCTTTGATTACTGAGTTTTAATAAAATTCATAAAAGTCTTAAAATTCATCAAAGGGATGCCTGGCTTATGAAGAAAAACTTGAGAAACCATATGAGATGATTTTACATTTTATTGACAGCAGTGAATCCTTGATCTGGTGCCAGGGTCTGTTATTAAAACAATTTAAAGATTATCTTCAGGGTAAAAAATATGTGTTATCAGTTTAATAAGCTACTATTTGGACAAACTGTGGCTCTGGAAGCTGCTGCTTCTGGCACACCTACTATGGAAAAAGTTAAAATTGGTGAGCCAGATATTGACAGGATCAATTTAGTTTGATGTTTTGTGTCTTATGATAGTTCAGTTTGTTCATTAAATTCCACTTATGAGTAAAATAATATGGCATTTGTCTTTCTCTGACTGGATTATACAAACTCATAGACAGAGAGCAGATAGGCAGCTCTGGTGTGGGGTGGATGCTGGGGGTGGTGGAGGGATTGAGCAAAAGAGTAAAAAAAGAGAGAGAACTCATGGACATGGACAGCAGTGGGGTAATGGAGGGTAGAGGTGAAAGGGGCATAAATTGTGATTAAAACAGTAAAATAACATAAAAAGATATCTCTTTTGAGTGTTGTGGAAGGATACCTTTCCATAATCCAAACAAGAACCACTTTTTTCTGAAGCAGTTAATAATTATTACATAAATCATTATTCCATGAAATGTTGTTTCATAAAATATTAGCGTTAGTTAGAATAGGAAGGACTCAGTCCCTGAATACTGGCCTGATTCTTTTAAGACTAAAATATATAAGTGCTTTGTTCTTATTCAGGCCTTGAGTTTGACTACCACCTGGATAATAGGAGAACCAAGAATATAAATATGTGGCAGCTATAATTTGAAATTATGTGTGTGTATGCCAGCCACATTGTCTTTGAAATAGGATGAAAGTATGATGTCAGTGTTTCTTTATTCCTCATAGAAAAATGAACACAGGCATTAGTTTTCCTTTCTCTTAGGGAATCACGATGGTAGATGATGTTGTCCAATAATGGCACAAGCATTATTGTTGGTGTCACATGCTCTTCCACAACCTTACCACTCCAATCAAGAAGTGAGGTTATTTTCCCTTCTGAAACCAGGTAGCAGGTGGGACACTGTCCTCTCTGATGGAGAGCTAGCGACAGCGCCACAGACTGTAAGACAAGTCCACTTTACCACTTCTATTTCCAATGTCCTTTGTCTACCAAACCCCTTTGGGTTTCCTATAAGTCTTTTTTTTTCTAGCCAGGAGAAAAAAAAAAAAACAGTAGATGCAAGAAGCCAACTGATCCATGATATGTGATGCTCTTTTTGGAAGATTAGTACTAAAAATCCTATATGTAGATATGAGAGAGAATGAGCTGAGAAGAAAACCTCCCTGAAATAAAGTGGCCTTTTCAAATGCCACAGAATTATGGCTTTAATTTTTCTTTTTAATTGTCAAATGTGTATCAGTGGGTAACTATTATCACAATAGGGGCTAATGGTTGTGATTATTGAGAATTAATTTATTTAAAGTGCTGAGAAGAGTTGCTTAACAGAGTAAACACTATTTGAATATCCTATCTAATAAAAGAATAATATGCAAATTGACTGTACCTCTGCTATACCTACAAGCTATGCCCACCAGCCAATCAGGAGAGAATATGCAAATTAACCCAACCAAGATGGCTATGCTCACAGAGACAGCAGGAGGGAGGCTTGGGTTTCCCTGGCAATGGAGGAAGCCAAGCTTTCCACACACCCTGGCTGGCCTAGGCTTCTGCTTAAGGCTACAAAGTTTCAATTATAGAAGATAAATAAATTCTAATAGAAATGGCTGTCACTAGGGAGTGAGCAGAAGGCTTAGCTCTGCTCCAGGCTACAAAGTTTCAATTTAGAAGATAAATAAATCCCAGATACCAGGGCCTCCACTTGGGTCGCCTGGGGGCATGGCCAGCCTGCAAACCACCACAGGCTCCTCACCCAGGCTGCCCCATGCCCCAAGGAAACCCCTACCCTAATTTCAGATACCCTTCAGGGCAAACCAGCTGGCCCTCATCCGTGCATCAGGCCTCTATCCTATCTAATAAAAGAGTAATATGCAGATTGACCATTACTCTAACACACAAGATGACTTCCCCCATGTGGATACAAGATGGCTACCACAAGATGGCCAGCAGGGAAGGGCAGTTGGGAAGACCAGGCCTGCAGGGGAGGGCAGTTAGGGGCAAACAGGCTGGCAGAGGAGCAGTTAGGCATCTATCAGGCTGGCAGGGGAGTGGTTAGGCAGTAATCAGGCTGGCAGGTAGAATTAGTTAGGGACAATCAGGAAGGCAGGCAGGCGAGCAGTTGGGAGACAGCAGTCCTGGATTGTGAGGGGGATGTCTGACTGCCTGTTTAGCTCCGATCCCGGTGGGACAGGCAGTTAGACATCCCTCGAGGGGTTCCCGATTGGAGAGGGTGCAGGCTGGGCTGAAGGACCCTCCTGTGCACAAATTTCATGCATTAGGCCTCTAGTGTATTATAATTATGATTGGAAACTTTGTTATTATTTATTGACATATCAAAGTAATGCTCCATTGTGATTTCTTACTTTGGATCAGGAGGGGATTAAAAAAGAAAGTAATACATCTATTGTTCAATAGACAACTAGAAAATGAACATGAGAGCTTTCAAAATAAAGAAAGGCAGTCTAGAGAGATGGTTTTTCTGAAGTTTTAGTTGCCACTGGAGACACTGATGACCATCAGTTAGGATTTCCAGCTCAGCTCAGGACAGGACACACAAAGTAGCCTAATTTTGGGCTGTTTTGTTTTGGGCTCATTGCTTATTTATTTTAGCATTTAAATGTTCTTCTTTTAAGAAACAAATTTATAATTAATATCATGGTTGGCTACAGATTAAAACTAAGCATTATGTATTTCGTGTAAAAGATCTTGACAGAGCATGTATGTGGTGCTACTGCTTGGATGAAACAGTTAATTTTAAATTAAGCTAAAGAAACAAAAACTACTGACAAAGCAGTTCACTTTCAGTAAGCTAGCTTTTCCCAAATCAGGACTCCAGAGCCAGTCATTTTACATTGGACAGTTGGAGTTCCTCTTCAAGAATCTGAAATGTAGGTCAGGGCTTTGCTGACATTTCCATTTGCCTCATAGCTGAGAACCCGAAGTGACCAGTGACAGGCAGGCGGTGGGGAAAGAAGATGTGACCTGGGCTTGGCTCTGAAGTGGCATTATGTGCTTCAAACAGACTTTCAAAAAAGGTGTAGCCTCTCATTTAATTGCAGTGACCTGAGAATCTGCAACCCTCAAAAAGGATAATGTCTATGTAAAGTTAGAGAACAGTCCACAAGACCGCTACCTCCTGACACCAACAGCAGAATTCTGGGGTTCCAAAGTCCACCCCTCAGGCTTGCTGATTCATCATGAGGATTCACAAAATTCACGGAAAGAAGTTATACTCAGTTATTTTTAGAAAAAGTAGAAAGGAGGGGGTGGGGGAAAGAGAAAAGTTGATCTGAGAGAGACACATTGATTGATTGCTCCCTGCATGCACTGACCAAGGCTGGGGACCGAGCCTGCAACTGAGGTTAGGAGCACTTGACCAGAATCAAACCTGGGACCCTTCCTCAGGCCAGTGCTCTACCCACTGAGCCAAACTGGCTAGGGCTATACTCAGTTACAGATAAAAAAAAAATCAACCAGGGTAAGAGATTCATGGGGCAGAATCCAAGGAAGTCCCAAACAGTTGCCAGTTATCCTTCCTTATGGAGTCTTGGGCAGTATTCCTTTATGGCTATGATGTGTGACCACACACAGGGAGAACTGCCAACCAGGGGAACTCACCTGAGGCTTGTGTCCATAGTTATTATTGGGATTTGATGACGGTGTTGGCTGTCCAAATGTCTGCCCATTTGT
Source organism: Lasiurus cinereus (assembly GCA_011751065.1). Taxonomy (NCBI): domain Eukaryota; kingdom Metazoa; phylum Chordata; class Mammalia; order Chiroptera; family Vespertilionidae; genus Lasiurus; species Lasiurus cinereus. The sequence continues at coordinate 15,318,898 of JAAGEH010002534.1, read as the reverse complement.
CTCCAGCCTGTCTGGAGGGAGAGCTGATACCTTTTGTCTCCAGCCCAGCTTGAGATAGTAGATACTGCATGTCTCAAACTCCCATCATAAGTCTCATTGTTAGAATGTCTGGTGTGGGCCAGAGTGCCACGGCAACAAAGGCACACTTCCTAGAGATATCTCCCAGGAAATGACAAAGGCTAGTCCTCTCCTTGAGTAAGATTAAGTCTTTTCTACATACTATGGACTGCATTAGTTTAAGTGACTGAATACTGGGTCCCTTTCTTTCTCTTACTCCCTGGTAAGGAGAGGAGCTGGTCCTGATCACCGAAGAGGTGTAAGGGAACATGCATTTTATTGCCTCCTCCGAAATAGTTATCACATTTCAGTAATCGTTATCACATTTCAGTTAACCCTAACTTTTATTGTTTTATCAGCAGGGATGATGGAAATGCGTGGCACATTGGGTTCAACCTTTTCACACCCTTTCAAATGTAAATGTTCTGGTTCTCATGAAGGAGCCTGGGGCCCACCACAGTCATACACCCTAGAGCTTCTCTTTATATTCTCTCTATGACTCTAGCCTTGCTCTTATGCATTAGTGTTGCCTCTTTTCTTCCCCTATACATCATCACCTTCTTTTCTGTTCTCCACCGGTTTAAAGGGCACAAACATTCATTGGAAAATAATGGACTGAAACAAATTTTCCCTCCAACACAAACTTAGCAGATTACTTGACTGAAAATTCTTAGCATTGAATTACTTGAACTGAAAGTTTTTTGCTTTACCTTTCCCCACTCATTTATTCAGAGTTAATCAATGTGCCAGGTAGTGATATGCACACAAATATGCAATACATCTTCCTACAATGGAGGAGCTTGTAATGATACACATGACCCCTCTTTTTGTTCCTCTACTTCTGATTTTCCTGGGTCTGGGGTAGGAAGTGCTGGGAAAGTGAGTGTATATGTACAAAGAGGTCCCTAAATCCCGATCCACTCGCCTGCACTATTAAGAACTGCTGTTAGAGGCTTAGCATTTGAAGGAGGAGATGAGATAAATGAATATTACAATCCTCCAGGTGCAATACTAATAGGAGTATATTCAAAATGTTACTATATACATTCATGTATTGGCTGACATTGTTGGAGTCGAAAAGGAAAGTAGAGAAATGGATTCTCTATTGGATTTCCTATTAGATAACATTTTCCGGGCAAAAAAAGATAATTGAAAAAATTAAAAACTGTACTCAGTTACTTTTAAAATTCACATTTTCTTTTTCTTTTTTCTTTTTGTTTTATGAGTTGATGTTCATCAGGCACTTGGCATGGGTCGTTTACATGACTACATTGAGTGGTTATTTATTAATAACTATGCTCTAACCATGGGCTAACATATAGTTTCAGAGAAGGAAATATTTTTTTAATAGTAGAAAATTTAAAAACACCATTGTTAATTGTTTAACACCATTCATAGGCATTTCACTGCAGGCAAAAAAATAAGCCTTATTTCTTTTTCATTAAAAATAAATCTATATAGATGTAGCCTGGAGAGGATGAAAGTGTCGGTTTTTACATTTAAGGATTTGTGCTTCATGAGCCTTGATACATTAATGCTTCCTCTGGGGCCGTTCTGGATGAGCACATTGCACAGGTGGCCCATTGAATTTATAGACACAATAACCAAGCGGCAGGAATAGAGGGCCAGAACATTTGTGGCACATAGGATGCAGCTGGCTTGGCCACTTAACAGCCAACATAAATTTTATGTGACACAGCCACTTACTGAAACACAGGAGACACTCTTTTTCCTGGGACCCCAACCTACTGCTTTTTTTTACTCTTCCCTTCTTCCAGGACAGAGCGGGGAAGGCTCTGAGAGCTGCTTTGTCAAACTCTGAAATGAGCAAATTAATTTACAATAATTTATAACATTCTGGAGCTCCTTGAAATGAACATCTGTTAACTGCAACTTCACTTTACAACATTGTAAAACTCAGATGAGTTAAACAGTTAAGGGGCTTGGAAATCTGAAAAAAGTTAAGTGCCCGTGTCTGAAGGAAGTTTGAAAAAGCCAGTGATCTAACTTTTGCAAATTAAAGTGGTTATTTTATTATCTAAATTATAAACACAACTTACGGGTGGGGGGTAGGGTGCTTTGACCAGAATATGCTCAAGACCATTGTAGTACCTATGGTCAAACATTGGTGAGAAGAAGACAAAAAGTGGAGACACACATACACCACACGCACTATCTAAAAGACATAGAACTATTTATTGGAAAATAGTTCTAAAGAACCCTTGCCAGTTTAATCTAAGCTAGTGCCATCTCTACACAGAAGCACTTTCGAGCACCCCTATTTCCGGTAAGGGATATGGTCCTGGAAAGAGAGAAGAGACATGAAAATATGAAAGAAATGGAAAAGTTAGAGAAAGAGTGAGATATGAAGAAAGTGCAAATGAGACATAGGGAATAATAGAAAAGAAACAAAAATACTATTTTCTTATCTTTGCAAATTATTTTCAAGCAGGATAAGGTATTAAGATAATTTATATTTTATTTTTGTCTCTATTATTTTCCCTAAATTCAAACTTGTACCCAGCCTCTGGTGCCCTTAGGACATTTGTTTAGAGGGTAAAAGCAAAAGTTATTTGCAAGCACTCTGTGATTTTGGATTTTGTTTTCTACAGGCTTAAGCTTTTTGAGAAGAGAGGTGGGAACAAGGGACATTTCTTGAGGTTGGGGTGGGCCTGGGAACATTTTCTCCCAGCTGGGTGGTGGAATGACCTCAGAGGGCAAAGCCAATAAGATGGGCCCTCGCCGGGGGTGCTTGGCCTCTGGTTTCCAGCCTCAGCCAAGATTCTCTGTGTTACCTGTGGCATAAGGGCAGCAAGTTGCCAGGGCCCATGTGAGCTTGAGAAAGGGACATCTCTGCACCTAACTGTCCAGAGATTTGTCCACAGGAGCCTTCCTGAGGTGCTGGCACTGCCTGAGCTTCTGGATCATGGCAACATCTCCATAGCAGAAGGAATCCCACCAATAATGACTTAAGGAAGATTCCCTGCCTTCCAAGGAGATGAGGGCTCAGAGTAGGCTGTGTAGTTTCACATCCTCATGGCTACATTTGGTTTGTGGGTATGGAATTTCCTTTTTTAATAGCTACTGAGTCCATCTTACCCATTACTGTCATCTCATTTCTAGCAGAGAAAAATATTCACAGATGTGTGTGTGTGTGCATACATATACATATACATATACATATACATATACATACATACATACACACACACACATACACATACATATATACACACACTAGAGGCCTGGTGCATAAAATTTGTGCACAGTGGGAGGGAGGTCGCTCAGCCTATACTGCACCTTCTCACAATCTGGGACCCCTCGGGGAATGTCAAGCAGTCGGACATCCCTCTCGCAATTCAGGACAGCTGGCTCCTAACCGCTCGCTGCCTGATTGCCCCTAACCACTCTGCATGTCTGCCTGATTATGCCTAACTACTCACTCACCTGTCTAATCATTTCTAACAACTCGTCTGCCTACCTGATTGCTCCTAACCACTTATTTGCCTGCCTGATCACCCCTAACCACTCTGCCTGCCTGCTTGATCATCCCTACCCCTCTACCTGCCTGCCTGATTGCCTCTAACAGCCTCTACCTTGGCCCCTACTTTCACAGCTTTGTCAGGAAGGACGTCCAGAAGGTCATTCAGCTGTGCAGCCTAATTAGCATATTACACTTTTAATATATATATATACATATATAATATATATTCAATTATATATAATATATTACACACACACACATTATATATATATATACATATATATATATATTCAATTATTTTAAATCTGCCTTTTCCCACAAAGGATTTTAGACAATATAGATACTTAGCTTGGAAATGAATAATAAAATATAGCTAAAAAATATGGTGGGTCAATTGACTTGAGACAAGAGCTAAATGTAAATTTATCCCTTGTTTAAAACAAAATGTTTATTTAAAAATTAACAATATATAAAATCATGTGTTTTGGATATTTGATATTTTATGAGCAGATAGTAAACATGAGCCCTGAGGCCAGACATAACAGATTTAATCCCAGCTTTTCTTAATGCTACCTATATAATACTGGTTTCTTAATTTATTTTTCCCCTGTTATATATGATTATTGTGAGGGCTGTCTGTTAAAGTGAGTTAAAGTACTTGAACAGTGCCTGGCGCAGACTTGAAATAAATATTTAATAACATTAGCTAATTTGCTTCCTACTAATGAGTGCTTTCAGGAATTTAGGATATATTCATGTGAGGCAAACAATTGATATATTTATAGCAAACCATGATCCTTGGTTTATTTAAGTTAGACTCCAATGAAACCCTAACAGAATGTTTTAGTATTGTTACTATGTGTAGCCAGACATATACACTTATGCTTTTTTAGGATATCTTGTAAGTCAAACAATTGGCTAATTCAAATTGATATTTCCCCAGACCTACAATGAAAAATGAGATGTCCCATCCCCTTTCCCTCTGGTAATCACCATACTGTTGTCTGTATCTATGAATTTCTTTTTTATTATTTTCAGAGAGAGACAGAAACATCAATGATGAGAGAGAATCATTGATCAGTTGCCTCCTGCATCACCTTTCTCCTCCCTCTCACTCCTCCTCCCCATAAGGCATGTGTCCTGACTGAGAATCAAACCATGATCCTGGCTCATAGCTCAATGTTCAACTCCTGAGCCACACTGGCTGGGCTCTATGAATTATTATTATTATTATTATTTTTAAATATTGTATTGATTTTTCACAGAGAGGAAGGGAGAGGGATAGAAAGTCAGAAACATTGATGGGTGAATGGGTGAACCAGGAGAGAATGAATTAAGATGTACAATTTGCAGTTATGAAAGTCATCACAGAGATGGAAAGTGCAGCATAAGGAATATAGTCAATAATATTGTAGGAACTGTGTGTGGTATCCGATAGATAATAGATTTTTGGGTATGATAATTCTGTACTGTATATGAATCTCTAATCACTATATTGTATAATTGAAATTCACATACTATTGTATTTCATCTGTAATGTAAACATACTTTTTTTTTTTAAATAAAAAGAAAAGATGGTCTTTCTCACCAATAATGGCTGCAACCCTTGGCCACTTGGGACAGGCAATATAGTCTCTTGACTGTTCTATATTGGGTGGTTTGTTTTGTTACTTAAGAATTGAACATGGATTGTGAAAAAAATCTGTTTTCTCCTGAAAATGTTCCAAATTCTGTCTTTAAAGTTCTCTCTTTCCTTCCTTCTATCTTCCAGATCTAGGCAAAGCTTGGATCATAAGATTTTCTCTGATGACTCATGTGTCTGTGAAACATCTTCTGTTTTACCCTAGAAATAATGACTCCTTTTTGAGCTACAGTTTTTGTCTTCTGAAGCTCATGGCGCAAGTGGGAGGAATGCAGTATGTTCTAGGTCAAATGTTTACTGAAAAAGAATTTAATTTTTTTTAAAAAAGTCATGAAGAGAAGAAAAAGGAAAGGAATGCAAGGTTAAGTAAATTGTTCAACTGCAAACATTGCTTCAAATGTTTATTTAAGATTCAAGAGGAGAATTAGTTTGTGGCAGCAGAATGAGTGACTCAAAAAAGTTAATATATAGTAGATTTTTTATAGATGCTTACTAATCTAGGTATTATGCTATATTATTAGTGGGACTATCTGATTATAAAAATGATTCATTGATTAGCCCTGCTTAAAAAAGAAAGTTTAGTTATTGAGCAGTCAAATAATAGGTTTTTCTGACTTCTAAGAATTTATCCCAGAACAGTTGGGTATATGCACTAACTTGACCATGTCACTTTGAATACTGTAGCTTTATATTACTAACTGATAGAACAAATTTACCAATATCATTCCTCTAAAAAATGTTAATTATTATGTATTCATTCAGAAAATTAATAACTTTGTCATATTCAATCATCTTCACCATAAACTATTTTTATTTAAATAGTATTAAGTATACAAACAAAGGAGAATGCAATCTGTACAATTCTGAGTTTTTTATCTAAGAATATTGAATTATTTTTAGCTTGAAGGAAGTATTTTATATGTAGTTATGTGTAATTTAATATTTTTAGGTTGAGCCCATTTTTATGCCTATTAAAATAATTTTTAATATTGACTTAAATATTCACCTAATGTATAGTAGGTATATAACCTCATCTTCTTAGGTTAAAAATTTTTGCTGAGGAGGTCTTTATATGTTCAGCAAAATGATTGTTAAAAATGTTATCAGAACAGAGCTATGTATACCAAGCCATGTGATGTACTAAATTTAATGGCATAGATGTGATCAATTTAAGAAGTTCAAGTAATCTCTAACTTTCTTTTACATTAAAACTATATTTTAAACATAAAATTTAATTTAAAAAATATTTAAATTCACTCAGGAATCATTGAAGTTCTTTATTGTCCCCATATCATCATTTTATATGCTAATGACTTTTATATCATCCTATACTGGTATAATAAAAGGCTAATATTCAAATCAACCGAAGGGTGGACCAACCTGTTGCTATGACATGTACTGACCACCAGGGGACAGATGCTCAATGCAGGAGCTTCCCCTCGGTGGTTAGTGCACTCCCACAGGGGCAATGCCACTCAGCCAGTAGCCGGGCTCACAGCTGTTGAGCACAGCAGCAGTGGTGTGAGCACAGCGGAGGTGGCGGGAGCCTCTCTCACCTTGGTGGCAGAGCTAAGCCCCCTAGGGGGATATCTGACTGCCTGTTGAAATCGGGACTAAGAAAGCAGTAAGACATCCCTCGAGGAGTCCTGGACAGCTAGAGGGTGCAGACTGGGCTGAAGGACTCCCCACCCCTGCTCCAGTGCAGGAATGTTGTGCACTGGGCCTCTAGTTTATATATAAAAGTATTGATTATTTAAGTTAACAGTTGGGAGAATGCTCAATAAACAGATTTTTTTCCTAAATAAAGTATGAAAATTTACTCTTCCTCCACAAACTCCATATATGTCTGCTCCCTTTTCAAAATCTCACCCTCCCTCAAAGACTCCAATCAAATCTCTTCTCTGTGTTTATTCCTGCTTGTCCAGTTTGTCCACTGTTTCACACAGTTGCTGAGGCAGTAAAAATCAGCTTGGACTACTTATTAAGGACCACTCAGTCTGGCTCTGAAAAAGGGGTAAGAATCACCCTTGCCCTCAACTATGAATCCGATGTTCAGTAGCTGAGCCTTGATAATGCACCAGCTTGCCTTTTCCCCAGCTGACTCCATGTGGACCCCATGATCATAGTTTATAATCCAAGTGCTATCTAAAATGAAATCTTGCCCAGGACATCATGCTGATTTGGATCCTACCCTCACTAACCCTTTATTGCTGAGAAGTTTAATTCTCTAGTTAATCCCAGCCATGCTGACTGAGACATCCCCTCATTCTTTCTTCTACTTTCACTCCAGGTCCAAGATGCTACTTGCATACAGACAGGTATTGCCACTTCCCAGACTCACATCATTATGGCCCCACCTTCTAGAATGCACTTTGTGTATTGTCATCTTGAGTGGAATCCCAGTTTGTGATCCCCCCTTTAGGCATTCAATTTGGATGTTGGTAATCCTGCTTGAATCCAAGTCCAGAGTCATTTTACTTTTCACAGACCAGAAGTCCCTCAGTTCCAAATATTTGCTTCTGTCTGCAGCCTACTATTGAGGTAGCTTCAGACATTATGTCTGTGAGTTGAAGATCATGAAATTATCATGTCTTCCTGAACAATTTTAATTATTACTTATTTTAAAAGCATTAAATTATTGTTCATACAGTTTGCAATTCAATTTCAAACTTCTAAAGGGCAGGAATTATACCTTATAATATGGCCCATTATTGTAGTAATTATATTTTTTGGGAAAAATTTAGATAGATGATTTGATAAATTCTAGTATTTTTACAGGGCTGGGGCATAGATTATTATTACTTTTTATTGTTTAAAGCAGTGGTTCTCAACCTGTGGGTCGCGACCCCTTTGGGAGTTGAACGACACTTTCACAGGGGTCACCTAAGACCATCGGAAAACACAGGTATTTACATTATAATTCATAACAATAGCAAAATTACAGTTATGAAGTATGGTTGGGGGTCACCACAACATGAGGAACTGTATTAAAGGGTCGCGGCATTAGAAAGGTTGAGAACCACTGGTTTAAAGTATTACAAATAGTAGTACATATGTCTCCTTCCCCACTCCATTAATCTCCCCTCGGTCTTCCCTACCCCCCAGTACATGCCCTCACCTGCACCCCCCAGGGTCTTGTATCCATTGGTTATGCTTATATATATATGTATATAAGTCCTTCAGTTGATCTCTTATAGCCTCCCCCCTCCCCCTACACTAACCTCTCCTGCCTTCTCACTGTAGTATGACAGTCTGTTCAATGCTTCCTTGCTTCTGTATCTGTTTCCGCCCCGCCCCCCGATTCTTTTCTTTAAAAACATCTTGCCTCTGCAGGCTAGAAATAAACCTATAAGAACAAAAAATGTTTGAGTCCCAATTTCAATGTCCAATAGTTATGAGTCCCAATTTCAATGTCAAACAGTTCTTTATGTGTATACATCACCAATGGTATCTGTATAGTGGACAAATGGTGAGGATGCCTGTCTGACCCTCTCTGGTTTGGTCCTAGGCATACTGTAGCGATGCACAGTTGATGACTGCTAGCATGGCAAGGCATCATCAGTGTCTTCTATCTCTGGACTGTTTCTCCTCTTGTCTTCATGGTTGGCGCAGACCTGTCAGTTCCTCTCTGTTGCAGGAATCCACTTGGTCTTGAAGTTGTTTTCTGAAAATATATAAACATATTCTCAACCAAAAATTAATAAAGGATTCTTTTCTATAAAATTGACTTGGGATCTTTTTTATTTTTGCCCAAACTATTTTCCTTTGGCTTATTTTGCTACCATGTGTGTTTTTTATGGGTGTCTTGCTGTTAGCATTACAAATGAAAATTAATTTTCTAAAGTAAAAATTTTCTAGATGTAATTTACTTACAGGATATTTTTCCTTACATGATATTATCCTACTATCCCCCCTTTTTGGATTAATGGAGACTTTTGTAAAATTTTAAATGCAATCTTGATAAATTTAAATTTTAATTTTTTTGCATAAAAATATAACTACTTTATGTTCACTGCATGTTAAGCAATTTTACATGAGATAAACTACCAATAGAAATTCTAGTTAATACTTTAGAAACTGCTTTTTGTCCAGTACAATTAAATTTTCTTGAATATTCACTTATTTCAATTCACCAATTTAATCTGAAAGCTTGATTACTCTTTTACTGTCAAATTAATATTCTACCAACAATCTTAGATTACCCTGTAAATATTAGTGGAAAGGTTTATTTGCATTCTTGCGTAGGCCCTGAGCATTCCTGGTGCTAGGCTGAATTTAGATATAGGACAGCTGTCGGCTAAGTCTCTGTCTGTTACCTGGGTCCTGATCTGAGCTGGGCCAAGTTTCTGTCTGTTACCTGGGTCCTGATCTGTGCTGGGCATGGAAAGTGAAGCAGCCGAGGGGGCAGGAGACCTCCCTCAGAAGGGGTGAGGGTTCAGGTCCCTGCAAGGTTGGAGGGGGGGGTGAGGGTCTGTGCCCCACCTCTGTTGACCCCCAAGTTCTCTCCTGATGGCCCCTCTGCGACCAGGGTCATAGATTATTTAAAACAGGACTTGGCATTATAACTTGACTACTGTGGTTGCCTTATTTCTAGTATAGCCTCTTGATTGTGATATTCAAAATGTATTTCTTGGTTAATTATATGAATGGCATATGAAATGCATTATTAGCAAAAGCATTTTTTTAGGTTGCTTAAAATAGTAATTATTCTCATGGAACATTTGCATGAATTGCTCTGTTGAAAGTTTTCTGAAAATTATTGGCATTCATATAAGGTGTCTGGGGGAAATTCCCACTTTGCATCATATAGTCTTTTCAACACAGTCCCTGAAGGGGTCACTCATGCACAGAACAAATATGCTATATCAGTGGAGTAGATGCCTGATTTGAATGTAAAATGTCTGAGTGGTGGTAGAAATATTTTATGTTACTTCTGAGAGACAGAGCAGTTGAATTTATTTTCTGGAAATAAAAGGTTATTTACCTATGAGTGTTTTCCAATTTAGGAATTTAAGTGATACTCTTCTTGTCAATATTGAAAAGTTTTATTTCCTTGACATTTTCCTAGAAGCTTATTTTAAGAATAGAAATGAAGACCAGTGCATATATGCAATAGAGAGGTTAGCCTTGCAAAGGTTTGGAAGGAAATAAAAGCAACGTCTTTTCAGACTTTTACCCTCTATTTTTCATGAAGGAAGGAATTTTAGGAGCAGGGGTAGGAGACTTGTAAATACATAGTATATCTTTTTCTCAAACTTAAGTTTAATCATATTTTTGTTACCTGAAATATAGCTCAAGAAAGTATCCTCTTGCATCATACTTTATTACTGATTTCACTGTAGGCAAGAAATATATGAATATTAACCAGAGCACTTAGATGCATTTATGCATAGCACATGGGTACAGACAATAGTGTGGTGAAGACCTTGGAGGGGTGGATAAGTTGGAGGGAGTAAATGGGGAGGGGGGAAAGGACATCTGTAATACTTTCAACAATAAAGATAAATTTAAAACAAACAAAAAAAATGAAAGAAAAGAAATATATGAACACAAGTAGCTCTTAGCAATTAAATATTGTTATGATAAAATCTTTTCATAATACTGAGATTTTTTCATTAAAAATAGGATCGATTCATTTCACACAAAGGATTACCTTGAGAATACTGTCACTTTTATGATTGTTGTATATTTAATTTATTCTCTTTAAAAAATACCTGTGTACCTAAAACTCATAGCATAATGAATATATACCAAAATTCTTATTGCTTTTGAAACACTTCGTCTATCTATGATAGAAAATTAGGTAGGATGTCCAATTTTTCCACACCTCACCTTCTGTAAGTAGGTTACTTTTATTTCTAAATTTAAATTAAAGTTAACGTCTTAAAGTAGTTTTATAGAGAAAAGTATGGACACAATTCTAGGTCCCTTATGTTTGACACTTGCATTTTTAAGCCAGGAATACTCATTGATTACTTAGAAAGTTTTTTTATGCTTTGTTAATTTGATAGACCAGGCAATTTATTAGGTGTTTCCTGTTTTTAGCTGTAGTCTGATTTTGAAGGAAATGAGCAGTGTCTGTGGCATAGCAGAGGAGTCTGTGTCTGATGAGAGCCATGTGGGCCAAACTCTCATTTTTCATAAGTGCTGTCATTTTACAGATGTATGACCTTTTTCTTCTTTCTTCGGAGGAGGAGGGGTTGGGGGAAGAAGATAATGCACAGGGTTCATTTGAGAAACTCCTGTAGGCAGATACACAAATCATGTCATGTAAACCAGAACAGGCTAAGGAACCCTCACATCTCTTTTCCGAAGACAATAACAGATAGGACAGAGAAAGATGGAGTCAAAGATGATTAGGAAAACAGGAATGGTTAATGGATAACAGCAACGTGGCGCCAAGCTGTTCATTCCATGTCATAAAGATATGAAGCCACACAAACAGAGGCCAGGTGAAAGGTCTCTGGATGCATATCCAATCAATGCAGATGTAGATTTGTGCTTTGAGACTATTTGATGGAGAATAAGAAGCGTGGAGAGGTAACATGTAGTAAATTAAGTTATTCCTCACTTACAAGTAACAGCACATCCAGGACTGGCTTCATGGACCTGTGGTGTGGCCTGTGCAGTCACACAGGACTTGGCATGTATTCAATGCTCGGCTGTTGCCCCTCACTGCTATTTTGCACTGGATCCTGAAAATACTGTAGCCAAATCCTGAGCATATCTAATAAATTTTAGACCTGTCTTTCTTGTGCTTTTAGTACATGACACTTTTACTTTCAAATTCTGAAACTACAGGTGCACATGGTCCTTGGAACCAAAGGTGGTTTAAGTGGCCATCAAGGTGGTCAGCAGGGAGAGATATCTAGGCTCTGTTCATACCTAATATTATACCTAACACCTTTATTTTCTGTAAGTCCAGGGGGGTTATTTGAGCAAGCCCAAAATATGATGGAAAGTTGAGCTCATATCTGGAATACTTTCACATCATAACTCATGTTTGAGAAAAAAAATTATTCTTAGACTGTGCTCTTTTAAGTAGAAACTCTATGTTCTCTAACGTTGATCAACTAACATGCACACACACATCTAGGCATAAATTTAGTGATTAAAAACTACAAATTATTTTAAAATTACAATTTTATTTTACAATATTGAAAACAACTAGACTAAGTCTAAAATTTTCATACATATGGAGAGATACAATTTCATAGTATCTCCTCATGAAAATAAATCTCTACCATATCAAGTCTTTATTTGTAATAAACTATAATATTATCATCACACCAATAAAAAGTGTTTGCTGAAAAAAACTGTTTTTACTTCAATCTTGCTAAACTATTTTCTAATATTGAGCTATTTTCTTTTTTTGTAAGCATTTAAATTAGGTTTGACAGTGAGCCTACATTAAAAAGTCAGCTTCTCATTTTATTTTGGAAAACTTTTCTGTCCAATGTCTTACTTGGTTCTGTGATAAAATCTCATGAGATGTGAGTGTTACTGAGGAAAGCCCATGAATGATCTTATTTGACTTAATTATTAAAGGGAATTCTCTAATCTGAGCTTCTCAGAGCAGTCTCTAGCTCATGTACAAGAAAACCTGTCCTGGGAGCCTTCCCTCAATCTCTGATGCAGGAGTTGATGTTTCTTTTGGGGGAATGACAAAAGGAGAATCTCTTTCACTTTAGTTGATCTTTTTTCAGAAAGAAGATCATATGCTTTGCAGCTATACAGATTGTATCTAATGATGAATGCGATGAGTGACTTTAATATCAATTAAATCAACCTTACACGTTTATCTTAAAAAACACTCAATTTACATGCTTTCCAGCAATGTCCAGGTGGACCATTAAATGGCAGTTGCCTAGCAATTTCTATTTTACAAGTCAATTCCATATTAAGTTGAGGTAGATGGTAAAAACATCTAATCTATTACATAGTTTTTTAAAAAAATACCCTTCTCCCAACCCAACCTGTTAATTATTGCACAGAATTGCAATTAAAGGCTGGAGAGATTTGTCTAGAGAGATAACAGGGAGGGAAAACAAGGACATGATCTCTCCATGGAGCATTACATCACACTTGATAACTCTCTCATGGATGCTATTGTGTTTGTTCCTTAGCAGAATGTCCTGGTCAATAGATATGTAGAAATAAAGAGCAACCGAGAGGTACATCTGCCTGATTACTGGAAAAGAATACACCCTATGAAAGGCCTGAAAGATTTCCTCTATTCAAACATATCAAGATCAACTCCCCTCTTTGTTTGTTTTTAGTTAAGTTCTCAGGAAAATGTTATTAATTGGAATATAACTATCCAATCACTATTTATTCTAAGTTAAGGGATGGTAAACTCAAGATAGACTTAGCAATTCTCTTAAGAAATAATTGAGATTCGTTATAAGACCTAATTTGCTAATAGAATAAAGCTAACACTATAAAAAGAGCCAAGAAAAGTGTCTTATACAATATTCTTTATTTTTTTTCCATTACAAAACTTAAAGGTTCTAAACTTGCAGTTTAAAGGTGACTCTTAGACATTGTTTTGAAATCTTTTCCATTGCTTATATATGTTCCTTTATTTTTCTTCTTCTCTAACTTCAATTTTAAAAGTCATCTCATTCTGGAACTAATTTTCCATTTCTTGACTTTCTCTTTTTAAGTGATAGTCAACTCCTTGTCATAAACTTCTGAAACCAAGACATTTGAAACGAGAGATAATTTAATCCTCCCATTAAATTTTTACTTTTATTTTGAACTGTCCCTCATTTATCTAACCTTTTTTCAGAGTCTCCTTGTGTATTTAGCTTTAGGTACAAGCACATGTATCTTTCAGCAATGTAATCCATCTCCATACCAGAGACAGATAAAAATCTACTTAGTAATTAAGTTATTTTTCCTTTTCTTAGCTATTGCATTATAATGTAGTTCCTTTGACATTAGAAATAATATACTTTCATCTACTGGTTGAAATCCACATGAAATATATAAAGAACCACAACAGAAGGTACTTAAAATATTTTTTTGATAAATATAACTATAATAACTACATACTTACATAGTCTTACAAATTCAGAAATTTTTTCCTGCCATAAAGTTTGAAGATGGCCTAGGAAAGTGGTCAGCAAACTCATTAGTCTACATTGACAAATATCAACAGAACCATTGAAATTTCTTTTGAGAGCTGAAAACTGACTTATGAGCATGGGCCACAAAGTTTTAATCTCACTGTACATGCACACCCGCACATGGTATTTTTGTGGAAGAGCCACACTCAAGGGGCCAAAGAGCTGCATGTGGCTCATGAGCAGTGGTGTGCAAACCACTGGCCTAGGAAAAGTATGAACTAGCCACAAATTAAAGTGTTCAGCAGTGGTTGGAGAGGTTGGGGCTTATGCTTAACTTTCTGCTTGTATTATTTTACTATAATTTAGTTATATTGAGACTCCAAATGATGTTTTCCCTTTTACTAGGTAGTAATAAATACAAATAATTTTTAAAGACCAAAATGGCGGCATAAGGTATACAGTTATACGTGCTGCCTCTTACAACCACACCAAAATTACAACTAAAAGACAAAACGACTATCCCTCAGAACCATGGGAAAGCTGGAAGAATGGAAGTTCTACAACTAGAACTGAGTTCTAAAACAGTGTACTGAGACCTGGTAGGACTTGGCAGAGGCTCAGAAAGGCAGGGGTATGAGAAGCATGAAACAGGCTCCAGTTTCCGGTGAGATTCTGGGGACTCAGACTCATACAGGGAGAAATTGGAAAGTCTGCCATTGGGTCAGAAAGAGAGGGTGGCTTTCTCACAGAGGTGCACACAGGAATCATTGTTTACTGCTCTCAGTTGCTGGATGCACAACATGGGGACGGGAAACACAGAGACACAGAGAGTGCAGACTGGCAGCCAGCACTGTTTGCCATGTCCTACTGCTTCCCTGAGACCCTGCCCCACCCAATTTACAAACCCACTGAGCTGTGTGCAGTGGCTTTTGCATATGAATGACCTGCCCTCTAACACCTTAACTTAACAAATTGCAACTGGGTCAGACAACTCCAAAACTTCCAAACTCCAAGCAAAGGGGAGAAATCTTCAGATCTCCCTATAGCTACTGTTGGGCGGCCTCAGACACTAGCTGACTTGTACCTCATTGGAGATCCAGGAACCAGTATTCCTAGAGGTCAATATGAGATGACACCAGATTTCATCTCCTCACATACATAAGTGACACAGTCAAAAGACAGACTCAGTGAGCACCAAAGCCCCTCTGAAGCAAGTCCTGCCCCATAGGGGTGTCTCCAGCACAGCAGTTCTTCCATTAAAGGGGAACAGCTAATCCTCACAGTCAATTGGCCTGGAGGTCAATTTTTCCAAGTGTACCAATAGCAATTAAGGCTTAACTACAACAAGACTGTGTACCCAGCCCACAAAGGGATGCACCAAGAGTGTCCACCTCAGGTGATTGGGGAGGCAGAGCTACTGGGTCATAAAGGACAACTAGCACACAAAGCCACTCCATCAACACAGGGAAGCAGCCAAAATGTGAAGACAAAGAAACATGTCACGAATGAAAGAAATGGAAGAAAGCAAACTACTAGATATAGAGTTCAAAACCACATTTATAAGGTTACTCAAGAATCTTCTACAAACTGCCGAGAAACTTAGTGAGACCTCTGAGAAACTTAGTGAGACCTTCAAGGATCTTATTGAGAATGCCAAAAAACAAACAAACAAACAAACAAAAACAAAAACAAAAACAAAAAACACAGAAAAGGACCAGTCAGAAATTAAGCATGCACAATCTGAAATAAAGAAAAATATACAGAAATCCAACAGCATACTAGAGGACCCAAAGAATCAAAGATCTGAAATATGAGAAAGCAAAACACACCCAACCAGAAAAACAACAAGAAAAAAGAGTCCAAAAATGCGAAGATAGTGTAAGGAGCCTCTGGGAAAACTTCAAGCATACCAACATCAGAATTGTGTGAGTGCCAGAAGAAAAGAGAGAGCAAGATACTGAAAACCTATTTGAAAAAATAATGACTGAAAACTTCCCTTACCTGGTGAAAGAAATGGACTTACACATCCAGGAAGTGCACAGAACCCCAAACAAAAGGAATCCAAAGAGGATCACACCAAGACACAACCTAATTAAAATTTCAAGAGCAAAAGACAAAGAGAGAATTTTGAAAGCAGCAAGAGAAAAACAGTTCATTACCTACAAGGGAGCACCTATACGACTGTCAGCTGATTTCTCAACAGAAACTATGCAGGCCAGAAGGGAGTGGCAGGAAATATTCAACGTGATGAATAGCAACACCTTACAACCAAGATTACTCTACCCAGCAAAGCTATCATTCAGAATTGAAGGGCAGATAAAGAGCTTCACAGATAAGAAAAAGCTAAAGGAGTTTATCAACACCAAACCAGTATTATATAAAATGCTAAAGTGTATTCTTTAAGAAGAGGAAGAAGAAGAAAAGGTAAAAATAAAAATTATGAACAACAAAGTGATAACAAATACATGTCTATCAACAAGTGAATCTAAAAATCAAGTGAATAAAAAATCTGATGAACAGAATAAACGGGTGAATATAATAGAATCAGGGGCATAGAAAAGGAATGGATTGACAATTCTTGGGAGGAAGGGGATGTGATGGGTGAGGGAAGAGATTGGACCAAAATCATACACCTATGGATGAGGACAGTGTGGGGGGGAGGAGGGGGGGCGGTAAGAGCAGGGGATGTGGGGAGGGGAATCAGGTGGAGGGGAGCTATGGGGGAAAAAAAAGAAGAACATCTGTAATAAACTGAACAATAAAGATTTATTTAAAACACACCATATAATTTTAATGAAAAAGTTTAATGTGAATTAAAAATCACTGTGAGGATTACAGAACTGATTCTTCCTAAGACTCACTTTTCAAATAGATCTGATATATATATATATATATAAATATATATATATAGTATCCCCAAAAAATATGTATATACACTTTTAATAATTATAAAGGCAGTGGTTATAAAAATACATTTCATTTTCAAAGTTGAGCTATCAGTTGTTAAAGTGTCTGTCTTTTTGGGGAACACCATATATAGATGAAACCTGAAAACACTGGGTTCTTCTAGTGGGAAATCTTCTTGGGCTATTTTCATATAATCCACTTAATCTTTCACTTATATGGAATCTTCAGAAATACTGAAGATTCTAATTTATGGCTTAAATTGCAATGCACAGATTCTGAATAGTATTAGGAAGCTTAATATTATCATCATGATAAAGCATATTCCAGATCATTTTAAAAAATTTATTTATTTTTATTGAATTCAGAGAGGAAGGGAGAGTGATAGAGATGTAGAAACATCGATGAGAGAGAAACATGATGGATTGCCTCCTGCATGTCCCCACTGAGGATCAAGCCTTGACCTGGAATTTAACCATGACTTCCTGGTTCATAGGTTGATGCTCAACCACTGAGCAACACCAGTTAGGCCATCTCTTCTTTCTTAAATGCAATGGCATGATCTAATATTGATACAGGATTGTTCCCCTGGGCAAGATGGCTTCCCAAGGCTTTTTGTCTGTCAGAGTAGAAGAATGAAACCGTGGATAGAAGATGGGATAGCAAAGCTGAAAATTGATTGAACAACAAGCACAGACTCCCATGTGGGGAGGGGGAAAGAGTCCCATCAAATTCCTTTTTCCCAGGTTTATAAAGGCTGCAGATCTTTGTTCCTTGATATCCTCTGATTAGTCACTATCCTTCTGATTTGGTCACTATAGCAACTCCTGAGCTCAAAGGTTAAACCTCACAAGGGACCTGTGAGGCCCTCCTTTCTTGTTGTTCTCCTATTTCCTTTGGGCTTTATTCCTTCTTCTTTATTTTGTAAATATAGACCTTTTGCTACTCCCAGACCCCTTATCTTATGGAAATGTAACTTCTATCTTTCACTTGTCTTATGGAAATGTGTCTGTTGCCTCTCCCAACTCCCTCATCTTATGGAAATGTACCCTTTTGCAACTCTGCAGCCCTTGTGTTTTCCATGGAACCCCTTAATTTTAAAAATTCCCTAAACTTGCCTATTTCACCCCTAAAAATTCCTATTTCAATATGATTTTGAGAGTTAAGTTCCCATTTTGTGTAATGTCCACTAGGCAGAAATTCTCTGTTGAAATAATGTAGCAAACTTTATGCATTGAACAGTAATATGTAAAACTATAATTTTTAGTCTCTTTTGCAGGAAATTGAAAACAAAATAGTATGACTGCTTTCCTTAACCACAGCATTGTAAGATTTAATATTCAAGAAACATGCAAATTAGAAAATAACATCCTAGGAACTGGTCAATAAAAAAAAAACAGCCCTCTGATTAAAAAACTTGTTTGATAAACATTCAAAGAGACCGTTATTTTCTTTCTCTTTTTGGCTCACTTGTTTTCCTTCTTACCCTCTAAGGCCTAAGAGGTTTCATTTGCATTTTGTTTCTCATGGTGGAGGGGAGGGGGGGAAAAAGCAAGCAGATAAGAGAAAGAAAGAGAAAGCAGTTCCAGATATCTAGCAGTAACCAATTCCTTGGTGTTAGCTGTGCTGTTGAATATTTTATAAATTATAAACTGAAAACACATTATGCTCTGTTTTTCAAATAGGCTTTGTTACATGCCCTGCCTAAACCTTTTAAGACATAAGGCTGTGACTGGGATAAAATATATGCATCTTTATTTCTACATATCTACTGAGGTGCTACACTGTGGAACTGTAAAAAAGAGGAGGCTAGGAGGAAGACGGAAGTGTCCCCTCATCATTTACAGAGGCACAACCGACTTTTAACTTACGTGAAAAAAATATATGTTGGTACTTTTAAAATATCAAGAGTGTGTATATTAGTGAAAGAAGTCCTCTTCCTGACTTCTTAATCATTCTCTGGACACATATTTTGAGAGTGCTACTGAGAGATTTATTGAACCTCATTGAATTAGGGTGAACTCATCAATTCTTAACAGGAATAGAGTTGAAGTTGATTCCTAATAGCTTCTGGAATGTAAAGAAACGCTGACCTTTAGTCTAGATGTCAATGGAAGCAAAGTCAAGAGCAAGAGTTTTGGTAAGAAATTTATACACTGCTGATAAGAGGTGGAAATAGTCTCTGCTTCACATACTGGAATCCAGAGGCGGTGTTTCTACTTCTGCTTCTGTAAGATGAAGACCGGTCACTTAACCTCCCCATCTTTTATTTGCTTTGCTTGCATGAGAATTTATGTTGGCAAATTGCTTTTCTGGAGACAAAATGAAAGCTATATGAATGCAGCATATTAATCAATTGTTGCAGATGATATAAATGACTTCAATTTGCTAAGAGAAAAGTCCCAAATTAGCCGAAGACTGGGTCTGGAAACAGAGGGAATATTGAAGAGAAGAGCAGAGCCTGGCTATTTGAAAAGGGTGCCCTTGTGCCATGCAGCTTCCAGACAACTGTCCAAGAGCTAGGCAGTGCAGGGATCCTGTAAAACTTCAGCCCTTGAATCCTGCAGTGATAAGGCTGGCACTCTGGATTAACAACCCTGTCAAGAGTAACCCTCTGAAGTGCTTATTTGTTTAGAAGAAGAACCTCATTCATCAACAGGGAGTGATAGAAATGGGGGCTCTCTGACACTATATGTGTAGGCTACCTGGATGGATGGGCTCTTCTGGCACCATAAAAAGCAGGAAGAGAAAAGACACTATTGCTGTTCAGATTCAGCATAGTTTTCCTATGAAATGTGTTATATGTGTTCAAAGATGCCATTTTTTGTGTGATGCCAATTTTATTTTTATTTTATATATTTTATCTATAAATCTTTTTTGGGGAAAATTTTATCTTAAATAAAAATCAAAGGTGATAAATGTAGTCATGCTGTTAACTAATGTAAAGATACTCCAAAAAAAAAAATATATATAAAACACTTTCATAAGATCTGAAATTAGAATTGCAATTTTCTTTAATTACTTCATTATGATAGTTTTTGAAATTAGTTTTATGAATCAATTTTTTCTAGTCTAGTATGTGGATCTGGCATTTATCTGCTCTAATAAATAGTCTATAAACCCAAATAACTTTTCTTTTTAAAAAATGCTGTAGCTGAAATAGTAATTAAAAATAAAGATTTTAGAATAATTCAGGATTTTTTTATAGTCTAGAATTTATAATGTTATGAAAATTAAAAAGCTGAAAAGCAAATATTACTATCTGTGGAAATGAATAATAATAATTAATATAAAATTTGAGTGCCTTGAATAAAAATAAGAATAGAATTACTTGCTAGGTAGGTGAATTTTAGGTACTATTATGAATCAATTATGATTGACAATTAAAATTAAATTCCATGATTCTGAATGTACATATCTATAATAATAAAAGTGTAATATGCTAATTAGACCTGACGTCCTTTCGGACTTCCTTCTGGATGACCTTCCAGACAAAGCTGGAGGTGTGAGGAAAGCTCAGGTCTCAGGTGCCAGAGGGAAGCCTGTGCTAGGAGCTAGGGGAAGGAAGGCCTACTTTTACACGAATTTTGTGCATTGGGCCTTTTATAATTAATAAGAAAATTTCAGTTTTATTTAAAACAAAAATGGCATATATATTTAAGTTATGAATTTGTACTTACACAGTGCATAATTCACAACTAGTACACAGTGAAATACTGGGAAGCAAGAGTGCATGTATAGATACAACTTAGATAATACAATACATATCTACACATTCTAATAGCTATTATTTATTAAAAATTATTTGATAATAATTATCTCCTTATAACATTTCTACAAGTAGATATTGGAATCTCAAGTCCAGACAACTTTCCATTGAAGAGGAAAATGCCTAAGATGACACAGCTACCATGTAGCAAAAACAAGATTGGAAGGCAGATCCACTTGAGTTCAAAGCCCTTGCGACTTACTTGCAGTCACATTGCCTCCCTTTACTAGATTTACATGCCTCTATCCGCAAGGCCACTCCCATTTCTAATAATGCTCTGTTCAATGCCTTTCTCAAAGGATCAAACAAAACAAAATGTTGAAACTTGTTTCTGTTTTAAGAACCAAACCAAGTACAAATGATCAAATGTTGGAAGAAAATAGGCTGATATTAGAAAAAAAAAGTGTACTATAGGCAATATGTTTCTGATATCACCACTAGTCATTCTGTTAACTCTTCTCCTTCTTAACGCCCCTTGGGAGTTCTCCACATTTCTGTTTCACCCCAGGATGTTCCTCCTGATTTCCCAAGGTCTTGATGTTTACTGGGTAACCATGGGAAAAAAATAGATTATCCCACTAATTGAATTAATGTAGTAGTTAGTTAAAAATTTGTACCTATTCTGAGAAATGTAACAATAATAATAATAATAAGAATGAATAATAGTCACCAATACCACTACCCACAAACACTGAGGACTGAAACTACCTACCACTCCTTCTATATCACACTTCCCCCACAAAGAAAAAAAAACCAAAAAACTATTTACTGTCTTTATTAACATGACAGCTATTTCATTTGACTTTTGTTCAGACAAAAGACTTGATTGTTCATACAGAAACTTCCCTAAAGATCCACCAAATCTTTAGTGGAAAGTATCAAAACACAGGGCTGGACAACAGTATAGTAATCTTTGCCTAATTCTTATCAATCACACTAACTGAAAGATACACCATAAATCAAGCTACTGAGTTTTAACAAATTTGACTTTGCCTCCTTCCCGCTTCAAGACAGTGACTAAGCTCTGCCCAGGCTGTCTTCTTCCTCACCGAGGTAAACAATAAACTCAGCTCTCTGTATTTAAGAGTAATAACTAA
Source organism: Lasiurus cinereus (assembly GCA_011751065.1). Classification (NCBI taxonomy): domain Eukaryota; kingdom Metazoa; phylum Chordata; class Mammalia; order Chiroptera; family Vespertilionidae; genus Lasiurus; species Lasiurus cinereus. The sequence goes on along the minus strand of JAAGEH010002534.1, from coordinate 15,296,874 downwards.
TATCTGCCTAGTTCTTAGTATGTCAGATGATAAAATGTGCTTTCTCACTGGCAACATTTTAGAACAACATATTACCACAATATTTTCCAAGTAATTTTAAGTGTCGTGTTTGATGAAATGGTAAAAAAAAAAAAGGAGATGTGACAGGAAATGGGTGTACATGGATGGACACAACACACACATCATTTAATTCTTATAACAACCCTATCAAGCAGGCATTAACATGATCCTCATATCATATGAGAGGAAACTAGGGCCCAAAGAGGTGTTATGTAGTTTGCTCAGATGACATAATTTCTTAAGTGGCATTCTAAACTGCCCTTTGTAGCATGTCACCACCAAAGACATGTATCTTCAGGGGTTTCTGCAGTAATGACTGTTAAAGAGTAGCTTGTGGAACTGTGATAGAAAACTTAGGGAGACAATTGTTAACTGGGTCCAAGCTTCAAATTAGACTACAGGTGGTCCCAGCCTTGCATGTGAGTCAGGTTGAAGGAAGGTAGTGTGGCATATCTGTTGAGGTAGGAAGGTTGTTCTACTACGTGTCTCAGTGTGATATGATTAGCATGTGTAACAGTCTGCAAGACATGGTTTCCCATATCAACTCCATTCACAATTGCAGAAGACTCTCCTATGCTCACTTTTGAGAGGAATTACTTCTAGGAGGAGGACTAACGATACAGAGGAAAGAAACTGCAGATATAAAAGCTCAGGTCTTCATACTCTTGAGTTATGTATCATACCCACAGCTGTAACAATAAACAACCATAATGCTGCATTTATAGGATGACAGCTGGGGTAAGTCTTATCCTGATAGTCTGTGAATTCTCTATCAATAAGCCTCCAGGTACATGGCACTAGTTCCATTCCTCCACCACTCCCTCTCTCTTACCCACTGTTCTCTGACAGCAGGAGCATCCCTGGCTATCTGGACTCATTAAGTTTCTGGATTTGGCTACCAGGGGACACCTGTATGTTTCTTAGTTCTCTCTGTCTAACAAAGATATTTCTCTCTAATCTTTCCATCTTGCTTCTTGTTTTTTGTGATGCTATCACAAGTTTGCATTCAGGTTCCTTTGGGTGCTGACTAGGTTGATGTGTTTTGTGATCAGCATCTAGGAAGAGAGCCTCTGTTGAATTGCCATTTAGTAAAAATGTTTCCCAAGAATAACAATCCTACGATCATTTAGCTTTCTGGAAAGTAGGAGCAAGGAGTCTTAACATGCTATATAAATTAATATAAAAGAAAATACCAGATAAAGTATGAAACACCTAAATACTTAAATAATTTATCCTATAGGGCTGTCAAGTGAACTGCCTCAATAGGATCCTAATTGTTTTTATGTTGTAGATATACATATATATCTCTAAATTCTAATACAGAATAGCATATTGCTCTTCCTAAAAGAACCTCCCTGCTCAAACTCTTTCCTTACTGGTAACTAAAATCTGAAATAGGTTCTGGAGCCCATGACCCACATCTCAGCTTACCGTGCTTTCTGCCTTCGTTTTCCAGAGCAGAGCACAGCAAACTGTAACTTGCATAAGAACCACCTGGGGATCTAGTTAAACTACATTCTGATTCCTGTAGCCTAAGGTGAAGGCCAAGACACTGCAATCTGGCAGCACACAGCTAATGCTGATGATGCTGATGATGCTGATGATGCTGATGGCTGAGACTGAGCAAGAAGGCTCTGAATTCCAGAGCCTTGATACATCAGCAAACAGCCAGTTGCTCTACTCATTAGCCCTTGTAACAGTCTTCGCCTTTGCAGCCCACTTGTCTTGGTCCATGCTGTTTCACATATACCTCTCTTCTCTGAGGTTTGTTTTATGTACAGAAATGTAAGTGAATATGATAATTTTACAGGAAGGTCATTGTGCACTTTCCAAACCACATCTCTGTGCCTGTGAAAAAAAGAAAAAGAAAAATCCTTTGCTCTCCAGTTTCCTGAGCAAACACATTTCTTTGAATCACTGCCTTGCACTGTCAAGAATTCCCAGGACCTGGAAAGACTCCACGACTTCCTGAAGATGATCATCGGACACAGTGACACAGTGAAAGTCACTGTGGGACAGGCACAGATTGGTAAAGTCTTTGACTATAATAACACTTCCTGTAAAAACATGGAGAAAAGGGCGAAAACATTATCGCCTGTGTTCCTTCTTTTTTTCTCCTAAAAAAACACACTGCATTCTCAGGATGGACAAATCTAATTAATTCTGCGGTTAAGAAAAAACACACAAGGCAATGCACCCTGGCTGGTTCTGTAAATGAGAAGTCATCCTGATTTCTGCTATGACTCTTCTGAACCCGTGCCCTTTTCAATGTGATTTTCCAGTGATTGCCTTCATCTTCAGTAACAAGCTCCCCTAGAAAGTTTGAATTAGCGTGATGAAGAGTATTTGTATGCAGCGTGTATCATTCTGGTGCTCAGGTGGTTGGGCATGTGCATGCCCAATGGCATAGGCAGTCCCCACTGAGCATCTGACTTCCCAGATGCACTCCTCCCAGGCCATACCCAGCTCTTGGGCATCAAAACATGGACTTCTGGGCAGCGCCAGCGGCCTTTGCTTTCCCAGTGAAACCCTCCGCCCACCTGGTTAAAACTGGCTAATCCTAAATCTGCTTTTACGATTATTACTAACTCTGAGGCCCTTCAGCAGGATTCTGAGGCAAACATGGCCCAGACCCTGTGAAAATGAACCCACAGAAGATTTAAAAATGGGAAGCACCTCATTTGCCTAAGTTTATTTTTATTTCTTTTGTCTGAGAATTAAAGTCATATGTTATCTTCAAACGATGGTATATGACTATCACATCTCTATATATAAAAGTCTAAGTGACCATCGCAACTAAACAACTGACTGGACAACTGAACAGGCTGCGTGGAGTGACCAGGCTGGCAGGGGAGGCAATGAGGGGTGACCAGGCTGGTAGGGAGCGGCAGTGAGTGGCGACCAGGCTGGCAGGGGGGGCAGAGAGGGGCGACCAAATGACTGAACAGCAGGCTGTAGGAGGCAACCAGGCCGGCACGGGGAGCAGTTGGGAGTGATCAGGGTGGCAAGTAGGGGGCAGTGAAGGGCGACGAGGCAGGCAGTCAGGTGAGCAGTTAAGAGCCAGTGGTCCTGAATTGTGAGAGGGGTGTCTGACTGCCAGTTGGACATCCCCCGAGGGGTCCCAATTGGAAAGGCTACAGGCTGGGCCTACGGGACCCCTATTCCTCCCCCGCCCACTCCATGCACAAATTTTATGCACCAGGCCTCTAGTTTTATATAATGCTACATAATTAAAAATCAGGTAATGAAACAAATATTTTTTCTATTAATTTTGTTTTTTTAAACTTTACTCTTGACACATTATGTTGCAGTTAACATTTTAATATCTGCTGGCTATTCTTGCTTCTCATCTATCCATTCAGCAATACACAATTTTGAAATACAGTTGGCTCTTGAACAATAGGATTTGAACTCTGCAGCTCCACTTACATGTTTTTTTCCCCAATTAGTATGTACAGTACTGCAAGTGTATTTTATCCTCCTTATAATCTCATATTTCCTTTTTTTATCTTACTTTATTCTCAAAATATAATATATAATACATATAACTACAAAATATGTAAATTGACTTTATGTTTTCACTAAGGCTTTTGGTCAACAGTTGACTATTCCCAGTTAACTTTTTGGAGGAGTCAAAGTTATATGTAGATTTTTTGACTGTGTAGGGCTGGGCTCTCCTAACCCCTGTCACTTTGAAATGAGTATTTTTCTCACTTCTATGATGACAGCAAAACAATATTATTGCCCCTGTAAGAAGTTTTCAAGTTTAGAATGCAAACCCCTACAAACTCATCAAAGTTCTGATCCAATCGTTTTACAATGAAGCCAGAAATCTGTATTTTTATCAAGCCCCCAAGGTAATTTTGATATAAATTTAAACCATTCTTTACATTTCTTATTGAATAAAGTTTCCTTTTTATTTAAAAATCTCTCATCTAAAATTAAAAGAGTGAAAGGCAAACTCATAAGGCTCAGTGTTTGGGAGGACATTGGGGTGGTGCCTCAGTGATGAAAGGAGTCACCCAGATGGCGGGTAACTGTCACCTCAGTGGTCCCACCAGCGCAGGGCTGGGGCTTGGTGGGAGCAGATCAGTGTAGGAAGATTCAAGGGAGAGGGAAATTGGGAGTTCTGATGAGTGATTTTGAAAGGAAGGAATGATTTGAGTAGAGGCCACATGGTTTAACTTACAATGAACCTGCAGGATTTTAAAATTGCATGCTGGATTTCCTCATAAACATCCATCAATCTCAGGGAGCAGGAGGCTCTGCTCTTTGGTATGCAATCTTTTGGGAGTGTTTTTTTTTTCTCAGTCACTACAAATACATAGAAAATATACACTGGAGCTGAGAATTTGAAAATGCAGAGAAATAAAAAAACAACTTTCAATAATTTAATCAGAAGCACATGGGCAAACGTGAATTCTAGTCACTTTCTGTTTAAATTATGGAACCATTGCATTTGCTTGGTTAATTAGCAGTGTTCTCTCTCTCTCTCTCTCTCTCTCTCTGTCTCTCTCTTAAAAATAAAAACCTGCATGTCATTTGAAAATGAAGGGATAGCAATTATTCTCAAGGACCCAAGCAAACAGGAGCACTTACAGGGAGAATGACGCATGGTACAGAGTGAAATTGGGATTGTCACCTGAAGCTCATTCTTAAGCACTTGTCTTTGCCCATACACAGTTATACAGGGGAAAAAGAAATATGAACACAAAGAGATATAAAAGTATTATTTTGCTGTTTTTTTTGTTGGAGTTAATAAAATACACAAAATCTCTGGTTTGTCTTGTTGGGAAGCTTAGCAAATTTTGCAGGATTAAGTGGCTTTCCTCTTCTGTGAAGGGTCTGATGTAAACCCTTGTACCCAGGCTTAAAGTCTTAGGGCTGTTGGAAGTTTCCATCAGTCAGTCTGTATGTCAGTGGATAAAGTCAGTTGCTGATCTAACCTATTCATTGCTCTTTGGAAAAATGCATCAAACTACCAAAGTATTTTTTAATGATGAAGGAGGGCTGAGGAAATGAAGGCCTGTCAGATGATAAAATGTGCTTTCTAACTGGCAACATTTTGGAACAACATATTACCACAATGTTTTCCAAGTAATTTTAAGTGTCGTGTTTGATGAAGTGGTGAAAAGAAAAAGAGATCAGTTGTCTGTGGTCATCTATCTTTAGTTACTTCCATGAACTGAAAGTATCTCTCATTTTCATTTTAGAAAAGTTTGTGTTCTATGTACAAATAGGCTTCTCAAAAGAATTGATTTTGCATATTTAATACCAGAAAATTAAGTGAAAGGACATATACTTTTCCCCACCTTTCCCCTTGCTCTCTTTGATCTTAATTTGATGTACATTTTTAATACTAGAAATAATTGCATGCTATCAATATTGTGCACAGTTGGACATATGCACTGTTAATAGTTATTTGACACTGTCTGCTGAACTGCATACTGCACTCAGTGAAATGCTAGCAAAGGGGCAGACAAGGGTAGAATACAGATAAAACACCACATCTGGCCTTGGCCTTGGCCCTCCAGGGGTTTAGGTAGTATATTTGAAAACATATGATTGTAGATCTTAATAAGCCTGGTTCAAGTCATGTGAGTATACATATGCTTTGCATGCTGGCAAATTCCTAATAGGCTGCTCTTACAGTTCATGTCACCAAGTTCACCAAAGGAATTTACTAATGATTTAACAATGTTGTTGGAATTACTGGGTTAATATTTAGTCTAGTCAAATGGGCAAACTTTCTATGAAGCAGTTTACTAACATTAACAAGTTCAGTTTCAATGATGGGGTTCCAAAAAGATTGGTCAGCTTCCATTTTTACCTTGCTTTTGCTATTGTTTGTACAGTTATAGTATATTACATTTAGCAGGTATTCTCCAGAGGTAATTATGACTATAGAGAATTAGTTGACTAATAGGTATCTAAGGAGAATTTTGACATTTTCATTCAGTTTGAGCAACTGCATCCCAGAACTGATTTAGTCTCTGTCTGCATGGCCATGAAGATATATGCTAATATTATTCACATTTCCAAATGCTAATATTATTCACCTTTCCAATAGTCATAACTATTTTTGACATGAAAGCACATTGAAATAAAGTCTTGTTTTAGGCTTAGAATAATACAAGTTTTATATATGAGCAAAAGTTAATAATAGAAAATGACAAACTTGGCTTTGCAAGTAAAATGCATTGATTAGAAGAAATTCCATCACTTTGACAAATACAAAACAGAAAAATAGTGGTTTTTGCAAGTCTAAAAATTTTTTAAGACAAATTCAGAGAATAAGTCAGTTGCTATGAGTTTCAGTCTGAAATTTTAAGAAGGGTATCAACTCTGATTGGATATTGTAAAAGTGGCTAGCACTTCTTAGGAGAGATGTTCATTTACATATAGCATATGGCTCAATGTTTGCTTCATTATATTAGCATTTTTCTTTTAAAATCTGGTATTAATTTTCTGCTACTACTTTCTATCTCAATTTATGTGATTTTTGGAGTTGGGATATTGTCATTGCTTTCTTTCTTTCCTCCTCTCAAATCCCCAACCCAGATGTTGAAAAATTTTTTTTATTTGAATACAGAAAAGCCCATTTACTTTTTTTTAAAAAAAATTATCTTTATTGTTGAAAATATTATGGATATCACCCTTTTTACCCCTTCTTGATTCTCTCTACCGTACCCTCTCCCACTGCCTCCTCAGGCCTTCATTACACTACTATTTTGCTTTATTTTTATTTTTAATAATATATTTTTATTGGGTTCAGAGAGAAAGGGAATGGGAGACAGAAATAGAAACATCAATGATGAGAGAGAATCATTGATTGGCTGCCTCCTGCACGCCCCACACTGGGAATCAATCCTACAACCTGGGCATGTGTCCTGACCAGGAATCAAACTGTGACCTTCAGATTCTTAGGTCGAAGCTCAATGGCTGAGCCACATTGGCTGGATGCACACTATTTTGCTTTAAAAAGAGCTTTGTTAAATGTGCAGTATAGGAAAAAAAGAAAATAAAACCTTATTCAAACTTATAAAAAAGTTTTAAATGTTAGATGACTACAAAAAATGTCCTTAACAAAATCTTAAACAAAATAAACACTAAATGTTAGCTCAGATTCTAAGCAATAGAATAACTCACTATCCTATCATAGTAGGTAGGAGATATTTCCTCATTTAGTTTTTAAACAATGCTTTGACAATAGGTTGCCAATCACTATAGTCGTATGACTTGACTTCATGGTCTAGGTAGGGGTCAAAGATGCTCCTCATCTCATCATATTTATAGTCAAAAAACAACCCCCAGCCAATAAACCCTATCTTGGTTAATTTTTGTAGCTGACTCTATTAGTAGAAAGCAAAATTTATCATTTGGGAGGAAGACAAAATCATGATAGAAAACAAGCATTAAACTCACATCAGCACAAAAACAAGCAAAACAAAACATTGGTCAATCCCACAAGAACATAACTACATGAAATAGCCCCGAAAAAGAATAACTGTGCTTTGCTTTGGAAAAGGTTGAACCAGCCTGCTTGTAGAAGAATGACCTTATTAACTTTCTTTAAACTTTCACTCTTTTCCCCAGCATTTTTTATTTTAATCTGTAATATTTAAATGAAACATTTTTTATTTTGTATAGAATAACTACTAAAGGTTTAAATATATTTAGTTTATGCTAAACTCCATAAAATATGTGGGGGGGCATTGGATCTTTACTAATATCAAAATCTAAAAGCCTGCCCAGACCGATTTGGCTCAGTGGATAGAGCGGCGGCTTGCGGACTGAAAGGTCCCAGGTTCGATTCCGGTTGGGGGCATGTACCTTGCTTGCGGGCACCTCTCCACAGTGGGGTGTGCAGGAGGTGGCTGATCGATGTCTCTCTCTCATCGATGTTTCTGAATTTCTATTTCTCTCCCTTCCTCTCTGTAAAAAATCAATAAAATATATTAAAAAAATCTAAATGCCTTATAATTGAGATTATTTCTAATATTCTATTATTAACAAACAAATATTTTCCAGACCAAACTAGAACTTCATCTGTTTATTGTTACTTACCATAAAATTGACTTTTGCTTAAGGCATCTGAGTTATTACAAAGATATTATAAAAGAAAAAAATTAAAATATATGAACAATTACTAAAAATACTTTTGCATACTTCAGCTATCTGCATAAATAAAGATGTCTTGACTTCGACATTTCATTCATCTTTTTCCATGACAAAATTTTATTAAAATGAAAAGTAGAACAAATAGTGTTAAAATAGTTAAATTTACTACTTAAATGCTATTAATATAAATTTAGTAATTATAATCTTTCAATAATAAAATGTTTTATGGATGGTTTTAAATTTTCCTCCAAAATATATAGATTTAGGAGGCAATTAGGATCTGACCTCACATGATATAGCTTTATGAGTAAAGTACCCGGTTTTCAACCACAATTAAAAAAATTTTAAACAGGAGTCTAATAATAATGTGTAATATCTATCAACTGTTTATTCTTTGCCAAATACGATTTTAAGTCCTATATTGACTTTTCACAATAATGCAATAAACTTAACATTTTATTTCCATTTTACAAATGAAGAAACTGAGGCAAGAAAAGGAAAGTAACTTGACAAGTTCATACAATTAATAAGTGGCTTTGAAACCAGGAAATACTACTTTCATAAGTGTGTTCTTAGTCATTAGAGTTATTCTGAGCATGAAGTAGTGATTAGGATAAATATTTTCATAAATAATGGGTGCTTCATATTTAGATATAGTTTTAGAAAAATCTAACTGCTGCCATAATTTTGTTTAGCACTTTAGACTTGGGCTAAAAGTAATGACATATAATACTAATTTTGGTGAATTTAAAAAATATGTAACAGCTGAGATAATTCCAAATAAACTGAAATTTAAGTTTATTTTCACTTAGTATATTTATTTTATGTTTTCAGATTCTGGACTTCCATTAAAATGTGTGAAAATAGTCAACCAAAAAAGGGGATGTTTAAAAAAAATAAGAATTTCATTGTGAATTATATACAAGGATATTAACATTTAATTTATGTCAGTCATTCTTGGGTTTATATAAAACCAGGGAAATGTCAATAGCAGGCATGCATGGTGGCCAATTAAATGCCAGATATTAAGATGTTGGTTTAATAATCTTTTATCGAGCAGAACATATGTGCAAATTTTCATTTCTGACAGATGCTTTATAATATTTTGTATTTTTATAGTTACTCTGATAAGAAATACCATTACATTTTACCTTAAATTGTTAATTCCTCTAATGGAAAATTATTTTTGGAAGAAATTGCTTGATACACATGGATCTTGGTATTAATTTCCTAAGATGATATTGAGAATTCAAAAATTCTTAATAGTCCATTAACTAATTTTTTAAAGCATGTGTGTGGGCACACACACACACACACACATACACACACACACACACACGAGAGAGAGAGAATCTGTATCTCTCTTATTGAGGAAATAAGAAATTGAGAAAACAAACAAGATAAAGCCTTTTCACTTCTTTTTAGCGAGCTTTGTTTTCTCACATGGTGATATTTTAAGGTAGTTAACTAGTATTACAGCCTTCAAATAAATACCTTAAAAATATAATATAACTATCTATACTAATAAAAGGGTAATATACAAATTGGTCACAATGTCCTCACAGAAACAAACAGTAGGCTGCATGGGGCAATAAGGCTGGCACGGGGGTTAGTGAGGGATGACCAAATGACTCATCAGCAGGCTGAGTGGGGCAACCAGGCCAGCAGAAGGGTTAGGGAGATATGACCAAACAACTGACCAGCAGGCGTGGGGTGACCAGGCTAGCAGGGGGACAGTGAGGTGCGACCAGGCTGGCAGAGGGGGACAATGAAGAGTGACCAGGCCAGCAGAGAGAGGCAGTGAGGGGCAACCAGGCCGGCAGAGGGGGGCAGTGAGAAAATCCAGAGTGGCAGAGGGGGGTAGTTGGGGACAACCAGGCTGGCAGGGGGGACACTAAGAGGCAACCAGGCCAGTGTTGGGGTGGGGGGTCAGTTAGGGGCAATCAGGCCAGCAGGTGGGGGCAGTTGGGGTGACCAGGTTGGTGGGAGGGTAGATAGGGTCAATCAGGCTGGCAAACAGAGGTGGTTAGGGGTGATCAGGATGGCAGGGGGGACAATTAGGGGCAATCAGGCAAGTAGGCAAATGAATAGTTAGAAGCCAACAGTCCTGGATTTTGAGAAGGATGTCTGACTAGGTTTCAGCCCCATCCCTGGGATCTGGAAACCAGCAGTCAGATATCCCCCAAGGGGTCCTGGATTGGAGAGGGTGGAGGCTGGGCAAATTTTGTGCACCAGGTCTCTAGTTCTAATATAACTATCACTATGTTTGATCTTTTCTGACACTCCCAAAAGTATACATATTTTTTCTGACATGTATGAATGATAAATTATAGTAGGGATAAGAAGTTTATTAATTAAATTGTGTATTTAGAGGAACACCTTATTTAAATTTCAAAATAGGCAAAGATTTATTTATTTGCTTATTTACTTAAAAATAGTGTAGACAGCATGTTATACTTTTATCCTTCTTTCCTCATTGCTTGCCTACCCTTTCTGGTTCCCATTGTTCTTAGAATGCATTGAAATCCATTACTACCTACAAAGGATTTTAAAATTGTGTTTAGATATACATAACATAAACTTAATTATTTTAATCATTTTTAAGTATGCAGGTAAGTGGCATTAAGAACTTTTACATTGTTGTATAATCATCACCACTATTTCCAGAACTTTTCATCATCCCAGATAAGAACTCTTTCAAATAAGAAACTCCCCCAACCCCTTCCTTCTTTCAGAATCCAATAACCTCTATTCAGTCTTAGAATTTGCCGATTCTAAGTATCTCATGTAAGCCTATTATACAATATATTTTCTTTTGTGTCTGGGTTTTTTTCATTAGCATATTGTTTTTAAGGTTCATCTGTGTTGTAGCATGTATCAGAATTTCATTTTTTTAAAGAGTAAATATCATTTCATTGTCTATAAGGTACATACCACATTTTGTTTATCCATTCACCTGTTGATGGACACTTAGGCTGTTTTACCCCTTACTGTTGTAAATAGTGTTGCTATGAAAATCTTTCTAAAAGAATCTGTTTGAGTCCCTGCTTCCATTTCTTTTGTGTGTATATTGAGAAGTTCAATTGCTGGATCATACAGTAACTCTATGCATATATTTTTGAGGGGTCACCAAACTGCTTTCCATAGAAACTGCACCATTTTACATTCCCACCCACAAGGCACAAGTGTTCCAGTTTCTTCACTTTTCATTAGCACTTATTTTCTGTTTGTTTTTATACTGGCCATCCTCACAGCTGTGAAGTGATATTTCATTGTGGTTTTGATTTATGTTTTCCTAATGACTAGATATATTGCTTTAAAGGATTTAAGTGTTTTGACCAAACTATGATGAACTTTCCAAGAGCCATGCTGATATTCATCTATTACACTTGTTCAAATTAAAGTTAAAAAAAAATATTGCATTGGACCCAAAAGAAGTAACTATATGAGAGAAAACAAAGCATGACATAAACATAAGATTTATCAGTAAGCAGAGAGTGAATTCAAATTCACCCCTTTACTTGCTAGCAGTGAGATCTTGTGCAAATTTCTATAAAATGGAAAACAATTACTGCTAATGGAATATTATGAGGTTTACATGAAACTGTGCATCTACTTTTATTTTTCTGCAGCATTCCCAACTACTATGCACTTATAACTGTGCCTGGGATATGATTAGTGCTTAATAAATAATTTCTGAATGAATGAATAATACATATACCATAATTCACTATCAGATCATCAGAAACATGAGCTCTTCTATATTTAAATAAACCTAAATGGCAGATATAAATATGGCCATTTTATAATTTTAAGTGTATCAAGTATATTTGTAATATGAGTGTATATAATTGTATTTACAATGTAATACTAAATTTCAAAATTTCTCACATAACCAACTACTGAGTAGCTAAAAAAAAAGAACCTATTTTAGTTCATATTGCTTATGTTTAAAATGATTTGGGATATCTATACTAATAAGAGAGGAATATGATAATTGACTGTCACTCTGTGATGCCACAACCAATTAGGAGGGAATATGCAAATTAGTGGGACAAAGATTAGGTGGCCATGAAGCCAGCCAGAGCGGGTGGGAGGCTTGAGTCGCGCCCCCCCACCCCAGGCAATGGATGAAGCCAAGCTTTCCACCCACTCTGGTCTGCCGCTGAAGGAGGGGCCTGTGAACAGAGCTGGCCTGAGTGTGTGGGAGGCTTTGGTTGCTTGGACCAGCTGCTGAGAGAGGGACTTACAAAGGGACCTCAGCCCTTCACCCAGGCTGGCCACGCCACCAGCAGAGGGTCCCTGCTGGGGGTGTGGCCAGCCTGCAAACAGCCATCAGACCATCACTGAGGCTGGCCAGCCATCCCAGCAGGGACTCTCACCCCATGGGGGTGCGGCCAGCCTGCAAATCACCACAGTCCCCTCACCCAGGCCACTCCACCCCCCAAGGGAATTCCCACCCTGAACTGAGACATCCTTCAGGGCAAACCAGCTGGCCCCCACCCATGCACCAGGCCTCTATCTATACTAATAAAAGCATTATATGCTAATTAGACTGGGATACCTTCCGGATGTTCTTCTGGACAAAGTCTTGATGACAGGGCTGAAGCAGAGGCAGTTAGGAGACGAGAGGGGAGGGTAGTTGTGGGTGATCAGGCCAGGATGGGATGGCATTTTTGGGTGATCAGACCAGTGGGGGGGACATTGGGGAGGTCAGTTGGGGGCGATTAGGCCAGTAGGGGACAGTTGGGGGTGAGCAGTCTGGCAGGGGGAACAGTTGGGGGTGAGCAGGCCATAGGCAGAATGGTTAGGGGCAATCAGGCAGGCAGGCAGATGAGCAGTTAGGAGCCAGTAATCCCAGATTTCGAGAAGGATGTCCAACTGCCGGTTTAGGCTTGATCCCTGTGGGCATTCAGACATCCCCCAAGGAGTCCCAGATTGGAGAGGGTGCAGGCTGGGCTGAAGGACAATCCTCCCTCACCCCCCTTGTGCACGAATTTCATGTACTGGGCCCCTAGTCTATATATATAAAAGCCTAAGCTACCGTGATACACACTGACAACCAGGAGCAGATGCTCAATGCAGGAGTGGAAACCACAGGCATGGCAACATAGAACAAACTGATGAATCTCAGAGGGAAGCAGGTAGGGGGAAGAGCAGGAAGAGATTAACCAAATATCTTATATGCATATTAGAGGCCCTGTGCACAGATCCATGCACCGGTGGGGTCTCTTGGCTTGGCCTTAGGGAATTGGGTCAAAACTATCTCTTTGATATCCACAGTGGGTTCCCAGATTGTGAGAGGGTGCAGGCCAGGCTGAGGGACCCCACCAGCACACGAATCTGTGCACTGGACCTTTAGTTTCTTAAATAAGAATTCGATTGTTTCCTAGAAATCAAGATATTGTATACACAAATACCAATTACTAGAAATGCTTTGGGGTATATCTAAGTGAATTGATTTGGGGATGCCATCTCAGTATGAACATTCATTCTTAGAAAGTAAATTTGTTTAAATATCTGCACATGTAATATATAGACAAGCTAAATCACTACCTCTTCCCATTTTGTTTTGTTTTGTTTTTGTTTTTAGGTATTTTTAATAGTTCCTTTGTGTTTTAATTTTACAATTCTTTTAAACTCACAATGTTTTTATACTGTATCGCAAAAACAAGGAAAACAAATCAATATACTACAGATAATTCAAACTTCTTGTGGCCTTTTTGATTTGTTTTAACTAGAAATTAGAAAAAATGGTATATACTCATTTATGTTCTAGACAAGTAAAAAAATAGCTCTCGTGCAGTTATATCACACAACCTTAGAAAAATTATCTTTAAAGATTCCTGCTTAAAATTAAAAAATTAACAAAGAAACATCTTGATAGGTTCCCTCTTATACAAAATTAACAATATAACCATTAATCTTAAATTAAATGCATTCTCAATGGCTCCTTTTAATGCTATGCTGATTTCTTCCATGGGATGATCTCATGGAAAATTTTCACATTCCTGAGGCTTTTCATTTTTGTTTGAATTATATTTAGGAAATTACATTTGTCAGTATGTTCTTTTGTCTCTCTCTCTAGATGGCAGCATTTGCATTGTAGAACATTTCCCTTTTCCTTTCTAGATCACCTTCTGTTTGTTTTTTTTTTTTAGTACAAATGTACCAATTTTAGAATAATTTTAATATTTTAACATGTATATTTTATATTGGATAAAAATTTTATTGATAACTAGGAATTTATTTACTTAGTTTTAGAGTATATCAAATACTATTGTAGAATATATTATTTTTTAACTATATACATTATTTTTATTCATTTTTTATTGTTTAAGTAATACAAATAGTAGTACATATGTCTTCTTTTTCCCTCACTAACCACCCCTTGGCCTCCCCCAGCCCCTGGCACATGCCCTCACTCCCTCTCCCCCCAGTGTCTGTGTTTCATTGGTTATGCTTATATGCATGCATACAAGACCTTTGGCTGGTCTCTTACCACTCCCCCAGTCCTCCCCTGTCTTTTCACTGAACTATGATAGTCTGTTCAATGCTTCTTTGTCTCTGTATCTATTTTTGTTCATCAGTTTATGATGTTATATCCCATAAATGAGAGAGATCATGTGATATTTATCTTTCTCTGACTGGCTTATTTCACTTAGCACAATGCTCTCCAGTTCCATCCATGCTGTTGCAAATAGTAAGAATTCCTACTTTTTTATAGCAGCATAGTATTCCATTATGTAGATATACCATAGTTTTCTAATCCACTCATCTACTGATGGGCACTTAGGCTGTTTCCAAATCTTAGCTATGGTAAATTGTGCTGCTATAAACATAAGGGTGTATATATCCTTTCTGATTGATGTTTCTAATTTCTTGGGATATATTCCTAGAAGTAGTATTACTGGGTCAAATGGGAGTTCCATTTTTAGTTTTTTGAGGAAATGCTATACTGTTCTTCACACCAGTCTGCATTCCCATCAGCAGTGCAAAAGAATTCCTTTTTCTCTGCATCCTTGCCAGCACTTGTTTATTGATTTGTTGATGATAGCCTTCTGACAGGTGTGAGATGGTATCTCATTGTTGTTTTGATTTGCATCTCTTGGATGATTAGTGACTTTGAGCAAGTTTTCATATGTCTCTCAGCCTTCTATATCTCTTCTTTTGAAAAGTGTCTAGAACACCTTTTTAACAAAGGTGCTTCATGAATAAAAATAAATGCTGACTGATGATTACCAGGCTGATTAAATAAATGACTGATGAAATTTAAGGTTATTAAATTTGCAAATCCTGTTTGTGTTTTCTCAAGAAAAAAGTCATATTTCATGAAATTAATTTATGCAAATTTAGGGGTAAACATTTTAAACAAAATGAGTAAATCTCATATCTGAAGTCTTTATTTACCCCTCCCCAATATGTTCACATGGGATCTGGGGATTCTTCCATTTTACAATAATATTACTGAAATCTTGACCAACTTAGATGAAACCCCAAAGTTCACAAACTACTTTTAAAAATCTTTGTTTTCTAGCCTAAGTAATCTGTGAAAAATATTATATCCTCTTTATACATGGAAAAAAAATAAAAGCCTCCAACTTTTTCTTTGTACATGTCTAGTGCAGATTGGTGGTAGGAATAATTACAGAGTATAGGACTTAAAAGTAGCTGAGCCCTGGCCAGTGTCTTCAGTGGTTAGAGTGTTGGCCTGCACACCAAAGGGTTGCCGGTTTGATTCCTGGTCAAAGGTCTACATTTGGGTTACAGGTTCAATCATGGGCACTGGTCAGGGTATGTGCAAGAGGCAACCAATCTCTTTCTCTCTCTCAACCCCTCTCTCCTCCTTTCCCTTCTTCTCCTCTCCCTCAGTTCTCCCCTCCTTTCCATTATATTTAAAACCAAATGTAAAAATATCCTCTGGTGAGGCTCAATAAAAATAAAAGTAGCTGAAATATGCCACATCCAGGGCTGCCTTCATGGCCCTGTGTAGCTGCACTGGATCTACACTTAGAAGGTCCCCGGATTTTGTTTAATGCTCTTTGTAACTTTCTAGAAATTCTGAATACTTCTTTAACCATAGGCCCCATATTTTGATTTTGTGCTGGATGCTATAAAATTATGTCATCATTGCTGCTGCATTTTTACTAGTGGCAAGTATCTTAAATTGAGAATACCTACATAATGAATGATAACGGAAATTCCTACTTAATTGTGAAGTAAACCAAATGATATATGGTAACTAGGGCATGTAGGTATAGTAGAAAGCACTTGCTTAGATTTATTAAATGTTTAAAATCACAATTTTGTAAAATTAGTTGCAAGATTTTCTAAATTCAAGTCAATAGAGGAAAAATAATGATTGATAAAAAGTGTTTGTCCTTACTTAAAAAAAAACTTAATATATTTCAATACATCTGTTTCTGAGGTTCCAATAAGAATTCAGATATCAAGCAGCACATATAAGATCCACATGAAGACTTTCAGTCAAGATGGTAGAGTAGGTAAATTCTATGCTTGCCTTCTCCCAAAGTCACATTAAAATTACAACTAAATTATAGAACAACCATAATTGAGAATCAGCAGAAGAGTAGTTGAAAAACATTCCTATAACTAAGGATAAAAAAGGTGCCACATAAAGACCACTAAAAGGTATGAGGATGTACAATAGGCAGGTCCCACACTCATGGTATAGTGATTAAGAATCAGAAGGTGGAGTAAGGGGGTAGTAGGAAGAGATTAACTGAGGAATTTATAGTCATATATGCATAGCCCATGGACACAGACTATAGTGTGGGGAAGACCTGGGAGAGGCTGCTGTAGGGTGGAGGGGTTAATGGGGGGGGAAAATGGGACATCTGCAATACTTTCAACAATAAAGATAAATTTTTTAAAAAGAATCAGGAGGGATAACTCGGCAGAAGAGGTCATCCTTGAAGATCAAGTGGCACTAGTTCTACATCAAGCTCCCCAACCCAGGACAACAGTCCTGGGAAGAGGAGTCTTCATAGTATCTGGCAGAGAAAACCAGTAAGGATTGCATCCAGGAAAAACAAAGGGCTGCAGAAGATTGAAACACACTGCTCTTAAAGGGTCCATGCACAGACTCACTTGCTCATAACTCATCCATTCCAAGTTCTAGTGCAAAGGTGGCTGTTCAGAAAACTCCAGGGACAGATGGAGAGGAACTAAATTGATTAAATTAATGGGGAGACCTGGAAGGGCAGAGGTCAGGGCAACATTCTCCAGGATTGGAAGCACAGGCAGATACCACTGTCCCTTTGCAGAGACCTCCTCCCATTCATCTGGCCTGGCATAAGTGGGCACCAAATTTGTGCTATCCATTAACCTGGCCAACATTGGTGGTTACTTGAGACCTCATCTCATCCAACTTACTTGCCTGGTCCCAGCCTCCTTCTGCAGCTTCTCTCACAGCAGCCTATCTTAAATTGCACTGAGGACTTTTGTAAAATCTCTCATAAGACTATAAACCTCAAACAAGCAGTGTCATGCCTTGGCATTCTTGTAGCTTTTATAAATGGCCTCAAGCCCAGCATAAATGGTGAATGGTCTCAACTTGCATTATAATTCCTATCAGGTTATCTTGAGTTGTGATTTAACACGTAACTTCAACAAAAGAATTGGTACATATATATACAATGTAATATTACTAAGCCATAAAAAGAATGAACCTTGCCATTATTGACAGTGTCCATGATCCTAGAGGCTATTATGCTAAGTGAAATAAGTCAGACAGAGAATGACAAATGCCATATGATTTCACTTACCTGTGGAATCTGAAAAACAAAATAAATGAACAAACAAAACAGAAACAAATTCATAGATACAGAGAACAAAATGGTGGTTTCCAGATGGGAGGAGAGGTGGGGAGACGGGTAAAAAATATGAAAGGAATTAAGGAGTAAAAATTGCCAGTTATAAAAATAATCATAAGAATGTAAAATACAGCATAGGGAATACAGTCAATAATATCAAAGTAATAACTATATATATTATCAAATGGGTACTAAATTTATTAGGGTGATCTTTCATGAGGTGTGTATACAACAAATCTAGTACTATATTGTACACCTGAAACTAATATAATATTGTATGTGAACTTTAATTAAAAATAAATTACAAAAAAGAAAACATTAACTCAAGAAGATAAATAAGTAAATAAAAGAAGCGTAGATAGAACTGAATATACTTCATTTTATGTTCTTTTTGATTAACCATCTTATAAATTGTAAATACAGTTGAAGAAATGCAGTAAGGATATGTTGTTACTATGATAAGAAGACTAACCAGTGATCAGTTTTAACTGTGAGGGACAATAGAAAAGCAAAAATAACCCCACAAAAAAACAAAACAAAAAACAAAACAAAACAGCAGATTAAGTCTTTATTTTTCTCCATTAGCTTTTTTATTTTTTTTTAAAGATTTGTAAACGATCTTTCAATTTTTTATTGATTTTTAGAGAGAGAGAAACATCAATGTGAGAGAGACATTTATTGGCTGGCATACCCCATACTGTGAATTGAGCCCACAACCTGGGCAACTTGGGCATATGCCCTAACTGGGAATCAAACAGGCAATCCTTTGGTGGTCAGAATGGTATCCAACCAACTGAGTCATACCAGCCAAGGCCCCATTAGCTTCTTAAGAAAAAAAAAAGCATTAATTTACTTCTGGAAAAATAATCCTATACTCATTTTTATCTTGAAGTTGCAATGTAACACAGAGCATGTGGTGACATATTACTGCTGGAACAAATAATTGTCTCAACTATTATACCTGTGAGAATTCAATTTAAGTCATTGACCTGTAATTAAATATGTCTTTTAATAGTGGTTGACTTTTTGGATGTTGTATAAGTAAAGTACATGCAAGTAACTCAATAATCCCCATCAATCTGGGCAAAATGCAAATAATGTCCAGCTTCCTGTTTATCATATCAGTATGTTCCTGGAAACCAGGGCATATACCAGAATAGTCTTAGGAAGTCATGTGATCTTTAGAGATGCTTGTCTACAGAAGAACTTAAAAATTAGAAGAAAAGCAGAAGGGCAGTAATGCTGGAAGGGAAGGAAAGAAATGTAAAAGGAAATTTTCGATGTGTACATAAGCTATGCATTAGTAGGAATAAGAGAAAATTAGATTGACAGTATTACTAAAAGGAATTTTAAAACTTTACTCCTAATTACTAGAGCTGTGTGGTTAAAAATGAATACTGGGCATGCTTCATACAAATGTTGCTGAGCGGGGCAAAGAGATTCATGCAGTTTTCCTCTGGTTTTAGAACTAAAGACAGTCTCAATCCTCTGTGTCAGGGACTAAGGTACAATATTTTCTTTTGTTGTTGTTGTTGTTGAATGACTTTGGCTCTGTTTTAAAGGGTAAAAATTTCACTCAACAGGTCAGTAACGAATTTTGGATATATACTTAAAAATAAGGAGCAGTAAAAGTGTTTCTCATATATGGTTATGCATATATGACTTATTTAGTAAAAATATATTATGTCCCAAGACTTTTAAATACTCTAAATATGAAGTCACTATAAAATAAGGAGATTGAAATGAAGATGCCAAAGAAAGAAAATAGTATTTTGTGCTAAGTTAACAAGAAAATCATACTTTTATAAGAGTGTTTTCAGACTACATGTTTGGATAAAGTTAAGAGAGTGGTGTGAGTCTCTGTTATATTGGAATAACTCAAGGAGATAAACAGAAATTATCTAAATAAAAAAGTTATAATTCCATTTCATGATAACACATATAGGAACTGTCATTTCCCCCCAAAATAATAGAATATCGAACAATACATGAGAACTGAAATAAATTGCATATTCTTGATATACATGAAAAGGAAAGGCACCGTAGCATAATCAGGGACATATGCACTACACATAGTTTTTTTTTTTTTTCTGAGCCCTGTCTCTTTTTTCCCCCAGTTGGGAAGATACATCTGTTTCTGCTCCCTCATTTCATATGATCCAGTAAAATCCAAGCTTTGGAGAGCCTTGCTTGAAACATCAATGATTACCTGATTTCTCAGGGCATAAATCTAACTTCAATCCTTCCTGGGCAGATATTAGTAATGAGGTTACTCAGTCTATGGCATCATCTGCTCTTTGCTTCTTTCCACCAGGAGACTCTGTAACTTGCCACTCAAAGACTGTCAGGACTGATGTCAATTATTATCCCGATTAAAGTGGGAAGAAATAGACACTGCTGAAAGAAAAAACAGAAATGCCTGTGGAGGTCTGTAGTATTTCTGAATATCAGGGCTGTAAACACTAAATTCTAAATTCAAAATTAAATTCCAAAACATGATGCCATAAAGGATTCAGTTGGAATCTCAAAACAAGTCTCTGACAGATTTCCTCCATTAACACCTAAATTTGGTAATGAATACCATTTGGACCCCCTCTCCCTCACACATATACACACTTTTTTTTTTTTTACTTACCATGTCTATCTTTAAAAAAGGTTTTACATATTCATTAATTTTTCTTTAGCAGACTAATCACATGCATAATAATATTTTTAAAATCTAGTTTTAGAACATTTACCATCCTCATCAATAGGGTCTAAGCACCAGTTATATAACGATAAATTACCTTGCTTAAGATACTGTGTGTTTTTTTTGGTTGGTTCAGTGGGAGTGAAGATGGTTTTGTTTGTTTTACTGAATTGACTAGGCGGGACTGAATTAACAGGCTACCTGTATACATAAAAAACTACCTAATGGGATAGTGCTCTTGAACGTATAGACTATTTGATTGTATTTCACATATTGTGTTTTCGACTTCCAGCTGGGTTCACTTCAAGGGCATGACATTTATGCAGTTTCATAGGATTCTGAACTCAGTGGGGCCTCCCATTTTATACCCTACTGCAGTTGCCTTGGAATTTTTAGTTCTTGATAATTTTTGAAGAAGGGACTAGGATTTTCATTTTGCCCTGGTGTCCCCCAATTAAATAGCTGATCTTGACTTTTCTTCATAATTGCTTTAAAATTTTAGGCTACTAGGGACATTACTACTGGTAGGGGGGAGCTGGTTTATTGTCTATGAGAACTTTAACTAGAGACTCAGTAGAGGTCCCAGTATGTCTGAAAGAAGAAGAGTGAAAGAATACAAGTGTCCAATGATTGCAAATAATTGTTTATAAAGAATGACCATATACTTTATATTAAAACAAAGGCTTTAACAATAGACAAAGAAATACCTAGAAACTCCACTTAGTATTAATCTGAAGAAACCCAAAACACTAAAAAATTCATATACAGTACATCAATATGTTTACTGTAGCATTATTTACAATGGCCAAGGTTTGGAAGCAGCCTGGGAATCCATCAATAGATGAATGGATAAAGAAGAACTGGTACATATATGCAATGGATTCAGCCATAAAAAGGAAGACATCTTGCCATTTACAACAACATGGATGGACCTAGAGGGTATTATGCTACATGAAATGTCAGACTGAGAAAAATGAGTGCCCGATGATTTATATGTGGACTGTGAAAACAAAATACATGAACAAGCAGAACAGAACAGATGTGTAGATACAGAGAACATTATTATGGTTGCCAGATAGGAGGAGTGTTGGGAGGATGGGTGAAAAACATGAAGGGATTTAGAAGTATAAATTGACAGTTATAGAATAGTGATGGGGATGCAAAGTATAGCATAGGGAATACAGTTGATAATATTATAATAATTATATATGGTATCCAATGGGTACTACATTTATTGAGATGATCACTTCCTAAATTATATAAATGTCAATCACTGGTTGTACTTTAAAAATATACTGTAACTTAAAAATTTTTTATTTTTAAGTTACAGTGTATCAACTGTAACTTAAAAATAAAAAATTAAAAAAATTAAAAATAAAATAACCATACAGCTTTCCACTGATGTTTTAAAAAATTAATTTTAATTTTTAAAATTTATGTTTTATATAACTCTTTATTGTTGAAAGTATTATCTTTTTTAAAATATATTTTTTTATTGATTTCAGAGAGAGAGGGAGAAAGAGAGAGAATCATTGATCGACTGCTTCCTGCATGCTCCCCTACTGGGGATGAGCCCACATCCCAGGCGTGTGCCCTTGGCCAGAATTGAACCTTGAGACCACAGGCAGATGCTCTATCCATAGAGCCAAACCAGCAAGGGCAAAAGTATTACCTTTTTTTTGGTAAAAATAAAGATTTGTTCTTAGACCATTCTGTAAGTAAACAAACTGAAATTCTTTTGTATGGAAAAGTGTAAATTTAGGAGTTGGCCTTGTTCTTCCCTGATGCTCTGGGATCTACTTATAGTTTTCTTCACATATTGTCTTCATAAAATTAAAAATTAAACAGATTTGAAGCCCCAGCTGCCTTCCCTCCTGGCAATTTAAAATTGTGTTTAAAGCCCTAACTGGTTTGGTTCAGTGGATAGAGCATCGACCTGTGGACTGAAAAGTCCCAGGTTCAATTTCGGTCAAGGACATGTACCTTGGTTGTGGGCACATCCCCAGTAGGAATTGTGCAGGAGGCAGCTGATTGATGTTTCTCTCTCATCAATGTTTCTAACTCTCTATTTTCTTCCTTCCTCTCTCTAAAAGATCAATAAAATATATTTAAAAAGAAAAGATTATGTTAAAAACATGAGCACTGAAATTTTTAAAATGTAATCTCATTCTATATAACACAGTTTTCAGTTGTGGACTTCTCCAAACTGTGTTTTTACAATGGATTTTTATTCAATACTAGAGGCCCAGTGCATGAAATTTGTCCATGGGTAGGGTCCCTAGGCTTGGCTAGCGATCAGGGCTGATTGAGTTCAGGCCCATTAGGGCCCAGTCAGAGAGGAGGTGATGGTGCAGAAGGAAGGATGCAGAATGCCAACACTGCCATTGTCAGTGCCCTGCCACTTTCACCCTTCACCCCCTCCTTCCCTTGCTGCTGTGCCACCACAGTGGTGGGCAGGTGGTGAGATGATTGGGGCCTGCTAGCCAGGGGGAGGAATGGGACATGGAGGTTGGCCACCAGCCCTAAGGAGGGTACTGGTCTCAGCCCCCCTGGGAAAGGGGCTGCATCCACTGCCACCTACCCCCAGTTCCCCATCCCAGCCCGGGGCCTGACCCTGATCAGGCTGGGGGGAGGGACTACAAGAGGTTGGCCAGCCATGGGAGGTTGGCTGTGGGAGTGCATTTGCCCCCTGGTGGTCAGTGCACATCATAACAACCTGTCATTCAGGTCATTTAGACTTTTATATATATAGATTTGTGAACTTTTTCTGCACTTTCTACCATCACCTCTTTTGACTAGCTGTGTATCTTGTTGTTAATTATCCATCTGTCATGACTTGGCCTGGGATAGTGTAGCAAAGGCTAGTCATGAGAAGGCCTGGGAAAGAACTCAGACACACCAGGTCAGACTGCAGGGATCTGAATATGGGAATGGGAGAATGCCAGTTGTTTTTAGGCTGACACTGCTGGTCTAGCTATGTAAACTCCTCATCTCCATATTAAAGGTGATCGACAAGAGAAAGGAAAAGATGAAATGTAAGTACCACTGGCAAAATAGTCAAATTTAGTCCGAGACTTATGATGTCTATTCAAGAAAGTTAAAGGTAGGCAATTGATGGAATTCTGAGTAGCTTTTTAAGACCAACTCATGGAAAAACAGAATTAGGGGCAAAAAATGTAGTTTCAGAATGGGTTGAGATAATGAGGAAATTCTACTGTCTACAAGAGACAGAGAAGGCAGAGCAAGACCCAGTTATTAAGGAAAAGACAAAAGGTAATAGGGTGCTGTGGCTTCACCTGGACTCTCTCAATACTAAGATATGAAATTACCAATGTGGGGATTATGAAAAAGGGAAATTTTCTATATGTTGTAAAGAGTTGCTGGTGCTTGTAAAGCTTCTCTGGAAACCCCTTGAGCAGATATGAAAGCTGGAGGAGCATCAGCTGGAGTGACAGAATTTTATCATCTAGTTGGTATGGACTAACTATTTGCTTTTGGGTAAAATGTAATACTATGTAAAAAAAAAAAGACAATAAGCTATTTGGAGAAGTAAGAGAAGAATGTATTTACATAATGATGGCTTCCTTTTTTTGCTCAATGAATCCTTTTGGGGCAAGTTATGTTTATTGTCATAATGGTCCTGTGAGTAAGGACTATAAAATCTTTTAGAACAACAGAGATCATATTTAAACCCTGACCATGGGCACAGTGATGGTATTACACTCAGACTGCAATAAAGCCAGGCACTGAACATTTTATTGTAGAGTACCAGGAGTGTTTGGCTTCGTGTTCTGCAGAATGGCATTGCGCCATTACTTTATATTCCCCTGAAATAGCACTTCTAACACCCGTGCCGCCCTCTCATGCTCTTGCACTGGTTCAAGGCTGAGAAGCAGTGGCCCAGTGCCAGCTCTCATTAAGTAATAAGACACTCCAGGCAGTGCATTTCTGAGGATTACTGTATGTCTGCCTTAAGTGTGTCACTACTCAAGAAGGACAATCAGCCTTCATAATATGCATTCTCTGAAGTGATTTATTGCTTTTTGGAAGGGAAACTTGTATGCGCTAGTGAAAAGAAAGAAGAGGAGAGTTATTCTCATGCACTGGATGGCAATGAGGGTGTGGCTTTCTTACTCCATTGAAGGGGAGAAGCAGTTTTCAACTGATAACATCATAGTCAGCAATGAGACATTCTATCTGGGCAAGACCCAAAGACACAAGCTTGTCCAATTCCTTTTCCCCTACAGGTCAGTACCACAATGGGTATGATTTTAATCCAAGGTAATTTTTCCTGTTATTTCAATAAATTTTAAGTTGAAAAACAGAGTTACAAAATGAGTTAGGTTCAATTGAAGACAGTCAAATGTAATTTCGTATGTCTAAGAGGCATGTGGTATGGAACATTGGTGATAAGCCAGTCTCTCAAGTCCGAGTGCCAAGCTTGACACTTTGTATGACCCTGAGAAGTTTATAGTAATTCTGCAATTCTCACTTTTCTCATCTGTGAAATGTACATAATAAGCATACCTTGTGGAGCTGTTTCATCGATTAAATAAAATGACATAGGTAAAGCAATTAAAATAGTGTCTGGTCCACAGCAACACCAAAAATGTATCTCTTGACATTTTAAAAATAATTATCATATTTATCAATGATCCTCAAAAGATGCTGAGTAGGGAATCAGAACTACTGAATCTTACTTTTAACTGTATAAATTGGGAAAAGTTGGCATCTCCAGATTTAAACTTCTACATCTATAAAATGGTCCAAAACACAGGCTTTTGAAAAAAAGCTATCCCAGTTATTCCTGTCTCTGGCATTCACACCTGTGTAATCCCCTTCCCTGATATGGGCTGAACTAAATGTTCCTTCTGAGACCAGGTCATTGTGTCCTGTAAGCCCTCTCTAGCCAGCAATGAGACATTCTATCTGGGCAAGACCCAAGACACAAGCTTATCCAATTCCTTTTCTCCTACAGGTCAGTACCACAGTGGGTATGATTTTAATCCGAGGTAATTTTTCCTGTTATTTCAATAAATTTTAAGTTGAAAAACAGAGTTACAAAATGAGTTAGGTTCAATTGAAGGCAGTCAAATGTAATTTCGTATGTGTAAGAGGCATGTGGTATGGAACATTGGTGATATATTTCTACTAAATATATCAATACCATGGTAAAAATAAAGAAGAAATGGGATTGTGACCTTAAGTTCCTCACTTTGGTGTTCATATGCTAATTAGACTAATCTAAATGGTATAGCATCAAATTATGGATGCTAAGAGCTCTGGCTATTTCCTAGCTCAGTGGTCAGCAAACTCATTAGTCAACAGAGCTAAATATCAACAGGACAATGATTGAAATTTCTTTTGAGAGCCAAATTTTTTAAACTTAAACTTCTTCTAATGCCACTTCTTCAAAATAGACTCGCCCATGCTCTGGTATTTTGTGGAAGAGCCACACTCAAGGGGCCAAAGAGCCGGCATGTGGCTTGCAAGCTGCAGTTTGCCCACCACTGTCCTAGATGATTATTCTGTAACTTAATGCTCATACATACCTGTAAGAAACCTCATTTCCTTGTTAAATAATTAAATAAATCCCAAAAACTTACTAAGGAGGAGTGGGTAGGTTAAAATTAGCAGATAAAATGTAGCCTTGTAGAAAAATGACTCACTTGTCTAATATACAGTTGTGAGTACACAAAAAACAGTTTATTCTTATATTATTTATTTATTATTGCATTATTTTCCATACAAACAACTACAAATCTAATTTTGCCCCACCCTATGCACTGCCTAGAGAAGTGAGTCCATGTATCTTTGACAAGATACATTGATTATCCTTGAAATAAACAGCCAAGTGAACAAGGTATATTTTAGACGTTTGAAGCATGAAAATTATTATTGATCTATCACCACTAGTTCTATCATAATTCTATGTATTTTTTGTCTATCAAATATGGTTTTGAAGCATTTTTGAAAATGGTTATTTCATTTTGATTGAAAAAGTCAAAGCAAATGGAACAAAGAGAAGGTAAGGGGACAAAACAAAAAATAGTTCTTTCAGCTGGCAAAAAAATAATTTTCATTACAAAACAAATGAAAGCAACTTATTTTTTGCTATAATTACCCAAAAGTTGTAGTAAGACACTCCAGAGTGTTTTTAACCTCCTTTCACTATTTTGAGTCAGCTATTCAAATGTCACTTCTCTTTCTCTGGGGGTTGGAGGGGAGGAATTTTTGCCTCAAGATATCTTAGTTACAAAGATACATACAACTGAAATGCCTATTCAGAGGGGGGATATTTTGGAATAAAATTCTGTAGAAATTAAAGTTCAATTGTGACGTATTTTTCAATGTCACATTTATTTAAATGCCTGGAGATAGGGATGTTGGGTGTGGTAAAGATGAACAGTTTATACTGCTGGTGTGAGGAGTAATACTGAGTTGGGGCTTGTGGATAAGGAATGGAAAAATAGCAGTGCCATAGACATTTTTGTTTATATTTCCCAGGCTATGGTTTACTTTTTGTTAAGAGAAGCTAGAAAAAGATAATGTTTAGTTTCATAAGCTTGAGCTATATTGAAGTTTTTTACATTTCATAATTGGGCATCGTTTCGGATTTGTTCTTTCCGTTTTTGTTTGACTCCCACTTCCTCAATTGAGGCATCACCTCATAATTGGGTCGCTACTATGGCTTCTTTCCCCTCAGCCATTCCCCAAACTTTCCTCATTTCATGCAGCCTACATGCAGTTGCTAAATCAAATTTACTAAATTGTTGCTGTCATCACATTCACCTCTTGATATGGCAGGCAGAACTGAGCAGAGGGAGATAAACTGGGAAACAGAGCTTTGCCCCTGGTCCTGGCTAGGCCACTGTCTGCAGGATGACTTTGGATGTGTCCTCTAGTCTTCATTTACTTCCTAGCAAAATAAAGCGAGTGGAGGCATAAAGTTCTTTCCAAAGCTAACATCCCATATACCTGTGAGAAAAAAATCTACACTATGAGTCTGCACAAAATTTTACCTGTGTAAATGTGCCTCCATCTCCTGCATCCTTTCCTCAACTGCATGACCCACACATGCAGCGATCATGAAACCTGTGAGCAGGGAATAGTTAATCTTCTGAAATATTACTCACATGTGCCCAGTTGGATCCACCTCATGACTTATGTTTAGGTAGGAAGCTTTCCCAGATATCTCCAGTTTACACACTACAGTTTACAGCAAGCATGTCAAACTCATGGCCCATGGGCTACATGTGGCCCACAATGAATATTTTTGTTGCCCAGCCAATATAACAGTATGTAAGAAACGTTTTAGTAAAAATTTCGTAACTTAATTTTTAGAATATCCTGTTATACATAATCCTATATAATAAAACCCTAATATGCAAACTAATGGGATATCTCAACAACCAGTTGCTATGACATGCACTGACCACTAGGGGGCAGATGCTCAATGTAGGAGCTGCCCCGTGATGGTCAGTGCACTCCCACAGGGGGAGTGCCACTCAGGCAGAAGCATGCCTCATGGCTGGCAAGTGCAGCAATGATAGCAGGAACCTCTTCCACCTTTGCAGAAGTGCTAAGGATGGCTTGGGGGATGTCCAATTGGGGAGTAGGCCTAAGCTGGCAGACAGACATCCCCTGAGGGGTTCCAGAATGCAAGAGGGTGCAGGCCAGGGTGAGGGACCACCCGCCTCCCACTCTATGCATGAATGTCATATACCTGGCCTCTAGTTATTAATAATGAACTATAAGGTTGGCTAATGACTGATTACTATAATCATATTGCATTCATTTCCTTTAAGTGCCTTACACACAGTAGCACCATTTCTCTCCACTAATAGTGGTAGTGAATATTTTAGCAGCCAATTGTCATGTCATTAGTCTTGGACTGACTTGTTTGCTGTGTGCAACAGGAAATATTTTGCTTTCAGAGAACAAGAAAAATAGGTTTATTTGTGTTACATTTATTAATTTGTGCAGTTATTCAGTGTCTGGTACATTAATGTTCAAGAAAAAATATTTTCATTAAAGTTTTTATTATTTTATGTTAATGTTTATTCATTTATTTCAGCCCTTTGTATTCAGCTTGTCTCTATCGAAATAAACCTAAGTTTCTATGAAAATTGAAACTTTTGTTTTTTTTGCGGCCCACATAAACTTAAACCTTGTTTATTTGGCCCATGGTAGCCTTTAAGTTTGACATGCTTGGTTTACAGTCTTGAGGTTCTCACTTTTATCTCACAACTTAGCTTTTTCTTATGGATCATCTAAATATGGTGACAATAATAATAGCTAAAATGTGTGCTTTGTTTTCCTTATCTCATTTATTTATTCAACAAAAACTTTACTGATAAGGAAACTGAGGAATAAAGAAAATAAGAAAATTCCCAGACATTACCCTGCTGTAGATAATGAAGTCCCAGTTCCTAACAAATCTGCCCAACTTCTGAATTATCTTTGTAGCCATCAGACTACACCATTGGTGATGATGTTATTTCTGTTCTGTTTGTCTCTTTGTCCTCTTGTAAATTAGGTTAACATATATTGTAGGATCTCTATCTTGCATTTTTTGTTGAATATAACACAAATGCTGTATATGACAGGTACACATAAATTTTCAATAAGAAGTTAGTGATTGATAGAGATTAGGCAGCATTTTTCACAGGATTGGGCAGTTTCTAATTGGTTGTTAAAAATGTATTAGATCTATATTTTCTATGAAGGCAGTATCTTGTAAGATAATTAAAATGTAGAATATTGGGATAAAACAAGTTATACTTCCATATATTTAATACTTGAATATAATCTGTTTTCATGTTTGTACATTTTTAAAATTAGAAATTAAAATAAGCCTACAATGAATGTGTATATATTCATAAAAATATATTGCAATTAACATGGAAAGAAGTGAGAAGACTATACACTGTTGGGTGCTTTTGATGGGTGAGATTAGATAAAAGAAAAAAGAAACTTAACTTGTCTTGATATCTCCCTATTCCCATGAGGAAATATAAACTTTTAAAAATTTAAGAAATAGGAAAAAAAGAACACACTTGAACCTTAAATTATTTTGTATATCATTTGAGTTTTTTTATATAGTACCCTTTCCTGAAGATACTTATTTTTATTTTATGTTTATAATGCACTTGGCTGATTTTTAGCAAATTGAATGTGCTTTTTCCTTAATATTCAATAGGAGAAGAATATTATATTGTTTTTGGTGAGAAAACAGAGTTCTTTGGCATATTTCTTCAACATAGCTTGTCTGAACTTCATAAAAATTGTAAGGTTGTCATTCAGAGCTGTGAACTTCCAAATTCAAGCAGACATTCTCTGCATAGAAGTGTCTGATACTGATATTGTTGTTGATTTGTTCATCACATGAAAGATTTTATATTAATCTATTAATTAATTCAAATGCTAGTTATATGAAAATATTCCTAAATTCTGTTACTTATCATTTTTCACTAACAAAAATGCCAGAAAAAACAATATTTGAAGACAAGAGCTAAAATTTTGAGATGTGATTATTCTCAAACATTGGCTGTAAAATTCTGATAATTGGCATGACCCTTAGAGAATGTCATTGGATATTTGATGAAACAGGGCATGAACTCTGTCCTGCTATCTGGGGGGCCTGTCATATACTACCCTGGATGACGCCTGGGAATCTTAAACTACAGATAGTTCTTATCTAACAAACTCAGGGAGAAAGGCATTTGCCCACTTTAAGGACTTCTGCTAGCAGATTTATGTCACTTAAATCAATATATTTCCACTTTCCTATTCCTTAAGTTCTACTTCTTAGTTTTAAAAAAATGAATGAAAAAAAGAAGATATACCTGATCCCAATTTTCATAACTGAAAGAAACAACATGATATTATAACAGTTTTCAGGAAAACAACTCTGGTTCATATTCTTTGCTACAATATTTAAAACATACCTAGCAACACAAATATGTGAACACATAGAAAACTAGAGTTTCTTTTCAGAACTAATCACACATTTTAAGATAATAATTTAATTTAAAATTAAATTGAAATAAGCCAAAGAATGAGATACTTTATTAAAACCACTTCAATGAGAAGTCATTTCTTTATAAACAGCTTTCTTAAATAGTCATTGTTTTAGTAATTATAAAATCATTATCCTTTCTCGTATATCAGTCTTGACAAAGATCAATGAAAATAATAAATGTCTTTTTTATAAAGATAAATACTGTAGGAGAAAGAATGATTTTTAAAAATTGCCTATTGTAACCAAAGGTTTGTTCTTTGATTAAAGGTATCTCTAAAACAAATAATCTGCATGTAGATATGTGTATAAATAGTGCAATTAATCTTTATGTTGGATTAACTTGATAAAATATTGACCTAATTTGGTATTAAAAGATTACAAGTAACATTTTGCCTTGAAGGCTGCAACATGCCTCATGTCAGCACAGGAATGACAGCATTAACCGCCAGAGCTCTCCTCAGTTGAGGAGTTTCTGAGCAGTGTCTGGATGACCTACAATGACTGGTGTGCAAAAGGCCCACTGATGCTGTTTTCTCAGCCAGCTAAACTGACCCCACGGTTCAGAGCTGTGCAAAGGGAAACCGTATTCAAAAGACATTCTGGAAATGACCAGCTTCTGGTTGTCAAATAAATGTTTCAACTTACTAGTAAAACAAGTTGTCTGGAAGTACCTACAACATTTTTATCTTAGTACACAAATGCCATCTATAAACATTGTATAGTTGTTAGATATTAAAAAAAAATAAATCCTTATTGTTCAGATTATTACAATTGTTCCTCTTTCCCCACCTCCCATAGCTCCCCTCCACCTGGCTCTCACCCCACCCTCTGCCCTTACCTCCTCCTGCTATTGTCCTCATCCATAGGTGTATTATTTTTGTCCAGTCTCTCCCCGCACCCCCCTCACTTCTTTCCCCCTGAGAATTATCAGTCCACTCCATTTCTATGCCCCCAATTTTATTATATTCACCAGTTTATTCTGTTCATCAGATTTTCAATACACTTGATTTTTAGATTCACTTGTTGATTGATAGATATGTATTTGTTGTTCATAATTTTTATCTTTACCTTTTCTTCTTCCTCTTATTAAAGAGTACCTTTCAGCATTTCATATAATATTGGTTTGGTGTTGATGAACTCCTTTAGTTTTTTCTTATCTGTGAAGCTCTTTATCTGCCCTTCAATTCTGAATGATAGCTTTGCTGGGTAGAGTAATCTTGGTTGTAAGTTCTTGCTATTCATTACTTTGAATATTTCTTGCCACTCCGTCTGGCCTGCATAGTTTCTGTTGAGAAATCAGCTGACAGTCGTATGGGTGCTCCCTTGTAGGTAATTAACTGTTTTTCTCTTGCTGCTTTTAATATTTTCTCTTTGTCTTTTGCTCTAGGTATTTTAATTATGATGTGTCTTGGTGTAGTCCTCTTTGGATTCCTTTTGATTGGGGTTCTGTGTGCTTCTTGGACTTGTAAGTCTATTTCTTTCACCAGGTGGGAGAAGTTTTCAGTCATTATTTCTTTAAATAGGTTTACAGTATCTTGCTCTCTCTCTTCTGGCACCCCCATAATTCTGATGTTGGTATGCTTAAGTTGTCCCAGAGGCTCCTTACACTCTCTTCACATTTTTTAATTCCTTTTTCTTTTTTCTTCTCCAGTAGAGTGTTTTTTGCTTCTTTGTATTTCAAATCTTTGACTTGATTCTGACATTTTGTTTTTTTTTTAAAAATAATTAATGTTTTACCCATTACCTTTTATCCCCTCTATGCCCTCTACTACCTCTATCCATCCCCCTCCACATCGGCAATCGTACTGAGACATTTTGCTTTTAAATGTAAAGAATTGAAAGTAGGAAAATTTTTTCTTGTTGCTTACTTTTCTTTTTGTGAGTTTGGTTACAGTTTTCTGATAATTAATAAAGAATTCTTATTGACTGGCTAATGGGCAAATATAATAGAGTATGACTTCTTTGACTCATTGGGCTAATGGTATGATACATAAAATTCCATTCCATAGTTAATCCTCAATTACCTTGGAATTAGGGATGAAGTTTCATAACAAATAAAATGCATAAATAATTAAAAAAGGATTTTTAAAAATAAAACAGCAATTGTGAGAGAAAAAGAAAAGCTGCATCAGAGTAAATGTAATTATTGGGTAGAATAGAATAAAACTGGCTAAAGAGGCTTACATTTGTGAATTGATCATATCTTCTTTTAATTGAGTTCCTAATTATCTCAATCCTGATTTTCCTATTCTGTATAAGTGCACCAAATGTTTGCATCAAATAGACATAGAAAAACACCATTCTGTCCATTTATAAATTAGCAGAAACTCCATATATCTGAGTCTGTGAGAGAATACTGTCTCAGGTTTGGCCAGCCTTATATGGAGGCATAATAATGATGTTTAGAAGGGACTTTGAAGGGTTATAGGTCAAAACTTTATGATATATGAACCAGTCTCTAAAATTTCTACCACTAGAGCTTCCTTCTCAGTTTCAGCAATTAAAAATCTTTATGTGGAACTCACATATAGTATGATTTCCCCCCAAATTCTGTTAATGCTCTGTGTATTCTCTTTATAGGAGTGGCTTCCAGAGAAGAACTTTGATTCTTATATGACCAAGATGAAAAAATCACTATCAATATTGCTTAAATGAAATACATTTTAAAAAGAAATAAATTTCCTAATATATTTTGTGGGAAGCCACTGCTTTACAATAATATCATGAGAGTGCACCAGGAAACTAGGAAGGCTGATGGACCTTGGGCGTTAACAGGGCTTACACTAAGCACCGATTGTTGAGATAGTGGTGGTTTAAGATAATTCCCTAACCCAGTGGTCGGCAAACTGCTGCTCGAGAGTCACAAGGGGCTGTTGACTAATGAGTTTGCTGACCACTGACTGATAATCCTATTACTGTTTACCAAGTTTACCTTTGATATGCCTGTATGCATTGCTAAAGGGAAAATGTGTATTCAAGTAAATAAAGAGTGAACCGCCAGAGGTCATGTGCTCTTCATGAAAAAGAACACCAAATGGCCCCCACCCATTCATATTTCTTATCTAGTGTTTTCATTTGTGTGTTGGCCCCTCCTTCAGATCCTGAACCCAGCCATGCAGGTCACAGCGATATTTGATGAGTTTTCTATGGAAAGCATAATGTTACTTTAAAATATGACAAACAGTCAAATATATAAGGCAAATCCTGTGCTCATTCTTTAAGGCTTTTTCCGAAAAGTAGAAAATTCCTATTATCAATTAAACCTATATATATTAGACAATAGATATCAAGATTTACATGGGTTGTTCAATAGTCAAAAATTAGGGCTACAATTGTGAGTATACGAAACAGTTTATTACTGAATTATTTTTATTAATTATTGTATTATTTTCCATCTAAATAAATGTAACCTTACTTTTGCCCTACTCTGTATGTGTGTATATGCACGTAAAATACTTCAATAATATTTATTACCTGTGGTTCTGATTTGCTGTGGATAGGGAGCTGCAGAGACTTCTCTTTCAGCAATTTCTTGCCTTCTATTCTTTCTGCTTCATTGCTCATTTCCTTTCCTTGTTCCCTGGTGTTTTCATTTATGGGTAATTCAAAACCTTATGGAGTTTACATGGCTCTGCTATTTTATCTCTGCAAATATTTAGCACACTGAACCAATCTTCATTGTTTTCCTTAAATAGAAACTCAGAAAGAAAAGAAAAATAACAGAAAAAAATTACTCTTGTGAGTGATTCCATTATTAATTCAATCCATTGAATGTAGCATATATGGCAGGTTGTACTTCAGATGTTTTTGTAGATAAAATACTTAGCTACTCTCGCCTTTCAGCAGGCCAAAAACAAATTAATGGATCAAAAAGATTGTAATCTTTCTGTCAATGCAAGTAATTGTATCCACAAAATGATTAGTGCTGATAGTAAAAAAAAAAAGAGCAATTACAAAGTTGTAATTTGTACTTGTACGAAGTTCTACTTTTGTACAAAGCATAAAATTTCTAGTGTGCCAAAGAACAGTCTTTTCCTGACAGAACTTGCTTCCTATATACTATTAATATTATTAAATTTATCAGAATTTATTGGATAAATGTTTCAGACATTTAGTTACAATAAAGACCAATAATTGTGATAAAAGCAAATTGACTTTTTCTATCCATATCTCCTTGCTCTATTTGTGAATTTGAGATTCTAGACTTGTGCTTCTTTTTAAAAACTTTCTTCCTTCAGTTTCTCGTTGCATTATTATTCCAATTCTCATATTTTGGTGATACTTCCTGCTTTCTTTTCTTTCCTGGATCCTCTTTTGTTTATATTTCCCTTCTTATTCTGTTTTTGATGCACTTGCATCGCTCCCTTGGTGAGTGTCTTTCTTCTCTTGATGTCAACTATCAGATTTTGGCCAGTCGAATCACTAATTAAGTCTGGGGTCTTCCCACCATTTCATTTCTACATTTTCAACTGCTTTCAGGCATTTCTGCTGGGTTCAGGAAAACTGGTTAGTGGACACATGGATGGACTAAAGCACAGGGCTCTTCCTCTACCACATCTCCCTGTTTCCAAGGCAATGTCTACCTGTGAGCAGACAGGAATTTTCCTATGGGGACACCTGATAGGTAATGGGATTCATAGTTTTTATAGGACAGCCAGTTGCATTTCTGTGCTTATTGCTATCATCAACAAACAGTCAAAGCCAAGATTTACACCTTTCTGCTAGACCAATGTGGGAACCTCTTTCCACGTCCCGCGTGGTTCAGGGTTCCCGGTTCAGGGTTCAGGTTCTGAAGGAGGCCGCACGCAAACGAAATGAGAGACTAGAAAACATTAATTTGGTGATATTGGGGGGCCAGTCGGGAGCCTTCCTCTAGTGGAAAGGACTGCCACTTGCTCTGGCCTTTTTCTCCCTTTTATTAAGGCTTTGGGACACACCCCTAGCCTTTAGGAAGGAAATAACAAAACAGAAATTAATATGAAACAAACAGATAGAGGTTGCTTCAACCAATAATGTTTCAACTAAACAGTGAGTAATTAGCTCTGACCTTTCAGAGCAATTAAAGTTGACTAGCCTTCTGGCCTCCTGTTTACATTCATTTAGTGAGAACAATATTTGGTTTCTGACAGACCAAGAAATGTTTATTCTTTATTTTTTTTGAACGTTTATAGCTTATTTTATTTCCTTTTTGTTGCAGCTGTCTCCTTCATAACCTACCACACCTAATATCATTTAATAAGATGCACTTCTCTGTCCTCAGCTTCTCAGATGTTTCATTCAGTGGTCGTTATTTGGATGCAGAGCAGATGTTTTAAAGTCTACTCTTTTAGTAGGTGGAGACTCTGGATCATGGGCAGCAGGAAGTGTGGCAAGGAAACTGCTGTGTGAAATTTCATCAAATCCTTGATATTCAAACTTAAGTTTCAATAACTGATTTTTTTTCCTTGTGTTTAAGAATTTAACATGTATTGTGTTTCCAGTACTTCAATCTAATTTGGTCTGATTTTCAGGGTCAGTCAAAAGATGGTTGTTCCCTTTCGGCCCTCTTCCCAAAACCCCTCAAAGAGCCGAAGCCAGCCAACCTTGCTGTATCTAGTAGGTATAGTTGGCTGTGAAGAGCGACTGGGTGGACGCAGCACCAGAAGAACCCGTGGAAGTATACTTGCCTTTGGCTGCCTGGCAGTTAGCCACAGCCCGCTTCATAAAAGCCTCCTGTGTCGCCTTCTTGTTTGCAGCCTTGCCACCCCAAGCAGCCAGTGCACTGGCCTGCAGGGCCTGTCCATAAGAGAAACTTAGTTTCCAGGGCTTGGGTAGGGGGCCCAGGTTGATAGCATTGAGGTTGAGGGTAGCATCCTCTTCACTCATGCCCCCAGACAAAAAGCAGATGCCAGGGACAGCAGCAGGAACGGTACGGTGGAGAGCGGTGACCGTGGCCAAGGCCACTTGCTCTGGAGTATACTTCTTGGTGCAGGCATGCCCAGCGGTCACCATGTTGGGCTTCAGCAGGGTGCCCTCCAGGTACACATGATGGTCATTCAGGGCCTTGTAGACAGCAGCCAGGACCTTCTCAGTAACATACAGGCAGTGTTCCAAGTCATGGTCTCCATCAGGAATTACCTCTGGTTCAACAATAGGTACCAGCCCGTTCTGCTGACAGATGCTGGCGTAGAGAGCCAGGGCGTTGGCATTTTTCTGGATAGCCAGGGCAGATGGACACTGGTTATCAATCCTCAGCACAGCACGCCACTTCCCAAAGTCAACACCGTCTTTCTTATACTGAGCACAGCGCTGAGAAAGGCCATCGAGCCCTTGAATGGTGGTTTCTTTGTTTGTTCCTGCAAGTGGAGCAGTTCCTTGGTCCAACTTGATCCCCACCACGATGCCCTTTTCCTTAAGGAGGTCTCTGAACAGCTTTCCCTGGCTGTCCTTCTGGTAGAGGGTCTCATGGAACAGGATCACACCCCCGATGCTCTGGCTGACCGAGTTGTCCACAGTGAAGAGGATTTCTCGGAACTGCCGTCGGTTCTCTTCCTTGTTCTCCACGTTGATCCTCTGCAGGCGGTTTCCCATGGTGCCGACAGACTCATCGGCAGCCAGGATCCCCTTCCCATTGGCCACGATGCGCTGGGCAATTTCTGAGAGCTCCTTCTTCTGGTCTGCGGTGAGGGCTGGGAATTTGTGGGCCATGGTGATGGGTAATGTGGGAGCAGAGCGTCCTCGAAATTTTTATTCTTGATCTTCATGGATATGAAGTAAATCATAAAGTATTCATAGAAGAGTAAGTGACTTCAAGTACATGTAATTATTTTTATTATAAACATCTAAAGTGAGAATGTCTTCAAACTCCAGGTAATTACATATTGAAATGTTTGATAAGATATATGCTAAGGGCAAATAACACAAAATATTAGCAAATAAGTCTTCTGTGCAAATAAGTGAAAAGAAATAAAAGAACCATGTTTTTACATAGACATTTTTGTTACCAGTTTCTAGTTCTGTGCCTACTCCAATAGTTAGGTGTTGAGTAAAGGTTTAATGGACTGGATATTTTGAATGGAAAGGACATAGTGAACTTTGTTCTATGGTACTTTTCAGATGCAATTTTAGACATCTTCATATGACTCACTACAAAGCAGTCCATAATAAATGGACTAATGAAACAATTTTATTTATTTTAAAATTTATTTTAATTAATTAATTTTTTATTATTTCAAGTTTTACATAAGTCTCCTTTTTCTCCCAATTGATACCCCCCAAATGAAAAATTTTAAATGCGACAATAAGAATTTTCCACTTTTAGTAAGAAGCAATAAAGAATGAGTGCTTGATTTAGCTGGTATAACTTATTGTTTCTCAGATTCCAAATAAATTGACATACTGCTTTCTTTAGAAAACTCCACCAAATGTATTAGGATATTTATTTCTTTTTTAATTCTAAGAAATATTGGCAATGTTTTTCTTTGCTTCGTTGTAATATGAGCCAAAACTCTCATTTAAAATTTACTCCTATAAAAAGAATCCACAGTGTGTTTCAGAACTTGAAAAAATTATAACATATATATATTCCATATGAAGATTTTTGATTATTGAAATCCAGTGGTTATTTCTAAGGAATGGAATTACAATGAGCTTTTTCTAATCTCTCAATATTTGATTTTTTTTTGGGGGGGAAGTAGTATTTATTACTTTTAAAGTTAAAACTACTGATGACATTTGTATGACAGCTTTGAATGGTTGACACTGGTAGCACAGGTCTTAAATCTTTTTCAGCATAAACTGGAAGTTCCACTTGCTTTTTCTTTTTCTTCCTTCTCCTGAGTGAAAATATAGTTCAAAGTACCTCCCCACTACCACAACTTCAAAGGTCTTTGAAGGGGGTTTCGAGGTGTTTCCATTAATTAACCAGATCTATGAGGATTTCATCACTGTCTACATAACTTCTGCATGTATAAATTCCTCTGCAGCCAATGACAGCTCTCTTGAGGGTATATTGCTTTATACAGTTACAAATTATTTCACCATTACTTAAATTTTTAAAATCTAATTTGTAAATTCTCTTAAGTCTGCAAACTGTAGTGAGAGTAATATGGCAAAATGGTTAATATAAGCCAGACTATTTTTCTCTGCTCAAATACCTCCAATATTTTACCAGTTCATTTGAGTAAAAACCAAGACCATTCATAAGTATGCAATCTCTAATAAACTTCAGTGCATATCCAAAATAATTGAAAACAAGAGCTCAAACAGATACATGTACATTAATGTCCATAGTAGCATTGTTTGCAAAGAAAAAAAAGTGGAATCAAGTTAACTTTTTGCCAACACAAAGAAACTTTATTATATACATACATATAATTCAGCCTTAAAAGGAATGAAATAGTGATACATACTACAACATGAATGAACCTTGAAAACATTATGCTAAGCGATATAAGCCAGTATAAGTAATACAAATACTGGATTCAGTTTATATGCAACACTTAGAAGAGTCAAATTCATAGAGGTGGAAAGAGTTGTTACCAAAGGCTGGGAGAAAGTAGAGGATTAGTGAGTTATCATTTAATGGGGACAGTTTCAGTTTGGAATGATGAAAATGTTCTGGAGGTGGATAATTGTGATGGTTGCACAACAATGTGAATTTATTTCATGCCACGTCACTGTACACTTAAAAGGGTTAAAATGGCAAAGTTTATGTTATAAAATATTTTAAAAATATGACAAAATTAAGTCTCAAGGTATGTCCACAGCTCTGACTTATTTGTCAATTATTTCCTTCTGCTCTATTTACTGAAATGTAAGTTCTAAAACTGCTTGTAGGAAGAAGTAGAATAAAAGAAAAAATCATGGGTTAAAAATTTAAAGGTGGCAGGGCAGTAACTGAAGTTCAATGTTTGTATATTGTCTGGTGGAGCACAGAGTGAGGAGCTTTTCTTTATTTACGTATTCAATGTACCAGTATTTTTTAGGTTCTGAAGGTTCAGTAAAAATGGGACAGATAAGATCTCTAACCTTATGGATTATTGTAGGTACTAATAAATGCTATGAAGAGAGGTAAATCAAGGAACAGTGTTAGGGTTTGTATAGTCTTATTGAGATAGATAGTGATAGAAAGAGGTGAAAAAAGAATCATGATCATGATCATATGCTTTATATTACTTCTATAAGTCCTGATCATGATGGTGATTAACCTTAAAATCCAGTTAGCACTACATTACCTCAGGGAAACACACACACACACACACACACACATACATGCACACACATACAGATACACACAGTATCTTTCCTTTACTTGGATCTTTGAAAACATGGCTCTGACCACCTGCCTTAGAAAAAGTGGTAACATTTACACATCAATTTATGTATGAGCACTGCATTATTTCAATGTCCCACACCTGTTACTGTGTTGCTTTGCAAAGTTTCCTTTAGAAATAGTGACAAGAAGGAAAATAACATTTTCGGACAGTGTGTATGTGTGTTTTCCTAAATAGGTCCTTTTTTTATGATTCACTCTCTGAAATATTTATTGCCTTTTGTTCATTAAAGCATGAAATTGTCGTTAGAGTATATTCTTTTTTTAACAACTGCGTATACCTCCCGACACTTTCTTCAGTCTGTAAAATACAGTGCTTCCTCAGGAACTACACTGAGTGGCCAGATTATATGACCACCTCATCAGTACTTTGTTGGGCCACCTTCAATATACTGTGGCGATTCTTTTTGGCACTGACTCCAGGAGACCTTGAAAGGTGATGCGAGGAATCTGACACCATGCCTGATGAATAGCACTTTCCAGTTCTGTGATTTTGACTGTTGTGGAACCAGCTGCCTGATGACTTTTTTAACTTCACCCCACAAATTCTCAATTGGATTGAGATCTGGTGATTGTGGGGGCCACCTAAGCAAGATAAAGTCTCTCTCATGTTCTTGAAAGCACTCCTGCACAGTACAAGCACCGTGGCATGGCGTATTGTCTTGTTGGAAGAAGCCATCTCCATTGGGATAAGCCAGTGGTAGGCAAATCCTTAGTCAGCAGAGTGGCAAACCGCTCTTGGTCAGCAATGATACTTAGGTATGTTATGATATTCAGACGTTGCTCCACATGAATTAAAGGGCCCAAATTATGCCAGGAAAACATGCCCCAAACCATAACACTGCCCCCACCAGCTTGAAGGGTTGTACTCATGCATGTGGGGTGCATACTTTCATGGTGTTTCTCCGAAATTTTCACTCTGCCATCTGCATGATTCATCAGACTACATGACTTTTTTCCAATGCCCAATGGTCCAATCCTTGTGTTCCTGCAAGAATTGGAGGTGTTTTATCTTGGTAACTGCAGACAGCAAAAGTGCAAAGGTATTTGAACAGGCCTTTGTTTTCCATATCCCATACGATGCAGTGTATGGCTAATTTGCCTACAAATGTCAGGTGGTCATAATAATCTGGCTACTCAGTGTATTTTTCAAATTGATTTGAATCCATGATTCAAAGGTTTTGTTTTACATGATAGAGGTGGTCAAAATTTCATGATTGTGTTGTTATTATTAAGAGATCTTAATAATTTTTTTTCCTTTGGAATTGCTATAATTACACATGGTAGTGCTTTTAGGGTGTGCCAGCCTATAGAAGTTTAGGAATTAACAGATGTGTCCCATGGAAAGCTGTTGACTTCCTGATCATTTATCATTGTTAATGAATAGAGTTGTCTCCTGGGCTTCTGAGTGTCTGAAGAGGCCATGCTCTCTCTGGAGTTTTGCAGACTTTATATTCTGCTTTGGTGGATATTTGGTGCTCACATTTATATTTTTTTTTGTATTTTGGGAGAAATCCCAAGAAAGCTCTGAAAATGCTTCTGGTCAAATAATAAATTACTTTACCTCCAGTGCTGTTTTCCCCATTTTATTTTATGTTATTTTTTCCATCACTATCCCCCTCCATTCCCTCTTCCACCTTTACCCACTCCTTCCCTCCCTCAATCACAACATTGTTGACTTTTGCTTGCAGTTGACCTCTTAAAGGCGTATTCTGGGACTGAATAGTTTTAATTACAGAATTAGACAAGAAATGATTTTAAGATCACTCAGATTCTTCCATATAATAATTTCAAAATTTCTATTGTAAAATTTTTGGAAGGTATATCTAG
Source organism: Lasiurus cinereus (assembly GCA_011751065.1). Classification (NCBI taxonomy): domain Eukaryota; kingdom Metazoa; phylum Chordata; class Mammalia; order Chiroptera; family Vespertilionidae; genus Lasiurus; species Lasiurus cinereus. The sequence continues at coordinate 15,255,001 of JAAGEH010002534.1, read as the reverse complement.
ATGCATTCATCAGACTTTATATTAGATAACTATTTTGGAAGTTAAAATTTTTTTTCTCTAATATTATCAATTACAACAAAAATCATTCTTGCCTATTTCTTGAATGCCAGTATTTCCAGCATTTTATTCTTAGCCATGCTAAACCACTGGCCATCTCACCTACTATTTAACTTAAAAAATTTCTACTTGTGCTTAAGGGCCCATTTTCTTGATCCCTGCGACTTTGCTCAGTCCTTGGATCCATCCTCTTTTCTTTTTCTTTCCACCAGGCTGAATTCTGTGACTTTCCAGAATTACTCTCGCATTAACATTCTTTTTTTTTTTAATCTTTATTATTCAGATTATTACATTTGTTTCTCTTTTTCCCCCTCCATAGCACCCCTCCACCGAGCTCCCACCCTTCCCTCTGCCCTTACCTCCCTCCCATTGACCTCATCCATAGGTGTATGATTTTTGTCCAGTCTCTCCCTGTATACCTCTCACCCCTTTCCCCCTGAGAATTATCAGTCCACACCCCTTCTGTGCTCCTGATTCTATTATATTCACCAGTTTATTCTGTTGATCAAATTTTTAATTCCCTTAATTTTTAGATTCACTTGTTGATTACTGTGCATACCTATTCCTCCTCTACTTACAAAATCCTAATCCTGTACTGTGGCCACAATCTGCTTAATCTGCTCCCAAATCCAGACAGGGGAACCTATCAAGAATAACCACATAAACATGGACATGACCATTACAAAAATAAGGTCCCCAAACTGATGAATCATTGTAACTTTTTAAACATCTTTTTACTGTCACTTTTTAACATCTTTTTCCAACCTTTCCAATGAATTATTTAAACATTTGTTATTTGTTACTTGTCTCACCTGACCTGTTCAACTTTTCCTCCTGACAGCTAATGACCTCTTGATTTATTGAGAAAACTGTGCCTTCACAACTCTGTTGCACTCTTTTTATAATATTTCCTTCTCTCTATAGCCAGACGAGTCTTAAAAACATTTTCTTAAAGTCAGAAGATGTATTCATCTCCCCTGTTCTTTGATTTCATAATCTCCCTATTTTGCTGGACTTTAGTCCACATTGCAGGGCTAAATCCACCTTCTACTTACCCTTTCTAATGGTCCTTATTAGCATATAGTAATGCTCTAATCTTTCCCATTCAAATAAAATGTTCCTTAACTTGGGGTCTCTCTAGTTACTATTAATTTTTCTTCTCAATTTTATTTTTCAAACTCTATGAAAGAGAAATTTTTTAATTCTCTTTAGAGAGAATTAATTTTTTAATTCTCTTTAGAAAGAATTAATTTTTTAATTCTCTGCAATGTAATTTCACATTTACTATATTAAAACTTCTTTTACTAAGGTAACATATATATTTTAATTTTTCAAACTTGATTAGTTTTCATCTTTGAATTACTAGAGTAGGTTCTGAACTTAAAGAGATGTAATTCTTGAATTGCTTTGACTCATAGTGAGGTTTTATTTTATGCTAGAAAATTCACAACCATTTAAGCATCTTTGTCTACAATTTGATGTTCTGATTTATAGTTGCAAAGATACAAAAATAACAAAATTATCTACAACAAAAACTACAAAACTAGTCAATCCAGAAAAACTGCCACTTTTGAAAGGAAGAATAATGAAGAAATGTAATGCCTTTATTCCATTCGGAAATAGTGATTTGGTTTAAGGAATTCAGGGACTTTAAATGAATCAAGGTTTTCATTTCTCTTCCGACCCTTTATCTTTTTTTCCTTGAATATTTATAGTTCACCTACACCTATGTCATATATGGATTATCATAGTTATGGACAAGATAATTCTTTGGTCTTAAATATTTTTTAGTATTCTTATCTTTGAGAAAATGAGAAAGGCTAGTTACCTGGGCAAAATTCTATACTGTAGGAGGCTTCATAGGAATGACAACAATTACTACTCATATAATATCTGTAAAATCTCTCCTTATCCTGCTAATCTTTCATATATTTGGAATTACAAATATTTGGAATTTTTATTTAACACCATTTATTTGTTTTTACACAGTGTCTTCTATGTACATAACATGAATGACAGATTTCCCTTATTGTATAAACATCCTTTGAGAATGATGTTTTCGTAAGTTTTTTTTAATTTAAAAATGTTTTCTAAGTATTTATATTTCTCATGGATTTATTTTTATTATTTCACTATTTAAAATAAAGTTTTTTAAAGCTTCTATTATTGCTTATTTCTTCAGAAACAAGGAAAAAATAAAGTCTCTTTACTTCACACTAAATTCATGACTGACATGTTTGTCCTGAGATTAAAAAAATAAGTAAGTCCAGCACCATGGAACTTTCTACTTGGGTGCTGTACCACAGCGCAGAGGCCTATTGTCCCTGATTTCAAGGTGTGAGGAAAGATTGGTGTCTTCATCCTTGGGAAGCAGGGTGTGCTACCAGCCAAGGGCAGCTTGCTCTGTCAAAACAGTGTGCAAAGAAAGATTGCCATTGCCTTGCACACTACAATCTGAAAATAATCAGGAAGTACCACTTTACAGTAAAGTAGAATTTAAGGATACTTATGGAGAAAAATATAAATGTAGCTATTTATATTACTGAAGAACAATGAAATAAATAAAGGTAATTTTTATTAGAAACAGATTAAAATTGTTTTTAATATTCATTAACTGGTAATAAAAAGTTGTATATGTACATGTGCAAGTAGTTAGATGTTTATATGAAAAGTGAAAATAAGTACATCAGTGATTGCTTTTTTGCAGTAGTTAATTGTCTAATGATGGTCTACGGCTAAACTGGCTTAAAAGTAAACACAGGTTTGAATGTGTATTAATACACATAGACTGGCTTAATTAACTCTAGTTCAAAACAATCACATTGCTTCAGGACAACAAAGACCTTTTTTATTTATTTTAATGTACAATAATCAGTTTGAGCCTATGATTTTAGTCATTATTATTCTTTTATGCCTCATGCATTAACATTATCTAGTAGAGTAATATTATGAAAAATAAAATCTACTAATAGATATTTTTGCTTTTTGCAGGTCAAAGTGAATTCAGTATTTTTTTCATCAAATATGTTTTTATTGATTTATTTATCTATTTATTAAATATTTATTGACTGCCTATTCTAGGGCAGATTCCATGAGATATCAGAGAAATAGAAATTCAAGACAGAATTCTTCTTAAGATAAAAAATGTTAATTTAGGACTGTGGATTCCTTTTTTTTTTTTTCTTTGTAATGTTGCACACAACTACACAGCCTGAGTTTGTCCTGAGGAATTGGGACTTAATTTATAATCTTTCCAGTGGAAAAGAAACCAAACTTTTGTACTTAGAAAATAAAGAATTTGTTATTGAAATGATGGAAGACAGTGTAAATAAGAATCCTGTTATGTTGCTGTAATGTTTACGAATTTTAGCTGTTGAGCCCACAAAACTCTACTTTTGAAGTTATTGTAAAGTTATAATAATAATTCAGCTATAAGCCTAAATATCTAAATATTCTAATTTTTATATTCTATAAACATTTAAAATATTTATTAGTTTCAAATGAGTTTAAATGGAGAGCTTTCTTCTGATGATAAAGTAATTTAACTTTAAATAAATGCTAAAGTCAATTATGAAACTTATAATAAAAAAACACAAAATCTAAATTACTTTAGAATGTTAGGTTTGTTTGTTATGAGAAATTGTGTCACCACCACTACTTCACAAATATTTTAAAAAAAAGAATTTTAGTATCTCACTAATTGGAAAAAATGTAAATTTTTCCTACAGAGATTGTATTTGAAATACATGAACATTAATATCTAACTACTTCTGAGCTGATACTCAAGTCTTTTTGTGAAAAAGAAAAAGAAAACAAAAAACCCATATCACATTTTATCATAATAAAGGTATTAATGCTATCATGATTATTTACTTCTTTTTTGGCTTTAAATATCAACAAGCAATATCATTGTCTTAAAATGCATTCCAGAGGCAAACACATGTTATTTGGCTGCCTCACTGATGCCAAAGTTTCCTTTCATCCTGGGAGGGGGTTGGGAAGAGCGTGGAGACAAAGTAGTGTTAGGAGAATACCTCTTTCTTAGAAGTGGGGGTATTATTTTATGAATCCAATTTCATATCTCTCTTGCCATCTGTCACTAGATAGAAGAGATATAGGACAGTGGCAAACTCATGTTAAAAAGGCTGTCTTGGGATAACAAAGAGAAAAGTTAATGGACGTGGATTTATAAATTATTAATGATTTTTCTTGTCATTTCTTGAAAAATGAAAGCTATGCACGCTGCCTCTCTCCCCAAACAGATTGCGTTTTATTCCTTTGCAGTTTGTCCATCAGCCTTCACTCTGACAACATAATCCAGAACTAATCCAGAGCATTCAGTTTTCCTTGTTGGCTCTCAGGCAGCCTGCTTAGACAAATCCTGCTACCTGTCAGGCCTCCTGTGGGTGCCAAACTGGCTGCCAGGTTAACCTCTGGGGAAGCAGGAAGACCTGCTGATTTAACCCCAACTTCCCTTTTCGTAATCCACAGTAAACAGGGAAGATGTGAACAGGCTAACTGGTGTAATCAGGCCTGGGTCCCTTAAAATCTGTTTCATGCACAGCTTCAAGAACTCAGGTTATATACATCCCTATGTAAAACCACATAGCAGTTCCTCCAAAATGTGAGCCTAAAGAAGCAGATGGATCGGATGCACTGGAAGGTATTAATCTTCCAATGTAATCTGTGAAAATATGTACCCCACTGCACTGAGCCACATCATTGCATATAAACACTCCCTCATTGTCAGGATGAGATCAAACTGACACAGGGGCAAAAAAGGGAGGTTATTATAAAGAGTCACACTTTGCTAATTTCTAATATGCTTGCTTTATCCTTACCTCCCCCAATGCATGTATATGCACACACATTAATTCTTGCTGCATGCCAGTGAATTTGAATATTGTTTACAGATTGGTCTCAAATGTTCAATATGAGCAAATAACTAGACAAAGTTTTCAAATGAGTAAATATAAATTAATGTTGCATGGCATTTAAATGACTCACATGAAGTTGATCAATGGAGCACACTGAAGTAAAAAGCCTAAAAAATACTCACTCTTTATTCAAAAAGAGCAATAACATATCGCCTTCTTCTTGTTGGAATTCAAGGCATAACAGTCAATCTGTTCCTGCAGCGTCAACCATCCACAGCAGAAAACAAAACAAAACAAAACTTCATAAACACAGCTTCCAAGGCATCTTAAAAGTTCCACTAAGTTTAGCCTTCTGAGAAATGTAATAACACGTGACTCAGCTCTTTCAATAGCAGGAAGGTAAGTATCCAGGTTAATAGAGGAAGGAAGCATAGACTAGTCCCTGAGGAGAGAAGTAGAACTCTACCCCAAACAAGGGCTGGAATCTGTAATCTAACGAAGTTCTTCAGTTTTCCTCCATGTAATTGCAGGCATTTCTTTAAGAGCAAGGAGCACAAGGTTGGCCCCCGCCCTATTTATTCCCTCCCACAGTACAGAAGATGACAAATGAGAAAGATTCATTAAGCAAAATAAACACCCAGATAATGGTTTAATGAAGTGTGAGTGCACTTGTGCACATATAAACAGGCTCACATGCACTCACACACACTGCTTAGTTTCTGACCTAACCAATTTTGAAATTAAAATTTTTATTCCTATCTGGTCATTGTAATGATAGATGATGTATTTTTAGTATAAATAATTACATCTTAAATTTTTTGTAAATAGGAATGAACACCCACATTTGGTTTTTGAACACCTACTAGTTTTTAAAAATAATTTTTTAACTTTTTATTCTACTCAGGTAATAAATATTTGTATTTAGTTGAAAATTGCCTTTCAGTGTTTTTTTTTTTAATTGAAATGTTTTTTGCTTCATTTTTGTTAGCCTCTTTTTCAGTCACAAGAATAAGTCTCCTCTTGCAGCATCCATCTTTCTATGGTCCATGTTTTTTTGTTTCTTTTCTTCTTTATATTTCTATTTGTTTTATGGGTGGTAAAGTTTATGAGTGTGTCAGACAGTAATTTATCATGAAGCAGCTGACTTTACTAGTTAAGGAGTGAATAGGGATTAATTGTCAAACAACACTATGGTATATGAGATAAAGCTTGTTTTAAAAGCACACCAAACCTTGTGTGTTTTGTTTGATAATGAGACAATTATTGAACTGAAATTTGGAAATAAAACTTGAAATCTAAAAGACAAGATACATAAAAAAATGTGGCCATGAGTAAAAATCTCCATTCTTCCATAAAAATACATTAATCACCATTTGAAATGTGTTTGACTCTACATTTCATGATAAAATACACGCGGGCCATGTTCATGGGATTAAGGAACGATGCTAATTGTGTCCTTCACTAGGAGCCAGAGGCCAGGGAATAAGGACTTGGGTAGAGGGGGATGAGTGGACAGGGTAGGGTTATAGGAAAGCTGGTGAGTCTGGGATGCAGCTCTGAGGGGCAGAGAAAGTGACATAAGATAGAGGATGGAGCCAACTTTTGGGAGAAAAGGAACTTTAAGAGTATAAGTAAGTGAGAGGGGAAATAGAGAATAAAAAAGAGCCAAGAAAGAAGTCTGTGGCAAGAAGTTTATAGAGGGACACACCATATATGAGCTGAAATAATTGTAGAACTTTTAGAAAATAATGTTACTTGGTAATGCAAACATTGTGCCACAGTTAAATCATTAAACAGCATGTGCCATTAGGGATTTTAAAGACACACACATGCAGTACACAAGAAATATTCTTGAAGAGTTATCCCAAGGCACAAAGGTTAAGAGCATGAACTACAGAGCTGGGCTGGCCAGGTGGAACTCAGTGTCACCACCACTAGTGAGTAAACGGGGAGACACTTATTTTCTGTGCTTCATTCTCCTCTTCCCTAAAATGGGGACTAATGTTAATGTTGCTGTTCAGATTTATTTAAAATAATATATGAGTAGTGCTTCAATTGGAGTTTGGCATAGAGAAGGAGCTCAATACAGTTTAGCCATTACTCCTGAGTACAAATGTACTTAAAACTTCCGGTGTGAGAAATGCTTCAATCAGGAATCATAGATTGGTATTTTGTTAATGAAATATTGAGTTGTTTAAGATTCATATTAGATGGAATATGTAGAATCTCTATATGAGGACCTGATCCAGAGCTTTAGAACTTTAGAAAAGAGCTCTGATCCCTTGAGATACTGAGTAAATTGATTTAAAAACACTCATACACTACTTTGACCTGAGATTTTTCAGGGCTTAAGTTGACCTACTTTTTGTTTGTATTTGACTTATTTACTCAGTGAAAAGCACACTATTTTCAGGATGGTTGTAAGAAAAGTGCCAGGATGTATTGTTAAAGCTATATATTAAATAGGAATATAAAAAAAATCTATAGTCAACACTGAGAGATGCAGCTTTATGGATTTCCGTCTGGTTTTTATGATATAAGGCAACTTCAGCTTAAGCAGTCATGCTGTTTAGGTTACACTGACTGCTATACAATTGATCAATATATTGTAAACAAATGCTGAAAAATATTTGTTCATATTTGATCATCTTCCTCTCTAAAGTACCAGCTGTAAGACGCTATCTCATTATTGATCATTGTCTTATCAGCTCTGCACATTATGGTATGTTTGTAGTTGGAATATAATCTAAACAGCACTGGCCTAATTCATTGACCTTTGAAATCTGGGTCTAAATGGCAGTAACACAAGAAGACTGATCACACTTGTAGAGGTCTTTACGTGGTCTTGCTGTCTAGTGAAATTTGAAAGGACCACAGCCCACAAAGTAAACTAGATAGTACAATTTACCTGAGGGAAAAAAGGATGTTGAAACTGATGCATGAGAATAGAATTTTAACTTTGGATTTTGAATTCAATATTTTTTTTCAGGAAAGAATTATATTCATTTATTCGAACTAGGAGACCAGGCTCAGAATTTTGCCTCCCCTTTCAGCCCGGGTACAATGGGATGGCCCTAGAATGGTCTGAATAAAGTTTAGTTGATTTTAATTTGGGATAAAATATCTCAAAAATTAAACATTTTGTGGTGTGAGACTCTTCAAACAAAAATTTGTCTAATTCTTGGAATATAATAGTCAGTGGATACATGTAAATCTTTTTGCTAAATGAATTCTACATTCATATTTTAAAATATAAAAATAATCACAAATTAAAAACAAAAGGAAAATTTCAATCTCAAATAGAACCAATGAATTAATGGTAACTTAGTGAACAGATTTCTACATCTTATATCAATCCCCAGCAGGTGGACACATATCTTCCAATTTGGCTTTTTGTTAATGATATCATACAGTATTGATATGCAATAGACATTTAAAATGTATCCTAACATGATTACTATTATTACAAGAGTAATCTTTTGTATAAATGTATCAACAGATATTCAACCAGTCCCACCTTTTAATTTTAATTAAAATTTTTAAAATCAAATCTTTATTATTGAGAATATTACATTTGTTTCTCTTTTTTCCCCTCCATAGCACCCCTCCACCCAGTCCCACCCTTCCCTCTGCCCTCACTTCCCTCCCATTGACCTCATCCATAGGTGTATGATTTTTGTCCAGTCTCTCCCTGTGTACCTCTCACTCCCTTCCCCCTGAAAATTATCAGTCCACTCCCTTTCTGTGCTCCTGATTCTATTACATTCACCAGTTTATTCTGTTGATCAAATTTTTAATTCACTTAATTTTTAGATTCACTTGTTGATAGATATGTATTTGTTGTTCATAATTTTTTGGCTTTTACCTTTTTCTTCTTCCTCTTCTAAAAGAGTACCTTTCAACATTTCATGTAATACTGGTTTGGAGTTGATGAACTCCTTTAGCTTTTTCTTATCTGTGAAGCTCTTTATCTGCCCTTCAATTCTGAATGATAGCTTTGCTGGATAGATTATTCTTGGTTGTAGGTTCTTGCTATTCATCACGTTGAATATTTTATGCCACTCCCGTCTGGCCTGCATCGCTTCTGTTGAGAAATCAGCTGACAGTCATATGGGTGCTCCCTTCTAGGTAATTAACTGTTTTTCTCTTGCTGCTTTTAATATTCTCTCTTTGTCTTTTGCTCTTGGTATTTTAATTATGATGTGTCTTGGTGTAGTCCTCTTTGGATTCCTTTTATATGGGGTTCTGTGTGCTCCTTGGACTTGTAAGTCTATTTCTTTTACCAGATGTGGAAAGTTTTCAGTCATTATTTCTTTAAATAGGTTTTCAGTATTTTGCTCTCTCTCTTCCTCTGGCACCCCCACAATTCTAATGTTGGCATGCTTGAAGCTGTCCCAGAGGCTCCTTACATTCTTCACATTTTTGGATTCTTTTCTCTTCTTGCTTTTCCAGTTGAATGTTTTCTGCTTCTTTATATTTCAAATTTTTGACTTGATTCTTGCCTTTCTCTAGTCTGCTGTTAGGACTCTGTATAATATTTTTTATTTCAGTCAGTGTATGTTTAATTTCTAGTTGGTCCTTTTTCACCTTTAGTTGGATCTTTTGCATCTCTAGTTGGTCCTTTTTCATCTCCTCTTGGCGCTCCTTAACTTTATCCAACTTTTCTAGCATATTCTTGAAAAACCTTATAAGCGTGGTTTTGAACTCTATATCTAGTCGTTTGTTTTCCTCCATTTCTTTTGTTTGTGATCCCTTCCCTTGTCTCGGCATTTTCACTATGCTGGGAGAACTTGTGTTGGATTCAACCTTATGATACCAGACTTGCAAATCCGCAGAAGCCTCTCTGTTGAGCTTGGGATGGGTGGAGTCTCAGGGCTTAAGGGATCGCCTTGCCTTGCAGTCAGCCCCGCCCTCCATGGCCCCTGAGTCTCACGTGACTGGGTAATCGCTGGAGCGGTCCTTGTGCACATGCACCCTCAGTGCCTCTAGACCACTGCCCCTCCGGCTCCCCTGCACTCCAGGACTACACGAGTCTAGGTCCCCAGGGTTTCCCCCGAAACAGGGGCTTAGTGGAGTCAGAAGTGGCACAGTTGGGAAGGTCTGTCTCCTGCCTGCTCATGAAAGCCCGTGGCACAATCAGCAGTCTGTCCTCTGCACAGTACCGTGTGCGCCATCAGACCTCTGATCTTTTGCGACTCCCCTAAATTTCTGTGCACCTCTCCCTTTTCACAGTCCAAACTCCCCCTGTATGAGTTTCGGCTAGATCTGGGGTTTAGTGTCATAAGATAAGGGGTTCAGTGCCTTTGAGAATCTCCATTTCTCTCCTGCCAGAGAAAACCAGCCAGGTACTTCGGCATCCGCTCTCTCCACACGAGTGCGTCTCTGTACCTCAGCCTTTTGCAGCTCCTCTGGGTCTCTGTGAGCCCCTCTCTTTCCCTCTAGTTGTAGAATTTCCACTCAGCCAGCTTTCCTGTGGTTCTGGATGATGTCCGTTCTGTCTTTTAGTTGTAGTTTTGAAATGGTTGTGCAAGGCAGCAGTGTAGGTGTTTACCTATGCTGCCATCTTGGATTCCCTATAAACCAGTCCCCTTTTAAAGCATAAAGTGGTTTTCAAGTTTTCACTATTTTGAACATTTGGATGCATAATATTTTTACATCATTTCACATTTAATATTTTCTTAGAATAAATTCTTAGGGATGAAATAAATAGGTTAGAATAGTATCTACTTTGGAACTTCAATATATATAAACTTTTAAATAGAGTGTGTTAATTTTAAATACATACAATATATTTTATATGTACTTATTCTTTACATGTAATTTAAGGCTTCCATATCCATTACATTATTTTTCATTCTTTTTGTTGTTTCTAATCTGAAGAAAGAGATATATCTTATTTTAATTTGCACTTTTTTTTACTATGAGAGTAAATGACTTTTCAAATTTGTTACTTTTTCTGACTCCTCTATTTATTTGCCATGCTTCCTTTCTAAAGACTTGTGAAGCTTTTTCTTATTTATTTATGAAAGCTCTTTATTTAGTAAATAATTTCAAGTTCAGTTATGTAAAATTATATATTTGGATACTAAATATAGTTTCACTATATATTGCAAGCTTTTTCCTTTTTGCATTCAATTTTTACTGCATTTTTTACTTAGGCTTATTGCATTATAATCAGACAACATATGATCAGAGAACCATATTTGTATTACATATTTTGTATTCTTTTTTAAAAAAAATATATATTTTATTGATTTTTTTACAGAGAGGAAAGGAAAGGGATAGAGAGTTAGAAACATCAATGAGAGAGAAACATGGATCAACTGCCTCCTGCACACCCCCTATTGGGGATGTGCCCGAAACCAAGGTACATGCCCTTGAGAGGAATCGAACCTGGGACCTTTCAGTCCGCAGGCCGATGCTCTATCCACTGAGCCAAACCAGTTTCAGTTGCATTACATATTTTGATACTGTTATTAATTTCTGAACATTTATCCTGTTATGCTTTTATTTAGAAAGAATCTTACTACTTTTATCTTAAAATAACCCTTTTAGACTAATGTAATATTTAAAAATTTTATTCTTTTATTAATATTGTTTGCAGGATCAGCTCATGGCACATATAAATTTATAACTTTCTGTAGCACACCAAAAATATACTATATACTAGAGGCCCAGTGCACAAAATTTGTGTATGGGTGTGTATGTGTGTGTGTCCCTCAGCCCAGCCTGTACCCTCTCCAATCTGGGACCCCTTGAGGACAGTTGGACATCCCTCTCACAATACAGGACTGCTGGCTCCCAACTGCTTGACTGCCTGTCTGCCAGTCTGATCACCCCCTAATCACTCTCCTGTCAGCCTGATTGAAACCTAACTGCTCCCAGTTATGGGGGGAGGAGGAGGGCAGTTAGGCGAGGGCAGTTAGGGATGACCAGGCTGGCAGAGGAAGGAAATTGAGGGTGACTGGGCCTGCAGGGAAGGGCAGTTGGGGGGAACCCAGGCCTGTAGGGGAGAGCAGTTAGGGGGGACCAGGCCTGCAGGGGAGGATAGGTAGGGGTGACCAGACCTGCAAGGGAGGGCAGTTAGAGGCAAACAGGCTGGCAGGGGAGCAGTTAGGCATTAATCAGGCTAGCAGGGGAGTGGTTAGGTGGTGATCAAGCTGGCAGGCAGAAGTGGTTAGGAGCAATCAGGAAGGCAGGCAGGCGAGCAGTTGGGATCCAGCAGTCCTGGATTGTGAGAGAAATGTCTGACTGCTCCTTTATACTCGATCCTACCTGGGGATCCCTCGAGGGGTCCCAGATTAAGAGGGTGCAGGCTGGGCTGAGGGACAACCCCCCATGCACGAATTTTGTGCACTGGGCCTCTAGTACTTGTATATAAGGATTTCTTATATCAAGAATTAACCAATCTGATATAATCTTAATAATAAGACCACTTGACCAATAAGATACTATACTTCTTTATGATATATTATATATTTATGGTTCAAGACAGGGCATTCACACCAGATGGCTATTGTTGTGGAGGCTGTTGTTGTTTTGTTATTTGAAAATCTAAGGGAAAAAGTGATCAGTGCACCTGATTAAATAGTCAGGTATTGCATGCTTTATAAATTTTTGCTGGCACACTTGTTGAAAATTGCTGTGCTAGATCTTTGAAAGTCCTTTTACTTAACTCTCCCAGTACCATTTGTTAAGGAGTACTTTTTTTCTCAGTATTTCTATATATATCTTAGAAGAAGGCAGAGTTTTAGTGGTTTGTAAGTGGCTCTCTCAGTCAGGTTTTGACTGATGTGTGAATTAGAGTGGTTGAAGATAAATAGAACAGTGATTTTGCATTCATAGAATTTGTCATATAGTGGGGAGAGCACACAGTTACTGTTAAGTAAATACAGATATGAAACATTTTTTATTTTCTTAGCAGCTGGCATAAGACTATTTGGTGAGGAAATTCCCATCACCATGTTGCCCAATGATGTTTTTGATGATAATTTGGTGAACCACATCTGGACAAAGACTGAGCCTCCAAGGCCTGGCTATCAGCTGGGTCCCAGACTCTGAAAGAAAAGAAAGTTCTGTGTTTAGTGGAGGGATGATTGGCCAGTGCAGGGACCTCTCTGTCTGGCGGAGTACTCACTGTGCAGGGAGAGTAGAAGGTTTCTGGGACAGACCTGCTGAGATGGGGAATTGAGAAATTTAAAAATGATTTTTAAATTATTGAGAGTTTTTAATGTCAAATACCTGTTCTACAAGTAATAACATTTTCTGTTAAAAAAAAATCTTTGTTTCTTATCACTTAATTTGTTAAATGGACTTTTGGGGAAGTGTTAAGAAGTGTTACATGTTGGTGCCAGGTGAAAACAGAAACTATTGCACAGATTTTTGGAAACCAAAGAAAAAAAGGAAAGCTGACATTTGGGTAACAGCAAGATTTTTGAGTGGCTTAACTTATCCACAAAATTGTATCTCCCTCCATAAGAATTTAGAAAATTGAAAGATTATTTCTCACTGTATAATTAGAAGATCCATTGAGACAATAGAATTTAAAGCTTTCTTTGAAAAGTGAAACTTATGTTTTTGAATGTTATTTTGCTTAGCAAATAATATAATAAAGTAATATCAATAGTAATATGCTCCTTGTCAAACTGCCAGATATATTAAGGTAATTATTATGAAAACTTAGGATTTGTTTTAATAAGCAAAAGCATTGTAAAAGTTCTCTAGAATAATAAATATATAAGTAAATATTCAGAAACATTCAATGATAAAACACAAAATACAAATGAATAACTTAGACATTTTTTTTTTTTAATTCAGTAGTGAAGTTGAGAACAGGCAGACCAATGCTATCAAATTCCTTGAACTATACAAACTGGGCTAAAGAAGGCATCAGAATTGAGTTGTGAAGGGATGGATTGTTTGATAAATAGTATTTTTAATGCTTGCTATATACCATTTTGAAAAAAAATACACTCACAATCTAAGTCGTAATATTTCACATCTTATATAAAAATCATATCAAATAATTGGAAAATATATGAACACCTAAAGTAAATAAAATAAATAACTATTAATTCTTATTCTGAGTAGAAATTTTAGAAGCAGCAGAAGTCATCTAATACTTGAGTGCCTATAATTTCTATAAATAGGACTTAATGAAATAATAATTTGAAGGAAAGGAGAGTCCACTTTGGATTGCAGCAGTTGAGGGAAGCACCTTAGGGCCAAAAGTGGTATTTAAGGGAAGGAAGCGGTTTGTTCAGAGTAGGAAACATGGACAGGAGGATGAGTGTGTAGTGTCTTGGCATTATGCAAGGCGGAGTGATCTGACCCGCTGTTGGGAAGAACTAAGAGATCAGATTAGGAAAGGCCTTGAGAAGCAATCTCAAGAGTGTGCCCTGACGCTGTGAAATCATTTAGAAGGAGTTGTTGGAAATTTGGTATGACAAAAAGATAGAGAGAAACTTGATTTATTTTTGTTTTCAATTATTTTCTTTCTGTTTGCTCACCTGATGTTTTGCCTTTTCGATATGAATCTCCAGGAAGAAAAAGCCAAGTCTTTCTTTGCATGAAAATCTCCTTGTGAGGCTTGTTCTGAGTGGGGAAGGCGGGATCTGCTCACAGCAGTTAAAACAACGTTGGAGCCAAGTGACAGGAGATGAGCAAGCACTTGGCAAAATTGTTTTGTGCCCGTCAGCACCATCTATTTCTGATTGAGTATGTTTTCAACTAATGATGCTGGCACCGTACAAGATAAGGTTTGTTTTGCCATAGCTTGCAGTTTCTGAAATAGTTGACATTTCTGCAATGTAATGAAATAATAGGGTAACGCTTTGCATTTGCCCTGATGATTGTAGTTCTAGGTCGGATAACTCAACTCACTCATGACCATGGCACTGCAACAAAACAATGGGGCTGGTGAGATCTTGGATCAATTTTTTATAGAAGGGTTTGCTAAATTCTAGAAATGATCAGTAAAAATGGCTAATACTTACAACTATGTGTATAAATGTAATAGCTACACTAGTAAATTACATGTGTCTTATCATTTAATTTTTAAAACAACTCACTGAGGTAAGTGTCCATGTTACCTGTGAGGAAAATGAGGCTACAGAGATGAACTTGCCAGGATCACAGAAATGGCTCGTGGCAGAGCTAGGATTTGAACCCAGAGTAGCTCTAAATCCCAGGCTCTTCGCCCACTGCATCCTGTTGTATCCACCACTCACTATGGGTAGAATTGTCCTTATTTGTTAGGATTCAATTAAATTTTACCTCTGTCTCGTGAATTCTCCAATCACTTACCTGATTTATTCACTTGGCTCTTCGTAAATTTTACTTGTGCTTTTACTACATAAGTGGTCTACCACAGTATGATCTGCCTTATAGGTTTAAAATAAGGATTGTAAATTGCAGACTGCATTGTGCCAATAGACCATTTTGATAAACTGGCACAACATTTAAAAAAATAATTTATTTTGAATGCCTCTGCATGGAGCATGCATTCTACAGTTATTTAGAGTTCCTACTACTCTCTAATGTCCTACACTTAGCTAGTTCCTGTTACATTTCCTTCCTGCCCTCTCAAAGGCTTTGCCACTGAGTTTTGTAGCTTGTGTGTTTGACTATCTGCCTATTCTCCCTCCTTCACCCCTCCCCAAACTCACTACTAGATTAAAAGCTCTCTGAAGTCAGAACTAGGTTTTGTTCATCTTTGATGTCCATCATCATGTTCCCCAGAGCCTGGCATATAGTAAGCTATAAATAAAAAATGAATTTATAAATATCTTGGCTTGTTTTTTCCCCCAATAACTGGGATTATATAAAACCTTTATAAAAATAGGAGTGTTGTTAAAGTTTCCAAAAAGTTTCTGAGAGGACATTATTATCATTAACCTTGACATAAATAATTTTAAAATGGCTTAAATGGCACTTGTTGATTATTCCATTAGAAATAGCTTTTGTTTAAAAAGACATAAATTTTAAAGAAAACCTTGCTCCTCAGAAAAACATTCACATTTAGTCAAATGTCTATTTGAGGAGCAGTATCATTTTCAGAGCACTTCATGAGTCTAGATATAGTCATGATAGCTGCAAGTTTTTATTTTCTACCTGACAGCATTTTAGTTTTCTACTCTATGGTAACACTCAACTTGGAAAACAACCTACACCAGCTAATACCCATCTGTTATCTCTAAATTACTAATTAAGCCAACTCTTTAAAAAATAACGTACAATAATTTTCACCTGTTTTTTCTTTAATGGAATCAAAACTAATGATGGGAGGTGAGTGTCAAAGGGTTAGAGGGATTGAGAAAAAAGAAGAAGAAAGAGGAAGAACTCATGGATATGGACCACAGTGTGGTGATAGCAGAGGAGAGGAGTGGGTAGAAGTGGAAGAGGGCCTAGAGGGGACCAATAGTGATGGGAAAATTAAATTAAATTAAGATAAAAAACAATATTTTAAATGTAAAGGTTGTTACTATCAACCCAACTCCCTTGTCTTTGTGAGACACAGAATCAGAAAAGTACTTGAGAAAACACAGCCCTTGGAACAATATTTACAGCATTCCAAATATAATTTTGTTCTGTAATAGATTCACTAAATATATTATGGTCATGATCCAGCTGTACTGGAATGTAAAATTACCTCAGTCAAATGAAATATGTTTTGAATGTATTGCTCTTAATAATTATTATTTGATTCAAATTGTTATTTAGTTACTGGGCAAAAACTGAATTTTTCAAGCTATGAAGGCAATACACTGAAATAGAAGAAATAGAAAATGTTATGTGCAAGATTTTAAATGGGCATCCCAAGTCCTTTTGAAAATATATTTTGAGTGTATTTTTGAATATAGGCAATAGTGTCTAATCAAATGTTATTACATATAAAGTGCAACAAAAAATGTTTTTTGCTGCTCCATGAGATCCATTCGTAGCGTGGATGGTCTAAGTTTAAATTAGACCTATTTTATTGTACTATGGATAGCAATGAATAACAATGTTTCTTTAATTCCTGGACCAATAATTTAATATATATGAAATTAAAGTTACACAGTGGTTGTCATGCATGGCTGGAAGCGGTAACCACTTCAGCCTTTAAAATACCCCTTAATTGGTGCTCTTGTGGACTACATTTTAATATGATGCTAGATGCTTAATTATAAAGGACTAAGGCCCAATGCACAAAATCCGTGCAAGGGGCTTGGCCCTCGAAGCCCCTGCTTTGTCCCGAAAGTTGTCCTGAGGGTCATTCTGCTGTTTGGTCTAATTAGCATATTAGCTCTTTATTACATAGGATTATTAGCAGAGAGTAAAAGGACTACAATTGAAATAGGGTCATGCAGAGTGGAATATTATTAGCTATCTAATCTTAAAGTCATAGGAGTTTCCTCTCAGGTTGACCTCTTTCTTCAGAGTGAACTGTGTAGAGTAGGCTTATAGGGCTACCAGTTTCCATCTCTAGCATATTTAGCAAAAAGTCTGTCTCTATATTGCTCTCATTTTTGTTGTTGTTATTGTTGTGTTTGTTTGTTTTCTGGTTATTTGCTTGGTTAGATTTCTCCTAGTAATGTTCTGTGATCTTCAGAAATTGAGTTTCATAATGTGATCTCTCAAAAGCTGCTTGTATTGGCTAACAAGTGTGAGTTGATAAAAGATCAGCAGGATTCAAGATAAACAGAATGCTATTTTATTTCTTTGGCAAAGATAAAAATAAACAAAATAAGTGTATTTTTAAAAAGTCTTGGGATGCCCATTTAAAAATCTTGCAAATTTCACAGTAAAACTGCAATTAGGCAAAGAATCAGTGCTGCCTGTTACACTTTTCAACAGATGATAGGAGTAGTCAGTCATAAGCAAGTCTGTCTTTTATAATGTGGGTGCAACATTGTCTTAAAATAGCATGTATGTTGACTTTTGTCATGTTAACTGTGGGAACTTGGGGGGAAATACATTTAGGTACTTGAAGACTATAAGTTAAAAGATAAGGCCAACTGATATTGTGAACAGCGTGCCTGAGAGGTAAATTGCATAGAGAAACTAAACATGACAGGCTTAGATAAAACACTTATTATGATTAATACCAGAAGTAGTAACAAGCTCATTTCTTTCTGTAGTTCCAGGAAACCTCACTTTTACCTGATAATGTTTATGGCTCCAGCTCACTCATCCAATGTCCCACACTTTCTTAATGGCAGACTACTAATCTATGAAACATTGAGACTTTAGGAATTCTTGCTTCTCTGATTTTCACCTTTCTTTAGAAGATTTACAAATCATTACTGTCAGATTCCCACATCAAGAGCTTAAAGGAAATAGGCCAGAGTTGCAATACTCACTGAAGCAAACCAAGATTTAATATCATTTGTTTCCGTTAGTATAGTTAGATGTCATCTGCTGTTGGAAAAAAGTAAAGCCATTTCACCTGAGTTATTGACAAGGGGAGCAGATGAAGAACACAAATCAAATCAATATTTGGAAACTTATTTGGGGCATATATGAAAGATAGCAGGAGATGCACAATCACAGGACTTCTTAAAACCATAGAATTTGGAAGTTGGGAGAAAATATAAAGGTCTTACCTGACCCACTACAAAGCTATTACATTCCTAACATTTTTACCCATGAGGAGCTCATTATTACCTGAGGAAGCACTTTGATTGTCTAAATAGCTTTATTCTTATTCAATTCTTATTCAATTCTGACATCCATCTATGTTGCTCTATAACTTTGGCATGCTTGTTTTAGTTTGGCATCTTGGCGCTCTCCAGAAAAGGAAATTCTTCAAAACCTATCAATTTCTCATTCCCTGCTTAAAACACAGCAAAAGTGCAGTGTAAAGTGTACTTTACCTAATAAATTCTATATTTTTTGTAAGGAGTACTTTCTTAGTTGATTGATATACAATGAAGTAGAGAGTCACCAAAAAATTCCTAAGGCTTAAAAAAACATAAACATATATTAAGATCTGTTGCTGTTAAAATAGGTTTCCATTTGAATTGTTGAATTAAAAGAATATGTCTAGGGCTTAAAATTAATCTCATTATTATAGTCCAACTAATGGTTCCAAACTAATGGTTCTTACTTAAAGTCTTTCCTCCAAGTTCATATTAATGTATAAATGAACAGTATTTGTAATTATATACCTACATCATTTAACCAAGTACATATTATGCTTTTTGGCACAAATTTAGCTGGCATTCAGTAAACACTGCATGCAAACTACATGAGAATAAGGAAAATTTATGGGTATTTATGTATCTTTAGTTCTTAGAAAAGTGCTGGTGTACTAGCACATAGTAAGCATTCAAGACTTTCTTGTTGAATAAATGAATAATAAACAGATGCATGAAAAACTATTATGCCATTAGTGGCTGAATGTGGGAATAGAAACTCATAAATGATGTTACAGGTAACAAGAGGCAAGACCTACAAAGTAGATGTGCCCATGTTGGTAGGTGTGATTTCTCCTATTTCCCAAAAGATGGGGGAGCCCGCAGGGATAGTTAACAGAAAGTTAAGAGCAAGCTGTTGGTGTTTTTCTCTGTTTAATTCCTTTCTCCCAATCATGGCATGGAAGAGGCCAAATGTCTTAATTCTCTTCATAATTTCCCTTGGTCAATAGCAGTAGGAAAAACTCTCAGATAACCAGCAGGGAATGGAAGTTTCAGGAAAAGCTAACAGACATTAGGCCATTTTATTTGGATTTCATCAGCTTTCCATTTATACCCTCTTTCTGTTCCAGGATCCAATCCAAATACCACACTGCATTTAGTCATTATGTCTTAGTCTCTGGTCAGTGAGTTTCTCAGTATTTCCTTATTATAAATATTTCTCTTTTTCCCGTTTCCAGTGCAGCTAGAGAGCAGTCCTGTTCCTGAGTAGGGGGCAGCTGGGGATTGAGAAAATGAAAAAGACAGATACAGAAATATCGAGAATTATAATGACATTGTAGAATAATATCATGCGAAGATATTCTTTGCTCTAAGCCATTGTGATTCAGTTTTAAACTGGCTGTCAATTTCTTTTTGTAACTTTATATAAACTTTGTCAGGGAGGCAAAAACACAAATTACTAACTTAGTTCAAGAGGCCAAATATATGGACTTTCAATTACAATTCTTATGACATTTGAAGGAAACTTTATTTCTTTCAAAATAATTTCCAGGCTACAGAGAATTTCATTTAAAAATCTTTGTCACATGAAACAATTTGTCTTAAGGTTATGGTGACCACTAGTATGGATTAGATTTAATATTTTATTTTTTCCTTATAATTTTTATTTTTTACATGTGTCCTTATTGTCGCATTACCCCCCTTCCTCCCACTCATGCCCCACCCCCCTGTTGTCTGTGTCCATTAATTAGGCTCATATGCATGCACACAAGTCCCTCTGTTGATCTCTCCCCTTTACTCCCACCGACCCCCATCTTCTCTGAGGTTTGATGTTCTGATAGATGTTTCTAAGTCTCTGGATATGTTTTTGTTCATCAGTCTATGCCATTCATTATATTATCCCGCCCCCCCAAAATTACAAACTGATTCTTTGAATGTTTGGCAGCAATTTAAAAAAAGACATGAAAGGATTTAATCCCTTTTAGAAGGAATTAAGGCAATGGAAAGGCACTTGAGCATTTTATACTGGCCCCTCTAACCTTTTTTGCCAAGAGGGACCCTCTTCTCACAATCCAATTGCCCTCAGCTTTGCCTAAACTTTCTATTCATGCTGAAGTTGAAGCCTTGAGGCGGCTGGTATAATGGATCTGTCTCTCCCCCAATGGTGTGAGCTGGGCCCTCCCTGGAGAAGGAACATGAATTCCCCAAGATACGTGATCAGTGCCGGGGGCCCTGCCAGCAGGCGAGGGGATCCCAAGGCCAGTGCTGGGTGTGGAGGCCATGGGTGCATCGGCTACCAATGAGACAGAACTGAACCTCACATCACCCTGCTTGGCCTCAAAGGATGGCTGGTTAGCCAGAGACGGGTAAGAATCCTCAGGGAAGGAACAACCTAAGACAGGCACAGTTGCAGAGGGGTCATCAGGAGAGAATTTGCAGGTTAATAGAGGTAGGGCACAGACCCTCATCCCCCCATCCTTGCAGTGGCCTGAACCCTCACCCCTTCTGAGGGAGGTCTCCTGCCCCCATGGCTGCTTCACTTCCCATGCCCAGCTCAGATTGGGACCTAGGCAACTGACAGAGACTAGGCCCACAGCAGCTTCCTATATCTACATCCAGCTTTGCACCAGGAATGCGCAGGTCCTACTCAAGAATGCAATAATCCTTTCCACTAATATTTACAGGGTAATCTAAGATTGTTGTTAGAGTATTAAATTTGACAGTAAAAGTGTAATCAAGCTTTCAGATTAATTTAAATTGGCTAATTAAAATAAGTGAATATTCAAGAAAATTTAATTTTACTGGACAGAAAGCTGTTTCTAAAATATTAACTAAAATTTCTATTGGTAGTTCATCTCATGGTAAAATTGCTTAACATGCAATGAACATAAAGCAGTCATATTTTTGTGCAAAAAATTAAAATTTAAAGTTATCAAGATTACATTAAACATTTACAAAAGTCTCCATTAATCAAAAAAGAGGGGATGGTAGGATAATATCATGTAAGGAAAAATATCTGGTAAATAAATTACATCTAGAAAATTTTTACTTTAGAAAATTAATTTTCATTTGTAATGCTAACAGTAAGACACCTATGAAAAACACACATGGTGTCAAAATAAGCCAAAGGAAAATCGTTTGGGCAGAAATAAAAAGGACCCCAAATCAATTTTATAGAAAAGAATCCTTTATTAACTTTTGGTTGAGAATATGTTTATATACTTTCAGAAAACAACTCCAAGACCATGTGGACTCCTGCAACAGAGAGGAACTGACAGGTCTGCTCCAACCATGAAGACAAGAGGAGAAACAGTCCAGAGATGGAAGATGCTGATTACTCCTTGCCATGCTAGCAGTCAGCAGCTGTGCATCGCTACAGAATGCCTAGGACCAAACCAGAGAGGTTTGGACCTGAATTGTCACCACTTGTCCACCATCCAGACACCATTGCTGATGTGTACATATAAGGAACTGTTTGACATTGAAACTGGAACTCAGAAGTGTTCAACATTGAAATTGGAACTCAAACATTTTTTGTTCTTATAGGTTTATTTCTAGTCTGCAGAGGCAAGATGTTTTTAAAGAAAAAAATCAGGGGGCGGGGGGTGGCGGGAAGATGCAGAAGTAAAGAAACAATGAACAGACTGTTATACTACAGTGGGAAGGCTGGGAAGGTTGGCAGGGGTCGGGGGCTTTAAGAGATCAACCGAAGGACTTGTATGCATGTATATAAACATAACCAATGGATACATGACATTAGGGGAGGAGGCAGGTGAGGGCATGTACTGGGAAGTAGAAAAGGCAGGGGGCAGGTCAAAGGCAGGGGGGAGACATATGTACTACTATTTGTAAAACTTTAAACAATAAAAAAAGGAAAAAAACAAAAACAAAAAGAAAGAGACAGACACAGAGATAGAAGGAAAAAACTGGGACCAGGTGGGACAGCTGTCCTCCAATGGAGAGACAAGAGACTCAGAGCTGATACAGTGCATTTTTTGCATTTATTTTACAGTCTGATTATAAGAAGATTAACATGTATACAAATCTTGTTTTGGCAATACTTGCTGCACCTCCCACAACCCATTAGCTGTTTAGGAAGGAACTAGGGTGGGTTAGGAGGTCAGATTTAACAATACTAGGAGAACTCTGCCCTCCAGGCTGGGACTTGTTTGCGGCCCTGCCACAGATCAGCCCCAGGCTTGACCCTAGAGCCACTCCTTACTCTTTATTTTCATGATCCTGACATACATGAAGAGTATTGGTCAAGTATTTTATAAAATGTCTTTCAGTATTCATTTGTCTAATGTTTTCTTTATGATTAACTGGGATTTTATTTTATTTTAATCTAAACATTTTAATGTTTTTGGCAAATTTTATATATACTGTATACAGTAGGCTTATCTCTTCCTCCCTATATACATTTCTTTTTCTTAGTTAAAATACAGCAAATAATTTCCAGTTAACCAACCAAAACAACCTAACAACAAAGCAACCTACAACTTCATAGTCCACACTCCACAAATATGTTTTGTTCTAAAATAACTTTTTGCAAATGACCAGTTTTGTTTGTATTTGCACTCTTCAGGTCTTTGATATACAAGAGTCTCAGATCATGAAGTAGACTAATCAAATCAATATTTGGAAAATTATTTTGGGCAAAGGAGAGTGCCCTTCCAACTTCTATTCACAATACCATCAGTGTATGCAGATTGATTTCTTTAGTTGTCTCTGGTGTAGTTTCCTTTTATGCCTATGAATAATTTTTATAGACTTCATCTCCATTAGTTACTCACTATTTTAGAATTTCTTATTTATCCTTTAGTCAATATAAGAATATTCATTTTTAGAGAACAGCACACATAAACTATAACCAGCATTTTATTTTTTTAGTTAGATTAATTCTAAGATGAGAAGTCCTCTTTGCCAACATTCTTATTCATTTCATTTTATTCTTCTTGTCTTCCTTATATTAATTTCTTCATTCACCAGCTAACTATTGTGTGGGAGCTGTGAGTATAGTATGCGCTAAGATCTATTGGGATACCAAAACGAACCAACCATGTATTAAACAAAAAAAAAGTTGCAGTGTATAAAGGGAGATTATATATATGCAAAAACAAATGTGATAAAGTACATAACATGATTATTAATTTTTTAAAATATATTTTATTGATTTTTTTACAGAGAGGAAAGGAGAGAGACAGAAAGTCAGAAACATCAATGAGAGAGAGATCAATCAGCTGCCTCCTGCACACCCCACAGTGGAGATGTGCCCGCAAGCAAGATACATGTCCCCAACCGGAATCAAACCTGGGACCTTTCAGTCCGCAAGCCGACGCTCTATCTACTGAGCCAAACGGGTTTCGGCAAATTATTAATTTTATTATTAGTGTATATGAAGCATTGTAAAACTTGTAATGGGCATAAACATCATTGAAGATTGTGATAAAGATCATGTTTGAGGTGGTCTGTGAATGCTTGGACACAGAATAAGGAAACTGCATTCCAGATCAAAGTAGCAGAGAAAAAAATAATAGGAGTATGAAAAATCTTTCTTTTATTCAGAGAGGAACAAAATGTTCATTTAGGCTGGATAGTAGGGTGAATAAAAATAAGTAGCAACAATATCACTAGTGATTAGGAACATGCAAATTTAAATCACAATGAGCTATCACCTTATACCTATTAGAATGGTTCATCATAAAAAAGACAAGCAATAACAAGTGATAACATGAATTTGCTGAAAAGGAAAGCCTTGTAAACTGTTGGTAGGATTATAAATTGGTGCAGCCACTGTGGATAACAGTATGGAGGATCTTCAAAAATTAAAACTAGAACTCCATATAAACTAATATTACCAATTCTGGGACTATATCCAAAGGGGAAAAAAAAAACAGTAACTCAAAAGGATATCTGCACCCCCATGGTCACAGTAGTATTATTTATGTAACAAGACATGGAAGCAACCGATTGTACATTGTTGGCTAACTGGATAAAGAAGTTATGATATATAGGTATATATATGAATATTATTTAGCCACCAGAGGCTCTGTGCATGAAATTCATGCACAAGGGAGGGGGGTGGTGTCCCTCAGCCCAGCCTTCACCCTCTCCAATCCAGGACTGCTGGCTCTCAACCGCTGACCTGCTTGCCAGTCTGAGCAGCCCCTAACCACTCCCTGTCAGCCTGATCAATGCCTAACTGCTCCCCTGCTGGCCTAATTGTCCCCAACTGCCCTCCCCTGCTGGCCTGATCACCCCCAACTACCCTCCCTACCTGCTTTGTAGCCCCTAACTGCCCTCCCTTGCTGACGTGGTAGCCCCTAACTGCCCTCCCCTACCAGCCAAGTTGCCACGAACTGCCTTCTCCTGCAGGCCTGGTCACCCCTAATTGCCCTCTCCTGCCAGCCTGGTCACCCCTATCTGCCCTCCCTGCAGGCCCAGTCCCCGCAACTGGCCTCTCCTCCAGACATGGTTCCCCCCAACTGCCCTGCCCTATAGGCCTGGTCACCCTCAACTTCCTTCCCCTTCAGGCCTAGTCACCCCCAACTATCCTCCCCTGCTGGCCATCTTTGACCCCATGGGGACAGCCATCTTGTGTGAGGGTATGAGAGTCAATTTGCATATTACCTTTTTATTATATAGGATAAGAGATAAGAAAATTTTACCATTTGCAACAAAGTGGATGGATCTTCAAAACATTATGCTAAGGCAGTGGTTGGCAAACTCATTGGTCAACAGAGCCATATATCAATAGTACAATGTTTGAAATTTCTTTTGAGAGCCAAATTTTTTAAACTTAAACTTCTTCTAATGCCACTTCTTCAGAATAGACTCGCCTAGGCCGTGGTATTTTGTGGAAGAGCCACACTCAAGGGGCCAAAGAGCTGCATGTGGCTCGTGAGCCGCAGTTTGCTGACCACGGTGCTAAGGGAAATGTCAAGGAAAGCAAAATACCATATGCTGTTACTTATATGTGGCATTTAAAAATAACAACAATAAAACACACCAAAAAAAAAAATCTCCAAATTCATAGAAAAAAGAAATCAGACCTGTGATTATCAGAGGCAGAGTGTGCGTGTTGAGGGTAGGGGAGAGGCAGGGGAGGGGAGGATAGGGGGATTGAAGGAAGCTGTCAAAAGGTACAAACTTCCAGTTATAAGATAAATAAGTACTAGGAATATAATGTACAATATAATGACTACAGTTAACTGTTAGAAGATATATAAGAGAGTGGATCCTAAGAGTTCTCATCACAAAGAGATGTTTTCCCCTCTAAAGGATGAACGTTAGGTAAACTTATTATGATAATCATTTCACAATATATATAAATCAAACCATCATGCTGTCTGTATTTCTTAAACTTATACAGTGATGTATGTCAATTATTTCTCAGTAAAATTGGAAAAAAGTAGCAGGAAAATAGTTTATAAAATTATTTTTGGATGAGATGAAAGGTATGTCCTAATGTTTAGGGTAAGAATTCTGGATTTTATATTGATGATAGACAATAGAAAAACGTTGGAGATTTGGTCTTGGATAGTGTCACAGTCAGAAACTGAGATGGGTTAGAAAATGGAGATTCTGGATCCTGGAAGGAGTTGAAATATTTTTGGGAGACATAAACCATTAGCTTTGGCTTAAGTTAGGTTGTGTAGGTTAGGTAGCAGTGAGGCTCAAAACACAGAGGTGTTTATGAGTTGTACAGTAGGGGATAGATTCAAGAGATTCTAGAGATGATGTTATAGGATTAAAATACTGGTTGATAAATACCATTTTCCTGAGACCTTGAGCCGTGCCCCAATCTACTGGGTGCTGGTACCTCTGTCCAAGTCCAAGACACCCTCAACCAACAGTTGAAGGAGTAACATCTGGAGCATGAAGGCCACAGCGACCTGACTGGTGGTGTGATTCAGTACTGCTTATGAAATAGTGCGACTATCATTCTTGACATGTAGAATTTAGTAAAATTAAGTTCAAAATACCATTTCTCCATTCTTATCTCCTTAATTTTCTGAGAAATAAAATGATCAGTAAGTCAAAGAAGGCACATTAAGGCGAGGTTATAGCACATGCTCTGTTTTTAGCAGAATGATATTTCTAGGTGACATTAAGAAGTTGACATTTTCAATTATAAATATACCATGCCTATGTATCAGCATTGTAATTAGGAAAATATCAATTATATCTTCTATTCAGTCAAATCTACTGATAAATGTCACAGTTTAGTCATCAGAATATTTAATTATTTTGTCATAGCTATGATATCCTTTTGTTTTTAAATTAAAAAATTTAGAAAAAACAGTATATATCAACATTTTTATAATACATAGATTTAAAAATCCAATTAGCTCCATTATTTGTTGCTAGTTTAGTTATTATAATTTTCAGGGGATAATTTAGACCAGATGACTAAAAATCAAATACTGATTTCCCCCCTGCTTTTTAAATAATCAAACATATTTGTTATTTTGGGGGGGGTCTCAGTTATTCTTGTGAATGGTTATTACGTGTTAGACCAATGTGAAAAGTGGTATTTGAACAAAAGAGGAAAGTACAAAGTAATAATGATTCAATAGGCTCTTGGTTCTTCTGTTTCAATCCTTTGAGAAGTCTCTGTATTCTAAAATAGTGTGTGTTAAATTTGTGTATCCATGACTAAGTGTACAGTGTCTGATTCTAGTTCACTCTTCCACTGAGCTCAAATACAGCACATATGAAAGTGGTAAACAAAATATAACACCTACTTTTGAAGTGATGAATACAAGAGCAGTTCATAGTTGTTGAATGAATTTATCATAACTATGTTTTAAAAGCTCTTAATGTAAAGTTATTTATTTGTAAGAGGCAATTGAAATTATTATTTTTTAAATTTTCAAGTCTAGATATAGACAAATGAATGTATCCTGTTTTAGTTTGATTAAATTTCAAAATATATATTAAGTTCCTGCCATGTTCAAGGCACAATTCAGGGAACTTTAAAGAAGATAATAACCTATGTTGAAATACACAAAAAGTTTCAGCACTAGATAAATATGAATTTGTCTTGAGATGCATACACAAATTACATTGAGAATTCAAAAAAGGAAAAACTTCCATACATTTGGAGGGGTGATACAGACAACATCTAACGTGTTTTGAGCAATTATGTGCCAGGTACTGTGCTAAATACATCACAGGGATTGTGCCTTTTACTACTGATCATACTTTCATGAGATAGGTACAACCATGTTTCTATTTTATAAATGAGTAAAATGAATCTTAAAGAAATAAAGTAATTTGCCTAAGGTTGCCAGTATAGTAAGCAGGGAAATTTAAATTCAAACGTAGATATGATTTCAAAGCCTAAGCTGTTTACCAGTTTATCCTCTTACCTTGATTCAAGTTTAAGAAGAAGCTATAGTTGAGAAAAGTTAGGGTCCATGACTCTATTTATATTAAGGTTCTTCAAATCCCAGCTAGTCACTTATTCAAACCTTTTGAATAAGATAAAGCATATTAGAGAAATAAAATATTTGCTTGTTTATTTATTTTGTATCAGAAATAAGTTTTAGAGTTGACTGGTAATTATTGTCAATTTGAAGAGATTGACTGGAATCCTTGAAATCTATAAAATATAAAAAATATAGAAATATCTTCATGTACATGCATAAATAATGATATAATTTATCCAATGGAGATATTGAAGGAAGAAAGAGCAAAAGAGAAAGACCAGAATTTATAGATAAAACGAAATTCTTAATGGGAATGGGCATAAAATCAACTGGATAGAATAGTTGAAAATTTTCTCTGGCAGTAATATGTTAAAAGTCAATATTTATTTGAGGAACAAAATAAATACAGTTGTAAATTTATACAGCCACTATGAAGTATAGTGTGAAGATTCCTCAAAGAAGTAAAAATAGAGCTGCCATATGACCCAGCAATTCTACTTTTGGGTATTATAAAAACAAACAAACAAAAACACTAATTAAACATAATAATGTTTATATTCATTCCAGCATTATTTACAGTAGCCAAAATATGGAAGCAATCTAGCTATCTATCCTATATAATAAAAGCTTAGTATGCTAAGTGTTCGGTTGTCCAGTTGACCATTCACCCAATCAAAGTATAATATGCTAATGATATGTGAAGGCCACTCAACTGCTTGCTATGATGAACACTGACCACCAGGGACCAGGCAGTTGATCAGTCCACCAGTTGCTATATTGTGGACTGACCACCAGAAGGCAGATGCTCTAACCAATAAATTAGCTTACTGCTGGGATCCGGCTGATCAGGATTGAGCAAAATGGGCCAGGCACACCCTGGAGTCCTCCTGGGATCCCTACATGGCTGTCTATTCTACTGCATTCCTCTCTGACCCCAATCGTTCCTTTTTGTGGCCTGCATCCTCTGGTAATCCAGGAACCCGCAGGGCATGTCTGAGACCAGTTTCAGCCTGATGGTGGAATGATCAATCAGTATGACATGCACTGACCACAAGGGGGCACACGATCAATGCAGGAGCTTCCCCTGGTGGTCAGTGCACTCCCACAGGGGGAGTGCTGCTCAGCCAGAAGTTGGGCTCACAGCTGGCAAGCGCAGTGGCAGTCGTGGGAGCCTCTCCCACCTCCATGGTAGTGCTAAGGATATCCAACTGACGGCTTAGGAATCAGGCCTAAGCGGTCAGTTGGACATCCCCCAAGGGCTCCCAGACTGCAAGAGGGTACAGGCTGGGCTGAGGGATGTTTTCCATTTCATGCACTGGGCCTTTAGTAGGTAGACAAATGGATAAAGAAGATGTGGATATATATAGGATATCCCCCAAAACATGCACATACTTTGAATAACTATAAAGGCAGTATTTATTAAGATACATTTTATTTTCAAAATTGAGCTATCAGTTATTAAAGCATGTATATATTTTGGGGGGACACCCTGTGTATATATGCACAATAGAATATTACTTAGCAATGAAATCTTACAATTTGCAACAATATAGTTAGACCTACTTAGTATTATGCTAGGTGACATAAGTTGGACAAAGATAAACACTATATTATTTACTTATATGTGAAATCTAAAAAACCTCACACAAATGAATACAGAGTAAAACAGAAACAGACTCATTTAGAGAACAGGCTGATGGTTGCCAGAAGGGAGGGGCTAGGAGTATAGGTGAAATTAAAAATATATCCTATCTAATAAAAGAGTAATATGCAAATTAATCATACCTCCACTACACCCACAAGCCATACCCACCAGCCATGCCCACCAGCCAATCAGAGTGAGTATGCAAATTAACCCAACCAAGATGGCTACTGCCTCAGAGAGAGCAGGAGGGAGGCTTGGTTGCCCCTGGTAGTGGAGGAAGCCAGGCTTTCTGCACACCCTGGCAGACTCCAGCCTCTGCTTAAGGTAACAAAGTTTCAATGGCTGTGCGAGCAGAAGGCGTGGCTCCGCTCCAGGCTACGAAGTTTCAATTGTAGAAGATTAATAAATCCCAGATACCAGAGCCTCCACTTGGGTTCCCAGGGGCTTCGTGGCCTGCAAACCACCACAGGCCCCTCGTCCAGGCCACCTCATGTCCCAAGGAAACACCCACCCTGATCCAGGACACCCTTCAGGGCAAACCAGCTGGTCCCCACCCATGCATTAGGCCTCTATCCTATGTAATAAAGGAGTAATATGCAGATTGACCATCACTTCACCACACAAGATGACTGCCTTATGTGGTCAAAAGATCCTGCCTCATGTGGACACAAGATGGCCACCACAAGATGACCAGCAGGAGAGGGTAGTTGGCAGAGACCAGGCCTTCAAGGGAGGGCAATTGTAGGCAACCAAGTCAGCAGGGGAGAGCAGTTGGGAGAGACTAGGCTGCAAAAGAGAGCAGTTGGGGATGACCAGGCTCACAGGGGAGGGTAGTTAGGGGCAGACAGGCTGGCAGGGAAACAGTTAGGCATCAATCAGGCTGGCAGGGGAGTGATTAGGGAGTAATCAGGCTTGCAGGCAGACGCGGTTAGGGGCAATCAGGAAGGCAGGCAGTCCTGGATTGTGACAGGTACATCGACTTCCCATTTAGGCCCGATCCTACCTGGATTGGGCCTAAATGGGCAGTCAGACATCCCTCAAGGAGTCCCAGATTGGAGAGGGAGCAGGCTAGGCTGAAGGACATTCCCCCACTGTGCACAAATTTCATGCACTGGGCCTCTAGTATATAATATAAAAACATTTAACCAGAAAAATGGATTATACAATTTCTGATCTCATGATTGTTCCTCATAATAGAGTATGTAAATTAAAGAAATAATTTAAAAAAG
Source organism: Lasiurus cinereus (assembly GCA_011751065.1). NCBI lineage: Eukaryota > Metazoa > Chordata > Mammalia > Chiroptera > Vespertilionidae > Lasiurus > Lasiurus cinereus. The sequence continues at coordinate 15,224,140 of JAAGEH010002534.1, read as the reverse complement.
TAGAATTATGAAGGGGTAGTATGTCATAACAAGATGTTGATCAGATGCTGGGCATTTATGTGAGCATTATTGATGATCATCTTAGTGATACAAAGCATAACAGGAGTCTGGATTATTTCCTCATGGGTTATTCTGGCATGAGTTCTTAGATGATTTTTGGGCAACTTACAAGACCCAATATAGAAAAACAAACAAACAATTGCAGATTGAGTTTTGGTATAAATTAAATTTTAAATATAATATAATATCTGCAACTACACCCAAGTTTTGTTTTATTACTAATATTTTAATATGTTTAAATAAAATTTCAGAAACATAACATATAATATGATAATAACCTGGAAGCACCAAAAGAAATAAAGCAACTACTAACAGAACTAAAGGGAGAAACTCACAAAAATACAGTTATACTAAGGGACCTATATTCTCCATTGACAACAATTATAGAGCATCCAAACATAAAACCAATAAAAAATGTCAGCCTTAAATGACACATTAGATCAAATGGACATAATTGATATTTACAAAGCTTTTCATCCCAGAACAGCAGAATATACGTTTTTCTGTAATGCACATTTAACATTCTCAAGAATAGACCACATGTTGAGGCACAAAATATGTTATTATCATATTATATTTTGTGTTTCTGAAATTAGAAAATTTTTGCAGACATTATTTGGTTTTGTAACCTATTTGCCTACAAAAAAAATTTATTATTTCAGGCACAAAACTGGAATAAACAAAATTAAGAAGATTGAAATGATAGCAAACATATTCTCCAATCACATTACTTCGAGATTGATAACTGCAAAAAGAAGCAGGGAAAAACACAAATATGTTGAGATTAAATAAAATTTCCCTAAACAATGATGGTTAAAAAAAATAACTAAAAGAAGACATGACAATATACATACAGACAAAAGAGATTGAAAATATGATGTATCAAAATTTTTGTGATTCAGCAAAAGCAGTAATAAGGAAATTTTATAGCATTTTTATAGAATTTTATACCAAGAAAATCACAAACAGCCTAACGTTTCACTTACATATCTAGACAAAAAAGAACAAGTGAAACCCAAAGTTAGTAGAAGGAAGGAAATAATATAGAAATTTGCAGATATCATGATTCTTTGTATTAAAAAAAACTCTACCAGTAAAGACACTACCAAAAATCTATTGGAAACAATATCTAAGTAAAATCGAAGGATACAAAACCAGTATACAAAATCTTTTTCAACCCTGTACTATATACTAACAATGTAATATCAGAAAAGAAATGAAAAAACAAAAACAAAAACACGATCCAATTCCATTTGCAATTGCAACAAAGAGAATAAAATACCTTAGAATACACTTAACAGAGAATGTAAAGGACCTATATACTGAAAACTAGAAGACATTGTCTAAAGAAATTGAAAAAAGACACAAAGAAATGGAAAGATATTTTACGTCCATGGGTTAGAAGAATAAGAATCAACATAGCTAAAATGGTCATATTACCACCTGGCCATGAACAGCTTAGTGGTTGAGCATCAACCTATGAACCGGGAGATCCCAGTCAGATTTCTGATCAGGGCACATGCCTGGGTTGTGGGCTTGATCTCCAGTAGAAGGCATGCAGGAAGTAGCCAATCAGTTATTTTCTTTCATCATTGGTGTTTCTATCTCTCTCTCCCTTTCCCTTCCTCTCTGAAATAAATAATAATGTATTAAAATTGCCATATAACCTAAAGCAATATACATATTCAATGCAATCCTCATCAAAATCCCAACAGCATTTTTCAAAGAAATAAAACAAAAATAATCCATCTCTCTCTGTCCCTCTCTCCCTCCCTCTCTTCCTCCCTCCCTCTCCTTCTCTTTAACACACCATGGACTAACAGCAATTATAATAATACTAGAGACCCAGTGCACAAAATTCATGCACTCAGGGGAGGGGGTTCCTCAGCCTGGTCTATGCCCTCTCACAGTCCTGGAGAACCTTGGGGGCTGTCTGACTGATGGCTTACGCCTGCACCCCTATGGACAGTGGGCCTAAGCAAACAGTAAGACATTCTTAGCACTGCTGCAGAGGTGGGAGAGGCTCCTGCCACCACTGCTGTGCTCACCAGCCATGAGCCCAGCTTCTGGCTGAGTGGTGCTCTCCCTGTGGGAGCACACTGACCACCAGTGGGCAGCTCTTGCATTGAATATCTGCCCCCTGGCAGTCAGTGCTTGTCATAGGGAGCAGTTGAGTGGCCTTAGTATTCATTAGCATATTATGCTTTGGTTGAATGGACGACAGGTTGACTGGACACTTAGCATATTAGGCTTTTCTTATATAGGATAGATAGGTTACCTTGTGTAGAGCACATAATGCATTATTTACAAACTTAATCTTATTTCTTATGTACGTCTCATTAGAACTCTTAGGTAGGCATTATAAATCTCTCTCTTATAAAACAGAAATTTGAAGCTAATAGAGACTAATAAATTCACCTAAAGTGCCCATCAGTCGATGAGTGGATAAAAAATTTGTGGTATATTTACACAATGGAATATTATATGGCTACAAAAAGGAAGGATCTTTTACTCTTTGTGTCAACATGCATGACCCAGTGATTATTTTATTAAGCAAAATAACCCAGTCAGAGAAAGACAAATATCACATGATATCACTCACATGTAGAATCTAATGAACAAAATAAACTGACAAAATAGGTCAAGAGATATGGAGGCATGAAACAGACTGACAGATCTCAGAGAAGAGGGGGTAAAAGTGGGATGTGAAGAGATTAACTAAAGAATTTATATGCATAACCCATGGGCACAGATAACAGTGTGATGAAGGCCGGGGGCGGAGAGGGGGAATAGGGTACATCTGTAATACTGTCAACAATTTTAAAGAAAGAATAAATTGAAAGAGCTTAGATTAGAACTTAATTTCATCTGATGCTAATATAATTGCTATTCCCATTGTATTGTTGCTGAAGAGAAAAATTGCTTTCATTGTTTTTCTCAATGCCTGATCTAAACATTGTACCTAGCAACTCTCTGGCCTTGGCTTGATTTAGCTGTATTACACTTAGGACACTGCTGATTTATAAAACATCACTAGCCCCACAAATAGGAGATTCTTTTCAAAATACCTTTAATACCAATGCCCAAGATGATTTCAGGGAACCGTAGGAGACCCAGTCTCTCTGTCCTCCTTCTTCCCTGAGATAGGTAGGCGAGGATTTGTTTATTGCTTTTCATTTAAACCCATACTTCTGTAAGATTGTACATTTACCTCTGGTCCAGAAAAACAGAGTTGTTTTAAGCTAATAAATCTCAGGAGCCTAAGCCCAAACCCCAAGGCTAATCATTTAGTGTTATACAAGAGCCATGTTCTTATTACATAACCCTTCGACCTTTCCCACACTGCATTCAATCAAAGAATTTACGAAGATCAGGAAACCCTATGGGGAGCTACAGAAATACAAATCGAAGGGAAGAACAGTAAAACCCTGCTGCAAAGTCATCTTGACCAAGAAAAGAGTCAAAGCAGTGACTCAGACTTTAGAATTCTGAGCACCGACTTTTAATATTATGGCTACATAGAATAAGTGTACATTGTTACCCCAAATGCTACTATCCAAGCATCATGCACATTGTTTGTGAGTGGTAAGGAGAAAACGTATCTTCAAGAATGTTGTAAGTCAGGGAATGGGCTCCCAGCACAACTGAATTCACTTATCAAGTCATTGTTGTAGTTTAACCATTTAACCTTCTGGCTCTTTTCTCCTATGGAATGTGAGTTTTTGAAAACAAAGACCACTTATTATTTGTCTTGTCATCTCTGATGCCAAGCACCTATGTGGCAGATAGGAAATACTCAATAAGATAGAAAGGGATAATAAAGAAACAAGATACAATTATTTCTTAAAGCAAAAAATTTTTTTAATCCATATTTTAATAACTTTGCTTTAGATTTAGATTTTGAAAATATAGAAGGATTTTCCAGAATGGCATAAATATAACAACAAATTTTTAACTTTAAAAAGAAGGAAGTTCTAGGAAAAAAGAAGACATGCACAGATGACACTTCTGCTAGCTACCCTTCTATTTTTAGCGTCTCAGTTCTACACTCTCCCTCACTCTGCTCCCTACTACACTGCTGGCTTAGAGGGGATTGAACTAGTGGGTTCCCTTGCTTCTGACTTCTGGCTGGATTAGATCAAGGCATTCATAAGCAAGACATCAGAAGGCAAGAGAAGAGTGAGTCAGGTTATTTATTCTGCCTACTTCCTCCCCTCGGTCACCGTGGGCTGACTGGACACCTATTTTAGGTGGGCTTATCCAGGCCCAATTGTGTCTCCAGGTTCCCACACTGTTCCTTCCATTCACCTCTTCAAACTGCTGGATTTTTCGTGCTGCAAAAGCTATAATCAATAGTGTTTGGGCTTGTTTTCTCAGTTTTAACTAATATAATTATTGCTTTTTAATTGTATGAATATAATTCACTAAGAATTCTTTAAATTTTGTTTTATTTATATTCCTCCAGGAAAAAAATAACGTGGTTAGTGCTAATTTGAAACCTTCAAATACACATTTAACCTTCATGTTTCTATATGTCTACAAGACAATGTTTTAAATGTAAGGTTTCTTTGGAATACAATATAACATTGGTAGGAGAGGCTGCTTGTTTCTTACACGATTCTATTTTCCAAATGAAGTAGAAACATAATATAATTACTATGAATTCAAAGTTATTCAGTTTAGTTAGAGATTCAATATTATGGGTTTTGTAGTCAAACTGCCTGGGTTCTAAATCTTGACTCCACTGTTTAATTCAAAAAAAATTTTAATACAAATTATACTTTTATAAAAATATTTTTATTGATTTCATAGAGGGAGAGGGAAAGAGAGATAGAAACATCAGTGATGAGAAACAATCACTGATCAGCTGCCTCCTGCACTTCCCACACTGGGTATCAAACCCACAATCTACAACCAGGGCATGTGCCCTGACCAGGAATCAAACCATGACCTCCAGGTTCATAGGTCAATGCTCAACCACTGAGCCATGCTGGCCAGGTGGAATTTTTAAAAAATTTACTTAACTCTTCAGTTTTCTCTTCCATAACATGTAAATTAGAATAACACATTTATTGTGCATCAGTAAGGATGAATGTAAAGCACCCGGCTACTATTTGTAGCAGAATCCTATCATCATTAGGGAGTGTCACGATCTATAACTTGCTAAGAACCCCGGTTTTTAATATTTTAATTAATCCTGTGCAAATCTTCCTATAATGTTTCCCATTCTTATCTGTATTTTTTAGATAAAGGCTACTTTGTCTTAGTGACCAGGTTCATTTTTATAGACATTAATTATTATTGATTTATGATACCATTAGCAGATAGGAAAATGTTTGTTTTTGTTCAGTTCTTTATTAAATGCCAAAAAGAGAGCAAAATTGGTCTATAACCAAGAACGTGTTAGATGTCAATTCTAAAAGCACTTCCAGGTTCTCTATGAATTATAAGTGCCATGGAGTGCTATGGGTTTGCAGGATACAATTTCAGCTAGACCTAGAAAAATGAACTTGTATTTATTAATCCTCAGGTGAAGTGAATCCATATACACTGTCAGCTCACAGTTTCAGTTGAATACCCCACAATGGTCACCTGGGGACAAACCTATCATGCCAGAGGAATGGAGGCTAGGAGAGCTTCCTAACAACAGCAGGCACAGATTGAGCTTTTGAATGAAGTATTTTAGGTCCATGTCCTGGCATCAAACTCTCCCTCCAAGGAAAGTAAATATTTTCCTTTTCTCCCATCTTTGAGGGCAGCACTAAGATGTGTTGGAGAAGGAATAGAGGAAGTAACACAAGATACATTATGTTTCAAGCATGTCAAACAAGCCATAGGATTATTCACTCATAAGATGTCTCAGTTCTCTGCTTTGTCTGTGTATGTTTTAAATGGACCCTGCGTTTAACAGTTAAAGGCTGTTAAGATGACTGCGTTTTTAAATATTTCTGTTTTGCAAAGAGCAGAAACAGAGGAGTTAAGCTAAAAATCCAAACATGAAATGAGCTTCACAAATAATTCAAAGACTGCTGTTGAGGTGTAGAATCTAAATTGAGAGATAGAAGAGAGAGAGAGACGAGAAGGAGGGAGGGAGGGAGGGAGGGGAGAGAGAGAGAGAGAGAGAGAGAGAGAGAGAGAGAGAGAGAGAGAGAGAATTAAATCAGAAGGGGAAGCGGAAAGCAAGAAGAGCAAACAACGAAACAAAGACTTTTCCCCTTCAATGGCAAACACATGTGGCCAAACAGCTTTGTTCCTTAGTGTAATGATGGGGAATTATAAACTTCCTATGGTATTTTTAAAGTAACTCTAAAAATCATTTTTCTAAATTCAGATTAGGTTGACTATACATGGATTTAACATGACTATATCAAAAAGGTTTTCAGGGATATTAGAAATCTAAAGCACTTGAAATAATTCCTGCACAGCAGGCAAGAAAATATCTTTATTAGATCTTAATCAAGTAAAAGAGATTACCAAGCAATAGATATAGTTTAATTTATTACCTTTATACTAAAATTATTTGCTTAGCAAACTTAAGCAATACTCATGAAGACAAACATAAACTTCTTTCAAGTACTTGATATACTGTTAGTCTCAGCATATCTGTTGCTTACATTGTTTAAAATATCATTTTACATTTTAAATCATTTTCTCTTTTTTCTCCCTCTCTTCCTCTCATCCTCCCGCACCCTGACCCCTCTACCTCCACACACCTGTGTAGAAATGTAGAGTAATGTAAGAATTACAGAGTCCGGTTGTAGAGTAAAGTAGAACCCAATTGACATTTAAACTTGGCATACTTATTCCATGTGTATCTTTTGACAAGTCACTTAGGGTCACCAAATCACAGTTTCCTAATTATTAAGCTGAGGATAATAACACAAAACTCATCATTTTGGTAAAAATTCGATGCAATATAATATATCCTACCTAATATATATGTCCTATCTAGTAAAGAGGGAATATGCAAATTGACCATAACTCCACAACATCAACAGCCAATCAGGAGGGAATATGCAAATTAATGCAACAAAGATGGTGGCAGTCAGAGCTGGGACACTCTGGGCCTATGGGAGACGGAGAAGTCGGGCACCAGTGCCTAAGGCTGGTTGCTGCCTAGGAGATGAAGAAGCTGCCTTCCCCATGATTCCAGGCCACAGTCAGCTGGAGAAGCTGCCCACCCCATGTCTACCTGCCCCATGTTCTGGGGGAGAGGGAGAAGCTGGGGGGCCTGAGAGACCAAGAAGCTGCCTTTCCTGTGATCTCAGGCCACAGCCACAGAGAAGCTGTCAGCCCTGTGGACGTGGGAGATAGGTTTCCTCTTCCCATACTGCAATAATTACTCCAATATTCTCCTTCTGAATTCCTCCACCTAACTACATCTGAAGGATAGGGAACAGAGAGAGCAGTGTTAAAAGCTTATATTTCTAAGCAGGTAAGGTTGGTACTTAAACATATAAATGGAAAACTAGAGTCCTTAAGGTAACAAAGGCTAGAAAGGGAGGGGACAGGGATAGGGCAAGACATATTATATCCAGCAATCCATGTGGAGACTAAAAACTTTGCAATGACAACAATTAGTGAAGATATGAATCAACTAAAATAGTTGACAAGGAAAATTCTTCAGACATCCCCCGAGGGCTCCTAGACTGCTTAGCACAGTTTATAGCACTTAGATATTGTAGAATATGTAAAACTGAGTACTTTGGTAATGATGATGACAATGATGATTTCCTGTATACAGCTGGGAAAATTGAGCCTTAGAGATTTTGTTAGCTACTAAAGAAAAGAGTGAGATATAAAATTATGTTATCTAATCCAAATAACTGAGACTATTTCTCTCAGGGGTGCATATTGTGATCAGAATGGGAAAGGAGAGAATGATTTAAAAAAAAAAAGTAAAATAATTTTGTTTTGAGCTAATTTTGTTTCCTTGTGGTTAAAACATCTTGTTCTCATCACAGAGGGCTCACAGACAGTGTAGCAGGAAGAAATATTCATGTATTGAGTGTGTAGGAAGGAGCACAAGGGGAAATGAGCAGGCATCTTCATTGTACCACTTTAAGGAATGAGACATTTTACTACTGCCCAGAGAGTTCTTAAAACACAGGGATATACCATATAAAATCTAATTTAAAGAAGCTATCCAGTTCCCCTGAGATAAGCAAATGGCTATAGGGATTTTAGCAAGCTTAGAAGGCGAAGCCAGGGTACTTTCAGCATCATTTATATCCTTGAAGGGAACTGTGCAATAGGGTATTTATTTGGCTTTATTTCTGCTGGCAGAAAAAAAGAAAAAAAGAAACATTATCAGCTTGAAAGGATTTCTCAGGTCTGAAGAATTAACCACTGAAAAGAAAGACAATTTTATTAAAACTTTTTCACTTTAACCATCTGTAAGGAATTGATCTGAACAATACACTTTAAGAGGTTTTAAATTAGGAAGGATAATCATTCGTCTTTACAAAATCAACCAGTTAGGGCAATGGTCGGCAAACTCATTAGTCAACAGAGCCCTATATCAACAGTACAACGATCGAAATTTATTTTGAGAGCCAAATTTTTTAAACTTAAATTTCTTCTAATGCTACTTCTTCAGAATACACTCGCCTAGGCCATGGTATTTTGTGGAAGAGCCACACTCAAGGGACCAAAGAGCTGCATATGGCTCATGAGCCGCAGTTTGCTGACCACTGGGTTAGGGCATGAAAAACTAAACTCCTTGGGAAAAGTAATTATAAATTACTTTTGCCCAAGTATTTCTATACTGAGAACAAGAGTAGAAGTTATGCCATCAATTAGAAAAAAATAAGATGCCTTAAAAATTTTCAAACATACAATATCTATCCTTTATGTTTTCTTCATCTGCCTTGAGTAATTTTAGTTTATTACTTTTTAGGGAAGCAAAAATAAATATTTCATTATTTTTCTTTTATTTACCAGTTTTCAAATGAATTGTTGTTAAGCATCTTCCAAAAATGACCAATGCTTATGCATTTAAACAGGCAATATTTTGAAGTTATTATCCTACTAGAGGCCCAGGGCACAAAATTCATGCATGGTGGGGGGTCCCTCAGCCTGACCTGTACCCTCTCTAATCTGGGATGTCCCTCTCACTATCTGGAACCTTTGGCTCCTAAACGCTCACCTGCCTGCCTACCTGATCACCCTTAACCACCTCTGCCTGCCAGCCTGATCTTATCATCCCTAACTGCCCTTCCCTGCCAGCCTGATTGCCCCTAACAGCCTCTGCCTTGGCCCCCACCACCATGGCTTGTCCAGAAGGAGGACTGAACAACTGGAAGGTGTCTGGTTGACCCAGTCTAATTAGCATATTATCCTTTTATTAGTATAGATAAGTGTTATTCATATTGTCAAATTTTTAGTGAGTGAAAGCCTCTTTTGGCTCCTGAGTCATTTAGACATGCCCTCAGTAATTTTTGATAGCTTTTTTATACTCATACCAGTCTTATTCTTTAAATTTTCTACTCCAGAAGTGGAATTAGCCATTTCTTCAAGAAGCTTTGCTTCTTATTGGTAAGCAATGGTTTTACATGCCAAAATAGAGAAATCAAACTTTCTATAAGATCTATTATTACAACTTATTTCAACATTCTTTATATCATTGCAATTAATCTTTTTCATTACCAAACCAGACTAATTTACAACAATAGTTTTTTTTTATTATTATTTTTGGTTCTGTGCACCTGTAAGTTAAATAGTCTCATGATATGCTCATCATAGGTGCATTTATTCATTTATTAACTGTGTACAAATTTATATATATAAAAGCCTAAGTGACTGGCCGATCATCCGACCATCCAACTTCTGGTAGCTATGGTGTGCAATGATGACCAAAGGGGCAGATGCTCAACGCATAGGCATGAAAGATCTTATATGCATACTAGAGGTCTGGTGCATGGATCTGTGCACTGATAGGGTCTCTCGGCCTGGCCTGCAGGGATTGGGCCAAAGGTGGCTCTCCAACATCCTTGAGGGGTTTCAGATTGCGAGAGGGCACAGGCCAGGAGGAGGGATCCCATTGGTGCACACATCCATGCACCAGGCTGCTAGTATTATTATATTAATGCATATCATAAAATATAGCCAAATATGGAAATAGGGCTTTTATTACATTTTTTCTCACACTACAATGTGTTATGTTAGGGACAGAAGTGTGGGCTATCTTCCAGTGCAGAGAATGCTGATTAAATATTACATATTATAGTTTATGTAATAATTTATTCATTGTGGACAGTTTCCTTTTGTTAGTTTTGAAAATTAAATCAATATATAGTGATAGTTCATTATTTGCTTGATAAAATTGTAAAGGGTTTGAAATTTAGAAGAAGCAAATTCTGAGCATGTCTGTTCAGCATTCTCTTTTTGACTCAGATTCATCAAGACTCCTTAGTCCAGCTGGTATTTTAACTGTTTTGCTTAAGTACTTTTTGGTAAATAATAAATAAAAACACCTTATTGGTTAATCTCTACTTAATTGTCACTGATAAATATATAAATAAAGTACTCTCACCCCTTTAAATACTAGTGTTTCCCTTCCATTGAATTCAGTGGTGTTTAGAGTCCTAGGAGTATGATAAAATGCAGCTTGATCAGAATTAAAGTTTAATTTTTACAAATTCTGAATCTTATTTATGAAGATAAATGGAAGATCTTAGGAATATAGTATTTGGGGCTTTATTTTAAGTTGGTACATATTCTATTATGGTAATAGTATCAAATATCATTACCTGGTTGTGTGCTACACACTATTAGGGAATAAAGCTATTAGTTTTTCTTTACAAGGTTTTGAAACACAATACCATGTCACTCTTCAGAAATAAGTTATATAGTTCATGTTGTAAGATGCATACTCTGGATATCAAATGTAAAATATATTTGTTATGGTTAAGAATCATTCTTGCTATATTTTAAAATAACTGTATTGATTTAATTATGGAGCTAATACACATTATTCACATATTTTCCTCAGTTTCTTTTTGGTGTGTAGCTCAGAGTTGTGGAACTGTAAAGAACCAAATTTTAACCTTTATAGGCCATTTGGTCTTTAATACAACTAATAAAATCTGTTATAGTATGAAAGCATCTACAGACAATAAATTAATGAGTGAACTACATAATTTCATGGCATAAATAAATTAATTACTAAAATTCTGTGGCACACCAAAATATATAATATATTTTGATGGCCTGACAAACAATAGGTATAATTTTGAGTCATTTACACTAGACAGATATTGTGTTGGCTGTCGTTATTTTTTTATCTGACAATTAAGGAAAAAGAGGTTAGTGTTCCTGACTTAAATAGTCAGGTATTGCATGTTTTAAAAATTCTTGTGGTGCATCAGTTGAAAATCATTGATCTACAATGTTCAAATTAAACTTTATTTGTGAACACTGAATATGAATTTCATAAAATTTTCACTTTCACAAAATAGTCTTGTTTTTTTAACATTTTAATTAGATAATGTTTTAAAAATATTTTAAGTAGATAATGGCCTAGATTTGACCTGTGGGCCATAGTTTGCTTATGCCTGCTATATCCTACAGAACATTTAATATCCTACATGGTTATTAATTTAAGGGAGCCACGAGAAGCTGAAATTTTAAGCACTTCAGGGTATAGTCACAATCATCTAATGTTTATTGTGTTTGGTTTAATATTGTTTCAAATATATTTGTTTATGACTTAAGTGAGTTTTTTTTTATTCACTTAATGACAAAGAAAAAAAGTTTTTCAAAGTAAAATTTTTTTTAGATTTTTTAAACTTTATTTTTATTGTTGACACTATCACAGATGTCTGCATCCCCCCTCCTTTGCCGATCTCCACCCAGCCCCTACTCTACCTCTCCCTCTGGCCATCACTACACTGAATCAAGTAAGTTGTGCTGCGGTGTCATCATAACTATGGTCATTAATAAGCACCCAGCAACCCAGCTGCTGGGGGACCCTGCTGGGGTCTTATTAATAAGAAGATTGGAGAAGCAACTATGAGAAGGGGACTTCTAGACTATAAGTACTGAGTGTTTGTGAGAGTTTTTGTCTGGGAAAAGCACACTTTGCTGCCCTAACATCTCTGAAGATTTTGAGAGTTTTGTTCCTGCTGTAGGCAAGGTGACTCTTTGGTCAGCAGTGGTGCTAAACCTTACAATGCTCTCTGGAGTGATAACCCTTGGGGCAGTCTAGCCTGTCCATCAACACAGGCTCCTTTGATTCCCTGGCAATGTGCTCTAGCAACAAGGGACTGTGTGTGTGTGGGGGGGGGGAGGGGGACGGGTATGTGCTTGTGTGCTGGCAGTTAGAAGTGATCTTGCAATTGATCAAACTGTCTCTCTCAAGAAACCAAACTCATACAAAAAGATACATCTCTGTTAAATTTGGACTTTATTCTTTTTTATCTATCCTTGCCTAGAACAATAGTGTGATCAATCTGTAATCTTTTGATTATATTATTTTTTTATTGGCCTATTAAGAGATATTATTTTCTATGCTATTGACTTGTGAAATTATTATAATTCCCACACCAAGCCTGTGTTAAAAAATGGCTGGATCTTCTTGAAGTCTGTCATTAAGGGACAAGCGTCATGAAAAGGAAAGGCCAGTTCACCTAGAACAAAAAAGTCTATAGGGGGAGAAACCAAGATGGCAGCATAGATGTACACCTGAACTGTTGCCTCGCACAACAATTTCAAAACTACAACTAAAAGACAGAATGGACATCATCCAGAACCACAAGAAAGCTGTCTGAGTGGAAATTCTACAACTAGAAGGAAAGAGAGGGGCTCACGGAGATTCAGAGGAACTGCAAAAAGCTGAGGTACGGAGACATGCACACAGAGAGGACGGGCAGCGGAGGGCCAGGCTGACTTCCTCTAGCGGGAGGGAGACAGAAACTGACTGATTGCACTGAACTCCAGTTCTGACTGCACTCAATCCCAGTTCCTGGCGAGACTCATATGGGGGGAGTCTGGACTGTTGGGAAAAGGGAGGAGTGCACGGAAACTCAGGGGATCCATGAAAGGCAGAGGTCTGGAGTCACGTGTGTGAATGTGCGCAGAGAGGACTGACTTCTGAGGGTACTGCTGGCTTTTTCTAATGGGATGAAGATGGAACCTCCTGACTGTGCTGAACTCCAGTTGTGATTGCACTGATCCCCAGTTTCAGGTGAGACCCTGGAGACTCAGACTCATTCAGGTCCCTGGAGCACACAGAAACTCAGGGGAGCTGCAAAAGGCAGAGGTCCGGAAGTGTGCACATGAGTGCATGCAGAGAGGGCTGCAACAATTACCGAAAGACACTGAGACCCAGGGACCTCAGAGGCAGGGCTGATAGAAGCCAAGGCTGTCTGCTCAGTCCTGAATTTCTGCCCCATCCAAGCTGAGCACAGAGGCTTTTGCAATTTTTCAAGTCTTATCCTATAAGGCTATCTCCAGCACAGAAGTTCTCCCTGTATAGACACAGCTGATCCTCACAGCCAATTGGCCTGGAGGTCAATTCCCCCTAGTGATACCAACAACAATCAAGACTTAACTACAACAAGGCTGTACACACAGTCCCTAAAGGGTATACCAAGAGAGTCCATCTCAGGTAACTGGGGAGGTGAAACTATGGGGCCATATAGGACACCTAGTGCACAAAGCTACTGTATCAACTCAGGGAAGCAGCAAAAATGCAGAGACAAAGGAACAGATCACAAACAAAAGAAATGGAGGAAAACAAACAACTAGGACATAGAGTTCAAAACCATGGTTATAAGGTTTTTCAAGAATTTCCTAGAAAAGATGGATAAATTTGGCAAGACCCTCGAGGATATGAAAAAGGACCAACTAGAAATTAAACCTACACTAAATGAAATAAAAAATATTATACTAACAGCAGACTAGTGGAACACAAAAATCAAGTCAAAGATTTGAAATACAAAGAAGCAGAAAACACTCAACTGGAAAAACAAAAAGAAAAAAGAATCCAAAAATGTGAAGATAATGTAAGGAGCCTCTGGGACAACTTCAAGTGTACCAACATCAGAGAAGAGAGAGAGCAAGATACTGAAAACCTACTTGAAGAAATAATGAATGAAAACTTCCCCCACCTGGTGAAAGAAATAGACTTACAAGTCCAGAAAGCACACAGAACCCACCAAAAAGAAAAGGAATCCAAAAAGGACCACACAAAGACACATCATAATTAAAATATACCAAAAGCAAAAGACAAAGAGAGAATATTAAAAGCAGCAAGAGAAAAACAGTTAATTACCTACAAGGGAGCACCCAGACGACTGTCAGCTGATTTCTCAATAGAAACTATGCAGACCAGACAGAAGTGGTAAGAAATATTCAAAGTGATGAATAGCAAGAACCTACAACCAAGATGACTCTACCCAGCAAAGCTATCATTCAGAATTGAAGGGCAGATAAAGAGCTTCACAGATAAGAAAAAACTAAAGGAATTCATCACCAACAAACCAGTATTATATGAAATGCTGAAAGATATTCTTTAAGAAGAGGAAGAAAAAAAATGTAAAGATAAAAATTATGAACAACTAATACATATCTATCAATAAGTGAATCTAAAAATCAAGTGAATTGAAAATCTGATGAACAGAATAAACTGGTGAATATAAAGAATAAGAGGCATAGAAAGGGAATGGACTGCCAATTCTCAGGGGAAAGTGGTGAGGGGGGTGTGGGAAGAGACTGGACAAAAATCGTACACCTATGAATGAGGACAATGGGGAAGGGGTAAAAGCAGAGCGTGGGGTGGGAACCGGGTGGAGGGGTACTATGTGGGGGGGAGGAACAATTGTAATAATCTGAACAATAAAGATTTATTAAATTTTAAAAAATTGCTGGAAAAAGAAAATCAGTCTCTGAGTATAACTTTGCCATCCATTCAAAATGAAAGGAAAACAATATGTTGGTTGGTGGAAATGGGATTCTTGCAGTGTTGAGAGAAAAAGCGTTTTTGGGGACCATGCATAGAAAGATGAGGTGTAATGGTAAGATTTATTGAAGTTGAAATAAAATTATGCCCCCTTCTCCCCAGATTCCAAATATCTCATCTACAGCCAGATAATTCAGCTCCATCCTGCTGTGGAAGAAGTCCAGTCTTGTGTTCATCAAGCCCAGAAGTGCCAAGGTCCAAAAATTCTGTGCCATCAGTTAAGTCCATTCCAAAGCTTAATGAAGTTCAGTCCCTTTCCCCATCTGGCTAACTTAGTCTCTGTTACTGGCTACACTCCCATCTGCACTCCTGAATCCAGGCCCATGCTTAAGCCATGCTTAGAACACATGTTTGTGTCCATGTGTTACCTGGCCCACTGAATGCCAGGCCCACATGGCTCCTACAGAGAGAGAATGGACAAACCAACAAATGCTACCCAGACAGAGGCTTTTATAAGATTTAATTATATTATCTCAGGCTTTCAAACTGACAAATCCTTACATGGGCTGGTGAGAGCCTTCTTCCTAACCAATCCATTTCCTAGATCTGCCAGAATTCTATGTTCCTTATCCAATTCATCCTTTCTCCAGATTAGACACCTCCCCCTTAGGGCTGCCATCTTGGCTCCTACTGTGCATGCCTCAAAGTAAAAGGCCCTTTCCCTATGCTATCTTGGCTTTTCCTGGGCATGTGCCCAGCAGGGGAATTTCCCTGCTTTCCCCAGCCCCCATTATCCCAATACCAGGCTGAGGAGATTAAGTCCTTTTTCTGGAGGATGCTGTGGTCCCCTGGAGAGCCTATGAATGTGGATGCTTCCTAGTGAATAAGGCTAAATATCTAATTCACGTACCTAGTTTATTAGGCTTAATGATTTCCTTTGTCCCTTCCTTTATTTATAACTAGCTGCCTACAGTAACAAATGCTCAAGTTAAAATCTCTAAAGATTTTAGGAAATACAGTATTTTATGTTCTTCTGACCTCAACTATATTATTAATATTTTCCCTATAACTTCCTTGACTTGAAGAGGCTTTTCCCCCTTTACTTACGTGCATTAAGTAAATTATAAGATTAAAGCCATGCATGGAAATACATTTAAGTGGTCAGTGAAGCAAGTAAAATATGATATATTTAAATAAGTCATATCCTAAAATCTATAGTAATAATGAACAATCTAATAGCACTTTATTTTTATTTATTTTACTTAATTTGTCTCTGACAACAGCTTGGGAAAACAGGTGTGATTATTCTTCCATTTATAGAGAAGAGAATTTTAGAAGAAATTCTAAATAGCATACAATTGAAAGAGTTTGAACCAGGCCTTGAACTGCTTCTCTTTGTAATTACAAACATATTCTCCTTGCCATAATAACTATATGTTTGTCTACACACACACACATACACACACACACACACACATTCTAAAGAATAATATAAATGAAGCCACTTAAAAATGGAGCCAGAACTTCCATGCTATTGAAATGGTCTTACATGCCTTATGCTTTAAATCTTCAGAATATTAAAAAAGAGCAAAATGACCTTTGGATTTGGCCTAATCAACCTTGGGCCCCAAAAAACTGGGTGCAAAAAAAGAAAGCAGATATGATGACTACTGAACTGATGACTATGGAACTGAAATTAAGAACACTTTAGAATTAACCACGCTATGTTATGGTATCTGTACCAGCAGCAGTGCCTTCCTTCTATTGATGAAATTGTCCCCTTTCCCTTCTCATATATAACCATTGCCTTTGTCTCCTCCTTGGAACATTGGCTTCTGTCCAAATTAATAATTTCTGAATAACTATTCTTGATCTCAAACAAATGCTTGTTTTCCTCTCACTTTGAAAGGTCTTTTCATTCTGAGCTTAATAACATAACCAACATATTTACCAATTTAAATTTTTACATTCCTTTTATTTAAAAAGAAATATTGCTGAGAATTTATTATACAAACTTGAAATTAACATTTAAGATAACTTATTTTTCAGAAAGTTTAAGAACATCTGCTGAGAAGTTCATACATATGATTCAGAATTTTAAGTCAATGTTTGAGTCATCATTGTTAGGTCTGACCAAATAATTGAATTGATACCTCCTCCCCTGGGAACTGACCTTTAGGCCACTTCACAATGGGCATTCCACTTGTCTAGACCACAATCCACTTGATAAGATCATTGTCTTTCCCCTCTGGACTTCCCAGAATCCAGACCTACAAAGAAAAAATTCTCTGCCCAGAAAAGGGCCACCAAAAGTCCTTTAAAAGCAACTGACTCCCGTCACTGGGTGCTGGAGCCATTCAGGCTCAGCCACCTGGTATGTGGATGATCAAATAAATTCACAATCCCTCACCATTCTGACTTCATGTGTTCTTCTCTTGGTGACCTAAAATTGGGACCCTCACTGCTAAAATTGGGACCCTCAAAGTTTACCTTAAAAACACAGCCTTTTATTTATCTTTCCTCTCCTATTTTTCTAGTTTAGAAGAAATTTATCTGAAGAAAAATCAAGCAGTGTTGATATAAAGCCAAACAGATCACATACAGAGAAAATTGAGAAGGTGAGATACAAATATTTGTTTCTTTCCTTCAGGAATTCAAAGGCAGCACACTAGTAAATGATTTGATAAGGCTAAGCTTCTAATTTTATATTGATTTAGGGGAAATTAATTATTTTGGACTTTTTATTGCTGTGAAATTCAATAACAACCTTATGATGTATGCTTTATGGCAACAATTTTCAAACTGTGAGCCACGACACTTTAGTGGGTCATGAAATCAATATGACAGATGTGGTCAGCTTAAAAAATGACAAAATAAAAAATGTGTGAGTGCATTGCATGAAATAAAGGAGAGACTTTCAATTGTGGATGTTTGGTTGTATCTCTGTGAATGTGCTTTCTGGGTTCTACTGTGAAATGAATTCCCTTCTGTGCATGGAGGTCCCAAATGCTGAATCCCTGTTTTATGGTGAGGGTAACTCACTCCCACTTGTGCTGCATACACTTTGTTGTTGTCCCAGTCCCAATTCACATTTCAGCTCTAATCACCAAGCTATTGAGAACTTGAGTTAGAGTGTATCTGATTTAAATGTGTTTGACTTCCTTTGTCATCAATACATTTAGCTGTGCTAAGCAAGAAATTTCCTGATTCAGAGTTCTGGCTGAGGTTGTTTTAGTGATAGTGTATGGGCAGATGCTTGGAGGAGTCACGGGAATAAAGAAGGGGAAAAGAAATAAACAGACAAAACCACACATAGATACAGAGTCAGAAACCACCACACAAAAAACATAATTTAGAGCTTTTAAATTATTAGAAGAAAAAAACTAACAGAAAAAAACAATATTTGCTAAAAGAGAATATAAATTAAATATATTTTCAACAGGCAACACATTTATTTCCATGTGAAACTTTGAACTGGTTGTTTCAATACTTTTGTTTTTTAGAGACTAGCACAAATAAAATAAAATTCCAGCAGCATTGTTTTGGCATATTTATTTTATCAAGGTAAGGAACAAAATTAAATAGTTGCCACCCTTTATTGACATCTTTTGAATATATAAAGGACATTTAACAATGGAAGAGTACAAATTACAAAAAAAATTATTTTATTAAGAATTCACTACATTATTCTTTATTTGCATTTTACCAAACACTGAAGAAAACTTGAGTTTCATTCAGTAAAGACTGTTTAAATTTCTTTCCAATATTATGAAAAGGGAGTGTCTGCTAGTCTGCCAATATATCTCTGTTTCTGTTCAGAAGAGGAAACATAAGACTTTGAAATGTGTGAAAATGCTAAATGAAAGGTATACATTAACTGACTTTGTAGCATTTGAAAGATAGGCTAGTTCTCAAGTAGATTAATATTTAAAAAAAGAGAGAGTGGGGGAAAGAGAGGAAGAGGTAAAAAACAGAGTGATGGCTGTCTGTTTGATTTTCTTTACTATGGTGCTCTATTCTATTTTTCAACTGAGTGCCAAAGCATTTCCCTGTATTTCTCTGATTTTTTACCCTAGTTTCATTAAAATTCTAGACTGTTAAAATGATTTATATGGCAGAAGGCAGATAAAAAATCTCCTTCATAACATATATTGTGTCCTATTAACTCACTTATAAATTTGTCTGTCATCATCTCAAGATAACTGACATAATTAAGATTGCTGTCTCAAGACTTTGAAAACTACTTTTTTCTAAAATAATGTGATAGTTTTGAATAGCACCCTCACATAACGCTGAAGAAAATACTAGAATTAGGTATTTTAGATTATTATTTGCTTTGGTATATTTAATCATTCAAACCATTTGCTCTAGTCTGTCTTTTTTCTTCAAATTCTTTGTGGAATTAATATCTATTACAGAGTTTTACATATTTTTCTTTCACCTTTTAATTTGGAAGAATATATATATAAAGCCCAGTGATCAGAACAATGGAATGACCAGAATGACTGGTGGCTATGATGCACACTGTCACAGCCAACCAGCCTGATCCGGGCCTCGATTGGACTCCCCGACCCTTAATTGGCCCCCAACACCCTGATCAGGGGTGGGGCCAGACCCCACACCTGCCCATGGCTCCTCTTCCTGGCTGGCCCAGCCTGATGGTCTCCCATCGGGGCAAGATGGCTGGACCCCACCCATGCACGAATTTGTGCACCAGGCCTCTATAAAAAACTAATAAAAATGCATTTCACATTAAATGATTTTTATTAGAAACAGTATATAAAACACTCAGCAAGAACATGTCAGCAGTAGCACTGTGATTCTTCAAAACCTTCCCTTAAATTATTGGCTTCTTTGGAAAATCAATGAGGGGAATTATTTCACTAGTATTGTGGTTTTCAGCAATATCACAACTGTATTCTCTCTGAACATTGCACGCCCGCCACATGAATTCCAAAAACTGTGCAACTGCCCAAATAGTGTGGCATGGTCCTTGCCAATCTTATTCTGATGTTGATGGACCCACCCTGAATTCTGATATGTCCTTGTTCCAGTACTCACTGTCTCTGAGACCACAGATGCTCATCACATGAGTGGATAAGCATCTTTTCCTAGAGATGTATCTATTTTCTTTCAGTCACTGAAGGAGTTGAGGGTGGAAAAGTTGGTGCTGCAGATGTTTCAATGTAACTATCATCCTAAGAAAAAAGGGCCCTAGACTTTCAGCAGTTGTTCAACATCTAGCTCAGTTATTGGCAATTGTCACTGTCACATTGTTCTTACATTGTCAGTGATAAATTAGAAAGCAAGCCACAGGAGGCTAAGCAAAGTTTATTTGTCCATTAAGCTTTAAAAGTGACTCTCCCCCCCCCCCTACTGGTGGAAAGGTAGACTGGTATAGCCATTATGGAAAACAGTTTGATGGTTCCTCATAAACTAAAAATAGAGTTACCATGTCACCTAGGTATCTACCTGAAAAACTTACTGAAAAATCCTCTTCATTACTTTCATCAGGTTGACTAATGTTTCTAACTAAATATTTTTTTAAATTTAGCAATATTAATAATAAAAATGGCTGAAACTGGTTTGGCTCAGTGGATAGAGCATCAGTCTGTGGACTGAAAGGTACCAGGTTCGATTCCGGTCAAGGGCATGTACCATGGTTGTAGGCACATCCCCAGTAAGGGGCGTGCAAGAGGCAGCTGATCGATGTCTCTCTCTCATCTATGTTTTTAACTCTCTATCCCTCTCCCTTCTTCTCTGTAAAAAATCAATAAAATATATTAAAAAATAATAAAAATGCTTTGTTAATTTATTGATTTATCTACCAAAAATACTGAGGGCCTGTATTCACCAGACTTTAAGATGGTCCTGGAGATACACATGTGAATAAGTAGTAGTGCCTTACTCAGGGCTAGTAATTTTAGTGATAGAGATGAATATTAGACTTTTAAGAGCATTGGAATGATGACATAAACTAAGCAAGGAGATTCAAATATCAAGAAAGTTTATTTTACTTTTGAAATTTCCTGAAATTGCTTTCCTTTGCTAATTGTCAGTTTTGATCTTACTCAGTTTTTTTCAAAGTAGATTAAAGTGTCTACATTAAATGTGAGGAGTTACTGATCTCAACAACAGCAGAAAAATCTCATCCTGTGCAAAATGTAGTGGAAATATAATGCTGGCCTAGGAGCAGTTACCAACCCCTTTCTATGCCAAGTTACTGTCTTAAAAGACAGAAATAATATTCCTAATTCTTGAAATTCTTGTAAGATCAAATGAAATATTATGTAAAAATGCTACATACTATACTGAAAAGTCTTAATTTAAGACTATTAAACAAGATTATAAAATATTAGAAAATAGAGAATTTAGCTTGTGAAATTTTATCACTGAAGGAAATAGTTTTGACTGCTGTAATTTTCTTTTTACATGAAAAATAAGCAGTGTTTGAATTTTAGGATTTCAGCATTAATGTCACCTGTTCAAAAATCTCTGCCCTATCCATTTTATCTGATATGGAAAAATTTCCTAATTTTTCTGTACATTTACAGTTTATAGTCAAGCGGAAGGACTGTTCTTTCAGTACATTATCATTGCAAAACTTTATGATATTGTGGAAGGAACAGTGGACAAATGAATGGATTGGTGTTATTTTGCCTGATTTTTGGTTTAGTCTTCTGGAAAAAATAGGAATAATAATTATTCTATTTACTTTGTTAATTATGTGGACAATGAGGAGAAATATATTTGCCAACAATATATTCTGGGTCCAAATTATAACCAGAGTTTAGCAGCGATTTTTTAGAGAGGCCTCTCATGCACATTGCATGTCAGGGAAAAGGTGCAGGCTGAGCTGCCAAGTCTCCTCCATGGGGTTCCTGCCTGCTGAGCTGAACCTTATAAAGGTCTCGGAATCGTATTTAGACCAATGGTCTGTGACCTGCCACATCTAATTGGAGCTACACAGCTATACTCTCATTTGCGTATTTACCAACTAATCAGGATGGCTCCACAGTGACCAATCAGAATACACGACTCTCATCAAACAGGACAATATTACTTGGACTAGTCAAATTGTAAAAATTGGATTCCTTGTTAGCAAAAAATGGACCAGCAAGAGACTATGATGGGCATTTTATAAATAAGTCTCTCCTTTATCTTGAGGGAGCCTACCTCAGGTTTCCACCTAAGGCTGTGTATTCCCAGTTTGCAAACTATTTACCTGTATAAAGATTCTCCTTTTATTGCACCCCAGATTGGCTTGGGTTGGTGGCAGTAACATTTTGCTGACAGTAGTTGGGAAAAATAACTGAGCAAAGCTTGAAATGTCAAATAGTATAAGACATTGTTTTTGGACTTGGACTGACAGGGCATACTGTATGTTTTACCGATAGAGTTAAAATTGTGCTAAGTGCAACTTTTCTGAAATGTGGAAGGACTTTTAATAGAAGTTGCATTGGCATTTCCTTTATGTGAGTTATTTATTTGTGCAGAAATAATAGCCATGATTTTCATCGCCTTTTCATGAGTCCCAAGAGATAAGCGCCTTCGTGGGAAGCTCATAGATATGTCTGCCTGAGTACAGACCTACTACCAAAGAAGCTACAATGTAGCCATCTACCAGCAAGATCAGAAAATGTTGAAAATAAAAATGATCATATGTAGAGTTATGTAGCTGTATTTTTTTTTAAAAAATTTTATATGTATTGTTTAAAGTATTACAGATGTCCTTTGCTGTCCCCTGATTGACCTCCCTCCCCAGTCCTGTTCCTACCTCACTACTGTTTGTATCCATGTATTTCTTGATATAAAACAACTAGAAGCCTTATGCATGAAGATTCCTGCTAGAATGGGTCTTCCTTTCCCAGGTTGCTGGCACCGCCTTTTCACTCCGGGCCAGCCCTGGAGCCACTTCTTTCCACTCCTGCCCTGCCTTCTCATCTTGTCCAGAGGCCCTGAGATGATGTAAAAAATATTTCTCTCTTTCTCGAGTCTAGCGTGGCTAGAGAGGGGGTCTAGTTCCTGAGTAGAGGAGCTGGGGATTGAGAAATAAAAGAAAGAGACAAACACAAAATGGGAGGAAAAAGCTGGGAACCAGGTGGGGCCCCTGATCTCCTCTGCTGGAGAGACAGTGATCCAGAGCCTATGAAGTGTGTTTATTTTATACCCCCAAATACCAGGAAGTTTCACCAAAAGTCAAGACAAAGGAGAGATTATTTGCATTCTTGAGTAGGCCCAAGCTTTCCTGGTGCTTGACGGGATTTACATATCAAAATCCACTACCTGACACCTGGGCTGAAATGAAGGTCAAGCTGATAACATCCTTGCTTTTTTGGCAAACCATGTTCCCAGGGTATGGCTTTGCCTGTTGCCTTGGGTTCAGCTGACAATTTAAAGAAATGCCATGTGCCTTTCCAGGCACTCTCTACACTGAGAGACTGGAGGTGGGGCAGAATGCCTGCATCCTGTCCATGTCTGGTTACTCAGCACCTGTGTGTGCTAATTAACCACCATCTTTGTTGGGTTAATTTGCATATCACCTCTGATCGGCTGATGGGTGTAGCAGAGGTACAGTCAATTTACATGTTTGTCTATTATTAGGTAAGATTGCATAATGGGTGTTAAGAGAAGCATGATAATCTACTTGAATGTGATCTCACAGAATAAATAAAGCATTGAATGGCTGAGCCCTTTGAAATGTAAACCAAACAATTTCTCTTTTCAAAGCAGGTGGTGGATCCTCATTACATATTAGTTTCATAGGGTTCCATAATAGAATACTAAACTAGCTTTTAATCCTACCTTTACTAGAAACTTGCTTTAAATTATTTATTGTATTTTAAAATAATTATGTGAAATTTTTAATTTGTTCATTCTTGGTCTTATTCTTACTATCCATCATGCTCAGGATAGTGTCAGGTACTTAGGAAGAATATTTTTATTACCTGTTGAGTGATTGAATGAAAAAATGAACTCATAACTCAGAATCTCACCTATGGCAGGTTTAACAGTCTTTGTGTCACAGCATTTATTTTGTATACAGATCTCCTATTTCTTATGTTTTTGAGAAAAGAGGTGATAATCTATTCATCCTGTATTTCTGTGCTGCTCTTAATATTGTGTTTTGTGCTTAGTAAAAACCCTAATAAATTGTTGTTGCACATAGGAATATAAACACATTTTTTGGGGGCCTAGTAGTTAATTTGGGCCTTCCGCTTGGCATATAAATATATAAAAAGTGATAAAATATAAATAAAGTACATTTAATCTTTATTCCTTTGAAAAAGACTCTTCTAAGCAAAATTCAAGTAAAAATGGATTGTATTATTATTACTTTGAACCTTAATTATAATTTTAATAAATTTAAAGCTTTTTATAAATACTTCAGTTCTAAACACTCTAGCTTAAAATCACTTATCATTAAGTTTATTTACAATATACAGTTTATTAATTTTTAAGAAAAAAAAACCAAATTCAGAATTTAGAAATAAATAATTTACAAACAAGCTATTTACAGAGAATGAAAGGATAATCTAAGACTTAAATTATCTTAGGTATTGTGCATAGCATGTTTTGATTTTCCATATCTCTTCTTAGCTTTCTCCAAGAGTCTAATTTCTGTTTCACATGTTCCCACACTGTCATTTGGAACTTATTGAGCAGGAATGATAACAAAGAACAATTGTTGAAAGGAATGATAATAAAGGACAATCAAACATTTATTTCACTCTATGTAATTATCAGCTTAAATATAAATCGTTTTCTTTTTACAAGCATGTTATTCAACGGACAGTTTAATGATCATATTTTTTTCAATGGTATATATTTTCAGTTGATAATATAAATAACTTTAAAAAGCATATATAATTCTTAGTTTGATGACAATGTCTTTTTCATCATGATATTATGGCATAAAATACTTAAAGAAAAGATCAACAATTCAAAATTATGTTAAATGACAACATGGTGAAAGAAGCTACATTTTACTTCTCAAGGTCTCCGAAAAGCATTGTGACATATCAGGAAAGTAAGAATAATAGCTCTAATGACTAACAAGGGAGCTTTATATAAATGACAAGGGGCAAAAGAACTTTTATAATGAGAAAAATTAAAAAAAAAATTGTAGTGTTTAAATGTGAGTATACACTGAGTGGCCAGATTATTATGATCTCTGAACACATAATAATCTGGTCATTCAGTGTATATCCTATATAATAAAAGGCTAATATTCAAATTATTCCCTCTACTAGAAGTTCGACCAGCAGGCAGGCCGGCCAACTGTCCCTGTTCTCTAGGTGAGCAAACTTTAAATCCTGCCCCAGTCTTTGATATAAAGCCCAGTTGTTAAGCAAAGAGAGTTTTCTCTCTTCCTGAACCTACTTTGGCCACTTCCTTATTCTTTAACTTTTTTTTTTCTTTTTCTCTGGAATATGGTAGATTTCAGTGTATTCTTTGGAGAACTTTGAGTATCAGCATTTTACATGGTAAAAAATGATAAATTACCTTGTTAAGTGACCTCCTTTTTGATAAATTAACTCCTGTTAGTAAGTAAACAATGAGTCATTTATTTTCTTTTGAAGCCATTGTGATAGCCAAAAACCCAAGGAGCCTAATGTCATCTAGCCATCAATTTCAAAGGTTGTGAAAGAGTGGTGAGAGGAAACACCAGGCAATTTGACTTATCAAATAGCCACAACAGTGCGGTTTCTTGGCTTTACTTCAACTCTCAAATTTGTTTTTCTTAAAATTAGAAAATTGTTCAGAAAACCTAAATATATTTTATTCCTATTTATGCATTAACTCTAAAGAAGTTGTATTTTTATGTAATGGATATTTCTATATAATTTCTATGAAAAGGGCATTTCAATTATGATTACTTTTTCCACAGTTTTGTTGCACTGATTTTATTTCTGGGTTCCTTAACTTTCTATTCATCAGGACATCTGGTTTATTTCCTTTTATCTTTGACCATCCTTCAATCCTACAATTTTTTTTGTCAATACAGCAGGCACATGATTCTTAAAACATAAGAAAGATCATATCACTCCTCTACTAAAACCCCACAGTGTTCCCTTAAGAAGGTTTCCAAGCCCCTATTGTTTTTAATATTATTATTATTATTTTTTAGATTCTCAACACATGTTTATTGAGTGACCAGTAAAAAGTTTCTGCTGTCCTTAAGGTTGAATTAATCTCTTTTTTTAATTAA
Source organism: Lasiurus cinereus (assembly GCA_011751065.1). Classification (NCBI taxonomy): domain Eukaryota; kingdom Metazoa; phylum Chordata; class Mammalia; order Chiroptera; family Vespertilionidae; genus Lasiurus; species Lasiurus cinereus. Next base: position 15,197,966 of record JAAGEH010002534.1, on the reverse strand, counting down.
ATCTTTATTATTCAGATTACTACATTTGTTTCTCTTTTTTCCCTTCCATAGGTTCCCTCCACCCAGCTCCCACCCCTCCCTCTACCCTTACCTCCACCCCATTGATGAGTCCATAGGTGTGATTTTTGTCCAGTCATTCCCTGTACACCCCTCACCACTTCCCCCCTGAGAATTATCAGTCCACTCCCTTTCTGTGCTCCTGATTCTATTATATTCACCAGTTTATTCTGTTGATCAAATTTTTAATTCACTTAATTTTTAGATTCACTTGTTGATAGATATGTATTTGTTCATAATTTTTTTTATCTTTTACCTTTTTCTTCTTCCTCTTTTAAAAGAGTACCTTTCAGCATTTCATATAATACTGGTTTGGAGTTGCTGAACTCCTTTAGCTTTTTCTTATCTGTGAAGCTCTTTATCTGCCCTTCAATTCTGAATGATAGCCTTGCTGGATAGAGTATTCTTGGTTGTAGGTTCTTGCTATTCATCACGTTGAATATTTTATGCCACTCCCGTCTGGCCTGCATCGTTTCTGTTGAGAAATCAGCTGATAGTCGTATGGGTGCGCCCTTGTAGGTAATCAATTGTTTTTCTCTTACTGCTTTTAATATTCTCTCTTTGTCTTTTGCTTTTGGTATTTTAATTATGATGTGTCTTGGTGTACTCCTCTTTGGATTCCTTTTATATGGGGTTCTGTGTACTTTCTGGACTTGTAAGTCTATTTCTTTCACCAGATGTGGGAAGTTTTCAGTCATTATTTCTTTAAGTAGGTTTTCAGTATCTTGCTCTCTCTCTTCTTCTGGCACCCCCACAATTCTGATGTTGGTACGCTTGAGGTTGTCCCAGAGGCTCCTTACATTATCTTCACATTTTTGGATTATTTTCTCTTCTTGCTTTTCCAGTTGAGTGTTTTCTGAGTCTTTATATTTCTAGTTTTTAACTTGATTCTTGCCTTCCACTAGTCTGCTGTTAGGTTTCTGTATAATATTTTTTATTTCTATTTGGTCCTTTATCATCTCTAGTTGGTCCTTTACCATCTCTAGTTGGATCTTTTGCATCTCTAGTTGGTCCTTTTTCATCTCCTCTTGGGACTCGCTAAATTTATCCATCTTTTCTAGGATATTCTTGAAAAACCTTATAAGCGTGGTTTTGAACTCTATATCCAGTCATTTGTTTCCCTCCATTTCTTTTGTTTGTGATCCCTTCCCTTGTCTTGGCATTTTCACTATGCTGGGAGAACTTCTGTGTTAGATTCAGCCTTATGATACCAGACTTGCAAAACTGCAGAAGCCTCTCTGTTGAGCTTGGGAGGGGTGGAGTCTCAGGGCTTAAGGGAGACCACCTTGCCTTGCAGTCAGCCCCACCCTCCATGGCCCCCGAGTCTCACGTGACTGGGTAATCACTGGAATGGTCCCTGTGTGCATGCGCTCACTCTCGCAGTGCCTCTAGACCTCTGCCTTTCCAGCTCCCCTGTGCTCCAGGACCACATGAGTCTGGGTCCCCAGGGTTTCGCTCGAAACTGGGGTTTAGTGGAGTTAGAAGTGGCACAGTTGGCAGGGTCTGTCTCCCACCTAGTCCTGAAAGCCAGCGGCATAATCAGCAGTTGGTCCTCTGCACACAATGCCTTGCGCGCCACCAGCCTTCTGATCTTTTGTGACTCCCCTAAATTTCCGTGCACTTCTCCCCCTTCACAGTCCAAACTTCTCCCATATGAGTTTTGGCTGGATCTGTGGTTTAGTGTTGTAGGATAAGGGGTTCAATGCCTTTGAGAGTCTCAGTCTCTTTCCTGCCAGAGAAAGCCAGCCAGCCAGGTTCGCCATCACTTGCTCTCTCCACGGTAGCGCGTCTCCGTACCTCAGCTTTTTGCAGCTCCTCTGGGTCTCTGTGAGCCCCTCTCTTTCCTTCTAGTTGTAGAATTTTCACTCAGCCAACTTTCCTGTGGTTCTGGATGATGTCCGTTCTGTCTTTTAGTTGTAGTTTTGAAATTGTTGTGCGAGGCAGCAGTGTAAGTGTTTACCTATGCCTCCATCTTGGATTCTCCCTTTAATATTATTTTGATGTGGATATTTAAAATTAATTTAGCCTTTCTTTTCTGGCTGTTACATGACCCATTTCTGAAATAGCTTATGTGCTTAAAAGAATGTATATTCTGTATCTGTTGGATGCATAATTCTACATATACCTGTTAGATCAAGGTTATTGGTTGTGTTGTTTAAATCTACATCCTTCCTAATATTTTATGTGTTTGATAGATCAATTTCAGAGAGAAGCATGTGAAAATCTAAGGTGTTGTGGATTTTTAAATATGATGCTTTTATATTTATTACTGTTATATATTTTAGACCATTGTTTCTTTTATCAATGAATAAGGTCACCTTTTCTCCCTATTAATATTTTTGATCTTTTATTAATATCTCTATCAAAACATTATCTTGATGAATATTTGACTGGTCTTCACTTCCCCTATCATTTTCCATTAACATATCTATATCATTGTGTTTTTTTTAAATATGTTTATTGATATTTAAAGAGAAAGGAAGGGAGAGGGATAGAGAGATAGAAACATTGATGAGAGAGGAACATTATTGATTGACTGCCTCCTGCATGCCCCCCTATTGGAGATGGAGCCCACAACCCAGGCATGTGCCCTGGCCAGGGATTGAACCAACAGCTTCTTGGTTCTTGTGTAGCTGCTCAACTGCTAACCCACACCAGCCAGCGTCATTGTGTTTTAAACCTACCTTTGGTATATACAGTGATATTCCAATCTCAGAATTCCAATCTCTACTTTAATAATTAAGTTGAATTGATTTTTATTGAGTTTAATTGTTAATGTGTTTGATTATAATTCCATCATTTTATAAAATGTTTTTTCTAAAATTTTATTAATTGTTGTTGTTTCCCATCTTTTGCTTTTTGTGAATTGCTCTCCTTCACCCCATACATATGATTTTGAGGTTTAAACAACCTATATCTATATAGTCTGTTATCTGCTTATACATTTAATTGAACAATATCTAAATTTAATCAATATCTCAATCTTCCTACTGATTTTATTTGCTTATTTACTTAAATATTTTAATAATACTTATTTTAATCTCATTTTCAGGTTACCCTACTATTATGAGTGTGAGAGTTCTTGTGTTTTGAAGCTACGGACTTTGTCATAGTATGTTTCTCCCTCTTGTTATTTAAAAAATTTAATTGTATGTTCTTCAGTGAATACCGTCAACCTGTAGGAGTCCTGTGACTTAGGTGGTGGAAGCCACAATCTCTCCTCCAAGTTTATTCCTGTAACACCCCCAGAAGTTTTAATAGTTCTTGACCATTTTTTTTTCTTGACATAGGTTTTTCTACCTTATGAGTAAGTGTCACTTTGGGTTCTACATTTTTTGCAGTGTACTAGTAGATATTCTTTTTTAATTCATAGCCCATAATATGTGACATCTGTGTTACATTTTCATAACAATGTACATATTTTTTCTAGTTCTCTAACTCTAGTTTTCTTGTCACAGAAGATATCACTTCTTTCTGGTTCCTGAATTTGTGCATAAATTCTGCCTTCTAGGACCTATCTTTTTACCTTATGTGAGGTCTGTAGTATTGGATCTCATCCTTTCTTTAAAAAAAAAAGAAAATATTTTATTGATTTTTTTACAGAGATGAAGGGAGAGGGATAGAGTTAGAAACATCGATGAGAGAGAAACATCGATCAGCTGTCACCTGCACATTCCCTCCTGGGGATGTGTCCACAACCAAGGTACATACCTTTAATCAGAATTGAACCTGGGACCCTTCAGTCTGCAAGCCGACCGGTTAGGGCTCTCATCCTTTCTTATTCATGAAAACCTCAGCCTCTATTTTTTAAAAAATTTCTTTATTGATTAAGGTGTTACATATGTGTCCTTATTCCCCCATTATCCCCCTTCCCTCCACTCATGCCCTGTCCCTGCTGCTGTCTGTGTCCATTGATTAGGCTTATATGCGTGCCTACAAGTCCTTTGGTTGATCTCTCCCCCTTATCCCCATCTCAGCCTCTATTTATAATGTGGCACTGAAATCCTGTGCATATAACTTTATGTAATTTGGTATGCACATGTGTTTGTTTGTATCTCTATTATCATCTACCTATCTATCATCATCATCTATCATATATCTATCAAATGTGGATATTGATCATTGTTAGAATTTTGTCCTTATATGTACTTATGTATATATTTTGTAAGCACAACTACAAATCCTGACTTCCTTATTCTTGCCTCAAATAATTTTATTTTTTAGTATACATTTAAATGCTTCTTTATCTCATTCAGTGTTTTGGAGGCAACCTATTTTAACTTTTGTTTCTGAATTTTATTTAAAGATTCTTATTATTATTTATAGGGGATATTGTTGCCTATGAATGTGGCTGGTTTTTAAATTTAAGGTTATGAGAATTCTGGTGAGCCCTAGTTGATTAGGAAGAGTGCACACACACACACACACACACACACACACACACACACAGTGTAAGATTAAATAAAGTTCCAAATTTAATTAGATAAAGATGTAAATCCTTATTGAAGTCAGTAAGTTTACACTGAGCAGGAACTCATGGGACAAATCTCAGGTGAGCTTCCCTGATTCATAGAACAGCGACAGTGAGTTAAAACTGCCATATCTGAGGTGATCAGTTCTTAACCCTTTATATGCCCCATCCAGAATGCTGTACACTAAAAAACCAGGCATGTCTATTTCAGGGGATTTTCACACATTGGGTTTTTCTTGTTCTTAAGCCAAGCTTAGTGTTGGCATGGCCACTTGCTGCCACATTAGAATCTGTGCACGAGTGTTCTGAAAAATTTCTGAACCTTCAGCTTGCCATTGTCTTGCAAAACCTGTGTCTCCACAGATCAATGCTAATCTGATTTGATTATGATTTTATCTGGATAGTTCTGATAATGAGCATTTGATTGTCTAGGCCGAATGAGGTGCTGGGAAACAGTGCAAGAAGTGTCATTCTGTTTTGGGAGTTCATGAGTTCCCATGATTGTGTGTTTTTCTCAACTTTGTTTGTTTTTGTTGGTGGTATTATTGTTGTTAGTGTCCTACAAACATTTACTAAGATATCAGCATTGATAAACAATTAAATCTAGATGATGGCTAGTATTAGACCTACTATTTTGCAATCATCATATGCTCAACTCATGCTGCTCGATGTAAAACGTTACACCTGAAGGGAGACATGGACTGGTGTTTACTCAGAAATGACCAGGGTGTGGGGGATATTTGAAAACATGTTATGTGAAAAACTGAAGAAAGGGTTGAAGAAATAGAGTTTCTCATAATGAAGTTGGGAAGACTTGTATGCCACAATCCCTTCCTTCCTTTTTCTTATAACAGAATGGCAATCAGAGGAAAAGGTCTGACATTCTGCATTTCTATCATTGTGACTATCATAGTAACTATTTTACCCGAGCCATGCACATGGCTCTAGTTCAGTTACTGGAGGCTCACAGGCTCTCCATAGCTATAGTAGGAATAAGCCCCTCCACTGTTTATTATTTACCAAATACCAATGTCAAAGGCTGGCTCCAGTCTTGTTTACACAGAGGGATGCTGAGGCTTCCATTATAAAAGGGAGAAGGCACTTCACATTTGTTTCTGGTCAAATCTAAACGTGAATAGTCTTTAATTTATTTATTTACCAAGGAATAAATTACCACTTTTTACAATGAAAAGAAACTCTTTCCATCTGTCTATTTTGAAAATTGTGCTATGCCACGCATGGGGCTTTTGTGAGCCACATATAGAGTCACATTTCTTTCTACTAACTGAAACAAGCTTGTAGAAAGTTAACCATCAGAAAGTTAAATATGTATTATGGGTTCTACAAATGGAAAATATGAACGTAAATTAGTTTTTCATTTTCTTGAAAATATGGTTTATCTGTAAAATGGTAGGACACCAATATAAAAATGATTTTGGTGCATGATAAATTCACAGCTCTCTACAATTTGGGGAAAGAAGGAATAAAAAAATTGAAACTCTGGCCTGTTATCAAATTTAAATCGTTACCAGACAAGATCAGGCTAAAGCCCAAATACTGTGGTTTTGAACTATCTGAATCTATTCCAAATTACTCTTGGACAACATCAGACAGGTTTAAATTCATTGATCTTATATAAGAAATGACTCGTTGCTTGTACTGGTTCCATCTGTTCTAAGCTGTAAGTGGACATGTCCTACTTGTGTCTGCAGCCCCAGTAAAGGTGATTCACAGGTACACATGGCATCACTTGCTGATAAAGGGTCACTGAAATTCGGTTCCAGCTTTAGTCTTTGATTTAACCCCTTTCTTAGAGAATTGAAGAAAGAAGCAGTGGGGAAAGGAAAGAATGCTTTATTCCTCCAAGTTGAAAAAAAAAGTTATTCAAATTCTTTCTTCCTCTTTTTTCCCTGAAGTATTTAAACTTTCGTAGACCATTTTATACTCTAAGGTTGACTTCAAAACATCTCTGGACACATCTTGTTTTATGTCCTCTAGGGTATGTCATTTCAGGAGAATAATGTGTATGCCAGTTGTAGTGAAGAAGATGAAGACAGGGTTTTGCTGTAAGGTGTAAAATCTGAGACACTGAAGCACTTTCTGGAATCATCTCTTTTTAATGAAAACTACTCATAGTCTCATTTTTTTTTCACTCTTTACTGCCCCTTCTCCTCTTTTCACCAGCACTTTCCAAGAAAAATTTACACAGTTAACATACTGCAAAATTATACATTCAGAAGTCCTTGATTCACAAATAATATCTGGAATGTATTGAGCACTTAGGCCACTATACAATTAACATATTGGAAACTACAAAAAAATGTGCACTCCCCCCAAGAATCACTGTATCTTATTTTGCAAATGCATTTTTAGCAAACAATTAAAAATGCCTTAAATTTTTTCTTATGAAACGATATACAGATACATGTTTCTGTTTACTGGGCATTTGATTATATCACACATAAGTTTTAATTTCTTGAAAGCCTTTAGATTGATGGATAGTATAATAGGATAAAACTTTCCCAGTTTTGAAATCTCATTTCCTTTGTTTTCCCTCTCACAATAGCAGCTTTGACTCTTTATTTCTTCTTTTTTTTTCCTATTTCTCTCTCCCTCCAGTGAACCAGGGCTTTCCAGGACACAGGATGCAGTTCTAGCTCTCCTTCCAAATGCGTGTGGGATGTGGAGGTCATATGCTCCAGCCAATGGGTTGCATGCTGACATGTGCTGTGGCAGCTTCTAGGGTATTTTTTTTTAGAGGGATGAATATAGTCTTTATCTCTCTCCCTCTGTCTTTCTCTCCTCCTCCCAGCTCTTATTTTGCTGCTAGAAGTATGGGTAGAGGCTATCTTAGACCATAAAGAAGAGGCCAACCTAGGCGTATTAGAGCAGTGGCTGGAGATACTTTTGAGGGCTGCATTGTTGCACAACTTCAGTGAGTATCAATTCACATTACAGCCTCTGTGAACATGCCTCTAGGAGCTAGGTAATAGAGCACTTTAGGAGTTTGGGACCTGGAGACTTTGTGGGCCGAGTTATTATACCAGTTCCTTTATCCCAGAATTCAGATGTGTGAGAAACAAACTTCTTTGCTATGGTCAGTGTGAATTTAGATAATAGTATTAATTGTAGCTGACTCTAATACTGTTTTATATACTCCACTGAAAATAAGTTTACAGGGTAGTTGGAAAATGATATGCATACATAAGATGACATACAACAATTATCAGGTTATGTGACAAAAGGTGTAAATATAAAATTAAATGATCACATATTAGTGGAAGCTATCATACCTTAAAAAATACAGACAAGGTGTGAATTTCCTAACAAATGACTTAAGGGCTAAAAATAAGACACGTTGGTGCTGGAAAGCAGATGAAGACACTAAAATAAAGGAATAAAATTGAACAATAATGAAACATGAAGTGGGTGATGCGTGAGAAATTGAGATGCAGATCCAGATCCAGATGATTGTAATGAGAACATGTGTAGGACTGATATTTTGCAATGCTAGATCATGAATTCAAGAGTCATTAATGTGTAGGTGTCCTCTCATTAGATAAGTTAATATCACCAGCTTATATATGATAATGATTTGTTCTTTTAATATTTTTTAATTTCCCAATATATTATTTTCTTTATTGATTAAGGTATTACATATGTGCCCTTATATGTGAATACCCTTAAATTAAGTCTTTATCATTTTTAGTACAATATCAGACTCATTTAGATTATGGAAAATATGAACCATTACTTTGAGTCATCAAAGAGATTTAATTGCAAGAGATTATTATGATGGCCTGATAATTTCCGATATTAGTTCATGGCCACATTTAAAATTTATAATTGTTGGAAAAGTTTTCCATATACTTAAGATAAATGATGTGGTTTAGACCAGTTTTTTTTTTATTTTCCTCAATATAGAGGAGGTTTGATGTTCTGTAAAAACAAAAACAATCATCATTTTAAAAGGGAATTCAACTACACAATAGTAAAAGTAACATCTTAAATTACAGAACTTTACACATCACAATACAATACAATATGTTATTTTATTTAATTTTTACACCAATCTGTGACAGGGATATTCTTAGCATCTTAAGTAGCTTAATATCACCTCTCCTGAAAGTTCCTGAATTTAGAATTAAACTCAGCTCTTATAATGTCAAATCCAAGGTTTCTGGGTGTGAATCAAGGTTTTATGATTTGTGATACCTACAAGAAGGATCCCTCTTCATGGAAAAATATAAAACATTAAAAATCCAAAATTAGATTTAGAAGTTAGTGACTATTTAGAATACATAAAAAACATAATAATAAGTAAGAATTTTAAAAAGCTAAGAAATAAACTTTTCAAAATCCATATAAAATATAATACTTTTATTAATTGCTTGACACATCCCTATAATACTTATTATCCTAACTTTTGTTGTTGTTGTGGGAATTACTCTGCTTACTCTTTGATTGGCTCTTTATATTACAATAATTTTATAATTATTTTATATAGGACAAGAAGCCAATCCATCTTCTAGAATAGTTAATAAAATTTCTTTTATTGCAGAATCTGAAAACTTTCAGCTTCACAAGTCACATTTTGGTAATGTCAGATAAATTTTTAAGATTATTCTCAAATTTGGCTAAGCTATCAACTTCCATGTTTGAACTATAAGATTTCATGGCATTTTAAGGTTACATATGCATTTACAGTTTCTATCTCTGCTAAGTCCTTGTTGTAAAGGTTTATTGCAAGTTTCATTATTTTGTTCATGTCAGTATTTTGTGTAAATGAGAAAAATGTTAAGTCTTTACCAATATATTTATAAGATTTACTCTTCTCTAATTAAAAATTTAAATAATCTGTCTATTCATTACTTCTCTTCAAAATTTGCCTCTTTGTTTTAACAAATTGGTGCTTTTAGCATGGTCCGTATTTTTGTCATAATTTACTTCTAAATGTCAGAGAAAATTATATTGCTTTTCTTGCTCATTTTAAAAAATATAAATTTTTATTGATTTCAGAAAGGAAGGGAGAGGGAGAGAGAGAGATAGAAACATCAGTGATGAAAGAGAATCATTGATTGGCTACCTCCTGCCCACTCCCCATAGGAGTTCGAGCCTGCAATCAGGACATGTGCCCTTGAGTGGAATTGAATCTGGGACTCTTCAGTCCACAGGCTGTTGCTTTATCCACTGAGCCAAATCAACTAGGGCCATTTTTTTGTTTGTTTTATATCTACTAATTTTTAATCAAAATTTACATTTTTGCTTTCATAAATAAATTTAAAGATGACTAAAACAGTTAACCTTCTTTGGCATCCAAATCAGGAATCTATAGCTGCTTAATAATACAACTGAAAACTAATACTATCTGCAGAGCTTGATCAATAAAAATGTGAAGGATTTTGTCACTGAACATTTGTTTCTTCACATTGGCTTGCTGTATCTGTAGCAATTTTGCATGCTTTTTCATCTGGAAACTTCAGATTTCATCATGCCATGATGAGTCAGATACATTTAGACATGATCCAGTATGGTGGCATGTAGAAAGTGGGTGATTTTACGCACAAGAATATTCATTGAAACAGTACTACTGGGCTTGTGCTTTATAATAACAAGGTTTCTGATAAAATTCTAGTATAATTTCCATACAGAAATAAAGTATTTGGTATGAATACATTTTTCGGTATTCTGCACTATTCAGTATATTCCTTTCCTGGTGAGGGGGAGAATTTACATTTTATCTAGGCTTTGATGAGAATGAAATCCTTCACTTGTAACTTTATATGTTCAGTGATTAGAAACCTGTTCAAAGGATAGTTTATAGCTCCATTCCTTCCTTTTTTTCCCTCCCTCCCTCCCTCCCTCCTTCCCTCCCTCCCTCCCTCCTTCCCTTCCTCCCTTTCCTTCCTCCCTCCTTCCCTCCCTCCCTTCCTTCCTTCCTTCCTTCCTTCTTTCTGCTATTCACATACCTCCAGTCATAGGCTTTTAAAAACATGTTCATGTATGGTATTGCCTCTGTCAATGGTTGGTAGGAGGACTTGTGGGAGATAGCCTATGATTAGCAATAACTTAACTACACACAGAAATCATTGCAAATATCAATGACGTACTCCAATCAGTCTAAACTAAAAGTTTCTTCAAATAATTTCTATTTAGGTGATTCTCAAAAATATCCTTGGCTACTCTACCGTCACCTGAAACGAAAGAATAAAAATGAAGAGGGAGTTGGAGTAGAAGGAGGCAGATTCTTTTTTAAAAAATCAACTAAAATATTTTCTTTAGAACATTTTGCAAACCAACATAATGTTCAGGGTTCTGAAAAGGAATGGTAAAATGAAGGATTCTGAAGTTTCAATAGCTTTGCAGCAAACCTGCCTCAATGTAGTGCTACCATTTTAAAGATGTAGACTTTGTCTCTGAAGTTGAAGGACTTGCCTTTCCCTTGGCAGAAAAAAAGAAAAGCATAAAATCAGGCTTATGTCTGAGGTTATTTTTAAATCCAGATTTCATCTGTAATTTGTCAGCTGGTTGGCCATTCTTTATGGGTCTTATTTATGTGCTCAGTTCTGTTTTGTTTTATCATGGTCTGCATGACAGCCACAGTTTGCTATGTATTGAAATGATTTGCTGTTCACTAATACTTTCCAATAGTTAGTGGCTATGCCCTCCCTGCTACTTTACCTTACTTAAAGTTTTAGTAACTTCCTCTTGCTCCCTTTATTAAGAGTGCTGAGAAGGAACCCTGTGATGATTTGCTTTTCTTATATTCTTTTCTCAGTTGTAAGTTTGGATGGTTTTGGAGTGAGCAGGCAAAATTGTTGGTGAATGGCCTGATTGTCATACAGTTTTCCATTGGTAAGTCTGTAGTATGGAAATCATCATTTTCATATTACAGTTCACTAAGTTGAATGCTGCAAGTCCATACATGTTTTCATTATATTCATGCTTTCCTTCATCTAAAACCATGGCATATACATTTTGTTAGCTAAATTCCAAAAGAATGAATATCCCATTCTTAAACTACTGACCTCTATTTGTGCTTTTTGGAGATACCAGCTGCTTTACTTTTCTTAGTGTAGCATATGAATAAAAATATATTTTCTTGATTGAAATTTTTAATTTTAATATTTGTTGCAAGCTGTGCTTGGCAAGAAGAGTATCACTAGGTTAAGAATTCTCTACATGAGGCTGGTACCATGACCCCAAATTTTACACATTTTTTTTATCCTAACCCCTCCCCCCCATGATTTAGTTTATAATACTTGGTGATGATTTATGATAAGGGCTGGATGTTTATATTACCTTTCTCAGGGTTCTTTTAGGTCAATAATTAACATTTTTGCCAAATGCTATGGAATTCTCTGATGAATGTACTCAGTCTTTTAACTGAGATGACCCAAGGAATTTTTTTTTTAATCCCCACATGACTGCTCATTCACTTTTTCCAAATATTTTATTTGTCATTTATCACATCTAGTGTTCTCCCATTCTTTTCATCCTTCTTGTTTTATTGATGAATAATGAGTATGTTAACACTGCTTATCTTGACTCAAGCAAATGAAGAGTGACTTGCCTAAGAGTCTCTAGCCTGAATCAACTGGATGATTTTCTGTGTGTTTGCTTCCAGTTTTAAGCTATAATTGCTTATACCTAACAGTAGCTATAAAATACACATTTATGGGAAGGCTTTAATCTCACAGTAAACAAAAGTAATCTTATTCTGTGATATGACTATGAATGAAATAACAGTTTACAATGGCTAGTCTGATGCCCATGTAAAACCAAATGGGTTTGAGACACAGAAAATTCACAAGCAATCACCCAGTAAATATCTCAACTTGTAAGTCATTATTTCCAATTCAGTTATTGCTATGGTGAATATTTTAAAAATATATCAACTTCTACAATTTTAATAGATGAGCTACCTTTGTGAAATATTTTTCTTAGAGAAATGGGTTATATCTAGCAGTAAATATCAAACTTTTAATGATGTTATAAACCATATAAACATAAAACAAAAGGAGAGTTAAGGAATAACTTCCAAATGACATTCATTTTGAGGAAACTGAGGAGTGGGTAAATAGGATTTCTCATATAAAAAAGTACCCAAGTCACATCTATAATAATAAAAGCATAATGTGTTAATTAGACTGGACAGCCAAACAACCTTCTGGATGTCATTCTGGACATTCTTCTGGATGAAGCTGTGGTGGTAGGGGCCATTGCAGAGGTGGTTAGAGGTGATCAGGCAGGCAGAGTGGTTAGGAGTGATCAGGTAGGCCGGTGAGTGGTTAGGGGCAATCAGGCAGGCAGAGGCAGTTAGGGGCGATCAGGCAGGCAGGTGAACAGTTAGGGGTGATCAGGTAGGCAGATAGAGTGGTTAGGGACAATCAGGCAGCCAGGCAAAGTAGTTAAGGCCAATCAGGTAGGCAGGCAGGGCAGCAGTTAGGAGTCAGCAGTCCTGAATTGCGAGAGGCATGTCCCAGATTTTGAGAGGGTACAGAATGGGCTGAGGGAACCTCCACTTCCATGCATAAATTTTGTGCACTGGGCCTCTACTATACTTATACATGCACTTACATATATGTATATATTATATGATATGATATATGCATACACACACACCAATAGTCTTCCTTCATCAGCAAAAGCAAACTTTTATGAGATATTTGGCTGACCAAGCCTTAGCTCTGGCTACTTCAACACTTTTTAATTCCAGCATATTCCGGAAATGTTAAATTAATCTCTCATAAGAAAATAAGATTATTCTTGCTTCTTGTTTTTTTAAATCTTTATGCTGCATTAAATTTTTCTAAATACCTCTTCAAGTAAGAGATTTTTTTTAAGTTTTATCTTCTATTTACAACTGGAAGACTCTGTCAGTCTGCTTTCGTTATCACCAAAGATATTTCTAAAGCAGGTTCAACCACATGTTCTTGTTTTTCCTTATTTTTCATATCACTGTTTATAGAAGAAAGTACTAATTGAAATGAGAATGCATTTTAATGGATTATTAGCTTCCTCTTATCTTTAATATTATGCAAATTTAATTGCAAATAGTTTATGTAGCTTTTGTTGTTAAACATTATAATTTTACTTCCTCTGTCAGACACAATAAAATGCATATTCTAATAAAAGAATAATATGTAAATTAACCATTACTCTGCAACAATCACAAGCTACACCCACAAGCCAATCAGGAGCGAGTATGCAAATTCACCCCAACCAGCCATGGAGCAAGGCTTGGGTTTCCTTTGTGATGGAGGAAGCCAAGTTTTCCACACACCCTGGCAGGACCATGCTGACACGCAAGGCTATAACGTTTCAATTATAGAAGATAAATAAATCCCAACAGAAATGGCTGTCACCATGGGACAAGCAGGAGGCTTGGCTCCGCTCAAGGCTACAAAGTTTCAATTGTAGAAGATAAATAAACCCCAGATACCAGAGCCTCTGCTTGGGTCGCTGGGGAGTGTGGGTGGCCTGAAAACTACCTTAGGCCCCTTGTGCAGGCCCTATGCCCCAAGGGAATACCCACCCTGATTTGGGACACCCTTCAGGGAAAACCAGCTGGCCCCCACCCATGCACTAGGCCTCTATCCTATCTAATAAAAGAATAATATGCAGATTGACCATCACTCCAATACACAAGATGATTTCCCCATGTGGTCAAAGATCCTGCCCCCATGTAGACACAATATGTGAGATGGTGCAGGATGGGCTGCCCTCCCCTGCAAGCTTGATTGTCCTTGACAGTCCTCCCCTTGCAGGCCTGGTTCCAGGGGAGGGAAGTTGGGAGGGACCAGGCCTGCAAGGGAGGGCAGTTGGGGGCAATCAAGCTTGCAGGGGAGGGAAATTAGGGGTGACCAGGCCAGCAGAGAAGGGAAGTTGGGGGTGATTGGGCCTGCAGGGAAGGGAAGTTGGGGGGGACCCAGGCCTGCAGGGGAGAGAAATTGGGGGGGGGGACTAGGCCTGCAGTGGAGGGCAGTTAAGGGTGACCAGGCCTGCAGGAGAGGGCAGTTAGAAGCAAAGAGGCTGGCAGGGGAGCAGTTAGGCATCATTGGGATCGGGCCTAAACAGGCAGTCGGACATCCCCCCAAGAATCCCAGATTGTAGAGGGTGCAGGCTGGGCTGAGGGACACCTCCCTTCCAAGCACAAATTTCATGCACAGGGCCTCTAGTAAATATATAAAGTGTAAAAACATATACATTATTAAGAAGTGAGGAAACTTTTCACATTTACTAAGAGACAATAAATAGTTCTATTTATGATATGTCTTTTTTTAGATGATATTTGTCCTTTGCATAATCTTGAGATTTTTTCCCCCTAAGAGATGCTATTACAAGTAAGTAGAAGTGAATACACGACTTAAGCACTAATTGCATTAGGAAAGTGGTGGAATATGTTTGGAGAGAAAATCAGTCCCCCTCCATAAATTAAAATGTCTTATTATCCCTATAAGTTCTGGCCCTAAACTATGAGATCAACTCTCCTCAAAGGACCTATGCCATATTTGTTCTTACAGAAGATATCAGTAAGAATACAAGTCCTTCTTCAAAATGTAAATTCTCAAAATACTTTTCTTTTGCTTTTAGGTCCAATAAAAAAAAGTTTTGAGTTTAAAACAGTAGAAATAATTTCCTAACACTTTTATGATTCCTTAAAATTTTTTTAGTTCTCCCAAATCCCATTTCAATTCATTCTTTTGCAAATGTACAGAAATGTTGATTATTTTGTTGAGGCATTTGAAATACCATTAATCACGTGAATCCCTGCTTAGTTTTAAAGTTTTCATAGGCATCTACTGATTCACTGGGTCAATGTTATAAACTGAGTTTGGGCTGAGCATTAGGGTATTTTATGGTGAAAATATGTGCAAACAAAGGACCTGGGTGTGAGTCTTGACTTTACCACTTCTCAGTTGTTTGACTTGAAACTGGTAACTTTTACCCATTGAATTTCAGTTTTCTCACTTCAAACAAACAAATATATATATATATATATATATATATATTTCACCAGATGGTTGAGAGAATAAAATAATACATGTACATTATTTTATATATGTACACTAAAATTTTTATATGGTAAGTAATCTTAGGTATCATTGCTATTATTGCCAATAACTAGGTAATAACCCAATTCTTCTCTGTCATGTCTATAAAATAGTGAATGTAAGGAATTATGTGAGCAAACATTCATCTGGACACTGTTTTGCAGGAGCTGAGAAAACAGTGAGGAGATATGATTTCTATATTTAAGGAGCACCTCAGATATATTAATACTCACAGCTGGTAAAGATGCAATAATAATAGATGCTGATGGCTTTTTTTTTTAAGGATTTAACTGGAAAGGAGAGGATATGCATTCATATAAGAAAAGGCACCCCTGCTGGAGAAGTACTGACCACAAACCGGTTTTATTTGATCAATTCATGATGAAAATTATTATTAGTGCTAATAGTTTCATAAAAACTGTTCAAATATTTTTAGAACAAGTACAATTGTTTGGCACATCATAGGTATTGATAATAAATGTTTGAGAGTTATTGATATAAAAAGAGCAGTGAGCTTAAGCAGCTCTCTTTAGTAGTATTTCAAAGCTGTAAATCTTTCTTTAAAGTCATGTTTTGTAACATTAAATGAAATCAAACACTAGCAATTTTAAAAAGAAACAAAGGGTAAGTAGATTACTTTTTATCACTTTCCAATCTCTCAGTTTAGAGCTTGGTTGATAATTTAAAATACGGAGAGATACTTTGGCAGAGTCTTTAAAATCAATTTGTAATTTCAGCACTGTATTATACAATTAATCCTAAAAGCAGTACAACCACTTGAATGACTTTGAAATATTTTTAACTTCACAAAAAAGAAGAGAAAATGTAAGAAGGGAAAAAAAACAAACAAAAGATAAAACACAACAGAGGAAAGAATGGATTTTTGTTTACATAATTATGTGTGAGATGATAAAATATTTTAATGAATGTTCTTATTCAGCAGAGGTAAAATATATAGACTTAGTATTTGAAACTACTACTAAGGTGTGTCTATAAAAATGTTTTAAAATGTTTGTTTATGAATTTGCAAAATTCTCTGTTAACATTTGCTTCTTGCTTTTGATGTCCTTTCTTTACAGATGGCATTCAATTTTCAGATAATTTCACAAAGGGCTGTTGGCTCTGTTGACACCTTAGCTGCAATGATATATGTTTTTCTTCTCACAATACAGTGCAATATCTTTAGTTTTTGCTAGTCAATAATTTCTTTCTCTTGAGTAACATTAATAGGTAGTGCTTATCTAAAAATAAGTCACTCATAAGAGAAATCAGAACACTATTTTACAAAGAGCTTTTCCCCTGAAGATATTAATTTCCATCAATAATTGCATTATTAAACAAATTTCTATACAAATCACTCTTTGGAGCTATAAGAAATACAAAGATGGACAATAATGAGTGTTATCTAGTTGAAGGATGTCACAATTAACTGGTTAAGAGCAACTTTCACTTCCATTTTGTAGATGCTTATAAACGGAGGGTAATTTTTGAGATGTAGGCAGGAAAAGCTTTAATATCTTTTGCCTGTCTGCATATTTTAGCATGATTCAAACAGAAATTCCCATGTGTGTCAGAATATTTTCAAGAGCTTTCATGTGGTAAGTAGCAAAACTAAAACAAGTCAAAAATCGCATCTTGTTGATTGTGGAGTCAAAAACACTGCATGGGCTAGACCTTGAGCTTCAGACTTCCATATGTTACCTGCTTGACATCTTCCATTGGATGTTGATTAGGAATGTCTAATTTATGTCTAAAATGAAAGGCTAACCCTAACACTTTTCACTTTATGGTAAACAATACCAGTATCTTCCTAGTTGTCAAAGTCCCAAACTTAGGTGGTATCATTTTTCTTATTCTTTTCTCCACATCCCCAACTCCAACATTACCCATCCAATCTATGACAGTTCTCCTCATCAATGCTACCACTCCAACCATACTAAACATCATCTCAGTTTCAGAAATGAAATAGCCATTCTCCTGCTTAAGGCTTGGAATGGTTTCCCTTTTCTTTTAGAATACCCTTGTTTGGGCTATTTGCACAGATAGCCTCTTCTTATCCTTCAGATTTCAGCTACGACACTGTCTGACCAGAGAGGTCTCTTCCCCAGTTGCACTCTCTCTCTTACCCTCTTCTGTATTTCTATGTCCAGCATTGCCTGAATTCTGTACTTTTCCTTACATAACTCATCTAGGTTTGATACCTGTGTTGGGAAGAAAGGACCATGGAGTAGGAAGGGTCTCAAATTGTCCCAGCAAATTAAGAGACCTTAAGCCAAAAATACCCTTTGGAAGAGTCCTGAATTTCACAGGAACAGCCCTGCTCTGGTACCCTAACCATCCTCAGTCATTGCCTGGGGATAGCCTATGGGAAGTGTGGCCTCCGTGCAAACATGGCGGTGAATCTGGCTGCAGATCCAGCAGCAGAGGCTGTCGGCACAGTAGGAGACATGCACTCTAAGCACACTGTACTTTCATGACTGACACATTGGCTGAATATGCATTTCTGACTCCCCCCCCCCCGGCCCCCCCCTTTTGTCGTCCGTCGCTTCTCCCCCACCCCCTCGCCACTACAGTCTAACTATCTCTTTTGAGTGGGGCAGGAGGTGGGCTGGGACTTGAGAATAAGCACAAAACTTTGCAGCTGTGTCAGAATCAGGGTGGTGAGAGGATGCACAGGACTTGGCATGAAGCAGTATGAACTGCTGGTGAAAGGATGGGCCCTGCATTGGTAGGACCGAGGGGACGCCACTGCCTGTAAAGGAAGAGCAGGGACTATTGTACTAAATGGCCGAGACTTTTCCTACCCAAGGACGAGAAGAGCACTAATTAGAATCCATGAAGAAGAGAGGTTCCCCTTTGGTGTTTTATTATAGTAGTGAAGGCCTGACAGTCATCAAACTGCTGATTGTTTATCTGTGGCAATTGTCTTTTTAAAAAAATCATTATCATTGAGAGTATTACAGATGTCTCTCCCTTTTCCTCCTTGCCCTTTACATCCTTGTTCCCGCCCCACGTGGCTTTTTAATCACTTATGTTTTTGTCATTGTGCTTTTAAATTATTTTTAATTCTGCAATAAAGTGGTTTTGTCCTCAATTTGTTTTCTCAATATTAAAAATCACTTTCTAGCCTATTCTGGGCATTAACATCTGAATTCTGATATCTTATTTAATTTAATTCATGTTTTTACTGTGTATTTTATAGTATAGATGTCTTAGTCTTTTGGTCTGCTATAACAAAAATTTCCTAATCTGAGTATTTTATGAAAAATAGAAATTTATTTATCACATTTTTCCCCAACATTGCCCATAAAATATCTATGAACTAAGGTCATTGTTTACTATCAATACTTTGATACTTTGATAGAGCAAAAATCCAAATGCTGATATTGGATTTTTATTTTTACAAATTTTCCATATTAATTAATTTGCTAGGCTTTTATTAAACATTTTAGGATAGAAAAAATGCATTTTTAGTTATACCAAAAGGTGACATCCTGGGTGAAACAATATTTTTCTTATTTCATTGTTTTTTATTTCTTTATGAAATTTTACTTGCCTATTCTATCCTCATAAATTTTACTTCTCTTTTTTGCCTAATTAATGAAGTAATCCTAGGAAATTATTCAAAAGCATATGGAAGAGAAAAGAAGTATGTACAACATAGGGAACTCGCTCTATCATTCTGTTGCAGCATGATTTGGCCTGAAGTGCTCTCAGTGCTTTCCCATCTCTGATGAAAGGCTCACGTGAGGGCTCCCTGGGTGTGTCCCAATCATCTGCTAGCAAGTCCTTGAATATACTTACCAGAGTATTTCTGTCCCCCCATGTAATACTGTGATTTATACTAAGAAATACATATTTGGTCATTGTCTATGGTTCTGGCATAGAGTTCCTAAAGCCTTTAGAATTTCTGTGATGAGAACAATAAAGTTGTCTTTTGTTAGGTCAATGAGGTGATTTTGGACTAAAAATGGTTCTCATTGCCAGGAGAACCAACTAAACAATCAGTCCCATGCCTCCCCTCCCCCTAGCATCTAGAGAGGGCAAGAGATGGTGATTGAATCAGTTACAATGGCCAATGATTTAATTCATCAAGACTATATAAAGAAGCCTCCATAGAAACTCAAAAGGATGGGGTTCAGAGAACTTCTGGCTTGGTGAACATGTGGCAATTCAGGAAAGTTGCCCCCTCAGAGAACGTGGAAACTCCACACTCCTCCCCACATATCATATCCATGTATCTCTTCACCTGATGATTGATTTGTATCCATGAATGTCCCCTGTACTAAATAAGTAAGCGAATGGGTAAACTGATTTCCTGAGCTCTGTGAGCCACTCTAGCAAATCAGTCAAATCCAGAGAAGAAGCTGTGGGGACCTCTGCTATATAGCTGGTCTGTCAGAGTATGAGAGACAACCTGGGCTAGCATTCTGGTATCTGAACTTTGTGGGTGTGGGGGGGTGGGGGGGTGGGAAGGGTTCTATCCCAAGTAGATCCCGGGAAAGGATCTGAAGCATTCATCTTAGGTGTCCCTTGAGGTAAACTTTAACCATGCAGGAATTGGGACATTCAAGTAGTTGCTGATGGAGATAGTGCTCTGCATTAGCAGGACCAAGGGCAAGCTTAGGACCAAAAAGACCAAAGGCTTTAATTTTAAGTTTAAGCATATGCAAATTACATCAATTAACTGCTGGAGGAATTATACCACATGAAACATATGCAGTTGCAAATCACACAGCTTTTTATTACACAAATTCCTGAGCAGCTGAGGGTATAAGCTTAGTTAGAGACTCCCATGGTGTTGTCCTCTGTGGCCCAGCAGCTGGGCTGGTCTGGTCCAGGTGCCGAGGGGGAGGGTGGAATGGGTGGGTGGGCATTCTTCTCCCAAGAGCTCGGTCACTTCTCAGTTGGGGATTGCTGGCCATTCATCTGTCATCTGCCAGGAAAAGGAGCATAGAGCAGCATCGCTGGTCAGACCAACAGAAAGATGGGCCTTTGTAATGTCTTGACAAGACAAGCATCGTTGGCTGACAAAGGTCCATATTTAAAGCTTGTTCATACCCATAGTAGCTCAGGTGGTTATCAATGATTTATGTCAATGCTCATATGTTAATCTTAAACATGGCAAGGGGGCTAAGGAGAGTACATCACTCACACAAGTATCTATCTTGACACAAGTCACTCTGCATCAGTTCAAATCCTCATCTCTGGGCTACACACACTTCAGGGCATGGGGAATGTATCTTTAATATCACACTTTAAGTTTTAAGGGAAGTTAACTCAAACATTTTTTAGCTTTTCTAACATTCTTAAAACATTTCTATATTTTACTATGATAGTGACACTCATGTAGAACTGAGCCCGTAATCTGTCAGAAATGAGTTGAATCACAAGTCATCCAACTGATGTCTAAGAATTGTGTGGTGGTATGGGAAAAACTGGAATTGATGTAGCCAAAACCCTTACCCCTCATCAAACACCACCATCCATGTTGGATATGTTCCTTGAATGAATATAAAAAACAGATGTATTTCTGAAAATTTGGGATTGTTGCTACAGTATAATCTATATAATCTAAGCAAATATAAACTCAGTATTACTTTATAATAATATTTAAGTAAAGGTCCAATATGGTTTATAAATAAATCATTATGTTGTAAGTGGCAAAAGTTATGGATTTTGCATCTATTGGTCTTAAGTGACTATAGATAGGTGGAAAAAACTTTATTGGCTTGTTATCCAAAAATACTAGGAAAGGAGCCCATTTTCCCATTTCAAGACAGGAATATGTACTCTTTTATCAACCACTAGAGGCCCAGTGCACAAAATTTGTGAGGAGGGGTTCCTCAGCCCAGCCTATACCCTCTCACAATCTGGGACCACTGGCTCCTAACTGCTCACCTGCCTGCCTGATTACCCCAAGCACTCTGCCTGCCTGCCTGATCACCCCTAACTGCTTTCCTGCCTGCCTGATCATCTATAACTGCTCCCTGGGTGTGGGTGTGGGGTGTGGGGGGAGGAGTTGTGTGGGGAGGGGCTATGGTCATTCTGGTCTCTGGTTGTTCTGGTCATTTCACGTTTTGGTCAGTGGGCTTTTATTATATAGGATAGCTTTTGAATTGACTTTGCCCATATGTTTTGATGTTCTTGGTTGCCCACTCCTGTTTAAAAATAAAAGAGCTCTGGCTGGTAAGTGGGTATAATGTTGGTCCATACACTAAAGGGTTGAGGGTTCCATTCATAGTCACGGGTACATACCTGGGGTGCAGATTTGATACTGGCCCCTGGTTAGCCAGCATATAGAAGGCAAACAATCCCTGTGATGTTTCTCTCTCTCTCTCTTTTTCTCTCTCCCTTCCACTCTCTAAAAATCAATGGGAAAAATATTCCTCATGTGTGGATTAACTAAGAAACAAACTAACAAGCTAACTAAACAAATAAAAGAAAAGATAATTATTTCAGAAAGCTTGATTAAGTTTTCCCTTTTGTGCAAGTAAATATATTATTTGTGGACTCTCCCATTAAATGAGAAGTTTGCCTGGGAATTCTGGGTTTTATAGTCAAACTAGAGGCCTGGTGCACAAAATTTGTGCACTGGAGGGGGGTCCCTAAGCCCAGTCCACACCCTCTCCAGCCTGGGACCTCTCGTGGGATGTCTGACTGGAGCATTCCGGTGGGGTGGCTGCTCATGCTGCCCACTCTCAGTGGCTGCCCCCCAGTATTAGAGGACTCAGGTGGGGCTGAGAGGACTGGGTGCCGCCATCTTGTGGCTATGGGTGCTGCTATCTTTGTGATTGAGTAACAGTTAATTTGCATATTACCCTATTATTAGATAGGATTAGCTGGCTGGCAGGCTTTACTTTGTGATATGAAGTGGAAAAACAGCATAGTTGAATGAGGGTTACATATAAAAAGTAGAATTTTTAAGGTTTTCTTCAGGCACTAATATCTGCACTTGGATCTTCCCAGGCAGAAGGTGCCATTTTTCAACTTAGAAGACTGTTTTTTATTTGTCAGTAAAAGCTACATAGGTAGGAATGGGTACAAAGGTGGTAACTGATACAATTTTTTATATAAATAGAACTACATTTAAGCCCTGTGGTTCAGTCCCAATTCTTTCACATTTTTCTTTCATTAATTTTGTTTTTGGTTTTGTTGCAAAGATAGAACCTTGGGTCTCTCCAAGATTCTTCTTGAAGGAATAACTTAAATTTTTCCTGAAAGTCCCCTCATTCGAATGATCTGGGTAGAAGTTTCCTTTAGTCTCTGTTTTGTCCTTCAACACAATTCCATATACTTTTCATTTTTTAGAGCAGTGTTAATATCTTAATTCATATCTACTGAATAGGAATTTAATCTAGAGTTCATATTCAAAATACTTAAAACCCATATGCATAGGGAATATGAGAAAAGGAACTGATACCAGTGTTAAACAACTGTGACAAAGAACTGAATGACAGTCTCAGCTTATTCCTTTTTCTTTTAAATTGTTATTATTGTGAAAGGGTCTTGGGAGAAAGGAAGTATAGTAAAGGCATGCAATTTAGCTTTCAGATACTTGACATACTATTTTTCAGTCACCTGATTCATATTTGCATTGTGTGAGGCAAACAAATAACAAAAACCCAACAACAATAGTACAAAGTTAGAGACCAGATTATAAAACTAAGCTTCTGACCCTTAGTCCTATTTTCAAATTAGTCTTTTTTAAACTTTTCAATCTGATATAAAAATATAATATTATATTAAAGTGGCTTTAATGAAATTACAGTGGTACCTCGAGATACGAGTTTAATTTGTTCCATAACCTTGAGGGGTGGGAAACTATGAGATGCTCGAGTGGTAAACTGGTGGGTCGTGTGCAGCCGGCCAATCCGCGCGATTACTCGTATCTCAAATGTTGCTCGTATTTCAAAGCAAAAATCGCTCGCTCAAAGGCTTGTATCTCGTATGTTAGGGCACTCGTATCTCGAGGTACCACTGTACAATGTAGACATGGCTAAAACTAAGGGAGGATAATTACATCATAAACTGTAAGTTGTGAAGTTCATTCATTTCAGTAATATACTTTCCAAGGGGAAATAAGTGTGTTTCAGATTCATTTATATTTAAATCATTAAATTATTCTCATTCAGAAATTCTTAAATGCTGCAGACATATTCATTTCCATTCTTTCATTTTGTTCCTCATAAGAACTAGCAAATGTCTTCTTATGAAAGTTTCACATTTAGAAAGCATTTTCAAACATACATATTTGGGTTAAGAAACAAATGAAAGTATTGTCCTTCCATCTCCATATTGTATTTTATCAAAATAGAATCAGTTTTTACTTTGTATTTTACTGACTTTTCTTCTTTCAATTTATATTATTAGTATAAGGTTATATTCTTAAAATATCAGATAATGAGAGTCACAAATTATGCAATAAATTTTCAATAGATTTGGTTTTAGAATAAATTGATACTGTTACTGACCTACAGAAGTCCATACAGGATTATAAACTAAAGGAAAGACAGTAAGTCATCTTACCTTTGAAAACTTTATTTAATTGATACTGATTATTCCTTGCTACTGACGTAGCAAAGAAATCAGTACAATCCCTTAGAAATTAGTTTTAGTAAACTGCCTTTAGCTTTTATGCACTTAACCTACTCTTTTATCTTCACTGTTTTGCTTATTCTAAGGTTATTTTGGGGAACTTTGCTTACCTTAATACACAATTTTTTTTTAATGAAGACGTAAAGGATTCTTTTCTTAAGATTTATGTTATAGATATTTGAGTTTTATGAGAAATATTTTTTAAACTTTATGGCAACTGAATAATTGAATTGATTAGGTTTTCACTTTGAAATGAATATGAACAAACTCAGAGCTAAATTTCCAGTAGGCATTTTATTCCCCAGTAGGCATTTTCTATATTAATCTTATTTCTGGCTTCATCTTAGTTATCTTTAATATATTTTCCCTTTGCTCACATTTTCTCACTTACTTTTATTTATAGCAAAGTAATCAGTAGGTTTTAGTATTTTCAAGTTGCATGAAATCCTTTCTGGGTAAAGTAATCTAAATTCTATTTTTATTAAAGGCTACTAGAATAGTAATTTCTCTTACTGTTCATCATTATAAAGATGAACTGGTTGGGAACTATTATATTGCAGCTGTAACAGCATTTTTTCTTGCTACTTGTAGAGAGAAATGTTTTTATTTCAGGAAAGATACCCAGTAGTCTGCATGGGAAGATGACAATCTCAGGGACAACAAAGTATTTTCATGAAGAAAAATATCAGAATGCAAGGATTAACTAAATATGAGTTACAGAGAAGAGTTGCTTTGCTTCTAAGAGAAAGAAAGAATGAGGATAGAGAAGGGGAAAGAAAAGAGAAGAATCAGAAAAATAGTGGAAGGCTGCATGCCTTGTGATAGAACTTGACCATGTGCCCCTCTAAAATCTTCCCTAAAGTCAAAATGGATTGTTTTCTGGTGTCCACTAACAGGTGGGCTGACTTTCATTGCAAAGTTCATGTGATGACAGACCCATACAGCTGGCAGAAATCAACAAGGCCAAAGGCAGGTGGAGCAGAGTACAATGACTTAATTAGCTGAAATCTGGAGAATGACTTAGACCTTCCATAGGTCCAAACAAAACAAACCAAAAAACTAGCAAAAGGCTAGTGAAAACTCCTGACTTGTATAAAAGTTATATTTGTGTATTAAATAATTAAATGCAAATACTTATGCAGTTTACTGTGCAAGTATCTTTTAGCCCCTAAGATCAGGTTATATTGGTGATGGATCAATATAATACACTAGAGGTCCAATGCATGAAAATTCATGCATTGGAGGAATGTGTCCCTCAGCCCAGCCTTCCCCCTCTCACAGTCTGGGAGATCTCAGAGGTAGGAGCCCTCAGGAGAAGGCAACGCCCCATCACAGCTCTGCTGCTGCCACTGCCAGCAGTGCAAGCCTTGGTGGCTCTGGGTGTTTAGGCAGCTGCCATCCAAATTTTTCCTGTACCTTGGGGGGCCAACCCTGAGTGGCAGGGGGCACTGAAAGGACTGGGGGACTCTAGAGGCAGTCATGCAGATCGGCTGGACCTGCCTGGGGGCGAGCCTGTGGTGCTGTGTGCCTGCTGCCCTGCTGGAGCTGAAGGGACTGGGCACTGCCATCTTGTGGCTATAGGCACCACCATCTTTGAGGGTGTGACATTCAATTAGCATATTCCCTCCTTGTTGGCTGTGGGCGCTGGAATCTTTCAGAGCATGATGGTCAATTTGCATATTCCCTCTTTTATTAGATAGGATTTTTAGTACTCTTTAGTTGTTTCAATTTATTTATTATGTATATTAAGTTATCGTTTTCTTTTTTTTTTGTATTCCTCAGATTTGACAACCTTTTATTAAATAAGAAGTACACAAGATAGTAACATCTGGGAATATGTAACCTATTTTGGATTATTTTATCTAAAAGTTATTAAGGAAATTAATAGCTTATAAAAGAGAAGATTCTTTGTTATTTTCTTTAACAAAATCAATAGTTGATAATAATTTTTTAAAATGGATTTCAGAGAGGAGGGGAGAGAGAAATAGAAACATCAATGATGAGAGAAAATCATTGATAGGCTGCCTCCTTCACACCCCCTATTGGAGATTGAGCCTGCAACCTGGGCATGTGCCCTCGACTGATATTAAATCTAGACACTTCAGTATATAAGCTGACACTCTATCCACTGAGCCAAACCAGCTAGGGCAGTAGATTATAATGATTTTAATAGAAGTTAAATTAATGAATGAAATCAGACTTTACTTTTTCTGTTTTTATTCTAATATTAATAATTCTAGTCAACCTCTTGTCCCCCAAAATATCATGCCATCAAACCAAACACAGATGACACACTCAGTGGTGTGTGATAGACACAGAGACATGTAAATATTCCATAAATATGTATTAGGTGCCTCTATGTTCCAGGTTCTTTCTAAGCACTAAGTATAAACCAGAAAATAAACCTACTAGTACATGCTTGTCCTCATGGAACTTACATTCTAGTGAGGGGAGACAGGCAATAAACATAGTAAATAACAGAATGTATACAGACTGTGAAAAGTTCTTAGAAGAAAAATGAAAATGGCAAAAGGGGATACAGAGGGATGTGAGACTTAAACATCTTAATAATAAAAGCCCAAGATTGTAACCACTGCTCTTGGCCAAACACTGACCATCTGGAAGTCAGAGCTGGGTTGCCCAGCCACCAGCACTGATTGCCTAGGTGGCTGAGACCTGGAAAGTGAGTCAGGGTCTGATCTGCAGCTTCAGTGGAAGCTGTTGATCAGTGTACTTACCTTTCTCTCTCCCTCTTTCTTACTGACCTTTCCAGCAGCCAGGCTTTTCTTTCTCTCCCAGCCTCTGGGGGCTGCTATTGATCAGGCCCAGAGAGAGGCCTGGAGATAATGACTGGCATAGGAACTAGTCAATCAAAACCAAATCTGGGTGCTGTGGGGAACCAATGGCTGCCTAAGAGGCAGCGCTTCTGACACTGACTGGCATAGGAACTGACCAATCAGAACCAAAGGTAGATGTTGTGGGGAACCAATGGCTGCCTAAAAGGTGGAACTTCTGACACTGACTGGCATAGGAACTGATCAATTAGAACCAAAGGTGGGTGCTGTGAGGAGTCCATGGCTGTCTAGGAGGCTGGGCTTTTGACACTGACTGGCATAGGAACTGACAAATCAGAACCAAAAGTAGGTGCTATGGAGAACCAATGGCTGCCTAGGAGGTGGAGCTTCAGATGTTGACTGGCATTGAAACCAGCCAATGAGAACCAAATCTGGGTGTTGTGCAGAGTCAATGGCTGCCTAGGAGGCAGAGCTATTGACACCGACTGGCATAGGAACTGACCAATCAGAACCAAAGGTAAGTGCTGTGGGTAGTCAATGGCTGTCTAGGAGGCAGAGCTTTTGATGCTGACTGGCATAGGAACCAACCAATAAGAACCAAAGGTGGGTGCTGTGGGGAGCCAATGGCTACCTAGGAAGTGGAGCTTTTGACACTGGCATAGGAACTGACCAATCAGAACCAAATTGGCCAGCAGAGGAAGGCAGTTGGGGGTGATATTAGGCCTGTAGAGGAGGGCTATTGGGGCAAGATCATGTCAACAGGGGAGGGCAGTTGGGGGCAACCAGGCCAGCAGGGGAGGGCAGTTAGGGGTGATTACACTGGCAGGCAGAGGCAGTTAGAGACAATCAGGCAGGCAAGCAGGTGAGCAGTTATGAGCCAGTGGTCCCAGATTGTGAGTGGGATGTCTGTTTGCCAGTTTAGCCCAATGGGGTCCCTAATTGGAGAGGGTACAGGCTGAGTTGAAGGAACTCCCCCACACACACTCTCCTCCCCCCATCCCCTGCTCAATGCATGAATTTTGTGCACTGGGCCTCTAGTTTAAATATATGAGCAGAGAAGGCATCATAGAAAAGGTAACATTTGAGTTGAAACCTAAAGGAGGCAAAGGGGTGACACATGTGGACATTTGAAATAGCAGCAAACATGAAGTGCAAGTGCCCTGAAGAGGAGTTTGGCCACTGTGTTGAAGAAACAGCAAACAGCCTATGTCGCTGGGAGAGGTGGAGAGCAGTAGAAGATGGTGGCCAGCTGTCACATAGCCCCGTTGACCATTATAACAGATGTAGTTGTGTGTGGGTTTTTTCCCTTGGGAAGGAACACATTTGGAAAGTTTTGAATACAGGATGGAGTTGCCATAAACTGAAGTGCTTTAAAAAACAATCACTCTGGTTGCTCTGCTAAGAAAAGATATAAAGGAAAGAGAGCAAATGGCTAAAGAGTAATTGAGATGCTAATATACAAATTCATATAAGAACATACAATGGCTTAGACCAGAGAAGTAGTGGTGAGGAGTAGTTTGAGGTTTGAGGCCACAGGATCTCTTGAATAATTGGATATACAGTAGAGTGAAAAGGAATGCTGACAAAAGAATGAATTTGCTGGGATGATCCAGCTTACTTTTGCTCATTATTAAGCTTGAGATGCTTCACACTGTGTCTCCACTTACCCTGTTTCCCCGAGAGTAAGACATCCCCCGAAAATAAGACCTACTTCCAGTTTTGCCTCTCGCTGTAATATAAGGCATCCTCCTGAAAATAAGACCTCCCCGATAATAAGACCTCCCCTGAACATAAGGCCTCCCTGAAATATAAGGCCCCCAAAGCTACCGTAAGGCGTCTGACTCCTGATTTGGAGACCTCGCACTGCCTGAACAGCTCCGACTGCGCTGCGGCCAATTAGTGAGCTGGTTTGTGATTATAACTATTACTGTACATATACAGGTAATAAATTTCCTTTTTTTTTTTTTGTTCAACAATAAATGTGTACTGTATTCTTCTGCATGGAAAAATAAGACATCCTTTGAAAATAAGACCTAGCGCATCTTTGGGAGCAAAAATTAATATAAGACACTGTCTTATTTTCGGGGAAGCAGGGTAGATATCCAAGAGGACATGCCAAGCATAATTAACATTGTCCGGTATTTTTTGTTGCTGTTGTTTTGCTTCTGGTGTATGAAATTGTATATTTATAAAACTCCAATTATTCAGAAAACTTGGAAAGTTCTGTTTACAGCAGAGATGTTTTTCTGTCAGCTATGCCTAGCTATGTCTGCACATTTATTATCTACTATAGTAAGGGCGTAGGCTTCTACTTGATTATCTAAAGTGCTTAATTCACATTCATACTGATGCACATAATTAATCTTTTACAGAAAAAAAAGCCATAAATAAAAACAAATAGTTCCTCATATTTCTCAGGAGGTCAATAAGAAATCCAGACAGAAAAGAGAAGAAATGTAAAGTTATCATTAGTCCAAAAAAAAAAAAACCCACCCCAAAAGCAGACTAATCCTTCCACTGTCAAAAGTAACTGAGAGCAAACAATGTTTTTGACTATTAAGAACCTTTGAAAAACCTTATAAGCGTGGTTTTGAACTCTGTATCTAGTCGTTTCTTTTGTTTGTGATCCCTTCCCTTGTCTCGGCATTTTCACTATGCTGGGAGAACTTCTGTGTTGAATTCAGCCTTATGATACCAGACATGAAAAACTACAAAAGCCTCTCTGTTGAGCTTGGAATGGGTGGAGTCTCAGGACTTAAGGGACCGCCTTGCCTTCCAGTCGGCCCCACCCTCCATGGCCTTTGAGTCTCACCTGACTGGGTAATCGCTGGAGCGGTTCCTGTGCGTGCACGCGCTCCCTTGCAGTGCCTCTACACTGCTGCCCCTCTGGCTCTCCTGCGCTCGGGGACCACACGAGTCTGGGTCCCTAGGGTTTCGCCCAAAACGGGGGTTTAGTGGAGTCAGAAGTGGCACAGTTGGGAGGGTCTATCTTCCTCCCTCTTATGAAAGCCAGCTGCACAATCAGCAGTCTGTCTCTGCGCACAGTGCCGTGCGTGCCACCAGACTCCTGATCCTTGGGAACTCCCCTAAACCTCCGTGCACCACTCCCTTCTCACAGTTCAAACTCCCCCCGTATGAGTTTTGTCTGGATCTGGGATTTAGTGTTGTAGGCTAAGGGGCTCAATGCCGTTGGGAGTCTCTGTTTCCCTCCCGCCAGAGAAAGCCAGCCAGGTTCTCCGGCACCCGCTTTCTCCATGCCTGTGTCTCCATACCTCAGCTTTTTCCAGCTCCTCTGGGTCTCTGTGAGCCCCTCTCTTTCCTTCTAGTTGTAGAATTTCCACTCTGCCAGTTTCCTGTGGTTCTGGATGATGTCTGTTCTATCTTTTAGTTGTAGTTTTGAAATTGTTGTGCGAGGCAGCAGTGTAGGTGTTTATCTATGCTGCCATCTTGGATTCTCCTTACAAGGTTTTTCAAGAATATCCTAGAAAAGTTGGATAAAGTTAGTGAGACCCAAGAGGAAATGAAAACGGACCAACTAGAAATTAAACATACACTGACTGAAATAAAACATACTATACAGAGACCTAACAGCAGACTAGAGAAAGGCAAGAATCAAGTCAAAAGTTTGAAATATAAAGAATCAGAAAACACTCAACTGGAAAAGCAAGAACAGAAAAGAATCCAAAAATGTGAAGATAATGTAAGGAGCCACTGGGACAGCTTCAAGCGTCCTAACATCAGAATTGTGGGGGTGCCAGAAGAAGAGAGAGAGCAAGATACTGAAAATCTATTTAAAGAAATAATGACTGAAAACTTCCCACATCTGGTGAAAGAAATAGACTTACAAGTCTAGGAAGCACACAGAACCCCATATAAAAGGAATCCAAAGAGGACCACACCAAGACACATCATAATTAAAATACCAAGAGCAAAAGACAAAGAGAGAATATTAAAAGCAGCAAGAGAAAAACAGTTCATTACCTACAAGGGAACACCCATATGAATGTCAGCTGATTTCACAACAGAAAGGACACAGGCCAGATGGGAATGGCAAGAAATATTCAACGTGATGAACAGCAAGAACCTACAACCAAGAATACTCTATCCAGCAAAGCTATCATTCAGAATTGAAGGGCAGATAAAGACCTTCACAGATAAGAAAATGCTAAAGGAGTTCATCAACTCCAAACTAGTATTATATGAAATGCTGAAAGGTACTCTTTAAGAAGAGGAAGACGAAAAAAGGTAAAAGACAAAAAATTATGAACAACAAATACATATCTATCAACAAGTGGATCTAAAAATTAGTGAATTGAAAATTTGATGAATGGAATAAACTGGTGAATATAATAGAATCAGGAGCACAGAAAGGGAGTGGACCGATAATTCTCAGGGAGAAAGGGGTGAGGGGTGTATAGGGAGAGACTGGACAAAAATCATACACCTATGGATGAGGTAAACGGGAGAGAGGTAAGGGTAGAGGGAGGAGTGGGAACCAGGTGGTGGGGAGCTATGGAGGGGAAAAAAGAGAAACAAATATAATAATCTGAATAATAAAGATGTAGTTAAAAAAAAAAGAACCTTTGATATTAAGAGATGAAAACAAGCTAGTTGTATCTGATGCTATTATTTAGCAGGACACTTCTTTGATAGCCTTGCTAGTTAAAGCTGTAAAAGAGCAACAATAAGGGGCAGTGCTCACAACTTAGAAACAGCTTGGAAAGTATTGTCAATAAATGCTCCAGTTTGAAAGAGGGCCAAGTGTTATGATGTGATAATACTGTACAATTGAAGCAACATTTCAGTATCTAATCTTGGGATTAGAGAAGATCTAGAGATTCATACCACTGAAGCTACATCCGGGTAAATTTATAGCTTTTCTCCATAGGTACTAATAACAGCCAAAGATTAGAGGAGATAAACTTTGATACAGATTACTGCAACATGGAAACTTGACCTTTATATCAGGAAAAAAAGAAAGGCTCACCTCACAAAAGTGGTGTAATAGAAATTAAAGCATCTGGTTTCCCCTATCACCATGTTTTTCGTACATGTTTCCAAAGGCCTAGTTCTTTGATTATGGCCTCTAGAAAATTCTTTTAAGAAAAGTTTGGCCCCACACCAGCATTTCTCTACACAACAATGACTGCGTATATGAGTTATCCACTAACCCAGGCTTTCATAGTTAGCATAAGGTTGAGACAATTTGCATGTTGTTCATAATAGGCAGATAGGAAAATCCATGAAAGTGTGTTACCATTTCACAAATAGTTGGTCAAGAAACCAGGAGAGTAGGTGAGGAGGTGACCAAAAGAGGAAGAGGAGGATGAATGGAAAAGGAGAGCAAGAGAGGAATGGAGTGTGAGAAAGTATGCAAATTGGAAACAGAAGCTTGAGTAAGAAAATGCCATTTTAGAAAGTAATCTTTTGAATTCTTTTTTTTAAAGTCATGCCTAGAAGCTGTCCAAACTACAGCCAAGTAATAAGATTATGTCTGATTTCTGACCGTAGCACTGTCAGGCTCAGTTAGTGTGATGTCTATAATATATTTGTGTGGTTCCTTTTTGTTTTGTAGTAGTAGCAGGAATCTTCTACATTCAACATAAATTGTTTATAGGTTTTTTTTTTCATTGCTGGATTTGCATAGAATTTCAAAGTGAACATTTTTACTTTATAATATGCTTTTTAAAAAATCCCAGTTGATAGATACAACTACTATAACAGAAATGTAAACAACCACATACAACCAATAATAATCTCTCATGAGAATACAGAAGATTTCATGTTTTCTGTTAATTTTACATCAGCATGAGAGAAACTGCGATTTTTTTTCTATTAAGAGTATATCATCAGTACATTATTTTAATAATATTGATAATAATAATAAAGCTAACACTAAGAAGAGAATAAGATTACATTTGGAAAGCTTAATTTGATGCCTTCCTTATTTCTAAGACTATTTCTTATTCTTTATTTTATCTCAGGAAATGTTTATTCATAGATTCAAAATACATAGTTGCTAAAAGAAGAAAACAGGTTTGGGCCAAGGCAGATTATATTGGTATTAATTTTCAAGCTAAAGATTTCACCAACTCCTTTTTATTCTTTTCTATTATGGAAAATATTTTTATTTTCTAAGAATGTTTATAGACCTTGTTAGTAAATGTTGGTGACATCTACATGGTCTACACCTCAATATGTTGCTGTTATTAACAGTTCTAGAAGTTGTTGGCTTGATATGTCCACAAAAGAATGAACAGCACATTGTATGGGTCTATTCTTAGGAATTGCAATCAAGATTATGTCCTGTGTTGGATAAAATTGGAGAATAGAAGGTTCACCTTCCTGATGGAAATGAAGTTTTAGGATGTATGCTTTTATTGATATTCTAAGTGACTTTAAAAACTACCCCCAAATTACACTTGCATTTGGGTGTATGTATACTCACAATCTGAGTTTGTTTGCACTGCCAACCACCCGATGAAATGCCAAATAATAACAATGTCAGTTATTTTTGTTATTGTTGTACAGAACACATTTTGATAAAAAGCAATGAGAAAAATAAAAGAACCCAGGGATAAAGTCTTCCTGGGGTTATGCTTTGTCACTGTCTTCAGTGTAAAGTCTAATTATCATCTATGTGTTCTGGCAGGATTTTGTAATGAATTAGCTTCCACCATTTCACTTTTCTCAAACAAAGACTCTTCTAGCTTGTAAATATGCAGTCTCTCTCTCTCTCTCTCTCTCTCTCTCTCGCTCGTGTCAATAAGCATGCGGAAAGCCTTCAAGAAACACATTTATTTTATTTGTAAGAAATTAAATCCAGATTTAAAGCTCTCCTCTCACACACTGCTGTTGGCTCTCTTTAGAATGATTCTGTGGTGGTGCTGGGCCCAGGAAGCATTGTGACATGTGTTGATAATCTTGCCAACCAAATTTAGAGTACCTTAGATTCAATATCAGGGTATTTATTAAGAGTAATGCTTGCCTTGAGCGCTTTCTGTGGGTTGATGGTAAACCACTGGCAGTGCTTCTAGGATGAGTCTTTTGTTTATTCCCCATGATGTTTAATGCAAAGCTAATCCACTTCCTAGGACATCCCACTAAGAACAAGTCACTATTAAAAACTAGCAGTCTTAACTATGTTCTCCAATCCAGCTATAGAATTAGGTTCCATCTTTTCTTGATTTTATACAAATGAAAATAATCTTGAGACAGTAGGAAAATGATGAAATGAAAGAGTAGTTTGTTCTTGTTATTTATGACATCTCTTTGCATTCTGTTTTAAATGTACATAAATTGTTCTGAATGACTCTTTGAAACAATTCCTACTATTTTTAGCCTGGAATCAATCATAATTCAAAAACTGCAAAAACAGGATCTTTGTTGTCTAACCATATTGATTTACTATTTTTACTTAATGTGTTTAATGTGCTGACAAATGTTTAACAACTGGCTCTCCAGAAAAATAACAACAACAACAACATCCCCAAACATGTTTTGGATTATTTGCAAACATGCAGGCTATAAATTCTTCCACCATGAACAATTCCAATCTAACAGCCTGATGTCAACTGTATTGAATATTTCTACAAATTTAACAATAGGTTCTAGCAATGGCTGGTTTCCACACACCACTGGAAAAATACCATGTTACATATAAACCTTTTTTTTTTTTAAGCACAATCTGTCCCTAATTAAAGGCCTAAAACTCATGTTAACCAATAAGAAAACATAACAATGTTCTTTATAAGAATAGATTGTTATAAATGATCAAGTCTTTGAGTTATATCATACAATTTTTGCATTTGGGAGCTGGAAGGACTTTTGAGAATGTCTGGGTGCATATATTTGTGTTGAAGAAACTGAGACTTGAAAGAGATAGATTAATTTTTTTGCAAGAATGCAATGGCAGCAGTAGGACTTAAACTACATTTACTGGGCCTCAGCTCAGCATTCTTTCCATTAACTTATCTTTGTTTCTTAATTAATGTCTCATAGAGATAATTTTGAGTTGTCTGGGTTTTCCTTGGTCTTGATAGAGGTAGTTTGCTTCTCAGTTGTTATAATTAACTTTTAATTCTCAGGAGAGCTAAGCTATGGGTCAGTAATAATTTTTCACTTCTTTAGCAAATACAAATAGTGATTGTGCAATCTAAAGTAAATCCTGCAGAAGAAACATGTGCCCTTATAACTAGGATGTTTTTATTTTACCACTTCAGATCTCAGCCAGACATGCAAATGAAAGGCATTCCTTTTAATCCACAGTTTTTATCTTTCATAAGTTTTATCTAGAAACTAGAGGCCAAGTGCACAAAATTCGTGCACAAGTGGTGGGGCGGGGGGGAGGGAGAGGAGGAGTGTCCTTCAGCCCAGCCTGCTTCCTCTCCAATCTGGAACCCCTTGTGGGATGTCCTACTGCACATTTAGGCCTGATCCAGGTAGGACTAGTGGTTCCCAACTGCTCACCTGCTTGCCTTCCTGATTGCCCCTAACCGCTTCTGCCTGCCAGCCTGATTACTCCCAAACCACTCCCCTGATTGATGCCTAACTGCTCTCCTGCCAGCCTGTTTGCCCTTAACTGCCCTCTCTTGTGGGCCTGGTCACCCCTAACTGCCCTCCTCTGCAAGCTTGATCACTCCCAACTGCCCTTCCTTGCAGGTCTGGTCTCTCCCAACTGCCCTCCCCTGGTGGCCTGGTCCATGCCAACTGCCCTTCCCTGCTAGCTATCTTGTGATGGCCATCTTGAGTCCATATGGGGGCAGGATCTTTTGACCACATGGGGGCAGTTATCTTGTGTGTTGGAGTGATGGTCAATCTGCATATTTTTCTTTTATTAGCTAGGCTAGAGGCCTGGTACATGGGTGGGGGCCAGCTGGTTGGCCCTGAAGGGTGTCCTGGATCAGGGTGGGTGTTTCCTTGGGGTGTGGGGTGGCCTAGGCGAAGGGCCTGTAGTGATTTGCAGGCCAGCCACACCCCCTAGTGACCCAAGCGGAGGCCCTGGTGTTTGAGATTTATTTATCTTCTACAATTGAAACTTTTTTTGCCTTAAGGGGAATCCTGGACCTGCCAGGGTGTGAGGAAAGCTTAATTTCCTCCATTGCCAGGGCTACTGAAACCTCCCTCCTGTTCTCTCTGTGGCCGTAGCCATCTTGGTAGGGTTAATATGCATACTCACTCTGATTGGCTGGTGAGCATGGCTGTGGGTATAGCAGACGTATGGTCAATTTGCATATTACTCTTTTATTAGATAGGATTAATTCTAATATTTCTGCTGTTAAATGAAGCCCCTACCTGGTATTTGTCTTTAGATGTTGTTACCCTGCATAAATCTTATACTACAAGAAAACTAAACTATTTACTTCCAAGTATTTCTATCACAGTATTTCTCTCTTTAAAATAAACAACATAAAAATTATTGCTTTTCACCTTAACTGGTTTGGCTCAGTGGATAGAGTGTTGGCCTGGGGACTGAAAGATCCCAAGTTTGATTCTGGTCAAGGGCATTGTTTTCTATTTTAAGGTCACAGTAGGGATTGTGCAAGAGGCAGCTGATGGATGTTTCTCTCTCATCACTGTTTCTAACTCTCTATTCCCCTCCCTTCCTCTCTGTAAAAAAACAATAAAATATGTTTAAAAAATTATTGCTTTTCATCTAACATAATAAATGCAGATTCCTTACTCTAAGCCACTGATGACAAGATCAACTGTGTTTTGCTCAATTCTATCCTGAGAACCACCAGAGTGCCAGGCCCAGGCCTATATTTATAATCACCTTAATTGGGAATTACTATGATCTTCACTTTAGACCTGAAGGAATAAATGCAGATGACTTTCCCAAAGACCCACAGCCAGTTAGCAGCAATTCCTATATTTGTACTCATTTTCTCAGATTGTACTTTAACCACCGCACCATACAACCTTGTTAAATATGTTTGACAGCTTGACAATGTTCTTCTTAGTTTGGTACAAGCCCAACTCCTTAGGTTTTCACTCGCTAAGTCTTTAGGTAAAGTTTTGATTTCAGGCACCCTCGTTCTCTCATTATGATTCAAACCAGCTCTCTATTTTTGCTAAAACTGTTTCCTTTGCCCTTGTCATTGTAATTCCCCTTATGATGAATTAAATTACACTTGGTCAGCCTCTTTAACAACATCCTAATTTTTTTTCAAGGCTACTCATGAACCACCTCAGCCTCTTCTTCTCAGTGTTCTTCTCTCCTGAACTGCTTCGAATTTCTGGTTATTGTTTTTTTCTGGATGTCAGGCCTCCTCAGGCAGTTTAGATCACTTTGATTGGGGATGATGCATTATGTGTCTCTATATTACCCACTGTAATCTGCACAATGCCATAATCATTTCTTAATGTTAATTCAGTATAGGTCAATGATAATTTTATTTGTCAGTTATGCCGATCTTTGCAGGCATTTCACTGTTTCTAGAAAGTAAGATACCGGAAAAGGGCATCATTGTATTTCAAAATGCCTTCAACAAGTTGGATGAGGTCTGAGAGAGACTATAAAGAACAATTCACCTATGAAGAGAAAACTATTTTAAGGTCACAGACTGAACATTTCAGAGTGAAACAACGGTAGCAGAAACATAATGGGATTAGAGTGGATAACAAGCTAAATGGAAATCAGCAGTCCGCCTCTATGAACCCTGCATAAATAAAAACACAGTGGGCAAGAAGTCTGGGCTAATCCTCTTACTAGGTTTTGCATAGGCCAGGCTTTCTTAGGAATAATTCCCTGGATTCTGAATTGCTTTTTTTCCACTGAAGTGATGAGGATGGGACTGTTACAATAGGGATTTAGGTGATATATTTGAAAGATAATAGAAAAGAAAGGAGCATAAACTTATTCAGCTTTCTGCCCTTTGAAAATCATTTAACCCATAGCCTTGATTTTGCAAGAAACTGCTCTCAAACAGTTCTTGTTACCCTTATCTACAGTTTTTTTTACAGCTCAGACAAAGATGGGGGAGGAAGGGAATACTTAGAATATTGTTAACATTAAAACGTCTTTGTTAACATTGTTGACTATACAAACTGGATGGGCAGGAACTCCCAGACAAGACTGGAGACTCAACCTCATACCACTGCCATACTCTATTCTCTGTCCAAAGGATGAGGCACTGAGACAGCAAGAGGCAACAACGGAAGGCCTAGGCCAGTGGTCGGCAAACTCAGTAGTCAATAGAGCCAAATATCAACAGTACAATGATTGAAATTTCTCTTGAGAGCCAAATTTTTTAAACTTAAACTTCTTCTAATGCCACTTCTTCAAAATAGACTCACCCAGGCTCTGGTATTTTGTGGAAAAGCCACACTCAAGAGGCCAAAGAGCTGCATGTGGCTTGAGAGCCAGTTTGCAGACCATGGGCCTAGGGAGGTTCTGGCTGAAGACCAGATTTATCTAGTGCCTTAAGGGAATTCTTGACCTTCCCTTTTGAATTGCTAATGAACTGTACCCCCTCTCTTCCCTTCCTCTCCTCCCTCCCATCCCCCTTCAGCTCCCAACCAGGAGTGCATGCACTTAATGAAAAAGATTTACTGTGGAATGGACTCATTTTATCTTTGGAGGAAGCCTGGTAGTGTTGCATGATGGTGATAATTAGTATTAACTATTTTGAATACTTAGGAATTTCTTCAATTTCACTTTTTCTAGTATGACTTGTCATTTTATATAGTTCTATAATAAACATATAACTAACCTTTATGAATTTGGCAACATTGGAGTCACACTCATTTCATCTGATAACAACCTTTCAAAGTGGTATTATTATACTCAGTAGATGAGGAAACAGAAGTTAAGCATCTATCCAATGATAAACAGCTAATAAAT
Organism: Lasiurus cinereus; assembly: GCA_011751065.1. Classification (NCBI taxonomy): domain Eukaryota; kingdom Metazoa; phylum Chordata; class Mammalia; order Chiroptera; family Vespertilionidae; genus Lasiurus; species Lasiurus cinereus. The sequence continues at coordinate 15,159,143 of JAAGEH010002534.1, read as the reverse complement.
GCCTGGCTTTATGCTCTTTCTACTGATTGACTACTTAGCTACTGAGAATAAGTTACTGAGCCCACATAACCTTCTCTTTGACTACATCAAAGAATTTGATCATAAATGCTCCCCCACCCCCAACACACCCGCACACAAGGTAAGACTTGTAGTAAAAACTTTCACATGTTTGCATGGGTAAATGGAAAGATTCTAAATAAGACAGAAATAAAAACAGCTATGGTCAGAGAAAGACAAAGAGCATATGATATCACTAATATGTGGAATCTAATGAACAAAATAAACTACAAACAAATGGAACCGGAAGCATGGATTCATGGAACAAACTGGTGGGTGCCAGAGGGGAGAGGGGTGGGGTGACTGGATAAAGAAGGTGAAGGGATTAGCTAAAGAACCCAATATGCATACCCCATAGACAGACAAATATCCTGGTGAAGGTCAAGGAGGGTAGGCGGAGGTGGGCAAAGGGAAGGGGGGATTGTTGGGGTTGGGGGACATTTGCAATAGTGTCAACATTAAAAATGTTAAACTAAAAATATTAAAAAGTCAGCTATAAAGTGTCTTGTACTTTTCTAAAATAGAAAATGGGAAATGCTTATTAAAATATGTGATTAAAGTATTTCTAGTAACAGAGGTACTTATTAAGACAAGCAGTATAAAGTTAGTGAGGAATCTTTCTAGAAATCACATCGAGTAATTCAAATTTGTAAGCATTTGAATTCCGTAAGCATGTTATTACCGTTAGTTTAACCATTTTCCTTGTTGTCATCACTTCCTTTTTCCATTAGTGCTCCGAGCTTCCTTGAAGTGTTTGTCATTTCACTCCTGTAAGCCTAATGGTACAGTAACTTTATATTAACTTTCCTTAAATGGCTATCCCTTGACATACCAATTTTTCACAGGCTAAAACTGAAACCTGTTAAAAGCGAATGCATTCCTTCCAGGCTCCAATGCTGGACTCGAGCTCAGATGACCCTGTGACATTTTATAGGCATTGATGAGGTGCTGTCCCCTGTCTGCAAATAATCTAAATTTGATCCCAATGAATGGAGAGGAACCCTAGATAAGCAGGGAAACTGTTTATAGACATTTCAGTAATACCACTTGAATACAAGTGTATCACATATACAAGTGATCCCTTGGATAACGTATTAGGTTAATAAAATTCAAAGCACATTTGTTTCCTGTTAGGTGATCATGAAGCTCATATTAACAGAGATGGGATAACATTAGATTGTACCAAATAAGATTCTCCTTTCACTTTCTAGCTATTTTGGCAAATTTTAAAGAACTAAGCATTAGTTTAAAACATGTGACTACACTAGACATTTGCTTTGGATTGGTTTAAAAATTCTAAGGCATTTTTGAAATAAAGGGCTATAATGGTTTTTATGTTAATACAAAGAATTAACGCTTTACAATTCATGCACTGAGAGGTATGGTTTAACTCTTTACCAGAATACATCTTGGAAATTGTATTTCTTCATTGCAGCATCAGCAGAGTATTTGCTCATTTGGTGGTATTACAGGTTTAAAGTTCCAGGTAAAGTGTAACTGTTCTAAAGTAGTTAAACAATAGCAATATATATGTAAACATATGATTCTTTTTTTGGTTGTTTTATTTTTAATCCTTTTTTCAGTTTTATTTCAAGAAAAACTATTTTAAATACAATAATGTTACATGCAACAAACATTAATATCTCAAGAAAATGATTTTAAATATGATAATGTTACATGCAATAAATACCAATTATTCAAGAGAAATGATCTTAAATGTAATAATATTACATGCAATAAACATTCATACTTCAAGAATAAAAGGATTTTAAGTATAATAATATTACCAAAACTGTACTAACACAGTAAGATATCACAAAAGTTGTAGAAAATATAAAAAATCTACAAATTACAGGATTACTTCTATTTTGGTATTCTAAAATAATTCCCCCCCTGCAGCTCTATTTTTGTGCATCAATTTATGTTGTTCATTATATTTCACAAATGAGTAAGATCATATGATATTTCTTTCTCCAACTGGCTTATTTTGTTTAGCATGATGCTTTTAAAGTCTATTTTGTCAGATATGAGTATTGTCACTCCAGCTTTTTTTTTTTTTCCGTTTGCATGGAAACTTTTTTCCATCCCTTCATTTTCATCCTATTGTTGTCTTTTGTTTTGAGGTGGGTCTCTTGTAGACAGCAATTAGTTGGGTCATGTTTGTGTATCCAACCAGCTACCCTACACCTTTTGATTGGAGCATTTAATCCATTTACATTTAGGGTTATTGTTGAGAGGTACTTATTTATAGCCATTTTAATTCTGTATGGCTAGGTTTCTCTCTCTGTTTCTTCTCAGCAATCCCTTAGCAATCCTTTAGTATTTCTTGTAATGCTGGCTTGGTGGAGATGAACTCCTTCAGCCTTCTTTTTCCTTTCTTTCTTTCTTTCTTTCTTTCTTTCTTTCTTTCTTTCTTCTTTCTTTCTTTTTCTTTTTTGAGAAGCTCTTTATTTGACTGTCTATTTTGAATGATAGCCTTGCTGGATATAGTAATCTTGGCCTCAGATCCTTGCCTTCCATTACCTTGAGTACTTCATGCCATTCCCTTCTGGCCTGTAGAGATTCTGATGAGAAATCAGGTGTCAGCCTTATGGGAACTCCTTTGTAGGCAACAGTTTTCTTTTCTCTTGCTGCCTTTAAGATTCTCTCTTTGTCTTTAATTTTGGCATTTTAATTATGATGTGTATGGGCATGTGTCATTTTGGGTTCTTCTTGTTTGGGGTTCTCTGTGCCTCCTGAACTTATATAACTTTTTCCTTTGCCAGGTGAGGGAAGTTTGCTACCATTATTTCTTCAAACACCTTCTCTATTCCTTCCTTTCTTCCTCTTTTCGCACACCTACTATTCTAATATTGTTATGTTTCACATTGTCCCACAGCTCCCTTAGGTTGTCCTCCTGCTTTTTTAAATTGTTTTTTCTTTTGGTTCTCTAATTGATGATATTTTCAACTCTATCTTCTAATTTCCTAATTTAATCCTCAGTTTCCCCTAATCTGCTGTGTATTCCTTCCAATATGTTCTTTATTTGTGTTACGTCATTCTTTATCACAGGCAGTTCTTATTTCATAGTTACTATATCTTTTTTTCATACTGTTGAGCATTTTTAACATCATTAATGTGAACTCTGTTTCAGGTAAATTTCTTATCTTTGCTTCATTTATTTCTTTTTCTGGAGAATTCCCTAGTTCTTTCATTTGGAGGTTGTTTCTTTGTTTACTCATTTTGGTTATCTGTTTGGGTTTGTGACTACATTTTAGATAGATCCTCCTTACCTCTCAATCTCTAGTGTAGGACAGTGGTAAAGGCTGCTTCTGAATAATTAGATTAGACAAAGACTCAAAGCTCCCAGAGACCACCTCTATCTACAGACTAGACTTGAATTGCCCCCAGGCAATCTTCCTCAGGTGTTGCAGGAATTTTTTCAAAAGGGTAGGACAATTGCTTCTGCCTGGAGGCTAATTGTTACTTTTAATCTCTTAAATGGCCTAAGGGCAAAGTGTTTTCCAATGGATTGTGTTGAGTGTTTCCTCCCTCTTACACTTGGAGTGTCTGCCTTCTGTGTTCTATTCCCTGAATTTTCATTCCTAGGTTCTGCTTTCACAGCTCTAGTCCACTTTACCTTCCCTCTGCCAGAGCACAAGGTGGGTGGCTCTACAGGGAATTTTTGTGTGTTGGCCCTTTAAGAGGGTGTCCGAACTTTCAGTTGCCAATCCCAAAACTGCTTTTCACAGTTAGATGTTATGTGGGTATCCTCCTTAGTGCTCTCTGTTGGGGAGTCCAGCTTTGGGATTAGATCCCAGAGTTCTCAGTGGCATACCCCCTTAGCTGAGATATCTCTCCAGGACTTCAGTTGCTGCCTGTGGGTGCCAGGCCAACCCTTTCATGCTTCCTACCTACCAGGTTCTAAGTGGTCTCCACCTTGGGTATCAGTGTTCTCTCCTGTGAGTTTTCCATTTATGATTGTTTTTTAATAATTTATTTTAGGTAGCTAAGTAGTCAGCCAAAAACGTTTCCTAAAATGTTACTTGCACCAGGATTATGATTTTTGTTGGTTTAGGTCATTGCTTTATTCTTAAACCCTAATATATGGTTGATGCTTAGTCAATATTTTTGAATGAATAAAAATTCAGTTGAGGAGCATTTATTCAACATATTCTAGGCAAGAGTATGCCTGGTCTGAGGACTTGCTCAGCTAGACAATGGGTAAAATCTCCTTGTACATATTGATACATGAGATTCTTGATAAATGCCATTTAAGTCATAGATGTAACATTGTACCCATTAAACCAACTTTTTATTATGATTTGGCTTCCCATGTTGATTACATATAGGTTAAAAAGTACCATAATGTGAAAAAACCCTTGTCTAGTGTGCAGTTACCTTGGAAATCAACATTCTTTTATATAAATTAAAGTATTACCAATACTATTATAGTCAGCTATTTCTAGAGCTTGGTAGTATTAGTCTGTCCCTGGAACACAATTCATATGCCAAGCAATGCAATATACTAAATATTGTATAGGGGAAGAAAACAATTGATTTTAAAAGAGAAAGTTGGATTGAGGTGCACATGAGACTTCATTCTAAATAAATCATATACTATAAGTACATATCGGTGCATTTGTGTGGTACAAAATGTGTATATATAAGGCAAGGAATCATAGAAATAAAGCTAAAAAAGACTTCCTGGAAAAAGAAAATGAAAATAGATTAACCTCTAAGAAAGAAGGGAATATTATAGGTAGTGAAAATGCTATGGATACAAGATGCAAAAATGAAAGAAAAAGGCTCTATGAAGGATAGAAACTATCAACAAGTTTTAATTTGCTGAAGTTGAAAGGCCTGTGATGTTGCCCTGTTTCAGAAAGTGATGCAAATCGTGGTTGATATGAGTGAAATCCCCTGGAGATGGGAAGTCTGTGGCCATCCACACTGACCACAATATGAATATGCTTCCCAGCATTGTGCAATGTGACCAATGGGTAATGTCAAATTTACAATCCATTACCTCAGACCTGGAATTTTAGCCAAAATTTTACAAATTCAGCATCTGGGCATCCATCATTTTCCTCTTATTTTGTTATTTTTGTCTTTTTTTATATTAATACTAGAGGCCCAGCACACACAAAATTGTGCAGAGGTAGGGCCCCTAGGTCTAGCCTGGCTTCTGTTGCATGGCCTCTGCCACTCTGCAATGCTAGTGAAGCTCTCCATCCTGGGCGCTCCACAATGCTCACAGCTCCTGGACTGCATCAGAAGGCTCCTACCTCTGCCCCTCAACTGCTCCAGGAAACTTGCTGCCACCCCAGGAAGCTCGCCAATGTATGCTAAGTGAAACTCCTCCCCGTACCACCACTGCTCTGCAAAACTCCACTGCTCCACGAAATTCCCCCACTCCCAGACTGCTTCAAGAAACTCTGCTAAGCTCATAGCCACCCCGTGAAGCAGACTGCCAGGCTGCACAACAGCCCCCAATCCTGCCCCACTGCCAGCCCTGCCTTGTGGTGAGCGGCTTGAGGGCTGGGGAAGAAGAGGGACCGAGAGGTGCTCTATGCACTTCATGGTGAGCCGTCACCCGTTCGGTTGTGACACCACCTAGCTCTTTATATATATTAGGATATGATACAGGAACTTAAAATATCTTTTTTTCATCTAAATATATTCTTTCTATTTTAATTAGTTGATCTGCCAAGGAATTATACATAGTTTGGTTCAAGAGCTCTGTACTTTAAGCCAGAAGAATAGGGCTTAATCTTTGGACACAAACTGTTATTAATCATGCTATTGTAAACAATCACTTCATTCATCTAAATTTGAAAAAAGCTGTGTAACCTCAAAAAGTCATTTGGTACCATTAACATGTTTTCTTTTCTATACAACAGGGATAATGATCCTATGCTTAGAGTTCAGTGACTCTGAAATGAATACACAAATTTGTATATGCCAAGTGTAATTAAATTTACACAAATACAAGTTACGGTTAATGATTATTGAGAAAACCTTTAGCTGAATTGATGTTTTATAGTTAATGTTAGAAACCCACTTCAGTTATATAAACTGATCAGTATAATGATCTTTTTGGCATAGTGTATATATATTGAGATATCCTGAAAAGTTGAACATTGACTGAGGCAACACCTTGAATATGTAAAAAGCAGAAAAAGAAAATTCATTTTCTTTGAAAATAGACTTTCCTCAATATTAATTACTGAAAATATCTTTACTAATTTATTTATCATTCTTTTAAAACATTCCCTTTATGTACCTATTGCATTCCAGACATAATTGGCCAGCAAAGTCTAATAGAGTTTTTTGTGATGATGAAAATGTTTTATATCTGCACTGTTCAGTAGAGCAGTCATCTGCCATATATAGCTATTGAGCACCTGAGATGTGGCTCCTGCAACTGATGAACTAAATTTAGTTTTTTAAATTTAAACTAATTTAAATTTAGGTAATCATATGTGGCTGGCAGCTACAGATAGTTCTGGACACTATCATTGTAGTGCACCATCCTTCAGATGCTGGTTTTCATTTGGGAAGCAGTGCACTTGGAGTCATTCATCTTTTGATGATGATTCCTTGGTTAAGGGCACACAGTTTCAAGGCTACTGACAAATGTTAGAGAAGCCACTTTACCTAAGGAGTGATGGTAATAACTGCTCTCTCTGAGCATGTGGAAAACATGAGTTTGAGTCTGATTTTTCTCAAACACCAGCCAATATAAAAACAAACAAGCTAACCAACTAACTGAATGCTCAATGAGCTACTTATAGTTTGAGAAAGAGAAATAGTATGATGGGTAGAGAAGGAGACGTTCTAAGTGGGAAGAGCTCAGTGGCTTCTTACATCCACAGAGCATCTTACATACTGTGATTTTTAGCTTTGGCAAAATTAGAAATTCATTTTGTAATGTTTTTTTAATTTAATTTGTAAACTTTTGGAAAATTCAATACATATGTTTCTTATCAGCGTAGACATAACTCATCAAAATGTGTTTGGTAAGAGTTATTTTAAAGCGATTCCAGAAATCCTTTTGACTCTTGAATGAGGGAAAAGTCTTCTTCAGTTTCACATAAAACTTCTATCTGTCCAGAGGTGCTTTAACAGAAATTCAGGCCATTCTAATACATTATTACTTAGGAAGATGTTATCTTAGTACAGTGGTTCTCAACCTGTGGGTCCCGACCTTTTTGGGGGTCGAAAGACCCTTTCACAGGGGTCGCCTAAGACCATCAGAAAACACCTATTTCCCATGGTCTTAGGAACCAACAGACAGTTCCTCAGTGTAGCACAATGTAGCAATGTAGTTTACTGTTGTTATTTGAAGACTGTTGCCCATGCTACACCATGATTCAAGACAAAATTTCATTTATTTGTAATTCGAAATAAATATTTCGCAATATATAATTACGTATTGTTTTTGTGATTAATCACTATGCTTTAATTATGTTCAATTTGTAACAATAAAAATACATCCTGCATATCAGATATTTACATTACAGTTCATAACAGTAGCACAATTATAGTGATGAAGTAGCAACGGAAATAATTTTATGGGTGCGGGTCACCACCACATGAGGAGCTGTATTAAAGGGTCGTGGCATTAGAAAGGTTGAGAACCACTGTCTTAGTACATGCAGTAGAGAACCCAAAGGGGCCCCAAATTGCCTAGCTCTTTGCCTGTCAGTGTTAAAAATTAGGAAACTATGCCTGGGAGAGCAAAAGCAACATGTGCAAAGTCTTTAACTTGGTTTATAACAGATCTGGGACTCAAACTTAGGCCACCTGGTTGCTAGTTAGGGATAATTTTCAACGTGTCACACAGTCCCATCCTTATTCTTTAGAAGTCAATGTTGTGATAAGTCAGAAAACAATTTTGGTATTTATTATTAAGAGCATATGAAGACACCTGCAATTTTATATAACTTTTCCTCTAAGGATGCATGGTTTATTAACATTTCAATTAAATATGTGTTCAAATTATTGTCAAAAAAAACCACGATATTTTAATTGACAAAAATAAAGAAAGGTATGCCAAACATCTAATGGGAAACTTCTCTTGGTAGCTAGCTATTTTTCAATCAAAGGTAAATGAAAAGTTGATAAAAATTTTTACCTAATCACATTCCAGAGGAAAAGAAGTGGAGCCATATTCTATATGACTTGCTAACACAGAGGCTTATAAGGTTATGTGACATAATCCAAGGGATGAATTGTGTTACAGTTCACATCTGATGCCATAAGAGCCAATGGCTTTTTTGTTGTTCTAGGGATTTTAGAGAAGAGGTGTCACTTAAACTCTTAAGTGCTATCAGTTTGTCTGGGGAATGTCTGTCTGAAGGAATCTTCCTGTCTCTAAATTCTTGTCTGTTGCTGTCATCAGTTCAATAGCATTTTAGCTCCCCTCTAAAAATTTATAAGCTAGCAAAAGCCTGAAGCTGGGAAGATAAAAAATATCTATTGTGTTATCTATCATTTGCCTGTTTCAGAGATATTTACACATGCAGGCTTTTTGTTCAGCAGCTATTCAAGCTCCTGACAATTTATAAATGCCTTCCTAGATAGATTTAACAATTAACCCTAAGGAGAAAAAGAGTTTGGGGAATGAAAATAGGAGGTTTTGGGTACAACCCTCTCTGTGTGTTTGATTCATGCAATGAGATTCTGAGTGTCAGGATCTTGGTTCCAGCATTAGTCATTAAAGATCAGATGTCATTACAAGGAAAAGTTTGAATTTAATCTTATTCAGGAAGTTTAGTTATCAAAAATTAAAAGGCGAGGCTTCTAAATATTTTCATAAAATAAAAATAGAAGGAACTATAGATGCTACAGATACAATTAACATAAAAATAATCTTACAAAGAAGAGAGAATAGGAAAGGCTACTATGGGAGAAAAATCTTCAAATTATAATAAAAGTAGGCACACTTCCTTTTATTTTAATTAAAAAGATATGATGTTTAAGGAAAGAAGAAAAGATCAATATACCCAAAATATTATATTCAGAATTGTATAAATTATTATCAATGTTCTGTTCTAACTAAAATTTCTCTGTGATGATTATGAGATACAAAACTCTTAAAATAAATGTACTATGTTCACCAATATTACTGATATAATAAAGTGTATATAGATTGTACATGTCATTTTGTGGTTATAATAAAACATGTTAAAATTAATCAATGTATAGATTATTTCAGGGTTGTAAACTTGTCATTACAGATGTGGCCTAGCCGGGTAGCTTTAGTTCAAATATATCTCTCTGTTTATGCATGTTGCTGAATATTCATATATATTTTAGAAACTGGAGAACTGCTTTTTTTTTTTTACCTCTGATAATTTTATTACCTTGATTGGATTTGCTATAACCTCAACTCTAAGAAAGAATAGACTTCAATATATGCATTGTCCATGGACATAGACAACAGTGTCCAGAGGGAAAGGAGGGTGGGGTCAGAGTGGAGGTAGATAAAAGGAGGGGAGAAATTGGGGTACATCTGTAATAATGTCAATATATAAACTTCAATAAATGTCAAATAAAATAGCATGCATTTGTAAATGGCTTGATAATGTACTATTTTTATTTCATAGACACATTTTGCAAAAGTTATTCTTTGGAGAATTTTTCATTATGTGCTTTCTGTCAAGCTACATGTGATTTAGTGACAATGGCTTTCTTCATAGTGATTACAGATTTAAAGGATTACTAAATCTTTCAAATTTAAAACAACAGAATATCCTAGAGGATTTTATTTTTAACTCTTATTTACTTCCTAAATCATGCATTAATGTGTTTGAAAAATGAATCAAATATTCCAGTACTGAACCAAAGCCATCTAGAATGTGAATTAGAAAGTAGAAACAAATTGCCAATGTATCCTAGAAATGATGTATTATATACAAATATACTTGTAAATAAGGCACATTAAAAGTGAAAGTGTGATGTGGAGTTACTTCATAGTCTCTCCTAAATAAGGAATCTTGTTTTTTTAACTTACTTTTAAGGCTTAAACTCTCACACATTTTTATATATAACAAGTACTATATAGTATTTCTATCGTACATACATTGCATATAGTTACAATATACATCATAAATCTATGATAAAGTCTATGATGTCTAGACATCTGTCTATTAATGGTCTATCATTTCTCCATTATCTATTATTATTTCTAGTCTGTTCTCTCATGAATTACAGACACATTTTTAAATATTTTCTAGCAATATGACCTGAATATTTTTAAAGACTTCTCTTTTATCCACTAAATTCTGTCAATTCTATTTCAAAGGTCCTCTTATATCCACCCCTTTTAAATATATTCATACTACCAATTTAACAGTCCAAACTTCTTTCATCTTTTATTTGAGCAAAATTAAAATATGATTGTGATTCTTTTGCTTAAAACCTAACCTATTTTTTTACTCTTGAATTAAAACACTTAACCATTATATTACATTAGCATAATCTCTGTTTATGGCTGAATTCTCCCACTTACTGTATATTTATTGATTAATTATAAATAAAAATATTAGGGAGCTAAGATTGGGTATTTTTCAGGACTGGAAATACAGATCCAGAGAGATTAAATGTAAATTTAAGAATATGTGGTTGATGGTAGGATTTAAAGAGATAACTAGATGGGGGTATAAAATTAATAAAGATTTGGGCCAGCACAATAGTACATGAAAAAGCAAGGAAAACTTTTCCAATTACCTATATATATACTACTCAACCAATTCAATGGAATCTCTTCTCATGTGGCCTATGAAGGAGATAGGAGTCAATTGAGTTATTTACCACTGTGTATCTGTATAATTTGATTCTGGTCCATTAGGTAGACAAATATGTATTGTAACTCCAATCTATAAGAAATGTGTACTTTGATACTATGCTATAGGAAGACAGATATTATTTTCCCTTTCTTAACTTTATTTAAGTACAATTTATTTTTTAAAATGTTTTTATTGATTTTTTTAGAGAGAGAGGAAGGGAGAGGGGATAGAAAGATAAAAACATTGACTACAGAGGAACATCACTGATTGGCTGCCTCCTGCACCATCCCCCACCCCCCCAATAGTGATTGAGCCAACAACCCAGGTGATCTCCTGGTTCCTGGGTCAAAGCTCAACCGCTGAACCACACTGGCTGGGCTACTTAAGTGTAATTTAAGTAATTCTTGATTTTAGTGACAAACTATTGTCCTTGTTAACAAAAATTAAATTTCAGAATATCAAAAGTTATTAGAAGAAAATTAAGTATTATTTGGGAATATATAAATAATTATTTGCTGTGTCCAAAAATAGGAGATTTCAAAAACTATTTCTTCTTTTTATGCAAACTATTTATAATGATGAGTATATGTGCAATTTTGAAAAAGAAAGTGTGCATTAAAAACAATTTCCATTCAGTTAAATCTTGATTGCTGTGTTATTTTCCTCCTAAATGAGATTTGAACTTAATCTACCTATAGAGTAGGTCATTCATGCTCAAAAGCCCATCTCTAGATATCAAAATGGAATTCTTATTGAACTACTACAAACATAGCTCTTGGAGGATAATAGGGCAAAAGAAGATTATGAAGGCTTTAAAATATTTTTAGGAAGAAAATAGAGATCAAAGCTCATCTCAAAATTTGAGAAAACACAAATATGTTACATTAAGGATTTTTTTGTTTCTTGCCTTTGATATGATTATTTTTGGATTTTAAGCATTACTGGGACCTTAAGATCTTTTAGTGTACTTTTTTAAGTAATATTTTTTAAAAAATATATTTTTATTGATTTCAGAGAGGAAGGGAGTGGGAGAGAGATAGAGATAGAAGCATCAATGATGAGAGAGAATCATGAGTCAGCTGCCTCCTGCATGCCCACAATGGGGATCAAGCCCACAATCAGGGCATGTGCCCCTGACTGTATATCGAACCATGACCTCCTAATTCATATGGCAATGCTCTACCACTGAGCCATGCTGGCTGGGCTTAAATAACATGTTTCTATTTGTCTTTTGTAACTGTAGAATACCACATGTAACTTTGAGTTGTAGACCTCATTTACATTTCAGGATATTTTTCTCTTTTAACAAAGAGATTGTTAATGTTTAAGAGCTCTTGTAATACATGCTAACTTGACTTTCTTTCAGAGGTAAATTAACTTATATGTGAACGTTTTCATTGTCTAGTATATGTGTGTGTGTGTATATATATATACACACACACAAATACATACATACACTATCTGAAAAAGAGAAATATGACATGAGCTGGTGTTTCACCAGATGGAAACAGACTTATGATGATGATCATATTATATTAGAGAAATCAGACAGAGGCATGATCACCTACCAAAAAATCTATGTGACAAATGTCATTCTTCACTTTCTCTATTATAAACTTTTCCTATTTGGAGAGACTGAAAAGTGCTTTTAATATTAAGAGGCTCTTTTAAACTAGAGGGACATATAGTTTGAGTTTTGTTTAAAAATTTGTGACCAGCTTAGCTTCAGTTTGTGATGTGTGTGGAGTGAGGATACACTTCCATACTGACATTTGTATGGATGCTGCAGCTACTACATTGATAGCTAAAGATATCACAGATGTTTTGAACATAAGAGAATAAAAGTACCCAGGGGATTTAATATTTCTGATCCATATCTCCAAAAGATGGAGTAATTGAATATGGAATCACTTTTATATAATAATATTGGTCTATCTAATTTCCAAACTATACTGTCCTTGAACAAACTCCACTTTGAAAGGGCTAACCCAGAAATTGGCAATGTGTTCTGTTAGGTGCTTATTGAGGGGGAAAAATTATATATATATATATATATATATATATATATATATATTCTATATACTATATAATATAGAGGTAATATGCAAATTGACCATTACTCCAACACATAAGATGGCTGCTCCCATGTGGTCAAAGATGGCCACCCCCATGTGGACACAAGATAGCTGCCATAAGATGGCCAGCATCGGAGGACAGTTGGGAGGGACCAGGCCTGCAAGGGAGGACAGTTGTGGGAGGACCAGGTCTGCAGGGGAGGGCAATTTGGGGGAGGGGGACCAAGCTTGCAGAGGAAGGCAGTTGGGGTGACTAGTCCTGCAAGGGAGGACAGTTGTGGGGGGACCAAGTCTGCAGGGGAGGGCAATTTAGGGGAGGGGGACCAGGCCTGCAGAGGAGGGCAGCTGGGGGTGACTAGGCCTGCAGGGGTGGGCAGTTGGGGGAGACCAGGCCAGCAGGGGAAGGCAGTTAGGAGTGACTAAGCCTGCAAGGAGAGGGCAGTTGGGGGAGACCAGGCCTGCAGAGGAGGGCATTTAGGGGCAATTGGGCTGGCAAGGGAGCAGTTAGGCGTTGGTCAGGCTGGCAGAGGAGTGCATATGGGGTGATCAGGCTGGCAGGCAGAAGCTGTTATGGGCAATCAGGCAGGCAAACAGGTGAGCTGTTGGAAGCCAGCAGTCCTGGATTGTAGGAGGGATGTCCAATGCCCGCTTAGGCCCGATCCCATGGATCCTAAGCGGGCATTTGGACATTCCTTGAAAGCTACCAGATTGGAGAGGGTGTAGGCTGGGCTGAGGGACATACCCCCTTACCCCCATGCATGAATTACACGTACCAGGCCTCTAGTATGTATATACATATATAATCAGTTGGGAAATATTGATGTATGAAAAAAAAACTATGGAGCTAATTTTAAACTGATAATTGATTCAGGTTTTCTAACCTGCATGAGGAAAGCTGTACAGGCATTCTAAGCTCTTGAAAAGTGAGGGTCTCATTTGAAGTTCAAAATGATTAAAATGCTGTAAATTTGGAATTAGGAAAGATAAGAATTTTCTATATCTTTGTAGGAAAACTCAGTAGGAAAATATTGCACTATGAGGATGCCCTGGATAGGACAGTGAGGCCTCTGAGCAGACAACCAGATAGCCTACCTTGCCATCATAACCTTCTGTAACATGATGGCCAAACAACTTTCCTTGTTTGGAGTTTGTGTGGTCTTATAATTAAAAAGGCGTCCTTGCTGTTTTTCACTAAGCAAAATAAAGTTAATAGGCTTTAACAATAACATTTTGACAAAAACTAAACAGTAGAAAATATCTGACCATATGTAGTACAATTTAATACATATTTATGTGAAACTATATTGACATCTCATTTACCCAGCAGCAAAAGATGGTAGGTCATTAACTATAATTTTCCTAATCACTCAACCTTACTCCTTTGTGTGTCAAACAATTTATTTATTTTTTATTATTTGGGATTAAATTTTTATGAAATATATGTACATTTCCGTGTTTTCTAACACACAGGCTATCACACTATATTTAACATTTTCTTCATTACTCATGTTCAACATTCTAAATGAACACCCATTTCTATGTAGTAATAAATTTCAAGGTTCCCTTTTCTGTCACCTTGGTATCAGCCTGTCAACTGTCACTTCATTGCTGTCAGGGCAACTGCCTCTAAATTTCTATTCTTACTTCTCAACCCTTCACTCTGATTGTTACAATTTTGAGTGTTTGAAAGCCATGTAACAAACCTGAAAAGATTTCTGGTTATAAAATAAATACATGTTTATAATAGAAATGGGAATAATAATGGTAGAAATAGGAAATGTCAATAGTTTTATGATTAACATTTGCTTTGATATCATTTGATATTTTTGCTATGCCTACAAAATTTGCTTAAAAATTACCAAGTTAAATCTTTGAATAAAGGTTGGAAGAACACAGTGTGGTGGCATTGTCCTTTTGATTTGTGTCAGGTTCCTGGGGGGTTGGGTTTGCTGTGTAGAGTGAGCAGGGCCAACCCAAGAAAACCTTCAGTTTCATCTATGAGCAAGAGTGTTTTTGAACATCATTCAGAAATCAGTAGGAACAGGAGCAGGGAGAGTAAAAGAACTATTGCTAATGTGGTAGTCAGACAAGACTAGTACGTTGGTCTGTTTTCTTCAGAGCTGGAACAAAAAATAAATATACCATAAATTCTGAATAAAGACATTTTTTTCTCTTAATTTTTAATCTGCTGGTTTTGAGAAAAAAAGTTGAATTCTTTACCCAGTGTGCAAAGGAACAAAAATATTTTTTCAGGTTTATTGAGATACTAGAGCCCTGGTACACAAAATTTGTGCATGGGGGAGGGGGTGTCCCCTCAGCCTAGCCTACACCCTATCCAATCCAGGATCCCTCAGGGGATGTCCAACTGCAGTTTAGGTCCGATCCCCAGGACCACTGGCTCCTAACTGCTTACCTGCTTGCCTGCCTGATTGCCCCCAATTACCATCCCCCTCCACCAGCCTGGTCATTTCTTACTGCTGCCACTGCTGGCCTAGTCATCCACAACTGCCCCTCCCCCCACCAGCCTGGTCACTACTCACTGCCCCCCTCTGCTGGCCTGGTTGCCCCATGCAGCCTGTTCGGTCATCCGTTCAGTTGTGATGGTTGCTTAGGCTTTTATTATTATAGACTAGAGGTCTGGTGCACAAATTCATGCACAGGTGAGACATCTAGGGGGTTGGGGGAAAGATGTGATCTACCCTACAGGCGGCAGTGGGACACCCTTGCCGGCCTGGATTTTGGATCCGTCCTGCTGACATTTGTGTTGGTTGTTGGGAGCTGCTTTTATATTGTTTCTTCTTTGCAGAGCATCTAGGGAGGGGAAGCAGCCATGATGCCCAAGGCTGACTTCCAGGAGGTGGCAGGTGCCTGGCCCATTCTTTGGAGATTGGACATACTGGACGACTGAGGGAGTGAGTGGCTGCCGCTAGGCTGGTGGGCCACTGGGACAGATTGGTCAGCTGAGCAGCGCTCCCCCTGTGAGAGAGCACTGACCACCAGGGGGTAACTCCTGCATTGAGCGTCTGCACCCTGGTGGTCACTGCGCATCATAGCAACTGGTCATTCCAGTCATTCTGGTCATTCAGTCTCTTAGGCTTTTATATCTTATCTAATAATAGACAAACATGTAAATTGACTGTACCTTTACTACACCCACAGCCAATCAGAGTAAGTATGCAAATTAACCCAACAAAGATGGCTTTTAATTTGCATATGTAGGTGCCCAGAGTCCTCGGTCCCTGGAATATCCTCAGCACCCAGGTCACTCCCAGGTATGCCCCATGTGGATCCTGAGCAGCCTGGGAAAGACCTGAGCCAGGGGGCTCCTGGGTAGGGCCGAGCCTGTGATTGGATCTGAAGGAGCCCCTGCCCAGGCCTAACGCTTTGGCTAGAAGCTTTAGGCCTGGGCAGGGGCAGAGCAGCAATCAGAGGGAGCTGGGGGACTCCTGCCCAGGTCCTGAGGCTTTAGGCTTGGGCAGGGGCCGAGCCAGAAATTGTTTGTGTGAATTATAGAGGAAAAACCTTTTCTAACCACTCATTGGCTAAGCTCCTTGTATGCCACTGGTAATATTCTTAGTAACTTGGGTATAAGAATCCAAAAAGGTGATCTAAGTTTTTTCCAACACCCTCCTGGAACAAAAACGAAGGTCCACTGCTGGAGGGCTAAGAAATGTCATATCCTGCCCTCACCGGTTTGGTTCAATGGATAGAGCCTTGGCCTGCTGACTGCAGTGTCTGGGTTCAATTCTGATCAAGGGCATGTACCTAGGTTGCAGACTCCTCCCTGGCTGGGGCCCAGGTCAGGGCTCATGCAGGAGGCAACCAATCAAAGTGTTCTCACTTTGATGTTTCTCTCTGTCTCTCCCTCTCTCTCCCATACTCTCTAAAAATCAATGGAAACATATCCTCAGGTGAGGATAAAAAAAAGAAAGAAAGAAATGTCATATTATATTAAAGACATATATTGAAAATGCCTAAAGAAAGTTGTCATTTTTTCATGGTGAAGGGACTGCAGTCCGTTTGGATGAAAACACCTTGGTGGCTGTGGTGACTGTCAGTGGCTGCAGCAGCGGGGTGATGGGGCTGGTGCCTTCCCCTGATCAGCCCAGTCACCTCCCACAAAGGACATCCCCTGAGGGCTCCCAGTATGTGAGAGGGGGCAGGCTGGGCTGAGGGATCCCACCCCAGTGCATGAATTTTGTGCACCAGGCCCCTAGTATATAGATAATTGACATATGGCATTGTGTAAGTTTAAGTTGATGGTTTAATTTTAACATGCTAAGTTTAACATGATGATTTGGTATATTTATATATTGTGACATGACTACCACAATATGGGTGGTTAACACATCTATCACCTTACATAATACAAATCTTTTATTTGACAGAAATAAGCTTCAAATTTTTAAGAATGTAATTTATTTGAAGAACTATATTAATGTGTCATTTTTGGCAGTTTAGAATACCAGTGATAAATATGGATCATAAACAGTTTGAAATAACAAATGTACACTTATGGATTTAAAGATGACATTTAATGATGATGTTAGCATTTCTGTATCATCATTAATGTTAAATAAATTTTCAGGAGTCAGATTATGTGTCTGGTGGATCCATAAAATTCTGGAGTTGAAAGGTTCATTAGAAATCTTTCAGACTAGTACCTTTTATAGTTCCATGGGATGGGACCTACCCTTTGAGATACCATACACACACACATTACATACACACACAGACACACAGGCACACACACACACACACACACACACACACACACACACACACAATGTTCCTTTTCAAATAACTTAGAAAACATTGCAAACAGTATTACCAATCTTGGGGAGTCACGATAAATTCTGCAGTAAAGAAAATCTGTTTAACAGTGTGTATTTGAACAGTGGACTTTTTATTTTGTTTAGTACTTAAAATCTTACGTAGAACTTCTTGTGGGTAAGATTGATCTCATCTTAATCCCTTATTTTACGTATTAAAAGCTTATTTCAGGGAAGGTTTGTAAGAACATAGTAATAGTAGACCCAGAATAAAAATCTAGGCTCTGTATTTACTACACTGGTGCTCTTCCCACCACATGCTACCTTCTCCTTTTGAGTTTCTCTTCTTTTGATTTGTCAACTTTTGTACTCTCAATTTTCTTGCATCTATAATTCCTTTTTCCTTTCCTGTTCTGGCATTCCTACCTTTTGAAACTTCTCTTTACCCACTCACAGCTTCATATATCATCTCTACATTTGTCTCCTCCATGTCTTGCCCTAGCTCTGCCTTTCCACTAAACTGTCACTTCAGAATCATCAGGCACCTGCTGTATTTACTTATATATATTGCCTTTGCTTCAAACTGAACATGTCTAAAACCAAAGTCATTTTCCTAGTAAAATGAGTGTCCATCTTGGGGGATTTTTATCATCTTTTTTGTGTCTTTTGTTATTTAGATCCAATTAGATCTTAATTTATCAATGCATATTTCTCTTGAAGATTATCTTTTTTAAAAATATGTTTTTATTGATTATTTTACTGAGAGAAGAAAGCAGAGGGGTAGAGAGATAAAAACATTGATTGGCTGCCTCCTGGATGCCCCCTACTGGGGATAGAGCCTGCAACTTGGGAATGTGCCCTGACTTGGAATCTAACCCATGATCTCTTGGTTCATGGGTTGGCACTCAACCACTGAACCACACCATCCAGGCTAAATATTATCTATTTTCTCAATTCAAGACTTTCTCTACACCTGCAATACTATAAATTTTAAAGTTCTTATCTCATACCAATCTTTTTTCATTTTATCATAATTTATGTCTGACTCTCAGGCTATTCACTCCAAAGCAAGTCTTACCTTGTTATTTCCATGCCCAACAGCTTTTAGTGAGTTAATATTTCTGTCTATTTTCAAGGCTCCATAACCTGGCCTCATGCCATTTGGCCAATAGACATAACTTTGGGCTTCACATTTCAGGAATGCTATGTTGTTAGTAGGTCCATTGCCAATCTGGTGATAGAGTATGAACTATGAACAAGAATGGGGCTGGTGAGATCCTGGACAGCTGGACTTGATTCAAGCAGGAGATTGCACTACAGGAGTTTCATCTGATATGCTGTCATCATAGTTTCTGAGCAATGAAAACCAGGGAAATTAATGGAGTGTGTTTTATTCCCTTTCCCTCATAGCCATACTCTTCAAATGCAGAAAATTGATGGATGAGAGGCTACCGAGTTACTGAATAGCGTGTTGAAGTCCAGATAGAAGGGAGGGGAAAAGTAAAGGGAGGACATATTATATTTATTATTATTATTATTTAAAATATATTTTATTGATTTTTTTACAAAGAAGAAAAGAGAGGGATAGAGAATTAGAAACATAGATCAGCTGCCTCCTGCATGCTCCCCACTGGGGATGTGCTCTCAACCAAGGTACATGCCCTTGACCGGAATTGAACGTGAGACCTTTAAGTCCATAGGCCGACGCTCTATCCACTGAACCAAACCAGTTTTGGCTATTTATTATTTCTTAGGTAAAGCAAGAGAAGAGTGACAAACAGAAGAGTTTGAAGTCAGGATATGGTGAAAACGAAAGGCATGTCTGCATCTCCATTTGGGTGTGATCTCTCATGGTGTTCTTTACAAAACCACTTCTGCTCCAAATGACATTGTAGTTATTCCCTTTCATTAGCTCACTACATCTCATTAGTCCAAAAGATAGGTACGTCTATTGTCCAAGGCTAAGAGATACATAAAACATTGAATTCATATCTTTTGCTGAAGTGGGTCATGCTGCCTTGGAGCCTATTACTTTCCACAGTTTCCTCAGGATTTCTCTTACTCACTGGGCTCCTCTCCATACCTGCTGGGAATCCTGGAGCCTTGATTCCAGAAGCCCTTCCCATTTAAATTGTCATGATGGGATGTTCTGTAGAATTTTCTTAAATATATAAAGTGGTTTTGCATACTAATTCACCAAAGTACCAAATGATAATAAAAGTAATGTGCACAACGTGATGTGAATATATGGACCGATGAACTTTCAATATGTAAAAGAGGCATAGAAAACTAGCACGAACTCCTTTTGTTGGCTCAGAAATTCAAGGGACTCTTAGAGATCAGTCCTGTTAGTTCCTCTGAGTTGTGAGAACAGGTGATTATATACTTTCAACCTCTTGGATTTAGTGCTTAGGTTCAGTCTGGAAAGATGATTAATTTTCCTATATAGAGATGATTTTTTTCATTTAAAAAGTTATCTCGGTTTATATATTTTGATGTTTTAGACTACGACATTTTCAAAAAAGTCAGTGAGTGCTTGATAAAAAACAGGTTTCTTCTTAACATAGTCAAGACAGAAAAAAAAGCATAAACATCACTCCCTTGCTGGTATAGATAACAAAAATTGATGGCGAGAGTAGAGAAGAGACCATTTGACTCAATTTTGTGGATTTTTTTTTAAAGAAGCACTTTTAAATAAATCACTTTATAGGGATTTGAGCAAAATTGTCAGTATCTAGGCTTCAAGAATAAGAAAAGAACACTATAAAGTTATTTACTAACAGAATTTTAGGTGGAAGCAACTGAGTCTCAGCATTTTATACTAAATGCTGTCTTTTTTTTGTTCTCTTTTCCCTTCTTTCAGACTTCACCTCCTTTCTCCCTCCTTCTCCTCCTTATTTCCCTTCAATTCCTCTTCCTCATATGTATACTTAATAAATATTAGCTTTTGTTTTTTATTTTCAGAGTTTCATGTTTGCAGAACTACTTGGGAAAAATATAAAACTATTTTTTACAGATTCCCTCCTATACAGTAATACACACTCTCTGGACCAGCATCCTGGCCATGCCCCACAAAAACAAAGAGAGAGAAACACCAGTTGCTTATTCCTATTGTTGGGTGTTGACACCCAAATCCACAATTTCATTAAATAAAAAAGTAAGCAATCCTTTGACAATGATAATAAAAGAAAGTTGAATACTGGTGAAAACTTTATATGTATATTTATAACACAGAACCTGTGTATATAATATATATAGACAGAAGGCTGAGCTATATTGTATACCACCTGAAAACCAATTAGGAAAAAAGCAAATTGTCCATAAAAGGTAGAGTGCTGTAAAAATGGGAGGAGCTACTTGCTCCCCGGGCCAGAGTATGAGATTTTTCTACCCTGATAATTGCTTATATTTTTGGCCTCCTAAAGCAGCTAAGAAAAAAGTGCCTTATGTTGCCCTGGTGTGCATTTAGATAGTGAGTGATACCAAATCCAATTATCCTCAGCTGTGTGACCAAGAAAGCTGTTTTCATCTGTGAGTGGTTCCTCCCAGCCAGAAGAGGAGAACACTAAAACTCTTTCCTAAAAGGCAGGAGCAGGAGAGAGTGGGAGGAACTTGAAGGAGAGAGCATAACAAAAGGGCTTACACGTTAAAGCAGAACAGGACAGAATAGGAGGGAAGAGAACAGGCTGAGCTAGCATTGAATGAGAGGATTTCGAAGCTGGCATCAATTACAAACATCCTTCACACAAGGCCATGTCACAGCAGGCTGGGCTGATCAAAAGCCTCTAGTTATAAGTTAAACATTTTCATCCGTCTCAAAATGGACTCCACACAAAATTTTACATTTGTGATTCTCAACCTGACACCACTGAAATCATCTGAGAATATTTTGCAATGCTGATGCTCTGGCTCTAGCCCACATGAATTTCCAGACTCACTTTTCATGTAAAAAAATTCCCAGGCAGTTTTAATGTTCAGCCAGAATTGAGGACCACTTAGTGAGGATGCACAAAAGGCAATGCAAGAGTCCTTAGTGTGTAGAATTTTTCAGGCATTTACATTTTTAATATGAGGGCTGAAATAACCTCTATTAAGGTGATTTATTACCTGTGTACTCCATTTTGCCCTGCATTTTGTTCCCAACTTTAAATGAGATATTATTGGAAATAAAATTGTAAGATATTTAAAGTGTACATCATAGTGATGTGATATGCATACACATAGCGAAAGCATTCCCCATCTAGTTAATTGACACATCCATCACTTCACTTGTATATGTATGTATGTATACATGCATGTATATATTTATTTATTTTGGTGAGAACATGTAAGTTCTACTCTGTTAGCACATTTCAATGATATAATGCAGTGTTATCAACTATAGTCACCATGTTTCATATGAGACCTTCAGATCTTATTTATTTTATAACTGGAAGTTTGTACTCTTCTGAATTTTTTAAAAAATATATTTTTATTGATTTCAGAGAGGAAGAGAGAGGGAGAGAAAGAAAGAAACATCAATAATGAGAGAGAATCATTGGTTGGTTGTCTTCTGCATGCAACCCACTGGGGATTAAGCCTGCAACCTGGGCATGTGCCCCTGGCTGGAATTGAACCCGGGACCCTTCTGTCCGCAGGTCAATGTTCTATCCACTGAGCCAAACTGGCTAGGGCTCTTTTCTGCATTTTGTTTACATCATATCTTATGGGGGTCCCACAGATCAAACTGCATTCTTCAACAGCAATGTTTTTAAATGTGCAATGAAATCAGTAGACAGAAATGTTTGGGAAATGCTTTGCTCTTCAGAATTTTCAGAGCCTTTACTATCTATAGTGATAAATGCGTGTACTTACTATATACTAATGTGACCTTTTAATATCTAAGGAGGTTATTAAAATTATACACACACACACACACATATATTGCTTTCTAAACATATTTTATCAAAGAAGTATTTTTCAAGGAGAGTCTATTTAGTTTTGTGTTTCATAAAATGTACTTTGGAAAAAATCTGTTTAATCTCCATCACTGCACCCACAACAACCTTCCTCCCACAGCTTCTGATACTGACTGGCAAAAGTTAAACTTATAATTCTGAATATGAATAAAATATTGCCCCTATAGGAAGTTCTATAAATTTATCTCTTTCATAGTTCCTAAATGAACATGGTCTTTGCCCCGTGGGTTATTGATAGCTCTCTAAAGCCATGGAGTATACAACCTTAAAAAAAGTGTTAAGTCCTAGAAACTCAAAAGATTTGATCAAGGTTAGCTCTTTAGTGGGAGTCAATATTCCTATTTACAATAAGGTTTTTGGGTATCAAACATTTCCCATCAGTATACTACTGTAGCCTGGTACAAAGAACCCATCCCAGATGTCAATATTGAGACCCGAGACTAGGCAAAATATGTGGATTCTCAGACCATTCCCCACTCACTCTTTTCTCAGGTGGAATACACTACATCAAGGAGAGTGTTCAGTTATGTACAGGGAGATCAAAATTGTTTAAAGAGCTTAAATTCCACGATGACAAATACCTATGGAAAAGAGAAGTTCACTTGGGCTGTTTCTTGGTCAATCTCTGTCTTTTTTCTTTCCTGCAGTCTTTACTAATTATGTCCCCATTTCTTTTTTCTTTAACCATTTTCTTTTACTCTTCTTGTTGTCTGCCCTGCCCCCATAGTAACCATGACATTTTATCTTGTATTTCTCTTTATGATTTAGTTCCCTTTCATGAGTTAACAAATTCTATAGGCCTTAGAGGCCATACAGATAAATGTATACTAATTTATCAGCCCTACTTATTGAGAAAGGTTTTCTATAACAAAACTGTAGGTATTTAAATTAATTAATTTCAAATATTCTAAATATAAAAACCATTTTCTTTTTGAAAAATGACTTAGTAACTTTAGTACATTGCAGTTATATTTCAATTACTTTAGAATTGTTTTGGTTATTTTAATGCAGAACAAGCTCCAAAAATAAAGACTTCATAGTTCTAAATGGATTTTTCTCAAATAAAGCAAGAGAGATATAATAATAAAGAAAAGTAAAGTTTTGAAAATCTATTTAGAAAATTTCCTTGCACACTATTTAAGTTTTCTTTACAAATACTCTTAGATAGCACAAATACTTTTCCAACTACCAGGCTCAATAAGACAGACTCTTGAGGTCCAAAAATATGGATTAAGTTTTATTACCGTTTGGGGTCTTTTCATTCTTTCATCTTCATAAGGTGAATAAATTGTTTTCTATATGGCATTCAATCATAGATCTTTTCTCTAGAGACTCAAATCTTCTTTTGCTCTTTGTAGCTATATTTTTAAAATACCATAATATTTTCCAGAAGAGTGGGCTTTTAATATGGCCTCAATGGATTCAAATGTTAGGAATATATGTGAAAATCAGAAAAGTCAAGATTCTTGCTTATTTCATTGGTGAATTGTTGTTTGGGAATATATTTTTTTAATGTACTTTCTTGAATTTATAAAGTCCTTTATAGCCTTAAAAGATACTTTAGATCAATCATCTCATGAGAATCTTTCCTGTGGCCAGAACATAGTTACTTCTGGAACCTATTATTTAAAAGAAATAAAATGTGTGTTTATGAGGATTCCCTCCATTAACACAAAGTATCATGAGAGAATCACAATCAGAATTCATATCTTAAATATTAATTTTTTATACTAAGACTCATAGTCACTCTTATTAGTAGCCAAAGGAACAGTAATATAAAAAAACAAGGAAGGATTAATAGAAATGAAGAATGAAAGAAAAGAGGCAAAGCATCTTTATATCTTAGCCTTAGGTGAATAAAATACGTTTTAAAAAATGGAAATATTTTGATAATGAGTAAAAAAATATTTTAAGATAAGAATCAAAATAATATAAAGATATACATAATAAAATATCATTCCATGATATGTACTATCATTAACAAGTTTCTTCAGATCTGTAATATCAATAATATCAATGTTTCCTTTGCCTCCTTTTTTTTAATCATCTTTTTACTACCCTTCCCTTCTATTCTCTTTCTTTCCTTTTTACTTTTTCATAATACTTATGATGTGAAGATGGTCAAGGCCAAAAATTAAAATTGCTATGTCTATTGAGAATTAATAATACTTTAAAGCTAAAAGTTGAACTTTTGGATTGTTATCAACTTAATGCTGTTCTTATCAACAAAG
Organism: Lasiurus cinereus; assembly: GCA_011751065.1. NCBI lineage: Eukaryota > Metazoa > Chordata > Mammalia > Chiroptera > Vespertilionidae > Lasiurus > Lasiurus cinereus. Next base: position 15,134,275 of record JAAGEH010002534.1, on the reverse strand, counting down.
AGATTAGGAAAGATTTTCCTCTTCTATATATTGTTCCACAATGTCAGCAATTAATCCAGTTAACATTAACTATGATCAGAAATTGACTGGTGCCTACTCATTTTCCTGTATAGAAAATCCCATCTTCCCAGTTTTCCCTCTGGGCTAAAAATGCAGTATTTTTTTTTTTTAAAGTTTCAGAGCCATCAGTAGAAGAATGCCTACATGTTATTCTGATGAACTATATTGTGGTCTTTGGCCCTCTAAGTTTGATTATGTTTCATGAAGTGCTTTGAATCAAAGATATACCCTCATCAGCTCTTAGATATTTTAAATATAATGAGACGAATCTTAGGGAGTTTCCCTCCAATCTAACATTCTTTCTTTCCTTCCTATTCTGGCTCATTCAATATTTTTATTAATCAAGAAGGCTGTATAAATTATGAATTTACATTTTCCATGATATTTCTTGGATTAATCTGATTATTATGGTAGAAGATGTGCTTTCATAAAGATGTGCTTTGCAATTTTGTGTCTGCTGATTTGTACATCAGTGATGAAACAAGCTTGTGTATTAGCAGGTATAGATTTAATAAGGTGATGAGCACAATATTTGGCAATGAGAGATCTCTGGAATACCTCTTTACTCTTTCAGCAGAAAGTATTGATTTTTCATAATTTACTGACCGCAGCTGGATGATTCTATTTATCATGTGTAGGGTAGGGATTTTGAATTACACAACGTAGGCATACATTTTATATTTAGAGAGAAAGCTATATGTCAGAATTTGAAGATTCATAGGCTTAAGGAATCTCATGTTTGGGATGTTTAAAGGCCCCTCTTTCAACCTGCTATTTAATGCTTAAATCAATTCAAATTCCAATAGCTACCATCTGCAGGGCTGTGTAATAAGTGCTTTAGACACATGTTTACATGTAATCTTTCTATCAAGTATGAGATGTTGAAAAACAATTTCAGCTCAAGAAAGTTAAATGATTTGTGCAAAGACACATAGGTAGCTCTTAAGAGGTGGATTCAGGATTTGAACACACACACACACACACACACACACACACATCTATGTGCTATGTTCTTTACATTGCTATCAGATTGTTTGAGCCTGTAACACAACTTACATTGAAGAATCTGAGAAGACTATGCTTTTTAGATTTAGATACCGCTCAAATCTCTTCCCTGATGGTAACTGGGAGCAGTGTCTCTATAAAAAACGTGAAGTCCATGCTTCTATAAATATTCTTTTCTACAGATAGATGGCAATGATGTTGTTAGGATTTATATTTGTAAATCTGAATTCATTTTTTTTCTCTCATTAAAGAGGGAAAACTGTCTCTAGAAGAGATAATATTATATGAACGAGGAGAAATATCAAATTCTTTTCAACATATGAAAAGCTTCAGATACACCATTTCTTTCAGCAAAGAAAAAAAAATTACACTTCAGAAAAAAATAACAATTGGACTGTGCCAATCCTTAGTAGTTTATGGAACCTTAAATTCATATTGTCTGAAACACTGTGTCCTGACAATGAATAGCTCTAACTTCAGTTTCTTCACTACTACAATAGAATGGGAAAATATCCCACATATTGAAAAGGTGCTTTTAAAATTTTAGCATTAATCTACAATGATTTATTAACAAGAAATCCATTTCTGGCTCTTTCAACTTAAAAACGTGTATTTAGTATTTATTGAGCGAGCACTTGCTAAATGCTGGAAATGGTTCTATCCACCGTACATGCCTTAACTCATTTGACTCTTATAATAACCTAATCAGGCATGTTCTTTTTATTTAACCTTTATTTTATAGGATTTTTTATCTATATTTTATAGGGTTCTGTTGCAGAAATCAATTAAATGGCTTGCTCCTGCTCACAGAGCAGCTAAGTGGGATAGCCAGGATTCAAACCTGACTGAAACAGAAGAGGTAAAAAGAAAGTAGAATGAGTGGTAGAGGAGAAGTCATTTGCATAGCTATTGACAGTGCCAAGTGGTCCTTCCATACATACACAATAGTTTTGGAAAGAGTTAAAGTGAATGCACTCATCTAAGCCTTTCTCTTAAAGGAATGTCTATCCCAAGTAGATTGTAGAGTTTTCCACTTTGTCCTACTGCCAACTTCCGACCAAAAAAAATGTATATGACTAATGACAGTGCAAGAGGCAAAGAGCAGCTTTCTTTTTAGATTCCAGATGGAGTTTATGATATTGTCAGATAGAAAGTCATTTGACTTACAGCCTCAGTAGATTCAATATGGTTGTTTTTCAGAGACATAATATATGTAAACTGCAGTAGCATAATTTAGGTTTTGAATTTAGCACAATGTTTGAAATGGGAAACTTCAATAATTCACTGCTCTTACTAACAATGATGATGATACAATCATAATAATAAAGGCAAGAGAGCGGGTGTCAGATTTCGGCTTAAATCATGGTATAGCTTCCTAGAAATGAACATTCATTAGAAACCATTTTATACCACAGTTACCTTATATAGAAAAGGTGAATAATAACCTTCAGGTACTTTGGGATTAAAAATAAATTAAAATAAAACATTTAAAACAGTGCTCAGTTACAGAAAGTAGTTCAATTAAGTTAGCTCTTAAAAATTCCTTTGGCCCTGGCAGGTATAGTTTGATTGGTTGTAGTGTCAGGGTACAGGCCCAGTTGCAGACTCAATCCTCTGATTGGGGTTCATGCAAGGGGCAACCAATTAATGTTACACTCTTATATGGATGATTATCTCTCTCTCCCTCCCTCTCTCTAAAATCAATGAAAGCATGATCTTGGGTGAGGATAAAAATGGTTTGCCCCACCCTGATCCAGGATTCCCTTCAGGGCAAACCAGCTGGCCCTCACCCATGCACCAAGCCTCCATCCTATCTAATAAAAGAATAATATGCAAATTGACCAACAATCCAACACACAAGATGGTTGCCCCCATGTGGTCAAAAGATACTGCCCCCATGTGGACACAAGATGGCTACAGCAAGATGGCCACCAGGGGAAGGCAGTTGGGAGGGACCAGGTTGCAAGGGAGAGCAATTGGGGGTATCAAGCCTGCAGGGTAGGGCAGTTAGGGGTGACCAGACTGGCAGAAGAGGGAAGTTGAAGGTGACCGGGCCTGTAGGGAAAAGCAGTTGGGGGGACCCAGGCCAGCAGGGGAAGGTAGTTAGGGGCAAACACGCTGTCAGGGGAGCAGTTAGGTATCAATCAGGCTGGCAAGAGAGTGGTTAGGGGGTGATCAAGCTGGCAGGCAGGCGAGCAGTTGGGAGCCAGCAGTCCTGAATTGTGAGAGGGATGTCCAACTTCCCATTTAGACCCGATCCTAAACGGGCAGTTGGATCGGGTCTAAATGGGAAGCTGGACATCCTTCGAGGGGTCCCAGATTGGAAAAGGTTGCCGGCTGGACTGAAGGACACACTTCCCCATGCATGAATTTCGTTCTCTAGTAATTATTATATAATTTCATGTTTTTTTTTTTATTGCTCTTTGATTGATTGGCTTTTTAACAGTTAGAAAGAGCTAAAGACCAATAATAAAAGTATAGTAATAAATTTATGTTCTATAACTTACAATGGAATAAGAACCATAAACTTTGAAAATTGTATATATTACACATAATTTTTCATATAAATTTCAAAAAGCACAGTCCCAAGTGCTTACACAGGCATGGATGAATATCTCTGTATTCTTATCCTCATGAACAAGGAAAATATAAATAGTTTGTCTCAAATATTATGAATTTATTATGGTAAATATGGACTTCAAATACAATATTATACATTGGCTTTCAGGAAGACATGAAAACAGATGGCTCTGCACAATGCATGGAATCTGTTAAATGTAAGGAACATTTTTATAGCCTTTTGCTCATGTCCCCGCCCCCAAATTCAAACCTTAAGATTTCTTTTGATGAAGTGCTATTATTTCAAAGAAGAAATAATATAACAAAGCTAAGAGTAGTTAAGAGCAAGGGCTTTGGTGGCAGAAAGAAGAGGCCTCTAGAGTCAATTCTTTCACTTACCAGCTATGACCTTAATTAGTTAACTTCCTTCATACTTCTCTAAGCCTAAAGTTTTTCATCTATAAGTTAGGATCACTAATAGTATTCATTTCATTGGCTTATTGTGAAAAGTACATGAGACAATGCACTTAAAGGCATATATTTATTAAGCACATATAATTCTTCAGTATTATAAAGATTTCAATCTTTGTCTATTAAAAAAAACTGTTGTGTATAAGACACAAATAGAATATTCTGTGCAATGTGTGGTTTATCCAGTAGGATTAGGCTGGTCTGAGGCATGCTTTTTTAAGGCACTGAAAACAACTCAAAGAATTAGGGCTATGGGGAGTCTATTTAGGGCCCAATTTCTTGCAGCTTAAAGTAGGAACATAGTGCCTGAAATGATGAGAGAGAAACATGATTGGCTGCCTCTTGCATGTCCCTACTGGGGAGTGAGTCTGTAGGAAGGGCAGTTAGGGGCAAACTGATCAGAGAGTTGGAGTGGCCTTTCTTTCAGATAATCATATCAGGCACAGAAAAAAAAGAGAAAAAAAAGTCTTTTCAGATTCAATGCTCTCCAAGGAGGTTAACTAGAGCAGAAACTTCTGAGGGGAAGCTGGTGGTGGGGCAATGGACAGGATAGAGCTCCCTCTACATAGTGGCCCGTAGGTGTGGGCATATGAGGAGAAGGGGATTGAGAATTGCCATAGGCTAGAACCTCTGGTTATTAGGACTCTCCCAAGGTTTCTGAGCATCCAGAAGGCTTTTCCTGGGAAATGGTAGAATGGACTCCACTCAGATACACAATATGCTTTATCTTATCTAGCTCAAATAAAGAGCACTATGATTTTAATGATAATCTTTCCCCCAGTTCTGCTGCTACTAGCTGTATAGAATCAGAGATTCCTCTTTCTAGACTTTATTGAGGTGACACTGGTTAACAAAATTATACAGGTTTTAGGTGCACAATTGTACAACATACTATCTATACACTGTATTGTGTATTCACCACTGCAAGTCAAGTCTCTATCCATCATCACTTGTCCCATCTATACCCTCCCCCACTCTCCTCCACACTTTCCCACCCCTGACAATCACCACACTGTTGTCCCTGTCCATGAGTTTTCTTTCTTTCTTTTTTTCTTTTTTGTTCAATCTCTTCACTGGTTCCCCCTATACAGCTTCTCCCCACTCTACCCTACCCAACCCTTCCACTTCTCCCTCAGCCCACACCCTGACAAAAATCTCTTTAACTCATAGTTTCTTGATTGCCAAAAGGGATTGGCAATAGTATCTACCTTGAAATTTTCCTTTGATGATATAATGAGATAATACATGTGAATTCTCTTCATGAACTCTAAGTTGCTATCGGGTATTAAAATGAAAAACAAGAGCTATTTCCATGTTATTTCTCAAGTAATTCCAGGTGCTGTGATTTTAATCTTCTCCATTTCCTCAGTGGCATTTTCTTTTTCTTTCTTTTTTTTAAATATTTTATTGATTTTTTACAGAGAGGAAGGGAGAGGAATAGAGAGTAAGAAACATTGGTGAGAAAGAGACATCGATTAGCTGCCTCCTGCACTTCCCCTACTGGGAATGTGCCCACAACCAAGGTACATGCCCTTGACCGGATTTGAACCTGGGACCTTTCAGTCTGCAGGCCAACGCTCTATCCACTGAGCCAAACCAGTTTCAGCCTCAGTGGCATTTTCTTAATAAAGGTAATGTAACACTTAAGGATAAACATTTTCTCCATATAGTTCAGTAAATATATGTGGCTCATGAAAATTTTTATTCTTACTGAATTGTATCATATACAAAAAAGTGTTCTGCTTCTTGGATAGTCTAATCCAATTTTATAAGTTGAATTACATTTCTATATGGGCTACAATGTGCAGGTCACAAACAAGATAGTGTGACTTACTAATGTGTCTATGATAGAGTTGGCCAATGCTATAACAAATAATACCAAAATTTTGGTGGTTTTACATAATGAAACATTTTCTCTCCTATAACAGACTGGTATGGATGGTTCAATAAGTTTTCCTGGTGGCCATGTCCAGGTGATGATTCAGGGACTAAGGCTCCTGCCATAGTATAGCTCTACTATCCTCTAAGGCCTCCGAATCATCTTGAAGGAAATAGAGAGAGCATGGGATTTTGTTGGTGAAAAGGTTTATGGGCTAAGCGTGAGGTGCATATATATATCACTTTCATCCATATTCCAGTGGTTAAAACTTGTCATATGATCCTACCTAACATGGACATGAAGTTAAAATGTGGTCTAGCTGCATGTTGAAAAGACAAAAGGTACATATTTATCTTTGCAATAGGGCTATTTCTAAATGTTTATATATATATTTTTATGAATACTAAAAAAATGACTGTATCACTATGTAATATTAATCAAAAAGTAAATGATTACATATTCTGAATCTCCTTTTCATGAGTATGCGTGACATAAAAATCTGGCCAAGCAGTATGTTAAGTATATAAAAATTAATTTCAGAAAACCTTTTCTTAGCAACACTTCTTTATAGTGTATTATTTATTACATACATATTTGTATTCATTTTTATCTATTATTTTCCCACTGAGATAGCTTTAGGGGATGTGAAAATATATATTTCTCTTTCACTTACTTAAAAAAACCTAAATCATTTCCTTCAAACTTTCTAAGATATATTTTCCCAATGTAAAACATAATCTTGAAAATTGTCACTCCTTGAAAAATGATTTGCAATAGATACTTTTTAATTTCAATTAAAGTGTTAAGTCTAAATACCATAATCCATCATTTTTGATAAACTAACTTTGGAAGCCAAAATAGCCTGAAGGTTGAGATATTATGTTACTTAAAGCACACTAGACCTCAGGGGATATTCTTACTAAGAAGTAATTTGAATGAAAATAAATAGGTTATAAATTATGTTTATTTGTGAAAACTTTGTTTACAAAATAACATGTTCAGCATGCTTTGCACAGCCAGAGATGCACTGATCCTCAAAAAGCTTACTTTTAGAGTTCCGAGAACTTATACTGAATGAAGATGAAATATAACTATTATAAATATGCTCATTCCTGAAAGATATTTAGATAAAATATTACAAAACATTATGAGAGTTCAGATAAAGCACAAAGGATGAAGATTAGCTTAAAAAATAAATGGCATTTCAATTAGCTCTTGAAGATACAATTTGATCACAAAAATTTGGAAATATAATGTTTGCTACAGGAATAATCAAGCAGAGGAAGATACAGAATTAGAGAGGAAACAATTTGAGAATCAATGGCATACAAGAAACTATGATGTTAAATATGCTCCTACACACATGCTCATAGAGGCATAGAGAAGATTATGAATTAATAGGGTTGGAAGGTAGCTGGGTATGGGTGAGACTGATGAAATTATTGGCAAAATCAATGTAGAGTTAATTCATTGATAAAAGGTGTTGCATTTCTTCCACATACACACACACAAAATTAGCAAAGAGGGAGAGCTAGAGCTAGACATAAATAATGACAGAGAGATCAAAGAACTTATAAGCATATATGCATAACCCATGGACACAGACAATAGAGTGATGAAGATCTGGGGTGGAGAGTGGGGCAGGCAATAAGGGAACATTGGGGAAAAAGGGGGACATATGTAATACTTTCAACAATGAAGACTTTAACAATGTAAAAATAAAAATGAAATCAAATAAAAATATCCAGAGATAGAGTTATAGATAGAGATATAGAGATAGAGATAGGTAGTGGGAGAGGTAGAAGAGAGAGAGACAGAGACAGAAAGACAGAGACCATAAATACTGAACACATTCATACTGCGATTGTTCTTTCTAGTGTTCACTATAATTTCATCCATATTGTCAATATTTGTAAAAATCTTGTTCCCTTTAGATTTTGAAGTTATTGGATCCTACCATATATAGCTCTACTCTAAAAAATAAAAAAGAAATTATTTATTTCAAAATTTGACCAATACAGCAATCCCAAATTTAGGAAATAGGGAAGCCTTCAGAAAGCTTTGACAATTAAAAAGAAATAAAAATAATTAAATGAAGGTTTAAAATTCATAAGCCTTTAAAAGTGAGTTATTCACAATAAACAATGTCAACACTTTCTATAAAATAACGTCCTGCTGTGGATAGATGAACTGTGTTTTAGCAATATGGGTATTACATTAGCATTTTAGGAGAGAATATGATACATGGCTTATGAAAGTTAGTTACTGGGAAATGAAAGCATACTTCATCACCAGATTTAATTGTGCCTAACTCATATGAGATACCAGATATTTATTTGTCTGATGAACAAATGAAACTTTAGTCTGAATCACAAGTAAATCTAGTTTAATTCCTATTCAATTTTCTAGAAATGTGAATAAATATTTTTGACATTAAACTTTCTGAACATTTGGAGTTTCAATGTTGCTCTTCTTATATTATTGAAAACTTAAAAAAAATAGATATTACAGGTTTCATGCTAAAAGTTTGAATTTCCTGGTTGCTTTTCTTTATTTGCCATTATTCCTTAAAATTTTACTGGCTTCAAAAGAAGCAAATATATACAAGAAACTGGATGCCTAAAAGGTCAACACTAACATACAACTAATGAATACTCATGCATTGTCAGCCCACATTTACCCCTTTCCTGTACAACCTCCAGCTCCAAACACAGACGTATAGTACTAATTTTCAAAATTAGTTTGATGTTCAATTTTTCATAATACCCTATCTAATAAAAGAGTAATATGCAAATTAACCACCACTCTACTACATTCACAAGCCACACCCATTAGCCAATCAGAAGTGAGTACGCAAATTAACCCTAACCAAGATGGCTGTGGCATAGAGCGAGCAGGAGGCTTGGATTTCCCCAGTAATGGAGAAAGCCAAGCTTTCTGCACAAACTAGGCCTCCACTCAAGTCTACAAAGTTTCAATTATAGAAGATAAATAAATCCCAACAAAAATGGTGGCAGCCACAGAGCTGGACAGAGCAGGAGCTTGAGTTGCCCTCAGTGATGGAGGAAGACAAGCTTTCTGCACACCCTGGCCAGCCTAGGTCTCCACTTAAGGCTACAAAGTTTCAATTATAGAAGAAAAATAAATCCCAGATACCAGGGCCTTCACTTGGGTTGCCAGGGGGCATGGTCTACCTGCAAACTACCACAGCACCTTCGGCTAGGCTGCCCCATGCCCCAAGGGAAATTTCACTGTGATCCCGGACACCCTTCAGGGCAAGCCAGCTGGCCCTCACTCATGCACCAGACCTCTATACTATCTAATAAAAGAGTAATATGCAAATTGACCATGACTCTAACATACAAGATGGCTGCCTCCATGTGGTCAAAGATGACTGCCCCCATGTGGACACAAGGTGGCCACCACAAGATGGCCAGCACGGGAAGGCAGTTGGGAGGGACCAGGCCTCCATGGGAGGGCAGTTGGAGTGATCATGCCTGCAGGGGTGGGCAGTTAGGGGTGACCAGGTTGGCAGAGGAAGGAAGTTGGGAGAGATCAGGCCTGCAGGGAAGGGCAGTTGCAGGGGACTCAGGCCTGCAGGGGAGAGCAGTTGGGGGGACCAGGCTTGCAGGGGAGGATGGTTAGGGGCAATCAGCTGGCAGAGGAGCAGTTAGACGTCAAACAGGCTGTCAGGAGAGTGCATAGAGGGTGATCAGGCTGGTGCGCAGAAGTGGTTAGGGGCAATCAGGAAGGCAGTCAGGAGAGCAGTTGGGAGCCAGCAGTCCTGGATTGTGAGAAGGATCACAAATTGGAGAGGGTGCAGGCTGAGCTGAGGGACTCCCCCTCCTCCATGCACAAATTTCTTACACTGGGCCTCTAGTTCTATATAAACACAAACACAAGAGAACAACTCAGGAAACTTCCTCTTTTATGTGGTATCATTCCTGATGGGCTTGGTCAAGCTAAATGTTCATGTTGCATAGCAGTGAGAAAAAAAAGTTGCTTATTTTCAATAAGTTGAATACTAAGTTTTTTTTTCCTAGAAACTTCTAACTTTTTGAGTAAAAAGTATAATTTTTGCAAGTTAGTGCTACATTGCAGACATAAATATTTGTTTCAGCATTATAGTTGCCATCTAAGTATCTTTTCATTACAATTTAATGTCATAAGTATACACTAAAAATACTTTTAATATAAAAATGACTAGTCCATTCATTCTAAACTGGGAGCAGAACAGTAAATAATATCTTTGCTATTAAATAACTGGCTTATTTTATATAGTTGTACCTTTTCAATATTCATAAGATCATGACAAATTATGAAGGAAGTATTGTCCAAGCCTTGTTATATTTTTAAATCAAAGTACAATAGTGCTTTATTATATGGCGTTTAAATATATTGGCCAAGTTAAATGACAAGCCACTTGCAAAGTGGACTTCATAAACATCTTGTTGGCAAGTGAATATGTTTAACACAATATGATATGAGATCTCTAGAGATATTTTGGTTCCCACTGGAAATTGTAACAAATAACTTCTTATTTATGATTAATATATATTTACAATAAAATTGAAAGTAATTGAATTATCAATCACTCTAAATTAAAACATACCATGTTTGGAAGGGTTCCTCAAAAAAATTGAGAAGCCTGAAAAAATTGAAATGGTTTTCAGTAATTAGAATAACTGCTGAGCTATCACACTTATCATTCCGTCAGTATAAGCACCATCTAAAACCCTCTTAAAGAGATTTCCCCCCACCCACTCTAAAATTATTTCACATTAAAATGAAATACCCGCATTATTGCCATATGAATATAATGGTTTCTTCATTGCATATTAAGATTCTAGAAAAATGTAGCGTTATGGAGAGTTTTAGATAAATGTAATTTTTCACAAAAATATGTTTGATTAATCAACCTCGCACTTGATGAAAAAAAAGTAAGGCATATATTTAGTTTTTAATTCAAAGACATTAAAATTAGTTTTATTTTATCTACTATGCCCTTCATGATGATTGGTAAAAGCACAGGCTATGATTAAGTTTGGAATTCAATTCTTACAAATTTTTGAAATCTGCACTTTTATCAGGGAGTCCAGCAGAGGGCACCAAGCATAATTTCAAATCCAGAAGTCTTTTTTTCTCCAGCTTGGCTTTGTTTTTGTTAAGTCATGCAGGGGCTCCCTCTGCTGTCCTTTCACACCAGAAAACTGAAAGATTGCATTGACCTCAAACCTCACAAATTTTGTGCAATTATATTCTAAAGATTATTGCATTCTGTTGTAGTTGCAGATCTATTCAATTTCATTATCCACAGGATTACAAGAAAAGACAGTGAACAAGTTGCGTAAGGTTTAGTTAAATACCTCTGTAAATAAATGCTGATGAATGTTATTTCTTCTAAGATGACTAGTTAGGCAAATAAAAAATTCAAATGGTACTTGCTTATTATATAGAAAAAAGGAAGGAATGACACTTTCACATGGAATTTTGATTAACTGTGATGAATTAAAGCATCAAAATAACTGTGTAAATGTCTCTAGGTGAGTGCACAAATGTGAATGTGTTTGTATGTGTATGTGTATATGTGTGGACACATGTGTGCATGTGTGTTTGATGGGAAAGAGAGAGGAAGAGAGACACTACCTACTTGACCCTGAAACTACTTTTGATCTAAGTTATTTTTCATTATAGATTTTTATTAGTATTTTCATTTTAAATAAAGCCAGAGAATAAGTTTTGGTGAACTCTTAATTTGTCTATATAAAAAAAGAATAAAAAGCAATGACATCAGTATTTTTGCACATACAAAGAGTATATATTTGAGGCAATTGTCTTGATAATTGTTTTAATTTTTCTAAAATCACTTTCACATTAAATAGGTGGGTAATTGACAAAACAAGTCTTTCTTACCTTGCTCTGTAACTTGCTACATACTGAATACTGTCCAATTTCTGAAGCAAAGCAACTAACAGTGAAATAATAGTTTTAATTTTAAATAAGTACTCTAATTCTTTACTTTCCTAACTGAATTTGCCTTAATTTTATGTATTAATAAGTGAAATTGTGTCATTTTTTATACATCAAGCAAATCACAAGCCACAATTTTAAATGAAATTATGATGATTCTTGGAATTTTAAAAATTTATCAACTCCTTTTCAGTAATGCATCTTCCTAAATGGAATATTCAAGCTTTAATATCACAAAAATGATAAAACTTTCTAATAATTGATCAAGTGAGTTTTCTAATTCTTAATAATAAAAATCATTATCTGTGGTATATTAGTTAGATGAATACATGCTGAGAAAGAAAAGAGAAATAATCATTTGCAATATAATAAGAAACAGATACATTAGTTCTGATGGGCTACTTCAATCTCTACCAACAGTGAGGTTCTTGTGTTTTAACAGTATTTTTGCAATATTTCTCCTGTGGGGTTTGGAATAGCATATGTAATGTTGCCTGGCTCCATTGAGTTGTTTTGGCATTCTTTGTACCACTCATGCTACTATATTTGTGCAGTGGTTTTCAGATAAAAATTTGGGGAAAAATTACAAAACTATTATCATTAAAATGTTTTAATTTCATTTTTACAATCATATAAATCCATTGGCCCATAGTCAGAGAATATTGAAAAACAAAACTAATGAGAATATAATGCAACAGGACATAGAATCACAATTTAGCGAATTAACTTTTTACTTAAATTAGTCCATTTGTTTCATGGTTGTTTCAGATTTTGGGGACTGGTTGAAGTGTAGCAGGTAAAAGGCTGAATTTTAATGAGTGAAGCAATTTTAAGTGCAGCAGAAAAAAGTCCTTAATTATATTTTATAATGCTAGTATATCTTTGAGTGTGGTATATTTCAAAGGATATGGTGTATGTTTTTCCCTGCCAATTTTGAAAAAAATTTTTTTTCCTATTCCACAGTATAGTCCCAATGCAATGTGGAAAATGTAGATCACTATCTCACCTTTAACATCATCCTAGTTGTTCTTAGAATTAACAGGAAGCCTTTCTCACCTTGATTGCTTAAATCCTTTCATTCTTATCATTGCTGGTCTCTAAAAGCAATTGATGATGCCATATCGAGGAAGCACGAAGCCCAGGCCAAACTAAGTATTTTATTTAATGTTTTGACTAAAATCACATTTTTTTCTTCAGAAATAAGAAAACCCAGTAGTTTATTTCAAATTCAATAAAATACCACTATAGAGAAGAACATCCCAATAGGTGTAAATGACTTTTAGGTGATTTTTATATCAAAATGTTTGTTCAGATATATTTATCATAACTAGGGACCCTACCTGTGCATGAATTTCATGCACTGGGCCTCTAGACTTTATCATAAGGTAGGATTTTCCATGTCTACATGCATGTGAATTTGATTTTTCTTTAGAATTGCTACTATTAAAAGAAATGACTCACATTCACAGGATGGCCTTTTTTGCTATAACTAATCCTTCCAAATCTGGCTGAGCTGCTTAGGCTGTGCTTCCTGCCTGAACCCGCCTATGTGAAATGAAGACAGAACAAAAACAAAATAAAAATTGGGCAAAGATCCTTTTCATTATATTTTAGGAATTCTAAAACTTGTTGTCAAATTATTTGAACTTCAAAGGGGCTCTCGTCTCTCTGTCATTGTCTATGTGTAAAATCCTATCCATTCATTGTCTTCATAACTGAGGGCTCAGGGAACTTTTCAAGTAACCACTGCATATTCCAGCAATGAGAAGGCACTGCAGGTTTGTAAAACTGGAGCATTCTCCTTGGAATAAGGGTGACTTACAAAAATACCACGAAATCTCAAGGGATGTTTTTAAAGGAAAGCCTATGAAATAATCTGCTTGAAATACAAGGGTTTTTTGTTCTTCCCCATTTTTTTAAAGATAAGAGGAATTAGGACGATAGATAATTCATATGGATCAAAGTGGGTTAGTTTAGTTATCAGTTGTAAGGTTTTAGTTGAACCTTTTACAAAAAGATTTTCGGTTAAGACTTGTTGGGTGTCTGTTTTGCAACTCTAAGCTGTGTGTTATTTATAATATTTTAACAGGGATTAGTGGAAGAGAGGTAAAGTAATAAACTTCCACATTTAAATAGCTTTTCTGGAAAATTTTAGTTAAAATATCACAGACTCTATTTGCAGAGATGGAATGCACTGATAGAGTGTTAACTTGTCAGGGACTCAAGAGTCCTATCTCTTGAATATTTGTCCCTGGGAGACATTTCACAATACGGAACCTTCTAGACTCTGGGCTCCCCCTCTGGCCTAACTTAATTTTCCTAGTTCTTTCATAGACCAGCATGGTATAATAATTTTTTTTTAGAAATTTGGGCTAAAAAAATGTTCAAGTATTATGTGCCTCTACCATTTTGTCATACTAAATCCCCTGGAAGTTATAAGCCAATATCTTCTTCAGGGCAATATATTACTTTTGCAGTCTCTCAGAGAGGAGAATTGTAGAACTTCTCTCCTTATTGATGTTTAGTTCTATAATATACATATCTGTTTTAACAAATAAACTTATTCTACATACACTTTCTCCTTCTAAAATGATCCCTTTATAAATTAATTTAATGAAATTGTATCTTTTTTATACATCAAGCTATTTCTCCTTCTAAATCACTCTGTTTTTACTTTAATTTTTTTACTCTAGCTATATTTTTGCAGTGCTCAATTAACTAAGTTTCTAGCAGAAATTTGTCTTAATTTTCCTAAATTAGTAAGATGAGCCTGTAGGAACTCTTTTTGTGAATAGTGGCCTGAGTGGTTTGTTTTCCATAGAGGAATGTTATCTATTGCTAAACTGATAGATGTTGATCTATGGGAATAGCGTAGTTATGTATTTTATAAGTATAACCAGGATCACATAATCACATAGTACTGCACATACTATCAATTGGATATCTATATATCTACATATCTGTATATTTATATACATGTTATTTAGAATATCTATCAACTGTGGTCCTTCCAGACACCAACTTAGCCATCTTCATATTATTTATACTCAATTTTGCTCCATAAATAACTTTGTATACTTGACAATAAATGTGGACATCTAAAAAATATATTTGAATAGATATCAATTCAGGAAATAAGAAAACAATGAAAAGTGAGAGTGTAACCTTCTGGAGATGAAGGGTTATGCCTTGTCTTATCACACAAAATGGGCTCAATAATTACTTGTTGAAGAAATGAATGAAGAGGAAAATTATAAATGTAAGAGCAAGATTCAAAGGCAAAAAAAACACACCACAGTACCTGTCTTGATTTCTGAGTAGCCAATACACATATAAAATGGTAAAACTAATAAAACCAGACTTTCATTTTTCAAAGTTTTTCCTCTCTAGATGAGAAGTGTGGTAACTGAGGGGAGAATAGGGAGTGAGCTGTTCTGCATTGTGCCTGGGGCACATTTTCTCTTCATTTCCAAGAAGCTCTCTAGTACTCTCTAGAATTCAAATGAGAGAATATAGCTATTATAGGAAATAGAAAAAGTACCATTTCTTTTCAGTTTTCTGATGGCCCAATTTTTAAAATAATGTACCAATTGTGAAATTCTTAATAACTATTTAAAATTAAAATACAGAACCTGGAAAACATTTATTTTCTGGATAGAACAAAGAAATAGAAAATACCAGACTAACATACAGGTCTTTTGAAATATAATGCAAGAGCTGTCACAGTAAGTTTACTAGCCCAACATTCTTCTAGTGACAGGTGTGCTGTGTAGAACAAAGGCTGTTTATCTTCTTTGACATAAACCTCAAAATTTAGAGCTAGAAGAAAGACACCCTGGTTTCTGTAAAAGTTTTCATTTTTAGGAAAGATATTTTCAAATACATTAGCCTTTTACAAGTCCTAGAATATTATTAAGATATTTTCACTTATGAATATGTACTCCCACTGCATACACATATCACAATATAGATGGAGTGTGTCTCTGCGTGTTTATATATTCATATATTATTATGCCTTTTTGCATAACTAAGGTAATTGGACATAATTCTACATGAATGTGCATGAATTCACAGGAGTATACGATTGCAGACACACCCACACACTTTCCCAATTGTCATCTTCAATCTTGCACAGAACTATTTCCCAATCTGCATGGCCTCAAGCATAAACATAATTCTCCTCCTGTGTTTACTTATTTACCATTTATCAGGTAAATGCAATCCTGTGACCATGACCTGCCATTTTATCCTGTCTTCCTTGGCCAATCAAAGGAACCGTGACTGCCTGAGATTCCTATCAGGGTTACATATTTATCAGTGGTAAAGTTTGGGACTTGCATGACTGGAGCTGACCTGACACTTCTGAGCAATCCAGTGACTATCTGAAGCCAGCAGATGTTACTCTGCATGTTTAAGCTTAATGACCTCCCCCTCCCTGTAAAGATTATAATGTTTCATTTCGCAGTAAACCTAAATGAAAATCTACTATTTGAGAAAGAATATCATTTCTCCTGGGAAATCAGATCAATCCTGGTTCTCTAGTTTCTATACTTAACAGTAAGTGCGTTTTTCTTATGCTTTATTTAAAGGGCATCACTTTACACAAATAAGTTTACATGCCTGGTAAAATTTAACAGGGCAGCCTGAGTTTGCAAGAACACTGGCAAGTGAAGGTTTTCACACAGAGATCATGTACATATTTTTCATGCATTATATTAAATTCATAATTGAGAAATATGGTTGTAAGTATATACATATATTTATATGTATATCATTGGCAACCACAATGTCTACGTTACAGATTATGTGGCTAGGCTGAAGGCTATTGCATGCAAAGAATGCCCAGCACCAACTTGCTTTGCTGAACACCATGACAGGATGAATTATCATATATTTACAGCAAAAAATGAGATTAAGTCAAAAGGGAAAACTTAACCTTTGCAGTAGAAGAAAGATGTGACGTATGACTTTCTACACTGTTGACTAGAAAAAATGCCGTAACTATTGGCATTAACCATGTCTGAAGGCTTGCTCACTAGCAAGATATCTTTTTTTCAGGACACTGCTCTCTACTCCTTTCTTTGAGACTCCAGTATGAAAACCCCATCGCTCCCCAAAGTTTCTAGCTTTTATGCTAAAATGTTTCTTCTACTACAGTTATTGGTAATTACAACAATTAGCATAGGGAAAATATTGCAATATTCATTTCTTTGGTTCCAGAGTCTCACAATGAGCTAGGTGCATCATTTTTGTGCACAGTGCCACAAAGAGGGGCAAACCCAGATATTTCCTTTAAATAGAAGATCCATTTGGTGTCCACATTGTGAGTTTTTAGTATTATATAGTAAAGCACCCAATCAGATTCTAAACGTGCAGCAGATTTATTCAAACTTATGATATTTTTTCCAAGCTGTGCTATCACTTCTTTCCCTCCTTGCCTGACAATATGTTGCCATGCTATAAAAGCCCTAATGCCCATTTTCAACGATTAGCTGTACATCAGCATTACCACCACAAATCCACAAGTTTCACATCAAGCATTAAATGGGATGAATATTGATCTGCTAAAGAGGATTTATTTATTTCTAACTCTATCCAAAGATCAACTGCTAGCAGCTTTTGGGGGATCTGCGAAGCTCTCACAGCACAAAGCTACTGCATACATGACACTGGACTTGACATTTCAGTTCTGGAAGAAAACCAAACAGTAAATTCAGTGCAATAATCCTAGATAAATGAGATGATCACTGGAAAAGCTGAGATAGTTAAGTGGTCTATCAGAGAAGTCCAACGGATGGTATTGAACAGTTGCTACATAGAATCCTCACTCATGTCAATATGGTCCCAAACACCATCATATCAGATGCCAATATAATCACATTAAAACAAACTCTACCTCCCGCTTTGATTTCTCTGCCTGTGTATTTTGCTGGATTTACAAGTGATTGTAAATGATGCACAATGTGACAAAAGCTATAGCCTAAAGGGTATGCACAATAATTATTTTTAATATGTGTAAGCTGCATTATAATGTAGCATGACATATATGAAATGCATGAAATTGAATTGTGCTAGATAGCATGCAGGAAGCAGCTCCATGTTCTTACTGGTAGCACAAGGGATAAAGGGGCAAATCTGCATCACTTAAAGGCAGTCAGCTTAAAAAAACAAGAAAGATCAAATTCTATCATAAATTTTCTGAGACATGTGAAGTCTCTTCCTCTCCCCCTCTCAATATGTAATATTTGTTTTCTTATACACCATTCCAGTACTATGCTCACCTTAAACTCACAACTGAATACTGGCTGAATCAAATAAATATTTGGCTTTTGCATTTAGTATTGCTGAGAGAGGTGTCTTTAACACAACCATAGATTTACTTCTTGAACACAACCATACATTTACTTCTCCCCCATATGAGTATTTTAAAATATATTTCCTCCCCCCTTCCCCTAAAACTTTGATTACCAGAAAATGTAAAAATTTGCATTTGTGCAGTTTATTTGACTGAGTAAATGGAATTTGGCTGAACAATGTTACTTCATTTCTTCTCATCATCAAAAATGTAAAAAAAAATAATTAAAACAAACTATTTTTAAAATTAAATTTATCAAGGTGATATTGGTTAATAAGATCATATAGGTATCCAGTGAACATTTCTATGATTCATGATCTGTATATTGCATTGTGTACCCACAGCCCAAAGTATGAAAACTCTTTACATTAATTAATTAATATAATTGGCCTTTAGCAAGCCCAGTATTATACACACAAAACGAATTTGTAATTTAAACTGATGCAGTAAAATAGTCATTCATGTGTTGTTTTATCCTGCTTTATTCATATTAAACATACCAACCTGGAAATAGTTCATTTTACGTGGCATACAGGGACATTATCTTAAAGGAAATTTCTTAACTCCATAGAGGTCGAGAGGGGATGGAAACCTTAGCTTTTAAATCTACCCTTTATTGCATAATAATGTTTGCTGTTTAATTCTTTACATTTGTTTTAATTATTAAACTTGTCAAACTGTATAGTGAGGGAATTTAGATGCCTGCAGAAATAAAAAATAAAGAAATATATGGAAAGAGCTGTGGTTCTGCGTGTCTAAGATACGGGAAGCAGTATCTCATTTTGTAACTTGACCCTTTTGGAAAGAAAAATACTTTCATATTAATCACAATGTTTCTGGAAGCTAAAAAATTATGCTTTGTTGTGGATATTTGAAACTTGTGGTAGCAGATGTCCCTGGGAAAGGTACCACTTAGCTTAATTAGGGTTTGCCTACAGACTTGAGGGACTAGATTGCCCAGGCCAAACGATGTTTATCAGTTTAAACAGTGTCATCGAAAAAAAGAGAAACTGGAATAAGCATTGCACACTTATTTTCCCCGCTCTCTGGCTGTGCAGTTCATTATAATTCATCTTGTTCACCCAGAAAACAGGGATCATACACAATGATTTGTAAAAAGATTTTTTTAAAAGTCACAAATTTCTTGGCAGAGTAATTTGGGGTTAGTTTCTGAGATCCTCCCCGCCCCCTCCCGCCCCACCCCCCCCACTACCACCAATTATTCAGTTTGAAGATCTTTTGAACACTGGGAATTTTCTGCTTTTAGTTTTGTTTTTTTTGGTGTCTGTTTTTTTTTTTTTTAAAGAAAGACTAAGCATTTAGTAACAATATTCTATACCAGTTAATAGTTCTTGTGTGTGTGTGTGTGTGTGTGTGTGTGTGTGTTTTCAGAAAGTGAATTTTCTGTATTTCTGAATCATTTACCTTTGGGGAGGGAAACAATATGCTCCCTAAAAGAAAATCTGGGGGAAGGGTCATAGCACAAAATTGTGATTCTATATGTAGGGCATTTCTCTGATCCTAGAAATGGAAAAGTCTTGAGAGAAGCAAGGCACCCATGAATTCATAGAGTATAAATCTGTATATTTAATACAAACTGTAATACTTTTTAGAGTTTTCTGTGCATGAATTTGTTCTCTTAAATCATCTTACCGATCCTCCTCAATGTCTCATCTCCCTTCTAAGCATCTCTTCCTTGGTGGTTTTGTGCTAAAATACTCCATATACTTTAAAATATCTATAAAAATACAGATATTTGATGAGAATAAGAATCTCTAATGCCAACTAACTAGCCAGTTATCTTTGTTGTGCTTAAAACTTATCAGTTGACACATATCGGACATTTCAATAAATGCTTTTTCTATTAAACTAAATTGCAAACTCCCTTTTCTTACAAATGACTTCATCTGACTTACAACTATTATAAATCAATTAAGAGGAAATACAAGCTATTCTAAAAATTTGTAAATGCATTTTTGGATGGCTTCAACAACAACAACAACAAAAACTAGATACATTTAATCATTCACATACTTGAAATTCTAAAATCCTTTTATGTGTCTTCCTAGGTATGGTGTAGTATACCTGGAACAGTCATACTAAAGCTAAGACTGCAGAATATCTGCCTCATTCTTCTTGGACATAACGCTGCTCTCAAAAAATTACTCCTTTCTTCAGAAACACGTCATAACATATGCCAACTGAAAGGGACTGAAGTGCTTGTGGTTAGAGGAACATGGCAAGATTTCAGATAGGAAAGAAAGCGTGCCTCTCTCTCCACACTTTTATAAAATATGATCAGTCACACCTTTTCCATTTCTGTTGGATGCATAAGACAATATCCATTCTCTGTTGTTGTTGTAGGTAAACCAAGGCCATTTAGCTAATGCTGCTTTTTGTCTTGATTGTTTATGTCAGCTAGGAGCTAACATGATTTAAAGGTGCTAAAGGCAAGCTTTCAAGTCATTGTGTGGAGAGCTGATCTGGAAATTCAAGTTGAATTACTTAATCAAATGTCTCAATGAAAAAGCAGTGTGGAAGCACCGTTTTGTGGTACCTTATTTCAAAGACAGATCTGCTTAGATCTCTGCTACCGTTTTTCCAATTTCCTAACAAGAGTAAATTGGTTTTGCTCACATTATTGCTCTTTCTCACGTTTCAGTTGGTCTTACCAGAGAAAATGGTTCAGTGCTGTAGCAATGATTTGGAGAATACCAATCCCTTGATTTAGACAACAGGTTTTCATTTCTTCTCATCTATTGTTCTGGAGGCTTTTTCTTCTCTTTATAAGCAGACTAGAACAAAGGACTATTGTTCTTTATATGTTCTGCATTTGCTAGTAACATACATGGGAAAATATATTTTCCGGTTACATATTACACCACTGCCTAATAAAAGTGCTAGCAGCATAAAGTGATGCAATAAACCTCTCTAACAGTAGCTGATTTGTATGCAACAATGACCATAAGGGTAACTCTTCAGCAAACCTGCATCTCATATATAATGCATAGCAGTTAATAAATCATAGTAAAATCAGATGGCTTAGAGCCAGCAATACCTAACTAGTAATGGAAAGGGTGGAGAGATTTATAGAGAGACAGATTCTGTCTGGATTTTGCTTTTAAGATGCTCACCAACGGCAGTGGAGTATCTTACATGGCTTCTAACTAAATGTGTATGTGGATCCTTTTGATTCATTCCATCTTTTCTCGGAGGGTCTTTTACAGAAAGCAGCCACCCTTTTTCTTCTACCACCAGGTGGAGTGTTTTGTACTAACCATTTAACATTTTACACTTCAGAACTAAGAAAAGCCTTATGGGGAGAAAATGTTCTTTCTGAACCTCTAGTTACTTAAATAACAAGTTTTTAATAAGGTGTCTCCTTCAAACAGATACATGCAGATCAATGAAATATACCTTGAAACCTTTGTTCAAAAACCCAAAGTTTTCTGTAAATGGCATTTTAAATATCTTGACAGAGAAGCAGGGTTAGATTTTTGCTTTATACTTGTAGAACAAAGTGTCTTTAGATGCGCTCATTGTATCTCATTGTTGGCTATCCCCTGTGAAACTTAAAAACAGAATTTGCAAATTTGTCACATGTCAAGAGAAAGAATATTGAAGACAACATATGCCATACAGATCTGAGAGAATCATTCACTTCAAATCTGTTTTTGGTTATTAGCAGGTCTTGGCCAATTTCCGGTGCTGACATGGGCTATTGAGATGTGTGGCAAACATGTCACCTCAGAGTTAGAAATATTTGAACCCACTGAATTATGATCTTTTACAAATTCTTAACATTAAAAAAAATGAAGATAAATTGCTGAAGTAGGTGGTGGAAAGTATTAATGCCTTTGTTTAGTTGCCTACCTAATTTTCTATCCAGTGCAGACTTAAGACTTAATTTTAGATTGATTTACATTTACTGCTGGATTTTGATAAAGGGGGAAAAGAGCTCATTTTCCTGAATTTTATGGTACTCGTGTGCATATTTTCACTAAAAAAAGAATGCATTGTAGTGTAGTCTCTTTAATGATTTATATTAGAGGTACAATAGGTAGAGCATATAACATTTGTTTCTATCCCTTGTCTAGTGCATTAGGATGATTTGCCTTCAATTATGACAGCCACAAGATGGCAGTAATTCCTTATTAAATGGTCAATCACCTCTCTTCTGGGTAACAAGGCAGTGACTGAATCTTGATTAGAGAGAAGTAGGAAAATTAAGAGAAGAACCTACTAGGGTTAAGGGTGAAAATAAAATGTTGCACGGGTTAGAGATAATAGGAGTGATCTAAAGCAGAGTGACACCAGTTTTATCCTCCTGTCTTTCAGTTTTCAGTGGCAGAAATTTCAGGTGAAATGGTGTCCTCAATTTGAATGATCGTCAGAAAGCATAATTATAAAATGACTACTTTGGAATAACCTGAGCTGTCACTAGTTTTATTTTTCTACATAGTAATTAATTTTTCAATGGCTATACTTAGGATTGTTTTGGCAGCTTTAATTCTTGGCTCTCATGTGATGTGCTGCAGTAATGAACGAAGATTATAGGCAAGAGTTAAATAGAAATATTTCACTATAAAAACATTCACGAGTCCCTGAAATAAAATATCAGTTCAAAACAAAGTAACTAGAGACAAAAATGCATACTTAAGTGCCCCAAAAGTATGCTTCCAGTAGAATCCTCTGAACTTGAAGGATGCAGAATAGCCCATATTTCAAGATAGTAGTAGTGTGAGCAGGAGTGTAGATACAAAGCAAGTCTGAAAATAGTACATTTTTTTCTGTTTATTCTCTAAAAATGGTTCCAATTGATAAAGAATGAGCTTAATTTCTGTAAATTTGGCCAACATGGGTAAGATACTTAGAAACTGGAGATTTAGAATTAAACAGTTTCCATAAAAATATTATTTAATTATGTAAATCAAATATAAAGCTAGAGAAATCAATGGGTCAGAAAGTTATTTGTCACAGGGATCTAAAAGGCTAAATATGGTTAAAGTCTGAATAATATCACATGCAATTAATGTTTTTAATATCAAATGAATTGGATTAAGTTTTGCACATTTGATGGAAAGGAACTTTATTCATTTTTTGTCAATATGTGCAAAGCCTACTTCAACTCTATTTTGTATGAATAATCTCTAATTACCTGCTCTATATTATAATTCTGATTATAGCAGTTCAAGATTTTGATGAATTTTCATTGTGTCTATGCATTAAAAGTGAAGAGTCAAGAGAGTTATGTGGATACTTCAACCTTAAAATGTTATTACTGGTAATATAAATAATTAGAACAAAAGCATGTTTGAAATGAATGCTTAATATTTTGATTCTATTTGTTTGTCTTATATATTTTACTTGCACAGATCCAGGGACTGAAAAAATATTTATTTTTATTCTTCCCTAGTCTGAATGATCTAAAATGGCCATTTATTCAAGAGAAGTTTAATAAATTTAATTGAATTTCTCTTTTTAAATATATAAGCAGAAGCTAAATTTCATTCTTATAAAGACATAATACTTAACTTATATTTACAAATGTCTCCATGTATATTAAATCCATTAGAGTATGGACTAATTTTAAGCCAGAATTAAAGCAGAGTTATCATAGCAAGAGGCCTGGGAATTTGGATCATGTTTTCTTTATGCAGATAAACCTTGTTTGAAAGGAGAGAGACCATACTGAGAGAAAGAGAGGAAGAGGGTGGTTGAGCAAATCTGTTTCTTTGATCTGTTTGTTTATAAATATTGATTTATTCATGATATAAGAGTACTAGAGACCCGGTGCATAAAATTTGTGCACAGTGGGGGTGGGGTGTTCCTTGCCCAGCCAGCACCAATTTGGGTCCCCTTGGGGGATGTCTGACTGCCAGTTTAGGCCCTATGGGATTGGACCTAAACTGGCAGTCAGACATCCCTCTCACAATCCAGGACTGCTGACTCCTAACTATTTACCTGCTTGTCTGCCTGACTGCCCCTAACTGCTTCTGCCTGCCAGCCTGATCACCTCCTAACTGCTCCCCTGCAGACCCGATTAACACCTAACTGCTCCCCTGCTGGCCCGATCTCACTCTCAACTGCCTTCCCCTGAAAGCCTGGTTCCCCCAAAATACCCCCCTCTCGCAGCCTGATCACCCCTAATTGCCATCCCCTCCTGGTCTGGTCACCCCTAACTGTCTCTTCCTTTGCCCTGCCACCATGGCTTTGTCTGGAAGAATGTCTGGGAGGTCTCCCAGTCTAATTAGCATATTACTCTTCTTATTAGTATAGATAAGTTTGAATTTCTATACTAGAAAACTAAATTTCTCCTGAAAAGTGGGCACTTCTGAAGCCATGAATATTTCAAATAGCAGAGAATAAAGACTCACAATCTAGTCTTTTTCCCCCCCTCAAAAATCTTTCTAAGTTATAATCATCAAAGTTTTTAAAAAATATGGTTAGATTTTAACATGAAAGGCTATGGAAGTTTACTAATCAACTAGGAAAATAATTTCAAATATTAAAATGTATTTCTTATCATGGTATTAAAATTGCATAGCATATAGTTCCATTCAAGTATTAGTAACAATGTGCAATATTTTTCATTAAATGTATAAAATTTATTCTAATTCATTAACTATTGAAGTATTTAAATACAATAAACAGGACTGTGGCTGAATAAGACAGTCCTCATTTGTGTCCCCTCCCTTAACAACAGTAATTTGACATTCATTCACAGACAACAGTACCATTTGGGAGCTGTGGGATCCAGCAGTATATGTCCAGGGGCCTGGAAGGATGTACCCACCATGGACTGGGTCTTGGAAATTAGCCACAGATGAGAAAGCCTTTATGGAAGTACACATTTCCAGGGGAGAAGTTCTAGCATTTTTGGAGCAAAAAAGTACAAGTTTATTGAATTGCAGAGAACAGTTAGGAAAGACTGGAGGAGCTGACTGTTATTTCAAATACAAAGAAAGTAATGCAAAACTTCAAGGAACATGAAAAATCAAGGAAACACGACAGACATCACCAAAGGATTACAGTAGTCTTCCAGTAACCAATATCAAAGACATGGAGAACTGTGATTTATATGGTAAAGAAACCAAAATAAGTGTTTTATGGAAACTCAGTGAGCTGCAAGAAAATACAGAAGCCCCAGCGACTTGTCTCAGTGCTGAGTTGACTCTGCCTGATAGCCTGATCATCTCTAACTCACCGCCCTTCTCCCCCCACCCCATCCCCGCCAGCCTGATTGCCCCCAACTGCTCCTCCTGCAGTTTGGTTGCACCTATCTGGCCCCCCGCCAGGCTGGTTGCTCCTTAGTGCCCCCTCTGCCTGCCTGGTTGCCCTGAACTGCCCCCCTCTGCTGGCCTGGTCTCCCCACACAGCCTCCTATTTAGTCATTTGGTCTTTCCTTGTTAACCTCCCTGCTGGCCTGGTTGCCCCATGCAACCTGCTGTTCAGTTGTTACTGTAAGGGCATCATGACCAATTTGAATATTACCCTTTTATTAGTATAGATTAATATAGGTAAGAGACAAGAAATGTGGAGAAAATAGAAGTTTTGAGCACTATTGGTGGGAATGTAAATTGGTGTAGTTGTTATGGAAATAAGTATGTAGATTCCTCAAAAATTAAAAAAAAAAAAGAGTACTACCATATGGCCTAGCAATCTCACTTCTTGTTATATATTCAAAGGAAAAGAAACCATTATCTTAAAGTGATATATGTACACTCATCTTCATTGCAGCATTATTTGCAATAGCCAAAATATGAAGACAAACTAGTTGTCCATCTCAGATATTTAGACATCCGACTTCAGGAAGCACAGAGACAATGAAACAAATTTAGACATCCTCTCCAAAATATAATAATATGATCAAAATACAAAAAAAGGAGAAAATAGAAAAACAGCAAGAGAAAAAAAATCTGTAACCCTATTAAGCTACAATAGATAAAGAAGATGTGGGGTATATATTCACTCAGCCATGAAAAAGAAGAAAATCCTAACATTTGTGACCACATGGATGAAACTTGAGGCCATTGTGCTAAGTGAAATAAACTAGACAGAGAAAGATACTACATGTCAATTATCTCAATAAAGCTAGATTAAAAAAATAAGGGTCATTAATAAAAATACTATTAATTCTGATAGCTCAAAGATAGGAGGTTTATAAAAGAACACATTATTTTGTTAATAATATACAGAGACTGGTTAGACTTGTGGTTTTAATAGGTTTATTTCAGTTTGGAAAAATTCACATTGCTGGTGGAAAATTGGAATGCCCGTGTAAAATATGGCAATTTTATTTATCTTGTCAAGAAAACTAATAGCATTTAATTACAGGGTATGACTATTTTCTTTAACTTGTTTTAACCACACAAAATAAAAAAACAACAACACACACCTTTTTTTTAAAGCTGGAACCCTAATAATTATTTGATTAAAATGTATGTAACTATCCCAATAATCTTGGCTTTAAATGTTTATTCTATATTTATCTCAATATTTAAGTGGAAGTATTATTTTGACTTATATTATCAACATGATTGTGCTAACTCTTCACTTACATAACCCTTTAACACGGAATCTGGTGAGCCACCCATTTGATTTTTTATGGCTCATA
Source organism: Lasiurus cinereus (assembly GCA_011751065.1). Lineage (NCBI taxonomy): Eukaryota > Metazoa > Chordata > Mammalia > Chiroptera > Vespertilionidae > Lasiurus > Lasiurus cinereus. Next base: position 15,107,359 of record JAAGEH010002534.1, on the reverse strand, counting down.
AATCCTAGCTCAGTTGCAACCTAGAAACACAAACTCTTACGAAGACTTGCTATAAAAATGCACATGACTAATGAAGACACAATCTCTATTCTATCTTATTAAAAAAATATAGTTTATTGATTTTTTTACAGAGAGGAAGGGAGAGGGATAGAAAGTCAGAAACATCGATGAGAGAGAGACATCGATCAGCCACCTCCTGCACGCCCCACACTGGAGATGTACCCGCAAGCAAGGTATATGCCCCCGACTGGAATCGAACCTGGGACCTTTCAGTCTGCAGGCTGATGCTCTATCCACTGAACCAAACCGGTCTTGGCTCTATTCTATCTTTTTATTAGTAACAAAAAGCCTTCAAATAAGATAATATGATTGCAATTCTTTGTTGATCTTAGATATATTCCAGAAACTGATTATTTGATTCAAAGTCACATGGTAATATTATGCAATGAGCAATGTCCTGGTGGTCTCAGAAGATGTCAAAGATCCATGTGGTGTCCAGGAATACAGCTTCATTCTAAATTTTTTCTGCCAAAGTATTAATTTCAATGAATGGTTTTTGCTTCTCAAAAGAAAAAATAATATTCATGTATTACTGAAGGACATCTAAGTTGTTTGTGAATAATGCTGCAATGAACATGGGTATGTAGATATCTCTTTAAGATACTGATTTTAATTTCTTCATCTACACAGGAGTGAGATTGCTGAATCATACAATTTAATATTTTGAGGACACACCATATTATTTTACATAGTGGTTATACCAGTTTACATTCCCTCCAATTATATATATATCATTCAGCCATAAAAATGCATTCTGCCATTTGCAGCAACATGGATGAATTTGCAGGGTATAAGTCAGGAAAAGAAAGCAAGACAAATTCCACATGTAAGTGGAATCTAGGAAAGAGAGATAGAGAGAGAGGGAAGGAGCTAATTTCATAAAAATAGAATAGAATGCAAGTTGCCAGGGGCTGGACAGAAGGAAAAATGAGATAATGTAGATCAAAGGTTATATATTTTCAGTTATATATATTTTCACTTATAAGAAAAATAAGTTCTGAGGATCTACTATACTGCATGATTACTATCCTATATAATAAAGATATAATATGCAAATGAAGTGTAACTGACTGCGTAACACTAGATCACGGATCAGCAAGAGGATGGAGCAGCGAGCTACAAGTGGGTGGTGGAGAGCTACAGGAGAGGGCAGGGCAGCAAGCTATGACGGGGGGAGAGGAGGTCAGAGGGAGCTACAGGAGGGCAGCAATGAGCTACTGACAAGCTACTGGCTCATGGATTCATGCGCAGGGCTACTAGTAATTAATAATACAGTATTAAAATATCTAATATTTTGAAAAATTTTTATCAACTTAGAAAAAATAATTGATCATGAGAAAATTCCCTAAATATGTTGTTTCTCAAATAATGTATTTTTGGAACTTCTTATTCAATAGGTAATAATATTCACTTTAGTTGAACCCTTCTGTTACTCTTTTCCTTGAATGCTGTTGTGAGTAGATAGTAAACATTCTCACCCTCTACCACCCTCCCACCACAAGAGTTATCTATGTTATTTGTGAGATGTCAATTATATTGGTTTTGGTAATCATTGTACGATGTATATGTATACCAAATCATTATGCTGGTACACTTAAAGTACAGCATAATTATATTGATCAATTATACCTCAATAAAGGGAAAATGTATGTTTTTCTGACTATAAAATTTAACAAAAGCAAAAGAGTGAATAATCACCAATTTGTGAAAGCCAGAAGGCCTCTTTGGCAGGATGGAAAAAAATCTCTTATCTCTTTTAACTAAGGCAGAAACAAAGAACTGGCTTAGGATTTAATTCTAAGAGTAAAAGAGCTTCAGAAATGGTTGCATTCTTCTCATTCTGCCCTTATGCCAAGAGCAGGCTCCCAATAGGCAAGAAATGGGTTCCTGGGCCTTTGAATGGGAGATTCTGGGTAGATTTTATGAGAACCTTGAACCCCCCCAATTTTCCTAAATCTGCTGAGCCTGCAGAAATAGTCTCTCTGTAAGAAAATTCCACCTTGTTTAAAGACCAGTGTACAGACCTCAAACGTGTCATGTATCTTATAAGACAACACTTGATCCTCATTTCTGGCAATCAAGGAAACAATAAGAATCCAGTCCCAGTATACTCCACTGAGAATGTGACAACCTAATAAAAGAGGAGTGTGACTATAGCCAAAGGAGCTGCAATATGTGGCTAACATGTTTCATTAGGTATCTAAGTTGCACGAATGAGACTTGATCCTAAGGGTTCAAGGGGGTAAAGACAAAACATTGAATAGAGGAGAGTTTACCTACATGGAAACAATCTTCAGTGGAATAGAATTTATCACTTATTCATAAACCTTGAGTACCTAAGATGGTTCTTGAAAGCTTTGGGAGAAATGGACAAACAATGGCCCACACTAATTGAAGTAGAAACGCTATCACTACTTTAGCAGATGGTGGAGGATAGGATCAATAGGTTCACAGGAGTAGGCATGGTACAGTGGGTCTACATGTAAGTTGGAATCACCTTACCACCAAGCTGGATATGTTTTATAAAACTGCCCAGAGACACTTTCTCACAAGCATGGTAAGGAATGTGCGGTAAGAGTGGTACCAACATCACTGATATGCTCAGTGGGTAGACAAGGCTGATGGTAGGAAATGCCTGTTATAGAAATGAGTTTCTTGATAGTAATGGGGATAATGATATCCTGAAATCAGAGAATCCATGGACACTGGTGAGGTTGTGGTGCTTAACCATCAGAAACAAGAGGTGGTATCATGTCAATGGACGATGAGATTGGGGTGGTTGTAGAGATGGTTAATAGAGCGCACACTATTCTCAGAGTCAAGTTTTATGGGCAGCCAAAAAAAAAAAAAAAGAGTGGCTTAATTTGTTCACTCAAAAGTGATCACAATAGATGATGAGGAAGCTGAAGGCAGTCACCTCAACAAAAAGTGCCATGCTGCATTTGTCTACTTGAGTCAGTTCTTAGTCTCAGAACCACTGACTAAAGGGAATTTCCGATGAAGAGGGCCTGGCACGAGGCATAGCAGAGATGAAAGCCAAGTGGAAAATGGAGTCATTTGTCCAAGATCACAAGTGAAAAACTACTATTTCCTGGGAGAGATGCAAGATTAATGCTACCTCAAAAATGAAATAGTCTCAAACTTAAACAGGATGGTGATGTCTGTTACATCTCTAGCTAATCTCTCAGTCTGATACCAGTTTATCAGTGGGATCATGGTAGATGACAGCAGACAAGCTCAATCAAGTAGTAGCTGCAAGTATTCCTGTTGTGGCTAATGAGGAAATTTTTCAAAATGGATTAACAAAGTTTCTGGCACGCATGGAGCAATTTATTTGGCAAATGCTTTCTTATCTTTATTTAGAGAAATACCAAAAGGAATTTGTTTTCACATGAGGTGAACAAAAGTATACATTATGATCTTACCATAGGGATTTATTAACTCTTCTTCTGTCTTAATATAATGTTGAAAGGGTATTGGATCATCTGGAAATTCTGAAGAATCAAACATTGGTCCCTAATATTGGTGATACTTTACTAATTTGACCAAATAATCAGGAAATGGCAAGTGTTCTGGAAGTCTTGGTAAGAAACAAGATCTTAAGAGGATGAGAGGTAATTCCACAAATATTCAGGGACCCGCATGGATAAAGTTTTAACTGCCCAAAGGTCTTGGATAAGCTATTCTCTCTAAACAAAAAGACAGATTATTATACCTTATTCCTTCCACATACATTACTTAAAGCTCTTTTTAGGTTCATATTGTATACTGTGCCAATAAAGTTTGTCAGCTTTGGGAAGGTCTGAGAATAGCAAAGTGTTCTGTAGCAGGTTCTGACTGTAATGTAAGCAGCCCTGCAATTTGGGCTTTAAGACTGATAACACCTTATGGTCCTAAGGTATCAGTAAAGAGGGAAAAACATGTTGAATTTATGGCAAGCCTCAATATGAGAATCACAATGTAAACTCATATGTTCTAAGGTGAAGTCATTCTGTCTCCACCCGAGAACAAAACATCATTTTTAAAATAACTCCTGAAATTTTTTCAAGGGGTATGGAGTGACCGTGTAGTCAGAACTGCTCATTGTAAGCTGGTTTTGTTCAGACTTACCAAGTCACTAGCAATTCATTTTAAGGTAGGAATGCTACATCCAGGACTAGGCATGAGCCTGGTCAGTAACACACATAATTTGCATGAGCAAGTGACTCCAATGCTTGCATCAGTCTCCACTCTTAGCCAGCATCTCTCTTAGCCTTTAACTATGGGCACATGGTTCTTTATGACCAGCTGCTGGAGAAAGAAAATGGCTGAGCATGCTTTACAATTGGCTACACTTAATAAGTCAGTAAATTAGTGGTACAATGCAATCCACTGAGAGGTACTTACAAAAGGAGTGCAGTGGGCAGTATTTGGTCATCTACTTAATGGAGAGATGACCTGAGGTAAATATATATATAGACTTAGAGGCATGGCTAACTAATAAGTCTGAAAGGAGAAAGATTCTGATAACTTGAATTCTTTCCTCTCCCTCTGATTATGTACAAAATGGACAAGAATTGTATTAATTTCTTGTGTATTTTTTATAAAACTAGCTACTTTTGCTAGTTAGCCCCTTTTTACCATATTGTACCATGAGCAGAAATTATTTATATTTATTAGCATTTTCCAGTCATTTTATTAAAATACCAAGAGACCATTCTAGATACCATTCAGCTCTAGGTAACTTTCCTTGTTGTCCCTTTTTATTTTCTAACTAGAAGCCCAGTGCATGAAATTTGTGCATGAGGCGGGGGGGAGAGGGGGGTTGTACCTCAGTCCAGCCTGCACCCTCTACAATCTGGGACCTCTGACAATCTAAGACTGCTGGCTCCCAACCCCTTGCCTGCCTGCCTGCCTGATTGCCCCCAACTTCTTCTGTCTGCCAGCCTGATCATCCCCTAACCACTTCCCTGCCAGCCTGATCAATACCTAACTGCTCCCCTGCCAGCCTGGTCACCGCTAACTGCCCTTCCCTACAGGCCAGGTCCCCCCCAACTGCTCTCCCTGCAGGCCTGGTCACCCACAACTGCCCTCCCCTGCTGGCTATCTTGTGGCAGCCATCTTTGACAAAATGGGGGCAGCCATCATGTGTGTTGGAGTGATGGTCAATTTGCATATTACCTCTTTATTATATAGGATGTTGGCTACTAACCACTGATAACCACTGCATGAAAATTATATTTCAGCAAGCTTCATTAGCTTATTTTATTTAAAAATATTTTTATTGATTTCAGAGAGGAAGGGAGAAGGAGAGAGAGAAACATCAATGATGAGAGGGAATTTTTGATTGGCTGCCTCCTGCACACCCCACACTGGGGATTGAGCTTGAAATCAGGCATGTGTACAGACCAGGAATTGAACATGACCTCCTGGTTCATAGGTCAATGAGCCATGCTGGTTGGGCTTAAAGTAAATTAGTATATCACAAAAGGCCCTTAAAATAAAGTCAGAAATATTTCTAAGTCTATAGTTATGCTATAATGCTGAGTTGAATGGTATTACAAATATTGTTTCTCTATACTTTTATACTCAATATTCCTACATAGATATAAATTAAATTTAGTTAACATAACTTGTTTTTTTTATATTGGCACTTCATTTATCATATATATTTATTCTTTATGAATTTGCATTTTTTATTTGCTTAGTTTGTTCCAGTGTTTCTGGATTTCAAAATCAAGCTGACTAACACATAATATCATTCATTGCCCTGTTTATTTAAAAATAGAAAGTGGCGCTGCCAGGTGGAGCATTGATATTTCTCTCTCACATTAATATTTCTCTCTTTCTCTCTTCCCATCCCTCTTTCTATAAAATACAAAACAAACAAACAAACCCCCCCAAACATATTCTTGGATGAGAATTTAAAAATAAAAATGAAATAAAATAGAAAGTGATATAAACATATTTTGTGTCTAGTAGAGTGACTTTCACATCCCTATTTAGTGTCAGTAATATTTAAATTACTTTAATAATTCTTATATCCTTGAAAAGAGAGCAACTGATAATTACTGAAATTCCTATGTATATTATGTTCTAAATATCTTTGGAGAGTTTGTGAATGAGACTACGTACACTGTTTATCTATTTCTATAGTCTAGCATTACGTTAGAACTACTACAAAATGCCCTTCCTATCTTTGCAACATCTAACACTTTTTCATTACCATGTTATAAAATGTGGTTTCTAGTCCTTACTCATTCTCTACATTATTTGGATCTCTCCAAAAACTTTTAATTGCAAGGTACACCTACATCACATTAAATCATTTTAATTATATGTGAATTGTCTTTAATGAATAATATGTGATTTGCATACTGATTTATGTTGAAATGATTAATTCATGTTGAAATATGATTAATATTCTTAGTTAAGCAAAGTGAAAAGCCCATTAATTTATATTATTAAATACTGATCTTGCATTTTAGAGTTAAATAATTGTATGTTTATACCTTCATTTAATCAAGAAACATATATTCATTCCTGACTGTAAATTAGAACCCTGCACTAGGCACTGGTAAACAAGAAAAACAATTTCTGTGTGCATAAATCTTATCAACTAGGTCTAAAAGACATAGACAATTAAGCAAGCAGCTAGAATGAAATTTTCCATGTGTTTGACAGGATAATATGATTACTCTTCATATCTTTCTTAGTTTGAAATTATTTCTACAATAAATGGTTGGCTTTTCTAAATTGCTAGTTGGCCAAATTCCAGTGAAATAATATTTCAGGTTTTAATTTACTTCTCAACTGATAGATAACTTTAAATAATTTTGGAAATTCAATCTCTTAAATTCTTCTCTTTTCTGAATAACATCAATTTCTCCGAATGGTAAAAAGCTTCAGGATCATCTTTTATTTTATATTTTATGGCTTGGCATATATCTTTAAAATGAGGCTATCATACTGTATAACTAACTACTAAATTATTCATAAAAGACTTAATTCAAAAGATGTCTCTTTCAGAACTTTCTCTTTGTCATCCAAAGCACATTTTTAATTCTATAAGCTTTCCTCTGTGTAAATGTCATTTGTATAATCTATAATGTATTGTGACCTATGTATACATTTGTCATAACTATCACTTTATTTTTTCACCTTCAAAAGCAAAAACTGAATTTCTTGTCTAGCTTTTGGATATTTCTTACATTTGAATTAAGTGCTGAAATGTATGATTGCAGTACAGTAATTGCTTGATGATGAAAAATTTGCACAAGATCTAAAATTGCTCCCAGATCATTTGACCAGTTAATGACATTGCTGACATTTGTTTATAATGTTCTATACTACAGATTTGGGGACTGTGAGTTTTTCTCAACTTTCTAATAATCTCCACTTCTTTCTAAGATAGAGACAGTATCTCATTCAGCTTCACAACATCTAGCATAGTACTTGTCACATAGAAGACACTAAATAGCTATTTGTCAAATTAATAAAATATCATTGTATTAGTCAGCTAGCTGCATATTCTATAACAAAATAGTATAGACTGTGTGGCCTAAACAACAGAAATTTCTTTCTCACAGTTCTGGGGCTGCAATTCTGAGGTTAGGGTGGCAGCATCACTGGATTTGGGTAAGTGCTATTTTCCTTGCTTGCAGATGGCTGACTTCTTGCTTTGTCCTCACGTGACAGAGAATGAGAGCTCTGGTGTCTTTTCTTTTTCATATAAGGACACTAGTCCTATGGGATTACAACCCTACTCCTATGACTCATTTAACCTAATCCCTTCTTTATAGGCCCTAACTGCAAAGATAGTCACATTGAGGACTAGAGCTATAATGTTTGAATTTTTTTTTTTTGGGGGGGGGACAAAAAAATTCAGTCCATTACAATTATTAGTATAATCTTTAAAAAATACAGTAGATATATGAACTTACCATTAAATATATTACAAATCAACTGCAAAGTAGGTACCAATCTTATTTCTTTCCAGAGTTAATGGAAATTTTTGGGAAAAACACACAACTACATTGTATAAATGCATATATAAAAAGAATCTTATTTTCTCTCGCTAATTAGTAATATTTTTCAAAATTTCTCTTGTATCCTTTTTTGGATATCTTTAAGTGACCCAAAATTTAAAAAAGGGAGGACCCTCAATTTCTCCTTTGTTTAACTCTCATAGTTAACTAGTCACCACACCCAGTCAAACACTCACTACATCCCACTTGAATCTCTTTTTCCTGTTTATTTCCATGGTAATTGCATCAGTACAGGTACTTGATTTATATTTTATTTAGAGACTCATGCGAATGACTACAAACCAGTCACAGTCATCCTGGCTAGAGGGAGGTGACGAGCTGTGTGGGAGAATGCTGACTGGAGTGGGCTGACTGGATTCCATGCCCAGTACTGACTTCCATCGGCTGTGATGCCATTTTAAATACAGAATATAATTATTTTCTCTGATAATTTATAATAATTATAATAAATATACTTTAGCAATTATTAAATAAAATAAAACACTCATGTAGTAAGTTCTTAATATATTTTTATTCTTGCTTTCCTTTTTCTAGTCTCTATCTTCTACTATATTCTCCTCAATGTTTAAATCCCCTTAAAGCTCCTATTTGTACATGTTGTTCTCCTGCCACAAATTATGTCTTCCTAAGTTATATATGGATGGTAGGATAAGAAGGCACACTAGTGAGAAAAGATGATATCTTGGTAGATTAGAAATGTAAAAAATATTCTATTAGTACTTGGAAGGAAATAGTAAAAAGTTATACATATGTCACAATTCTTGTTAACTTGAAGACAAAAATAATGTATGCTTACATATGTTAATCAATTCAACAGACACTTATTGAGTATCTGTCATGTGCCACATACTCTCCTTATTAATAAGACATGTTTCTATTCTAAATAAATAGACTAGTAAACAGAACTGTGATGAAATGAGTTAGATGACAAAATAAGTTCATCAGTATGGAGCTATGGAAGTAACAAAGACACATTCTCAGAGAAGTTGCCATAGGATCTTTAGTAAAAGATGAGTAGGTGTTCAACATGTGAAAAGGATATATCAATAAGTTAGTAAAAAAATTAATAAGTCAGTAAAAATATATTTTTTAGTTTACATGGACTACTATGTGCCAGGATGTGGTGGCATCATCATCATCATCATGTAATAATAAGATAATTTATTATATAACTAGGGTCCCAGTGCACAAATTTGTGCACCTTAAAAAAAAACCTGTGGGCTGTGAGGCTGCAGCAGGCACAGGGGCGAGTCTCAGCCCATCCTCTGCACCCCCACCTGGTCCCTTCCACTGCAGCCGCTGGTCCCCAGTCTGCCAGCATCCCTGCTCCCATTGCCACTGATCCCATGTGCTGACAGTGCCAGCCCTGCTCGCACCCACTGCCAGCATCAGCACTGGGTGTGAGTTGGGCCAGCATTGGCAGCGGGTGCAAGAGGTGGTTTCTGGCCCTGATCACCCATCAGGAGCAGGGCACGTGGAGAAGCCCTGAGGGGTAATCAAGGCCAGCAGTGGGTGCAAGCAGCAGCTCCAGTGCTGGCAGAAGGTGCAAGCACCGGGTGGGATCATGGTGCGTGGGAGCAAAGAATTTTCAGTAACTACCAGAGGCTCGCCCTGATGACAGAAACCGTTGCCCTGCCTTGGTCTGGTGCCCCTGCCCACCTACTCCACCATCCCATCGCAGTTGACACCTGCCATGTTCTGCGCACGCCCCCTGGTGGTCAATGTATGCCATAGTGACCAATTGTGTGGTTGTTTCACTTTTGGTCTATTTGCATATTAGGGTTTTATATATATACTAGTAGTCCTCCACATGATTAAATCATGTGGGTTCCTAACTGCAACCAGGGTCATGTCCGCTGCCTAGCATCACTCCTCCACTTTTGTGGTCCCTGCCCTGTTAACCTCCATGCTAACAGCCCCTGCCCTGCGAGGCTCCTCAGCCTCTGCTGCCCACGCCCTGCAATGCTCTTCTGCCTCAGCAGCCCTGTGAAGCTCCAGGTTCACAGCCTCTGCCCTGCCTTCGCCACCCCATGATGCTCCACATTAACAGCCTCTGCCCCATGAAGTTCCATGCTTGCTGCCCCAACGGCATAAGTCCTTCACTTCAGCAGCCCCTTGAAGCTCCATGATAACAGCCGTCACCCCATTCCTCTGCCTTGCCTCTGCCGCCCCCACCCTGCCCTGCTCCTCCACCTCCCTCACCCCACCCTGTTCCTCCACTTCCCCAGAACTCTCCTCCATCTCACCTCCCCACAACTTTCCTCCACCTCACTGCCCTGCAACTCTTCTCCACCTCACACCTCACCATGAGGCTCCTCAGCCTCTGCAGCCCTGCCCCACCACACTGTGAGAGCCAAACCAGTCCTTTGGTCTTTTGGGCTCACAGCTCCCTCCTCCCAGTCACTGTGCCTGTGAGTGGCCAGGTGCCCACAGCTCCAGCTCCCTCAGCTCCCTAGCCTGGTGTCCGGTTGAGCCTCTGGTCATTACTGGTTGTTATGGACCCAGGGTTTTTATATGTTAGGATAGATGAATATATTGCAGTAATTTTGTATGTTTTCTTCTCTTTATATTTTTGGGCTGTTTTTGAATAGGGCTTGCAAGTTTCATAATTATTATTTAGAAATTTTGTATTTTTTAACTTAAAAATTATTACTAGAATTTTCTCTTATTCTATATAATTATGCCTATAATTTGCTATTTTTGATCATTCATATGTAAAACTCTCTGTGCTAAGGACTTCTCAGAATATTAGAGCTATATTATAGAACTTCATAATCAGAATCAAAACTACAGTTAAACACAAGCACATAAAAAATTAAGGGCAAAATTAGTATCAGGCTCAATGAAACAAAAATGCTAAAATATATATATAAAAACTGGATTAGTAGATGAGAATGGTTTAAAAATGGTAGTTTAAAGCATTGATAATAAAACCCCTGCATCAACAATAATAAAATCACAGACAAAACAATTGCTAGGCTGTCCCAAATAAATATAACAAGCATATGTCAAATAAATGATAAGCAAGTGTTAGAGTATTTTATTGTGAAGATCATTTCATTCTAATGTTTATAACTCAGAAAATTTATTTTCAATCAGTTTGTAACCAATTTGAATGAACTAGATGTCTATCTGTATTAAAAATAAAATTAGACTGGTTTGGTAATGTCAAGAATTAAATATTATGTTACAAAAAGGGCCTTATTTTCAATCTGGAAGGAATAGAGATTTCCAGGGATAATAAATAACCAAAGCGTTTTATGCTACTTTTAACCAACCTATAAATTCCAGGAGATGATTTAACTTCAATGAATTTCAATTATAAAACTCATAATACACTATCAAAGTTTTTCCAAGTGTTATTACCTATATTTTAATTAAATCCTCACAACTGTTTAAACAAGAAGGTGGGGTTTTGATTCATTTCTTTATTTCATAGGTGAAAATATTGAGACATAAAGTTTGTTTAGTAAAAATCATCTCTGCCAAGACCGGTTTGGCTCAGTGGATAGAGCGTCGGCTTGCGGACTGAAAGGTCCCAGGTTCGATTCCGGTCGGGGGCATGTGCCTTGCTTACGGGCACATCTCCAGTGTGGGGCGTGCAGGAGGTGGCTGATCGATGTCTATCTTTCATCGATGTTTCTGACTTTCTGTCTCTCTCCCTTTCTCTCTGTAAAAAAATCAATAAAATATATTTTAAAAAATCATCTCTAATACCAGTTTCTGGTGCTTCTCTTACTAATCTGTATCTTACCTGTCTTAAGAATTAGCTCTTAAGAAAATACCTCATGTTAAGAACTTTTTACTATATTATAATTAAATCATCTCTGATATCTTCTAAGACTTGCCTGCTCTATATTAATTTCACTACAATTGTGAGGAATGTTATATTTTTACTTAAAAAGTTGCCATGTTATTGTTCCAAATTAGTATCAAAATTATATTTAAATCTTCACTGGGTTTCTATTGCAAATGACAAAGATCTATGCCTGGTTTCAATAATAGATAGTTAGAAAACAATTAAAATGAGAGCACTTTATAAAAAGTGTTGTGTGCTTATAGGTAAATTGCTTATAAAAAGTAACAGATTACAGTGTATGTTTGGGGGTTAATGTATTACTTTCATTACATAAGCAAACTTCAAAAACCAAAAAAAAGAAAAAAGTATCATATCTATAGGTCATAAAATTAGTAAAAGAAATGCTGTTCAATTTAAGAATTTATTTACAGACAGTCTATAGTGTCAGTAGGTTGTGTTAATTTATGTTCATTATCTTTAAGGTGAAAAATTTTTCAACATTTGAAAATGTTAAATAATGTTTCAGTATTCCTTAATTATATTTTTGTTTTTGTTGCTTCTAGAATTTTATGTAAGCATTAGTTACATTTTTTTAATGACTTTTCAGTTTTCCATTCCAAAATTTAAAATAAGAAAAAGGACAGGAAGACAAAGAAAAGGTAAGATAACAGGTGTACTCAGGGCACTTAGACATAGTGGGCAGTATTTAAAAGCCCACACATAGAGCAATTTGCTGTTGGTTCAAAGAATAAGTAAGTCAATGACTAGCAGTTTGGGACCTTTTATGGTAGAACAATGCATGGATGAGCTAAGGGCATTCTCTGAAAGAAAGCTGGCCCATTACTAGTAATTATAGTTAATCAGCAACACTTGTCTTGACCAAGATACAGATCAACATGAACACTAGCCTAACAGGACTAATGAGGGTAATGGAGGATAAAGAAAGCCTGAAGGAACTCAGTAAGGCACTGAATAACTTGAGCAGATGATTCCATCTTGGGTCTCCCTCCACCTGTTGTTTTAATCTAGAATGCACTAGATTTCCTTAAATCAGGGAACACAGATGAAATTCTTAGCATAGACAATGGAAAGTGCTTAATGTTTAGCACAAGGAGTAATATTTATTTACATAGCCAGTATTACATCAGTATGGTGGGATGTCTTTTAATCTTTGTATGCAACACGTGGTGTGAGGACAAACCAAATTGGCACCCCTGGCATTTTGTTAGATATGCAGACTCTCAGGCCCCATGCAAAACCTACTACTCAAATCTGCATGTTGACAAGATCCCCAGGTGATTCCTGTGCACTTTAAAGTTTGAGAACTACTGGTTCTCTAAGTCGAGGAATGCCTTATCCCTAATTGTCTCGTTGTCTCATATTAGCTCTCCAGGTACAGTTTCTTAGAGAGGAGCAAACTTTAATAATTTTCTCCAGAGTCTACAGTAAGAGTTTTGTATTTGAGAAGAAAAAAACTATTTTTATAGTGCTTCTCTAATCTAAGACAGCACTCAGGCTCACAAAAGAAAAGGTGAAAGGTCTCTTCTGGGAAGGAAGAGCTGGGCCAACCTGTATAAACAGTGCATGCAACACAAAGCCTTCCATTAAATTAAAAACACTTTTGTTTGTGTTGCAACACTGTCAAAAAGCCAGTGCACTTCACACAGATAATTCACTTTTACAGCTCCAAGTAAATAATCATCGTTCCTCTTTCATCCAATGTGGAGAGGACACGTGAATCTGAGAAAGTTATGTGATTTAGGCAACCCATTCAGTGGAAGTTTTGAGAATAAAAATAAATTTCATAATTTCTGGCCATTTCATGCAATGTATTATAAATATAATATGAATGTAAAAGTCTAATGTATTAGCCATTCACCTTCGCTGGATGAATTTGATGTCACATTCTTGAATTTGTATATATTTTACCTTTGGCCTTGTGGATCCCAAGTATTTCTCTTCTATACTTAAATTACTTTTTAAAAAAATATATTTTTATTGCCCTAGCTGATTTGGCTCAGTGGATAGAGTGTCAGCCTGCAGACTGAAGGGTCCTGGGTTCGATTTTGCTCCAGGGCACATGCTGGGTTGCAAGCCCAATCCCCAGTAGGGGGCGTGCAGGAGGCAGTTGATCAATGATTCTCTCTTATCATTGATATTTCTATCTCTCTCTCTCTCTTCCTTCCTTTCTGAAATCAAGGGCCACTTAAATTAAATTTGATGAACATTCTTAACAAGTACAAGATATTTATGTATTGATTCAGATAACTCCAAAGGAAGTGAGAAAGTAAGCTCACACATATTAGGACTCTACTATATTCCAGTTACTTTACAATTGTTAACTCATTTATTTCTGACAACAATACAAAGAACATTTTTTTCCCACATGGAAACTGAGGTAAGAAAGGCTAACTAAATAATGTAATTAAAGTAGTAAGTGGAAGAGGCTGAATGTAAATCATACCTGTTTGACCGAAAAACCACCTCTGTTTACCATACCAAATGTGTTTACTCATATGGCTTGATGAGAATTTCTGGATTATTACATGCCTTTGGAATCTGATTATTTGATATCTGAGCAGAACAAATAAAGTACTTTATTGCTTATTGCTCCTGAGGATAATAATCACCTTGTTAATATAATTTGTTTATTAGTAGTTTTCATGGCCCTTCATGCTATTGTCAAGCTGGATCATTTTCTGTCAAATTCTGGTACAGAGTTTATAATCCCAGGGCCTCCCTCTCTGCAGTGCTGGATTCCCTGTTTTCTGGATCTCATGTTTCTTTCCTTCATGCCTGACCCATCATGTTGCTAAAATACAATCTATAATAGTTTCCTAAGAAATAATTTTTGGGAGTCTCCTGTTCTGAATCTAAGTATGTCTGAAATATCATACAGTGTGTGTTCTAGTTATAAATTTTTGTATAACATATCATCCTGAAATTTAGTGGGTTGTTAATAACATAACAACCATTTTATTATGTCCAGAAATTTTGTGGGTCAGGAATTTGGGCAAGGCACAGTGGGGATGACATATCTCAGCTCCACAGTGTCTCAGGATTGAGCTGGGAAGACTTAAAAGGCTGGGAAAAAGTCAAATGGCTGTGATGGAATCACTGGGAGCTTCTTCATTCCCAGATTGGGCACCAGACTGGGTTCAGCTGAGACTGCAGACTGGAGGGCCGACAGGTGTCCTCTCCATGAAGCTGGGCTTCCTTAAGCATCAGTGAATTAAAGGTTTTAAAAACCATGTTTTAAAACCTATAAAATTCTCAATTTAAAGATCATTTTATCCCCTTTGAAATTTGAAGCTACTCGGTGGAAATATTTAATCTGGAAACAAATTATTTTCAGTTTTACCTTTTGTTTAATATATTTTCTTTTGTAATTATTGTTTTTGGTGTTCTCGTTGCCTAATTTCTAAAATTTTGTTCTGTTGGTTGAGAATGGCTTTTTTCTAGTAAACCTGATCTAACTCTTGTATCTTCTCCTTCCAGTTATCTATCTTCTTGTTACTTTGCTCAGTTTTCTAGGTTCTCTCAACTTTATTTTACATTTTTATAGTAAATTTATTTTTTTAATATGTGGGAATAAAATTTTGTCCTATTACTTTTTTTCATAGAATCCATATTTCTGAATCATAGATTCAGTATCTTATTTATCTGACAGTATTCATTTTTTATGTTACCTGCATAATCTTTATTATCTAAATTATTTTCTTTTCCATTTGTTTTAGTCTTTCTGCTTGACCCTGAAGAACTTTTCTAAAGCCCTGATAATCTTTTGTCCTTGAAAGGATGATCTAAAAAAATGATGAAAATAATTTGTGCATGTTTGTAGTCGTGGTGGTACACTTGATTCTGGAGGCATTCCTAGAGACAAAATCTAGAATTTTCATAGAACTGTGCCAGTTTCCAGTCATTAGTTTTTCTAGTGAAGAATCCACCATTCCTATGTATTAGAAATGTATAGGTTGACAATCTCAGAGGAAAAAGGAGAGAGGGTGGGTGGGAAGAGATTAACCAATGAATTTATATGCATATATGCATTGCCCAAGGACACAGACAATAGTGCCGTAGGCCTGGGTGTGGGGTGGGTGGGGTGGAGAGGGATACTAGGGGAACAAAGAGGACATCTGTAATACTTTCTTCAATAAAGATAAATTTAAAAAGAAGAAAAGAAATGTATGCCTAGATAGCAGTGTGGAGTAAAGTGGCTGGGAGGCAGACTTTATTTAATCCCATTGTTTTTTCTCCTGGCACCTGACTCCTTCCCTGCACTACATCTGGTATGTCTCTCCAAGCAAGTAAAGTTATAGTATTTCCCAAGATCAAGCACATTAATAACAGTGGGGCATAGAGATCTGCTATTGTATATGATAGTGTTCATAATTAAGACTTCTAGCCAATTTCTTCTTTTGAATTCCCACCCACCCATAGTTTTTTATTATTTAGTTGCTTTAAGAACTAAGCCTTTTAGGAGTTCAATGAAGATTTGCTCAATTTCTGTTTATTATCCCCATGCATTTTTGCTTTGTCTGCTCCGCTGTGTTAGTTACCTCTCCTGGGTCCACAGTCTAACTTCAAAATAATAAGTTGAACATTTCCTGCTTATAATCACCTCTCCCATTTTCTTTGTCCTTTTGCTTTAGGCCTTTTTTTTTTTTTCATTTACTGTTATTTCAATTTATTTTATGGAGACAGTGAAAGAGAAACACAATTTTGCTCTATGGATTGGTCTAAATATTATAATAAATGAACTAAATTCTCATTGGCTTAACACAGTCAAGGATCATTGCTACCTTTCACACAGGTAAATTAATTGCAGTATAATGGGAACAGAGTAATGGAGTGCGAGGGGGTGTTTCTCACCCTGTGGATTTGTGAATCCAGTCCCCTGTCAACTTGATGCTTCACCATCCTCCAGGTTCTTGGTAGCCTTCTGGATCCCCCCCATTCTGGGGAAAGAGAGCCCATACAGGATCTGGTAACTCCGGAATGAGGCGTTATATTTAACATTTGCATAAGTGGCTATGATTAAATTCAAGGGAGGCTCAAAAGTGTACTCTGGCTCCTTGCCTGGGAAGAGGAAGAAGTAAGTTCCATGAGCATCTAACTTTCTCTGCTGAACACATATTTTCGATTTGCTATTTAATCAGAAGTCTCTAGTATGTTCTCTTTCCAAAATGTTCTCATTAGGTAAACATAGAAAAATGGTTTAGCTTTTATGATTTCTGCATGTAATTAATCACTTAGGATATATATTCAAAGTCTAATATATAACCAAAGTCTAATTCATAATACTTGATATAAAACCTAAGAAATATTTCCTTAATTTAATTGGGAAAGAGAAATCTAATTTTAATTTCAAATCACATGAATATGATTTCCCCATATATAAAACTGAGGTGGTTCTTAGAATCCTTTTACTCACATGCTCTTTTGGAAGTATTTTGGAAGAATTTTCCCTCTAGGTTATTTTCTAAGTATGTTGGAAGAAAGGAACCATGAAAATGTAAAAAGACTAAACTTTTATTAAGGGGATACATTTAAAAAAATCACTCTTGTTCATGATTTAATTTTAAATTATGGTTTGTACTGCAGCCAGTGGTCTACAAACTGCGGCTCAGGAGCCACATGTGGCTCTTTGGTCCCTTGAGCCACAAAATACCATGTGCAGGTGCGCACGTACAGTGCGATTGAAACTTTGTGGCCCATGCGCAAAAGTCAGTTTTTAGTTCTCAAAAGAAATTTCAATTGTTGAACTGTTGAAATTTGGCTCTGTTGACTATTGAGTTTGCCATCCTCTGTACTATACAAACCTTGAAGTGGGTTACCTGGATGGCTAGTTCATCTGCCACTTAACCTATAGTTGGTTCTCCAGCTTTCATTGATTTTAAGTTTTGATGTCAAGAACTATAATTAATTTTTTTTCTAGATAAGTGGGTGTGACTACCTGTGTATCTTGATGAACAGTTCATTCTGTAAACATTAAGGATTCATTCTATAAAACCCATGTCCATACATGTCTGGCTATAGAAGTTTTGTCTTATGTAACCAAAGTTAATAATTTGTTCATATGAACAACATTGTACATGACATACTTTTCTTGTACATAATGAATCGTCTTCCACTTAGTGCAATATCTCTCTGTGACAGCAGGTTGAATGTTTACATGGACAATAACCTTTTTCCCTCACTTGGCAGTTCTCAAATTATTCCAAGAAAGACAGCCAAATGGCAGTGGAGAACAGGTAAGTGCGAAACCTACTCTATTCCCTAGGGAGGTGGGTTCTGAAGGCCTAGGCACAAGCAGTCGGTTATTTATAAATATTTTAAGCTTATCAAAGTTTATGTACATTTTGTATTATAGTCAATAATATAGTTTTATTTTAATTTAAAATATTTTTTTCCTATAGAACTTTCCAATTAAATTTGTGCTCAAGGACATGCCATTTTTATTCCTGTGACCATACTTTGTATTTCTCATTCAGGTTGGAAAGAGTAGTGATCAAATGCATTAAAAATAATAGAGTTACCTTCCCCTCTTGGGGAAGAGGGGTTAAAACCTATGGTTTTTCACTTTAAACTTTGTGCAGCTATTATTTATTTGCCATACCAGTAGAATTTCATACATATTTAGTGACTGAAAAAATTTAAATAGTTTCTAGTTATTTATCTTACCTTCCTATTATATCAACTGGAGCAACATTATTTCATATCTTTTCCTCTCTACTAGATGATATCACAATTATTGTATGGACCTGTGAATCCTGCTGAGATATGCAAGTGGACAGGGAAAAATTGATTAGCTAATTGTATAGGTTCTGCATTATGGGGAGTTTTTGGAAAGTGTTTTGTGTTTCCAATACTACAATATCATCTCTATATTTACAAAAGTAATTGAGTTGAAATGTTTTATCCTCAATCTCTTTCAACTATAGGCCATATTCTACTAGATAAGACACTGTGATATTAAATACCAGCTCTCAAACAATACAATGTTATTTTAATAATTGAAGTCCAACTAAAGACATATTTGAAGAAATTTGTCAAACACTTTTAAAATGTTTAGACATAGAGAATTTCATCTTAAATTTTCTATTGGCAGTTCAAAAACTGAGCCCATCTGCTCATGGCTTTTCCATCACCCTTTCTCAAATTATATTCTTACTTTAAAAATTCTTTCTACACCAGGACCGGTTTGGCTCAGTGGACAGAGCATCGGCCTGTGGACTAAAGGGTCCCAGGTTCTATTCCGGTCGGGGGCATGTACCTTGGTTGCAGGCACATCTCCAGTGGGGGGCGTGCAGGAGGCAGCTGATTGATGTCTTTCTCTCATCGATGTTTCTAGCTCTCTATCCCTCACCCTTCCTCTCTGTAAAAAATCAATAAAATATATTAAAAAAATCAATATAAAAATTCTTTCTAGAAGATCCTTCATCAGTATTTTTTTTTTGCTGCTATCTTATCTTCTCAGTTTCTCCTCAAACTTTTCAATTATCTACTCCTAGCATTTTTAGTATCTCCTTCTCAATATTTCTTACTTATATCATATATATATTCTTTATCTCTCCCCACAGGTCCTCTTCTGGCTTTATGTGAAATGTTGGACTTCCCCAGGTGGGTCTATGGGCCCAGTTCCTTCTGGCTTTATTTTCATTGGAGACTTCCACCTGTATTCATTGTATTGATGATTGTCATGGGCCACTTTGTGCCTTCTAAAACTCATATAGTAAAGCCTTAGCCACCAGTACCTCAGAATGTTACTGTATTTGCAAATAGGGTCCTTAAAAGAGGTGATGAAGTTAATATAAAACTCTGAATTTAATCTGACTGTTGTCTATGAAAAGGAAGAAATTTAGACCCACAAAGTGACATAAGGGATATATAAGCACAGAGAAAATACCATGTGAGGACACACTTAGAAGGGAGACTTCTGCAAGCCCTACATGCAAGCCAAGGACTGCAGAGGACATCAAAGCTGCTGACACATTCATATTGGACGCTCAGCCTCCAGAACTGTGAGAAAACAAATTTCTTTTGTTTAAACGCCCCAATATGTGGTATTCTCTATATGGCTGCTCGGCAAACAGCAACACACAATTATCTGTGTATTCCTCTTTCATTTTTCCATGAAATTGGAGTTCTGACAGATGGATTTTTCTTTAACTTAAAAAAAAATTCTCACCGAGAATATGTTTATTGATTTTAGAGAGAGAAGAAGAGAAAGAGAAAGAAACTTTGATGAGTTGCTTCCTGCACATCTGTACTGGGGATCGAACTCAAAACCCTTTGTTGTATGGGACAGTGCTCCCGTTACCACCAGGCCAGGGCTGACAGATATTGTGTAGTAAACAAATGGTTCAAATAAGTTTGGGGAATTTACAGATGTGAATCTACTCTATTGAGAATGATAATGCACATAAAATATTAAGGACAAAGACATTCTGTTGTGAGAATATTTTTGACTTGGTGCTTCTCAAATTTATACTTTTTTGACCATGAAAACTTTTTCTTTATATATCTTGCTCTGTACTTTATAAAATCCTATGGAACGTACTTTGGAAAATGTAAGTCTATGTCTCCCACTCTAACCTCAAACCATATTTCCAGTTTTATAGCTCCACCCCGCCTAAAAATCATTTCTGTTGCATATCATTTTCTCTTAAAAACTGCTACTCATTTTGTTTTCTTTATGTGATATGTAAACTATATTACATGACTCAAATTCCCAATGTTCTTTTATTCCTAAAACTACTTTTACCTTAATACCCTACTGATCAAAAACCTTTTTTCATTCTTCATTATCACTATTTTATCACAAACTTCTTAGTTTAACATTTAAAGCATCCTTGAATCTGATTCCAACACATTTTTTTTTCTATATTAGTCATTTGTTACAGCTTTTTGGTCTGTCTAGGATTATCTGGAACTTTTTTCTTTAAATTTATTTTTTTTTCTTTTTCCTATTGCCCTTCCCCGACCTTTCCCACCCCCCAGTACATGCCCTCACCTGTCTCTCTCCCCCTCCTCCCCAATGCCCTGTATCCATTGGCTATGCTTACATACATGCATACAAGTCCTTCAGTTGATCTCTTACAGACCACCCCTCCAACCTCCCCTGCCTTCCCATTGTAGTGTGACAGTATGTTCATTGCTTCTTTGCCTCTGTATGTGTTCCCGCCCCCCCACCCTACCCCACATTCTTGTCTTTGAAAACATCTTGCCTTTGTAGGCTAGGAATAAACTTATAAGAGCAAAAAAATGTTTGAGTCCCAATTTCAATGTCCAATAGTTTTGAGTCCCGGTTTCAATGTCAAACAGTTCCTTATGTGTACACATCATCAATGGTATCTGGATAGTAGACAAATGGTGGCAATGCCGGTCTGACCCTCTCTGGTTTGGTCGTAGGCATCCTGTAGTGACACATAGCTGCTGACTGCTCGCATGGCAAGGCTTCATCAGTGTCTTCCATCTCTGCACTGTTTCTCCTCTTGTCTTCGAGGTTGGAGCAGACCTGTCAGTTCCTCTCTGTTGCAGGAGTCCACTTGGTCTTGGAGTTGTTTTCTCAGTAATTGGGAGATAAATGAATGAGTCACAATCACTGTTAAATTATACCCCAGTGTTGGGAAGGGAGAAATGTCCAAAGGCGAGGGGTAGTAGATGGTGTGACATAGCATTTGCAGAACAAGCATAGTATTGGTCTCATAGTAGAGACTCATAGGCTCTGGAGCTAACTGATGCTCAGTAAATGTTTGTGGAATCCAGATGAATTAAAGAAGTTCCAATTCCTGGTTGGAACTGGGGTATAATTTAACAGTGATTGTGACTCATTCATTTATCTCCCAATTACTGAGAATTGATATTTGGTCAATTTACTGGAGATACAGCAGTAAATAAAAGGTACCAGTAGGAGAGGAAGGCAAATAAAAAGAAAACAAATGCATATTTTAGATATTCATACATATTATGAAAAAATATACTAGAGAATAATAGGAGAGAAGAAAATGATAAGCTGAGACATGAAGTCTGAGAACCATCTTGAGAAAATCTAGAGTAAGAGAGTAAGAGAGTTGTTGGCAGAGGGAATAATTGCAAGTTCCGGAGGCATGGTAGAACTTGAATGTTTATACTGAGGCATGGAAAGCAATAAGTATAAGAAAAGTTTTCTAAATTTCTAGGGCAGAGTTCATCTAACTTTCCAAATCCAATACACCCCCAAGGAATGGGTGAGAGTGGGAGGAGAGGAAAATGTGAAATGGACCCATTTCAAGAAGAAGGCAGCATATGTTTTTTTTTTTTATTGCATTAGTTACAGATTATATTCAAAGAAGAAATTATTCAAAGAATAAAGGAAGTGAAATAAAACCATGAAGACAGAGGTGATTCTAATCACTATGTGTGACTCACAACTGTCCTTCACTGCAGGGCTTATCTTTTACCTGAACCCCAGTGAAGTGCATGATCAACCAATCATGAGGCTATAGAATAGAGTGTAGTGTCTCAGATACAAGCATTGCTCCTCAAATATAGCATAAATTAACTTCTAGTGCTCAAAAGTGTTACAATTTGAGTTAAATCTGGATCCTTCCCTCACTAGCTGGGTATGTTGGGCTGGCTATGATTCACTGCATACTGGGGCTGCTAATTGTGTCACCTCATGATGCCAATTATGAGCATTATCTGAAAACTAGAGGCTCAGTGCACAAATTCATGCACGGGTGGTGGGGGGGAAAGGGACACTCCCTTTAGCCCAGCCTGAATCCTCTCTAATCTGGGATGTCCCAGGGGATATCTGACTTCTAGTTTAGGCCCAATCCCCAGGACCAGGACCACTGGCTTCTAACTGCTCACCTGCCTGCCTGCTTGATTGCCCCTAATTGCCCCTCCCTGCTGGCCTGGTTACCTCTGCTTCCCCCACCAGCCTGGTTGCCTCTTATTGGCCCCCTGCCAACCTGGTTGTTCCTCACCACCCCCCATGTCAGTCTGGTCACCCCAACTGCCCCCTGTTGGCCTGATTGCCCCATGCAGCCTGCTGCTCAGTCATTTGGTTGTCCCTCATTAATCCCCCTGCCAGCCTGGTCACCCCATGCAGCCTGTTTGGTTGTCCGTTCAGTTGTTTCAGTTGCAATGGTCAATTGGGCTTTTATATATATAGATAGTGCCTAGTTTCTAGTAATATAGTGAATGCACAACAAATTATTTGCTAGTATTATTATTATACATTTAATACAAAATAAAATATATTATGGAATTATACAATTTAATATTTATCTCTCAAGCACTAAAAACAACAGCTTTATCGTGTGGTTTGAATATTCTGTAGTTGTAAAGATAATTGCATTTATTTTGAAGTTTCTTGGATATTATTTTAAGTGACAAAGGCCTATTGGATTCTTGCAGCATGGATTAGAAGAATATGATATAAAAGCTAGCCTTATAATGCAATACAAAAATTAGCCAATATTACTCTCAATTCAATAAAATGGTATTATATGACTTGTATTACCAGCAATAATTAAATAATTACAGGAGTAATTAAAATACATCTTTAAAAAGAGATTTTCCTGAAAGTGCCATTGTGAGTGTACTCATTCTTTAGTTCAGAAAAATCTTAGTTGTTCCCATTTCAAATATCAGCTAAAAGGGGATTAACTTGAAGAATAAAGACAACTAGGAATGAAAAACCAAATTAATTCAGTTTCTCATTTTTTGAATACTAAAAGGATTGATAATCCTAATACTTTTTTGGTGAGGATTTATTTACTTCTCATTCTTAATATCTCCAATGCTGTTTCCTTTTTAACCTCCTAAGTAATTTAAAACTTAAGTAAAGATATAACACATAAAACCTGATTCAGGGCTTATGAAAATACTAGTGACATATAGATAAATTATATTACCTACTTATCTGTAATTATATATTATGGAACTGATAAAATCCAACTTTAAAAAGCATGTAGTTTATGGATAATTATTTCCTTTGTAAAAATTTTCACATTTTGGAAAGAATAATTTGAGGGCTTTTAGTTACTAATCTCATCTTCTGCTTTTAAAACATTATTTAAGTTAGATATATTCATTTTATACAAGTATTTTTAAAATGCACCTACTGTAAAAAGTGAGACTTACAGGCAGTATATGAATCTTTTGATCAGATACATATTTGTTTCTTAACAAATAGGAAGAAACAATTTCTACTCTTTATATTTTTTCTTTTAATTGTATCTTAGGTTTCTTCATGGACATATGGGTTTTTTAGTCAAATGTTAAATTTTTATGAAAAAAAGTACATTTTCTTTTATATTTTCAACAAAGCATGCCATTCATTAAGATAAAGTAGTTACAAATGGATATTAATTTATTCTACTGTAAATAAATGGGTTTTTTAAATTGTGCCCTACTTTTATGATGATTATTTAGAGATATTTTGGTATTCTGAAATTCAAAAGCATTCGGATAATATCTCTTTAATCTTAAGGCTCTGTAAAACTTCTCTACTGTCAAGTTTTGTAGAAATTATTATAAAAGGTATATTTCAAATGTAGTATTTTGTTTTTGCTTTACTTCTATTCACTTAAAACAGAGACAAAATCCAAAAACCTATAGTTCACCATTGAATCTAGAGTTTCTTAACACAATCTCTATACATTTCTTGTTTTTCTCTTCCACCTTTTCTTTTTCTTAAAGAAGTAATTGGAGATACTTTAATAAATTCTTATGTGTTCATACATGCCAAATACTTCTCTCCTTTACAATGTGTCTTGTAATCCTTCAAATGAATTGTGGGATCAAGCTGCCTTTGTTTTCACCTGAACTTTCCTTGGCAGCCACAGAGACAAATTTACAAGACTCCAGATAAATTAGGATGCCACAAGGTATCCTATATAATAAAGAGCTAATATGCTAATTAGACCAGGTGGTGGAAAAAACTTGGGAATGACAGGTGGGTGGTGGGGGGAGGGTAGATGTCAAGGGCTGAGGCAGTCATGGCTGCAAGGGCCTGGTCTTGCATGAATTTCATGCACTGGGCCTCTAGTAGTTAATAATTACTGGTAATTTTCTTTCTCTCTCTCTCCTTCTCTCTCTCTCACCTTCCCTCCCTTCTTTCCCCTTCCCTTTCTATACCCCTCCTTCCTTTCCCTCAATACCATACTCTTTGCTGAATCTATTTTTTAATTGAATAATGGATATACATAGTACTTTCCAGGATAAATATTTTAAATATCTTAATAACATAGGACATTAAATTAAATCCTATTATTTTTATCTCCAAAATAGGGGGAAAAATGTATGAGTATATTTAAGGATAGAAGAAGGAAGAGATGTTAGGAGGGGCGTGGTGGAACTTCTGGGATGTCAAGATCAATAATAAAAGAGTAAACCACTTCAAAGTATAGTTTGGAAAATGGAAATAACATTTTAGAGGTGGGTAGAGTCAATAAAGAGTCAGGGTAGAAAGCCAACTCCTAATTAAATAGAATTATTGCAAAGGTAAACACTCTTATAGTATACACCTTTTATTCTATTTTTTAAAACATTCCTGCAACACATTAAATATATTAAATACCTCTTCCCAAAGATTTTCAGTTTGTTTAAA
Organism: Lasiurus cinereus; assembly: GCA_011751065.1. Lineage (NCBI taxonomy): Eukaryota > Metazoa > Chordata > Mammalia > Chiroptera > Vespertilionidae > Lasiurus > Lasiurus cinereus. Next base: position 15,081,870 of record JAAGEH010002534.1, on the reverse strand, counting down.
TTTAAAAATTAAATTTAAAAAATAAAGACAACAACAATGATGCTTTCACTGCTATAATCTTCTAACTGAAGACTGAAAGACATTTTGAAGATATTTAGCTACAACTAAAAGGGTGGAGATATGTTCTCTCATATTTTCCCTGATGTAATCTTATAATTCAGAAACTTATTTGAAACAAATAGTTTCTTACTCATAAATTTATATTTTAGAAGTTCTATGTTTACTGCAGCAATTTTCATGGTGGCCAAGACAAGGAAACAACTGAGGTATCTTTTTTTTAAAATATGTGTATTTATTTCAGAGAGAAATGGAGAGGGAGAAAAGGATAGAAACATCAATGATGAGAGAGAATCACTGATTGGCTGCCTCCTGCATGCCCCCCACTGGGGATTGAACCCACAACCTGGGCATGAGCCCTTGACTGGAATTGAAGCCAGGATCCTTCAGTGTGCAGGCCGAAGCTCTGTCCACTGAGCCAGACCAGCTACAGCAACCAAAGGGTCTTTTGATAGATTATTGCATTAAAAAGATATGGTATACATATAAATGGAATACAGCTCTCAGCCTAAGAATAGACAAAATACTGCCATTTGCGACAACCTGGATGGATCTTGCAAATATCATGCTAGTGAAATAAGTCAAACAGAAATGGTTATGAGCCATATGATTTCTCTCATATATGGCATATGAAATTGAAAGCAACAAATTAATAAACAAGAAAAAGAAAACAGAAACTCATAGAGCAGATAACAGTATGGTGGTTACCAGATAGAAGGGAACCTGAGGGTCAGTAAAGGGTAAAAGATTTCAAATACATGGTGATAGAAGATTGACTTGAAGTTGTAGGCATAAAGTACAATATACAGGAGATGTAACATAGAACTGTGCACTTGAAATCTATATAATCTTATTAACCAATGTCACCCCAGTAAGTTTAATTTTAAAAAGTTTATATATTTCATTTTGAAATCAAGCAACATGGAATCTTTTCTGTAAAAGTTTATTAAAAAATAAAAACATTTATAATTTTACATAGAAGTCAAAATTTAAAGTTTGTTTTTCATGATTATACATCCAAATTAGCATAAAATATTGCATATAACTGTTTTTGAGAAATAAATTTGTATTTTTACATTGTGACAATATCCAATATATATAAAGAGATTATGTTTTTTCTATAAAAAATATGTAGATCTGAGATAACCAGTATTTAATTACAATATTAGTAAACAAATCTGTGAATAAAGTTTGAACTATGCCTAAAGTTATTTTATATCTAAAGAAAAATTTAAGAATTTTAAGGTTGAACCTACAGAAAGAATCCTTGAATGAGATACTAATAGAAAATAACTGTACTTAAAACAAACATATTTCTAAAAATAGAAAAAATACATTTTAATTGATATTCATACTATTTAATTATTATGCTAAATTATATATTTGGGGAATTTTTTAGAATGCTTATTGCTTAAAAAGCATATAACTGAATAACAAATGATGAAAAGCACTGAACTGGGAATTGGTAATACCTAAGAGATAATCTTTTTGAAAACTGTTCACTTCTTTAACACCTGATCTTCCCAACAGGAAATTTCCCTTTGGATAAAAAATGTGTCATTGAAGCCTGGCAGGTGTGGGTCAGTGGTTGAGCATTGACCCATAAACCAAGAGGTCATGTTTAGATTCCTGGTTGATCAAACCAAATTCGGGTTTGATCTACAGTAGGGCGTGTGCAAGAGGCAACTAGCTGATCTATGATTCTCTCTCATCATTGATGTTTTTATCTCTTCCTACCTCTCTCTAAAATCAACAAAAACATATTTAAAAAGTATGTACCATTGGATGCCCTGTCCAGTTTTGGCTCAGTGGATAAAGTATTAGCCCACAGGCTGAAGGGTCCATGTTCAATTCTAGTCAAGGTCATGGTTGTAGGCCAGAGATCCCCAGCCCTGGTCAAATGTGTGTGGGAGGCAACCAATCAATGTGTCTCTCTCACATCAATATCTCTCTCATATCAATGTTTCTCTCTCCCCCTCCTTTCCACTCTCTCTGAAAATCAATGAAAAATATCCTTCGGTGGGGATTAACAGCCACTACAAAAAAATGTACCATTGAATATATCAGGTAGGTGAGAAAAATTTAAGGGATAACATATAACAGATTTTCAATCTTGAAAAAATTATGTATTTATTAAGGTTTTATGATATATTTTCTCTTATTTTTAATATTTTTTGAAAATCTTTTTTACCTGACATGCTGCAAGATGTGAGAAAAAACTTTAATCTGAGAATTTCTGTTTTGCTACTTTGCTCTTCCCAATGATGTATTTTACTTGAGTAGTTTTATACCTGGAAATTATTTTAGAAAGCATCAATCTAAGCTATGTTTATATTTTTTCTATTTCTTAAATTTAATTAATTGGGGTGGCATTGGTTAATAAGATCATATAGATTTCAAGTGTACAGTTCTATGATACATCATCTATATTTTGAATTATATGCAAATCACTCAAAGTCAAATCTTCTTCCATCTAAATAAGTTATACAAAAAAGAAGTGAGCAAAACTTTAGGAGTCAACTATCCATTCCATTGCATTTAATTGTTCTAAATTTCCAGAATTACAAATTTGAAATTAAGATATAAACATTTTCTAATTGATTTCTTTCAGATAGCCATTGGATTTGATTTGCATGCAAATGTAGTTAAAATGTAACCTTGTTATTTCCTCCAGCTATCAGGGAAAAAGTCTTCTGTCCCATGAAGTTTTACTTAGTTCTCATCATGAAAACTTCCATTTTGATATAAGTTCTTGGTGTACACTCTGAATCGCAGTTTCTACAGGACTTGTAATGTGAAACAGATTTAGAAACAATGTTCATCACATAATATATCAATGTTACATAACTACTTACTATATTTAATTTTGAATTTTTATAAGTATATGTATAGTATACTCTGATTTTATTTTCTTGTATTTGTGCATAGAAACTTAAAGCATTTGAGGAAGTAGCAAGAGTAGAGAAAGACATGAGATCACTGGATGAATTTATTCCCTCTGTTTAAGAAATTTGTTGATGAATGCTTTATTTATGTCATACATTGATTTCATTAACATAAAAAGAGAATAATAGGAAACAAACAAAATATTACTAAGTTAAACATTTTATATAACTGAGTTTCAAGGATTTATATATATGCTCTGGCTAGTTTTCCATTTTTGCAGAAGCATGACCTTCAGATTTCAATATCTCTTGGGTGGAGACAAGCACAGGATGAAGAAAAAGGGAGTATGTTTTTATTTGCATTCTATACAGTACCTCGATTTTTCTACACATTGAAATAAGTTTTCCAAATCACTTTACATTCCTGTATTAACTTACTATCATATTTTCTCTCATTAAAACTCTGCAGATAAGTCCTAAAAATCCTAGGAAAGAATGTTTCTCAGTAGTGTGACACATTTTATGTTTCTAACTCTTGAAAACTAAGAACTGCTTTATGTGCTATGTTTCAGAATTAATAATTTCTTTCAAAAGTTATCATGATACATGGAGTTGTTTTATTCCAGATGTGTTACCCAAGTGATCATATACCATAATACCATTAACTCAGCAAATTAATCTAGCAAAGACCAAGATAATGTCAGCTTCATTTTAACTGTTAAAAAGGAATATTCATTTTAAATTAACCTCAGACTCAAAATGAAAAAAATCCTAGAAGGAAACATAGGCAGTAAAATATTGGACATTTCCTGGAGCAATACTTTTTTCTGATAAATCTCCTTGGGCAAGGGAAACAAAAGAAAGAATAAACAAGTGAGCCTACATAAAAACAAAGAGTTTTTGTACAGCAAAGGAAATTATCAACAAAATGAAAAGATAAACCAATGAATGGAAGAACATTTTTGCCAATGACACATATGATAAGGGGTTCATTTTCAAAATATATAAAGAACTCATACAACTTAACAAAAAGAAGATAAACAATCCAATCAAAAAATAGGCAAAGGACTTAAATAAACAGTTCTTCAAAGAGGACATACAGTTGGCCAATAGACATATGAAAAGATGCTCAATATCACTAATCATCAGAGAAATGAACATTAAAACCACAATAAGATATCACCTCACACCTGTCAGAATGGCTATCATCAATAAAATCAACAAACAACAAGTGCTGGCAAGAATGTGGGGAATGGAAACTCTCATGCACTGTTGGTGAGAATGCGATTGGTGCAGCCACTGTGGAAAACAGTATGAGTTACATTAAAAAATTAAAAAGGGAACTGCCTTATGGCCCAGTGATTCCTCTTCTGGGAATTTATCTGAAGAAATTAGAAACATTAATTTGAAAGAATATATGTACCCCTGTGTTCATTCAGTGTCATTTACAATAGCCAAGATTTGGAAACAGCCCAAGTGTCCACCAGTAGATGCGTGAATAAAAAAGCTGTGGTACATTTACACAATGGAATACTACTCTGCCATAAAAAGTAATAAAATTTTATCCTTTATGATGCCTTGGATGGACCTAGAGAACATTATGCTAAGTGAAATAAGACTATCAGAGAAAGACAAGTACCACCATATGATTTCATTCATATGTGGAATTTAATGTACAAACTGAACTACCAAGCAAAATAGAGACAGATTCAAAGATAGAGAGCAGGCAGGTAGCTCTAGGGTGGGGTGATGGTGGTTGAGAAGTAAAGGGATTGAGCAAAAACAAAAAAAGGAGAGAGAGAACTTATGGACAGGGACAACAGTGGCAATTGTGGGGTTGGAATGGGTGGGTGAAGATGGAAGACGGCATAAAAGAGATACATGGTGATGGAGAAAAAAAGAATAATTAAATTAACTTCAGCTGTTTCATGAAAAGCTATTCAGGCATGTCTTGACTTATTCAGTACAACAGTAGTAAATTGAGAAAGTGATCACTACATCAGCCCCTGAAATCTGTATAATGAATTCCCTTTTAACTTGGTGATTCAAACAACTCCACACAATGATTTGGATGTCAGGGAACATTCACTTTAATACACCTAACTATAGGTTTGGAGAGCAGTCTGTAATTAAGGGGCAGGTGACTGAGAATCATTGATAAATCCAAACAACCCCCTCATTCAAAACCTAGTGGTATGGAAGCCATTTACACAAATAATGTCTAACTGCTCTTAATTGATGTACAAGTGTGTAATTTATACTATTTTCCTCTGGACCTGTTCAACCAAAGCACTCATTTCCTGTTCAGTAGTGGTGTTTGGTGAGAGATTTAAAACATTGGTGAAACATATCCTGTTGTTGATATTGAAAATACTGACTGGTATTTAAAAACCACTCCTATACAGTGATGAGAAAAAAGAAAACAAAAAGCTATGTCTTTGGATACAGTTTTCAATATCCAGCTCTAAGAATATCTTCCTGAAATAATTTGTGAAGGAAGGTGGGAAATAAATTTAAAAAATGGTTAAATACATAGTAGTGTCTCTTCCTCTGTCTGTGGAAAAGTTTACCTAACAGTTATTTTTTTTGCATAATTTACTTTTATCTATTTGTGTCATCAAAATTCATACACATGAAAGTAATTATTCCATAGAAATGTGCTTTCTTTTAGTTGCTTCTTTCATTTTTATTCTTTCTGAATTGTTCCCCTTTACTTTATTACTTCCTTTGTTATTATTTAATAAGTAGCTTGGTATTTTATCATTTTTAAAAAATTACAAATATTTTGTGGGAAATTCATAAATTAAAGGTATTTCATATCACAGTGAATTTTTTTTTCAGGTAGCTAGCCCCATTCTCTCTCAGAATCCTAAAGAATGATTCTGTATAATGCTCAAGAGAATGTATTCAGTGTGGAGATGTTCTGGGCTTTTAGTTTCTCAATTTTCCTCACAAGACTAAAACTAAAACAACAAAAAATGAGTGAACATATATAAGACTTGGATCTTTTACTACTTCTGTACTGATTTTTTTTAATTAAATAAGGAAAACTAAGAAGAAACAGAAGTTTAACAATAAAGATAAACAATAACAGAAACAGTGGAAAGTAGAAAGTCAATAGAAGTGTTTAAATCGCCTGTTTTCTCACTTCTAAGCTTGTTTCACTAGAGAAGCATTATCTCCCTGCTTGCTGAAGAGCCCTAGATTTAAAACAGATGTTTTTCTTTTTTTTAAATTAGTGTCAAGCTTCACAGCTTGCCACACCCTGGGAAGGAAAAGCAGCCCCTAGACTTCCCATCCACCTGAAAGAATTAGCATGATGACATTATGGTGGTAGAAATATTGTTTGGCAGTTTAAATACACAATTTGGTAAACTGCTCCCATGAGTGTGGATTTAACTAGTCAATCAGCGAATGAAATCACAATGTTTGCATTAGTTTAATGTCATTTCACCAGAAATTCCACTGGTGCTGGGTTAATTAATATTTTCTTCCTATTTTGGTTGCCCAAGTATGGAGTATTACTGGCTATAATAACACTTATATTTGAGTAAATAGTTAAGTATAGACATATGAATAAGAAAACATAATAAAAATATATGAGAGAAAAGCACAAGACAATTAAGGTAAGTGGACATTGTTAAAGCATATTCTGCACTATATATTAAAATGACATAAAGGCTGAGCGTATAATTTCCATTCCTGAGGTTCTTTTATTTCTTTTCCACCTCACTTTTCCACCTCATCAAATACACATTCACCTATTATTGTCATAAAATATTTTTATCCAGATGTAAATACTTAACTCAATAAACAAAAAGTTTAAACCTAATTGGTACATCATTTGTTTCTACTTACCTAGATGCATCAAAAGGAACATTCTCCAATTTGATTGCAGAAGAAACAAAGTATTTCTAAAATATAAGCCTCAAAAAGGAAACTATTCCAAGCATCCATTATTTGAGATAGTACTTTCAGAGCTCTCGGGAATCACATCCAAATGTTATGTTTACCTACAAGCTGCAGAGTACTTTGAAATTGGTCCACATCAGGGTAAAGAACAAGACTGTCATGGCAAAGGGACTGCATGGGCAGCAGCTTGCTGCCTACCCTTTTGCCTCCTGGTAACCCAGGTTAAAGTGTGTTTTAAATCAAAGAGGGAATGATTGTGGTACCTCAATCTCAAACAAGGCAATATTGGCCCACATCTTTGAAAACAAACTATCCCAATATCACACATTGACTGTGGCTCCAGTTACAAGTTGGAAAGGAAAGGGCTCCTGAGGGGCGGTGCCAGGAGATGTGCCAGAGCAGTGAATAATCTAGAAGGGTTAAACCTGCAGGGCGTGTCCAAGGCTGCTTCAGGCACTGTGAAGAACTAACTGGGTTAAGACTCTTGTATTCTAAGAGAATCTAATAATTCTGTCCCACTTTTGCTTATGCTAGTTCTATTGATAACACAGCAAAAGTTATTCTTAGCAGGTTTTTCTTCCAAATTTAAGAGCGCAGGGCTAGGGGAGCAACGTTACAATGACAGAAGCTATCTATATCATAAGTATCACCTGTAAAATGGACATAATCTGCAGTGTAGACTAGATGACCTCTTAGGTTTGTGACATATTCACACTGTTCCATTCCTATGATTCAGACAAGTTAGTGTTCTATATAAATGGCACATTGCTTATTTCTTTCTGAAGCATTAAAGCATATAAAAACTGACTTCCCTTAATTTTAAAATTTTAGATTTATAAACTCTTGAAACTTACAAAGATTTATTGGGGTTCAAAAACCTAGATACCAAAATATTTCTATTATTACAATTTTGGTAACTATCTCTATATAATTATAATATTAATTTAAATAAAAGTCAATTTTTACATCCATCATATATCAAATGCTAACATTTTTAATAATTTCAGAAAATGAAAAGCCTTCAAAATACTGAATATTTATGTAAACATACTTTACTTTGTCCATCATTAGTAAACTAAAACATTATTCTGTCTTACTCTTTTTTTTTAATATCAGCTAGTGCTCAAAACACCCCCACTTTTCCTGAATTTAATGTGAGGACAAATCATTTCATATTCAAAAAGAAATGTTGGAAAATAAATCAGAGTGGAAAAGGAGCTAATTTATAATGTAATTTTTCTAAATATTATTGCTAGACCTAATTTTCTCAGTTCCTCTTGGGCCTGAGGATGGAGAAAACTTTATTCTTGTCAGATTGTATCTTCATGTCTCCACTTCAGATGTGTTGAAGGATATCCTAATACATATGAAGAGCTAGGTGGCATCACGACCAAACGGGAGACTGGTCACCGTGAAGTGCATGGAGCACCTCTCAGTACCCTTCTCTCCCAGCCTTCCAGCTGCTCTCCATGATGGGGGGCTAGCAGCAGGGTGGGACTGGGGACTGTTGAGTGGAGGTGGCAGGCTGCTTTGTGGGGTGGCAGTGAGTTTAGGAACCAGTTGTGGGGTGCGGTGAGCCTCACAGAGCAGTGGTAGGGTGGCAGAGGCCATATGACAGAGGCCAGGCTAGGCTTAGGGACCCTACCTGTGCATGATTTTGTGCACACTAGGTCTCTAGTTTCTTTATAAACACAATAGATTGAATATGTTTATTTTATTCCCTCCTAAAACACTATAAAAAACTGCAAAAAAATAACAAGAAAAATAAAATGGCAGAAGATAGCATACATTCTAATAAATTTTGGGAGAATAAAAAGACATCAAGAGTTGCAATTGCATGCGAGTAAAGGGAATTATAATCTAAGTGTTTACAGAAAAGGCTGATGTCTGTGAAGCTAGGGCAGTTTGGTTGGGAGAATCCCTAAAATACCTGGCACAGCGAGGGACCAGAGAGCCTTGGGACCAGAGATAAGTAGTCAGGTTCAAGTCTGTAGACATCACATTTCCCTTTCTTCACTCAGTGCAGGCAAGCTGCCACCCACACACAGTGACCTAGTCACAAACCCAGGCACAACAACTAAAATGCTTGAAAATTAGGACTCAAGTATAGCTGAAGCAAGGGCAAGGCATGAAACTGATGCCATAGAGATCAGATAAAAGCCTGAATCCTGAGAAGTCATAAATCTACAATCTGCTTTCTTCCTGTCTTGTTTTCAGGACAGCAACCAGGCATATATTTCATGAGGCCAGATAGTAGAACACTCTTTTTTTAAAGAAATGGGGTGCATCAAAGACATATCTATAGGGTGTGACATTGAGGGAATCCCAATGTAGAACTAGACATCAAACATTATTCAGAGAAGGAGATGAACTGAAAACTCCCCTTTCTCTACTACAGGTAATTTAAGTAGTCTTCATGCTTAATTATAAGTAGAAATCAAACTATTGAGATACTTAGGAAAGCCTCACAAAGAAAGAGAAGTACACAAATGAGAAAGAAAGAGAGAGAGAGAGAGAGAGAGAGAGAGAGAGAGAGATTAGATACAAAATATTAAAAAAATAGTGTTAAAATAATAAACCAGGTAAGAGGTAAAGCTTTATGAATAGTAGAACATAGATCTAGAAACTATAAGGAAAAGAATAAAGCACCTCTGTGTCTCCCGCCACTCCCATCAAAAGTCTCAGAATTTAAAAAAATAAATAATATAATTGAAATTAAGAATAAACAGATAGAAGGTCCAGAAAATATGGGGAAATAAATAGCCCAAAAAGTAGAACAA
>JAAGEH010002534.1:14904257-15072226 GCA_011751065.1 Lasiurus cinereus | reverse complement strand
TAGGATTTTTCGGTGTGATTTATTTTGCTTAGTATGATATTCTCAAGATCCATCTATGTTGTCACAAATGGCATTTATAGAATACTACTCAGCTATAAGATTTTCAATTTTATTTTTTTCATTTACTTATTTTTATTAAATCTTTATTGTTTAAAGTATTACATGCCTCCTTTTTTCTCCCATTGACCCCTTATAAACCTCCCCTGCTCCTTGCCCCAGGCCTCTACCATCCTTGTGCCTGCAGTATTACTACTCTCCAAGAAGAGGATTCTCCCTTCTGAAATTCAAAGGAAAAAGCAGTTACTTAACATAAAATTAGCCCTTCAGTTCTTTCTTTAGAAAAAAGAGACAAGTAGTCTTTATGAGTTGTGGGTCTGGTTTAGATTGTGCTATATAATAGCTTTTAAGAAAGTGTCTGAAGTAATACAATAGAATGAGAATGGTCCTCATGCAGTAGAAAAGGAAGTTAAATAGCAGTAATGGCAAAGAATATTGGCATTACTGCTGTTGGAAATTAATTCAAACTAATGCATTGGCACTGGTTTTGTGAGTAATAGGTTATTTTCTAAGAGCCCATTTTTAGTGGCAGAACCACATGACTATGATTTTGCAACCTTTTTTTTTTTTTTTTCATTCAAACATCGGAGACCACTACAAAGGAGTATGAGACATTGCAAATCTTAGTTACTCCATTAAGTCTCCTTCTTGGGAAAATATGTGAAGCTATTCTGACTAGAAATTAAGAAATTAGGCTTTCTTCGCCTTTGACTGCTCTTTTCAGTGCCAGTGAAGTGGCATTCTCTTTCATTTCCTGTTTACATGCTATACTTACACTTTTCTGAATACTCTTACTATACTATTCACTTTGTAATGACTCGTAACAACTTTGTCTGTTTTCTGGTTCAAAATCCCCCAAATTCTCACTTGTATGTAAAAATTTTTAACCTCTTCTTCTCACATCCATTTCTCTCAGGTGAGTCTTTATACCCATCCTATACATATTAGTATAATCATTAGATACTAGTGCTTAGAACTACTTTGGGGATGCTGCAAATATAAATCATTCATATTTTCTTAAGCCATTACTGAGAATTCAGGCACTTACTTTGCATCAGAAATTTAGAGTTTTTCTCAAAAACAAACAAAAAAAATATAAGCCAATTATTCTTTTTGTTTTTTGTTGTTTCCATTACCCAGCTCATTCCTTATATTATGTAGAGAACAGAGTGACATTTTATCACTTACTATTCAAAACCTCTAAGCAGTATTCTCCCAAAGCAGATTTATAACCCTGACATAGAAAAATATAATATATATTTTAAAATATCCCCCAAAGATCTCTCTTTCTCAACACAGCTGCTATTTGTTGTGGGGAAGCATGACACTTGGTTGGAAAATTTGTAAGGAGGAAATTGTAACCCAGGCAAGTTGGCTGAAGGTGACCACACTAATTGTTCCTTGACCTTTCCAAACTATTCTGTGTACATGAAGATCCTTAGATGTTTACCAGAATCTTTATGCTTAATCTTTAGAAATTCTTTCTTAAAGGATACTACAGACACATGTGTCCTCCCAAGATTACTTACCCTATTGATTGTATCTACTAGTAAAAGATAAACTTTATCCCAAACTGCTGTTACAATAAAAGCCTAAAAAGGCAGGCAAACAAGGCTGACTGGTTCCTATAGCCAGGCAGTCCCTTAGCCCTCTCTTTCACAGCAGTTTTGTGTCAGAGTGACCATTCATCCATTGCTCAGAATCTGCTTGTCAGCCCCAGCAAGTGGTTCCCTGTGTGAGAACAAAGGAATGCAATAAGATGTGACAGAAACCTCAAAAATGAAGAATAACTGAGCAGTAAGTCATTGGAATCCTCTTGGGATTTCTAAATTTGAGAGGATTGCTTGTCAGCTAAGGTTTCACAATGGGATAGCCATTGTTTGCAAAACAACAACAATATATAACAATGCTAAAAGGTTATTAAAAGCAAACTATTTGTAGATTATCCTATCTAATAAAAGAGTAATATGCAAATTGACTGTACCTCCACTATAACCAAAAGCCACACCCACCAGCCAATCAGACCAAGTATGCAAATTAATCCAACCAAGATTGCTACAACCACAGAACAGGAGTGGGGCTTGGGTTGCCCCTTGCAATGAAGGAAGCCAAGCTTTCTGTAAACCCTAGGTTTCCGCTTAAGATAATGAAGTTTCAATGGCTATTCCAGCAGAAGGCTTGGTTCTACTCCAGGCTATAAAGTTTCAATTGTAGAAGATAAATAAATCCCAGATACTAGGGCCTCCACTTGGGTTGCTGGGGGCATGGTTGGCCTGCAAACCACCACAGGCCCCTCGCCCAGGCCACCCCATGCCCCAAGAGAACACCTACCATGATCCAGGACACCCTTCAGGGAAACCAGCTGGCACCCACCCATGTACCAAGCCTCTATGCTATCTAATAAAAGAGTAATATGCAGATTGACCATCACTCCAACATGCAAGATGACTGTCCTCATCTGATCAAAAGATCCTGCCTCCATGTGGACACAAGATGGTCACCACATGATGGCCAGCAGGGAAGGGAAGTAGGCAGGGACCAGGCCTCCAAAGGTGGGAAATTGGGGTGACTGGGCCTACAGGGAAGGGCAATTGGGAGGGACCCAGGCCTGCAGGGGAGAGCAGTTAGGGGTGAGCAGGTCTGCAGGGTAGGGCAGTTAGGGGCAAACAGGCTGGCAGGGGAGCAGCTAGGCATCAATCAGGCTGGCAGGGGAGTGGTTAGGGGGTGATCAGGCTGGCAGGCAGAAGTGGTTAGGGCAATCAGGAAGGCAGGCAGGAGAGCAGTTGAAAGCCAGCTGACCTCCATTGTCAGAGGGATGTCCGACTGCCTAGTTAGGCTTGATTGAGATTGGAGAGGGAGCAGGCTGGGCTGAAGAACCACACCCCCCTTTGTGGTGCACAAATTTCATGCACTGGGCCTCTAATTATAATTTATAATCCTTGGTTCCCTGATGCTGGAACATTAGACCTTGACCTCTGGGAGCAAGTAGGTAGGAATTTAAAGAGAAATCAGGCCCAAGAAAAATGAGTGTCCTTGTCATCTTTAACTATGTGGGCTCTCATTTGAGCTGCACTATGCCAATTTCATATTGAGGATCAAAAGCCTACTGAACGCTAGGAGGAGGTAGAGCTTGTAATACCTAAGGTCTCACCATCAGAGGAATCCTCTCCTGATCCCCTGCCTCTGGTGTGGGAAGGCTCATCAACTGGATTCTTAATTATGGGATCATGTGTCAGGCAAGTTATGTTAGAAGAAGAGCTTTTGGCTTGCCCAGTTATGCAAGATAAGCAAGATAATAGGATAAATGAGCCACTCTAATTTAATACCATTTAGGAAATAAGGAAAAGTATAAGAGAAAATGGGGCTAATAGTCTATTTACAAAAGTACTCTTTAATGTCTTGTCTGAAAATTACCATATGATGCCTTGGGACTGGCACATTTTGGCTAAAATGACTTTAGATGCCAGTAAATATTTATTATGGAGGGCAGAATATGATGAGATCTGTTTGTGGGTGTTCACTGGTGACCCCACCTAGGAGCCCTCTGGATCGCATTCTGGCTGTATGTCCCAGGCACTTTAAGACATCTTCTGAAAGACCATGAAAAGGACTCTGATTTATAAGTCTTGCCTGTGGGGTATGCACATCTGTAAATACCTTAGTACCTGCTGATTGTTGTTTTATGTCTCTTTGTTGTTTGGTTTCTGGTGAGAGTTCTTATCTGTCTGTAATGTAACTTGGTAACTGATGTTCTTTTCTTGCTTTTTTTTAAAAAAATATTTGGGGACTTAGATTGCTCTTCATAGTTTTATGAACGTAGGGAATCCTCTGTCTCTGTCTGCTGTTTGGGCTTTGTGCTACTCAAAACCCTTTTGCAGTGCTGGGTTAGTGTGAGATAAGATTCTAAGGCTAATGTCCCAGTCCACCCTTTTGTGAGTTCTCATTTACTATAGGGTTTTTCTGTTTCTGTTTTTAAGAGATCTTCTTATATGCAAGATTTCTCAGTTTACTCAGAAAGATACACACACACACACACACACACACACACACACACACGAAAGAAACCGCCTACACCCCCAGTCTTTTTCCTAGGTGGACGAGATATCTAGAAGTTCCCTCCAGGAGGCTGCAGAAATACTGGTGGGGGAAGTGGAGGGGGAAGTGAGGGGAGGGGAGGGCCCTACCATTTTTGTAAGGAACAATAAAATAAAATAGTACTTTCACATTGCTTATCTGAGGAATGTTAATTACTAATTTGCTACCTAAAAATTAAGGTTTCTAAGGGTTAAGAATTCTTACTAATTAGAAAGAAATTATGGTTTTGGTGTAATATAAGGCATGAGGCATGGAAATGCATTTTGAAGGGAAAAGAAAGGAAATTATATAAATGGTACAGGCCAGTAAGGCAGGACAAGTAGAATAGGCAAATTGAGATGGTTAAACAGCAATTTGGAGCCATCTAGTAAATCCTATCATTCCTAAATTAAGGACACTTGAGTAAATGATTTGCATTTTGTCTCCCTAACTGGAGGGTAAATAGCTTATATCTATGTAGTTAGGGAGAGAACAGAAATCCAATTAGTGTCATTTGCTGACCGCACCCAAGGACAAATTAAGTAGGAGAATAGACCTATTTTGCCTAGTCTTTTTCTGTCTGTTAAAAGGGAAAAAAACTTTCCTGTTCTTTTTGTTTGTTTGTTTGTTTGTTTTTTTACCCAGGATGCAGAAGTTCTATAAATGATTAAAATGGTTATATGTCATATTAATCAGGTATTAAAAAAAAGCCATCTTTTAAATCAGGGAACTGAAGTTTACTAGCCTATGCTTGTGTCTAATACATTTTGATATACGATATTTTGGTAAAATAAGTTTGACAATCCTTCCAGGGTTTGAAATTTAAGAAAATTTTTCTTGACCTAGAATTGGCTTTAAGTCATTCCAGTAAGCCCTGGAATGCTTCAATGATTTGTTTTCTCTATTATAAAGAAATTTTTTCTGCTTAAGATACATGGAAAGCTTTGTCAAATAATAATAACTATATTAAGCTTTTATTTATAGCACTAATTGTTATTCTGGAATATTGTGTTTTGCAGAAAGGACAAGATTTCATGTCATTTATATTACTGTATAAAGTATCTGGATTTATAGAAATACTGGTAGGAAAAGTCAGGAAAAACAAAAATTTTATTATGGGCTGAATGAATGGAAAATAATTGTATAGCTTTTGTAGCTTTTGTTGAAAATATTGCTGATTCTTAATCTTTTTGTTTTTTAGATATAAGGATGCATTTTAAAGCAATTTGGTAAATTATATGTTTCTCTCTCTATCTGTCCCTCCAGTATTTGGCAGTTCTTAATAATTGGCAATACGTTTCTTAGATGAATTCAATAAGACCTATTTCCAATTGTAGCCATATTAACCAAGATAAAACCTGACAATAGGCCTGCTTATAGCAGCCATGGCTTAAATGCCTTTTTCAGGACTTGGTCTGTCTAGCATTCCACAGGAATACTTTATAATCCACAAGGGCAGGCCTTGGAAAGTTTGGGTAAGTCAGGTTTGTATATTGTTTTTAATTTTAAGCACGATTCCAGGTTTTATCAATAAGATGACTTCTACTTCTCAATTTACTCTTGATAAGGTTCATGCTTGAAAATGGTTGTTCACATAAATATGTAGACACAAATAAGGAAAGAACAGCAAACACTAGTTTTTTTCAGTTGATTATATGAGTCAGGAATACTATTCCAGGTGTTAAAAATCAACATATCTTCCTTCTCCAGGACTTTCAAAGCTGACTACTTGCACTGTGAACTAAGTTCACATTTGTTTTTCTCCAATATTTCTTTATCAGCACAAAGACATTCAAATTCGAGCTCCACAATTCTGTGTTTTAAATCCAGCAATTGCATTTCAAAGTTGCCAATGTCAATATTAAAGGGAGACAAATTTAATTCTGTTACAGTAGCATTAAGACGTTTTTAAATAAAGGCTAATGTCACTTTGCTGTTTCTGAATTCCAGTAACTTGTTGAGAAAAGCTTCCCTCATATTTAAAAGTGTTGTTTTGAAATAGCAAATGTCAATATCAGAATTATTTTCTTGGCAATGTTTTAACAGGTTTGGAAAGTGAATCAAAGTTTCACTTTCAAAACCTTGAGCAAAAAGAGATTTGTTTTTTAATGAAATAACTTCTTGTAACACTGAAAAAATTGTGTTTCCTTTCCCCTGAAGTTTACAAGTAAGCTGATTTAGATGAGATATAATGTCTACCATGAAATCAAATTTTTGGATCCACTAATCTTTCGTTAGTTCTGGATAGTGAACACCCTTCTCAAGGAGAAATGTTTTAATTTCTGTTAATAAGGAAGCAAAACATTCAAAACATTTAGTCTTGATAACCAAGGTACCTTGTTATGCAGCAGCAGATCTGAGTACTCACTCTCCATTTCAGCTAAAAATTCTTTAAATTGGTGATGATTAAGAGCTTTAGCTATAATGGAGTTGATAATGTTAATCACCAATTCCATAATTTTGCAAATTTCTTCAGGAAATATCTGTGCACAAAGGACTTCTTGATGAGTGATGCAATGGTAAGTAAGTATCTCATGATTAATTTTTTTCTTTCAAAATAGCAACAAACCCATTTCTTATGCCGGTCACGCTTTTCGCCCCATCTGTTGAAATTGAGACAATTTTATGGAATATGATGTTTTTCAATGCAGTCAGTTACAGCATTTGCTATATCCTCTCCACGTGTTTGACCTTTGAGGGGCAATAATCCTAAAAATTCTTCTTTAGGACCTGTAGATGAGATAAATCCTACAAAAAGTGAAACTTGCGCTGCATCATTTATGTCACAAGACTCGTCCACTGCTATTGAGAAAGCTGAAACCAATTTAAGATCTTTGACTTGCTGGTCGGTTATATTCGAAGACATTTTGACTGTTCTATCTTTCATTATTTTAGCAGACAATGGTAACTCTTTAATTTTTTTTAGAATATCTGCTTTGTTCTTCAAATCCCAAAATAGCTCTTTGGATGCATTTATATAACAGTTTTCTATGTAATCACTATCTATATATGGTTTTCCTCTCTTAGCAATCTCTTGACTAACCACAAATTTGCAATATTAACATTGTTGAAATATTGCCCCCACTAATTAAATTCAGAACTTGATTTTTCTTGATTCTTCTGAAGTTCCTCAACTGCTTTCTTCCTTGCATCACTGGAAGGATATTTAGTACTAAATGACACGTGTTTAGTTGTAAAGTGTCTCTCCAAATTTGATTTCTTGTTATGCACCAATATTTTCTGACCAATGAGACAGGTTGGAAGGCCATTTAAGTTTTGAATAAATGCGAAAGTCTCGGTTCATTTCACTTTAAATTCACAGTTTTTGTCTTCCGTTTTTCTTTGCTTCTTTTTTGTAGCCATGTCAAACAGGGCACCTAAAAAGAGTTTCATTTTATAATAATAAAGCCACCAACACAAAATGATTACAATTCTTAAATTGATGACACAAATACTTGTAGGATTTGCAGCTGGTTGGAAAAATACAGGTAACTTTATGCTTTGAGTAAGGTACTTTTGTCACCTGTGTGTGATTTGTGGATGCGACTAGCACTAACCACTGTGCATTGAGACTGCTCGCTGCCTGGCTCATTCAACTTGGGCATGAATAGCGCATGCCTCCCTAGCACTCCATACCCTGCGGCCCACCTGCGCTGCTTCTCCCATCGCCCCACTGACTGACACCCTCACTTCTTCTAATGCCACTTCTTCAAAATAGACTCGCCCAGGCCAAAAACCGACTTCTGCGCATGGGACACGAAGTTTTAATCGCACTGTACCTGTGCACCCACATGTGGTATTTTGTGGAAGAGCCACACTCAAGGGGTCAAAGAGCCACATGTGGTTATGAGCTGCGGTTTGCCGATCACTGCTTTCGCCTATAGACCAATGCTTAATTGCTATTGGGAACATAAGCACATATGTCTCACCCTTTTAAAATGGAACAGTCACCATCAGTGGATTAAGAAGCATTTGAGAGGCTATTTCATGACAATCTTACGGAAGAAGTGAATGTTTTACAAAAGCAAATCAAAGACTTTCTACTTGCTATTAATGAGCACAAATAACAGACTACTGTACTGCTTGGAATGCAGTAATGGAGCATTTAAACTGGATAGACCCCAACACATGATTTTCTAGAACCAATTAGCACCTAATCAGACTAACTATTGTTATCGTAATTCTTTTTGTTTTTCTTAACACCCTTCTTAGAATCCAGCATTTGCAGGCCATAAGTTTGCTGCAGCCTTCTGTCTTCTGACCTGGCAAAACAAAAAAGGGGAAATGTGGGGAAGCACAAGACTTGGTTAGAAAGTTTGTAAGGAGGAAATTCCACCCTATGGGACTTGGCTGAAGGCAGCTACCCCTAATTCCTTGAACTTTCCTAACAAGTCTGGACGTGCAGATTCTTGGGTGTTTATCATAATCTCTATGTTTAATCTTTAGATGTCCTTGCTTAAAGGACACTACATGTGCCCTCCCAAGATTACTTACTCTACTGATTATATCTCAAAGATAAACTTTATTTCAAACTGTTGTTACAATAAAAGCCTTAAGAAGCCGGTAAATGAGGCTGTTGGGTTCCAATAGTCAGGCAGTCCTTCAGCCCTCTCTTTCACAGCAAATTGTGCGTCAGAGTAATCATTGATTTGTCACTTGGAGTCTGCTGGTTAGCCTGGCAGTTTGTATTCTGAAAAAATGCTTATGTGTTTAGAATTGAAAATTAGAAGAAAATATTTGCTAACATATTTTATAAATGCACTATTTTATCAACATTCAAAATAAATAACTGGTATGCACCAATGAGGTTGTGTAGCAACCAGGAAAGGTTAGGAATTTAAGAGAAATATTTTTTTTGGAAAGATAACATTGAATATTTTTAATTAAAATATATTTTTTATTTTTAGATTAATTTCTGTGATAGTTTTTTTATCCCCTTTAGATCTGATAAGTGCAAAAAAATTCTCAGAATATGAATAAGCTTGGCAACTCTTTTATTGTACCTTTTGGGAAAATTAGTATCTTCACACAACGGAAGCAGGCATATTTAATTAATTGACCAGACTATATTTATTTAAAATTCAGTTACAACAGAATATTAATTTCAAAATTGGGACTTTTGAACCCAAAACTTATGAAGACTGACAATTTTCACTTTCTGCCTCTTAAAATGTTTCTACTTAGAATCAAGCTACCATTCCATGAGAAAGACCAAGGTCTTGTGAAGAGGGTACACCAAGAACTAAGACCCTCAACCAATAGCTGGAGCTGATCTCTTAAGCATCTGTTAGTCATGTGAATGAGGCCAGTTAGAGATTCCAGCCATCCAAAGCCCTGGTCAACTCCATGTTAAGTGGATTAGTCCAGTCAAATCCAAGAATTGTGAACATTTATAACTTGTTATTTCAAATCAACACATTTTGGGATGAATTCTTATGTAACAATGGGTAATCAGAGCAAGGATGAAAAACTAAAAGTTAAATGCTAGAGAAATAAACCAAATTGTCAGTATTTGGAGATGATTTTTTTGCATGTCCAGATAAATACAGCATAAAATCTACAATTTTAAAATTTGTATAAAATTATGGGTTTCATGAAGAAATCAAAAGCATCAAATCAGATATAAGTATCTAGATTAACATAAAATACCACTTTCCTCTTAATATTATTAAAATTCAAAGGATTATTTAATGTTAAAATTATATCAGTGCCTTGTGGTGTCATCTCTGAACATGTATATATGTGAGAAATATAGTAGAAAGAATTGGAGGCAAATGCATTTACATGCCTGCAAGTTTTCTACAATATTAATTCTAAGTAGAGCAAAAAACATTAAGGATGCATATTAAAATCTTCAGATCAGCACTAATAAAACAACAACAAAAGTAATGGAAAGAGATAGTTAAAGAGCCTATCTCTTTAACTATTAGAAAAGTCTAAAAAGAAAGTCAAGTACTCAAAAATGGTTGAAAGGAGAAATAAAAGAACAAAAGACAGAGCTAGAAGCAATAAATAGAAAAATAAAATGCAACTGAATATAGAACATTCAGCATAGGCCATAAAACAAAATCTCACTAAGTTTTTAATACAACCTTGGAGAATATAGTGTCTGACCCTAATTAAATAAAATTATAAATTAATAACAATAAGATATCTAAGAAACACTAAGTATTTGGAAGTTAAAGAACAAACTTCCAAAGCATCCAAAAATAAAAAAGATATCACAAGGTAAATCATAAACTATTACAAATAGAATATTAAGACAAATTCAGCATATCAAAATTTGTGCTATATGTGACAAAAGACTGGTATCCAAAAATTAAAATGTTCACATAAACATACACAAAACATTTGAACAGAGACATTCACAAAATAGATTTATCAGTGTTTACAAGAGGCATGAAAATCTATCAGCATCATTAGTCATCAGGAAAATGCGAATTAGTACCACATTAAGATACCATTACATGTTCAACCAGAATGGCTATAATTCAAAATCTAATAATATGAAATATTTGTGCAGATGTGGAACAACTGGAAGTCACACATGATTGGTGTGAATGTAAAATGATACAACCAGATAGGACAAAGCTCTGGCTGTCAATTATAAAACTCAATTTACACCTATATTATGATCCAGAAATTTAACTTCAAGAGAGATAAACCCTACATTCACAAAATTATTTTAAAACTCTACTCACAAAAAATTATAAAGAATGTTAATAACAACTTTATTTATAATAGTCCAAACTGGAAATAGCCTAGTTGTTCATCGATGGGAAAATGATAAACACATTGTGATAAATTCAGGCAATGGACTATTGCTCATCAGTAAAAAAAAGAACAAACTAACAACACGTAATAAAATAGATCAAACTCAAAAATAATTACCCTGTTTCCCCGAAAATAAGACAGCATCTTATACTAATTTTTGCTCCCAAATATGTGTTAGGTCTTATTTTCAGGGGATGTCTTATTTTTCCATGAAAAAGAATATGATACACATTTATTATTGAACAAAAAAAAAAAAAAAAGGAAATTTATTACCTGCATACGGTAAGGTAGTAGTTGTCATCACGAACTAGCTCACTCATTGGCCGCAGCGCAGCCGGAGCTGTTCAGGCAGTGTGAGTCAGATGCCTTATGTTAGCTTTGGGAGCCTTATATTCCGGGGAGGCCTTATGTTTGGGAGAGGCCTTATTATCAGGGAGGTCTTATTTTTTGGGGGATGCCTTATTTTACAGCGAGAGGCAAAACTGGAAGTAGGTCTTATTTTCGGGGGATGTCTTACTTTCGGGGAAACAGGGTATGCAGAATGAAAAAATCTTACAAAAAGTGTACATGATTGTATTAAGATATCAAACCTGCAAAACTAGTCTGAGGTGGAAATATTAGAGCAGTACTTACCTTAGAATGAGGAGGGTTGAAGTGGGGATGAGGGTAGACCAGGAAGGTGTACAGGGGAAGTTTTGAGAATGATGACAATTCTCTATATCTTGAGAGGGGTTTTGGTGATCCAAGTATATATATTTGTCAAGGCCACATGATTAAGATTTGTGCATTTCATTGTAAAATTTATATGAAAATACTGTAGGCAAATATTAAACTCTGAGTAATGATACATATGCTGAATTATTTATCAGGAAGTAAACAAAGGTTGCAATTTATTTAAAATGCATTCAAATAAGATGGGTTAATAGAAAGGTACAGCAATGGCCATAAAATGTTTGGTACAATGGAAAATCTGAGTGGTAGACATATGGTATTTTAAAACTTTGTTTTATGCTTGAAAATTTCATAATAAATTATTGGGGGGAAATACAATATGAAGAACTTCTTATATACTACTTGTTAGAATATAAATTTATACAATTTCCTCAAAAACAATCTGCTGACATATTATAATTAGAGGACTGGTGCACAAAATTCATGCAAGGGAGTCCCCTAAGTCCAGCCTGCCCCCTCTCCAATCTGGAACTCCTCAGAGGATGTCTGACTGCCAGTTTAGATCTGATCATACAATCTTGGACTGCTGGCTCCTAATCACTCACCTGCCTGCCTTCCTTGTTGTCCCTAACTGCCTCCCCCCTCACCAGTCTAATCACCCCTCACTGCTCCCTTCTTCTGGCCAGGTTTACCCTAACTGGCCGTTGCTGCTGGCCAGATCATCCCCAATTGCCCTTTTCCTTCCAGCTGGTTCCTCCTAACTGCCTCCCCCCACCAGCCTGGTTGCCCCCAACTGCTCCCCACACCAGCCTAGTCATCCCTTAATCCCAACCCCTGTCCACCTAATCACCCCCAACTTCCCCCCTGGCAGCCTGGTCACTCCCAACTGCACCACCTCCCCTTTGCCAGCCTGGTCACCCCATGCAGTCTGCTGTTCGGTTGTTTGGTTGTCCCTTACTAATCTTCTGCCAGCCTGGTTGTAGGCAGCCATCTTGTGAGGGCATGAGGGTTAATTTGCATATTACTTCTTTATTACATAGGATATTTATATTTTGACAATATGACTGTATAATAAGGAATAGTCTAACAGAAAATAATAAAAAAACCCCAAAAAATGTTACACATTTATATTAATGGTTTAGGAAGAAATATGAAATGTCTAATTTGTAAATGGTTAAGTAGTTTTTGAACCTTTTTATTTAAATTGTTTTCTATATACAGAACAGTTGGATAGCACAGAGTCCCAGTATAATCTGAACTTAGTTTCCCTACTGTTAATATCTGACATTATTATGATATATTTATGTCAACTAATGTACTTAAAATCTATATTTAGAGTTTCTTGGTTTTTTTTAGTCACTTTATAAGATGAAATAATATATAGCCATGAAAATGACCTTAAACAGTTTTTTTCTCTTTAAAATATTTTAAATTCTTTATTGCTTAAAGTATTACATATGTCTCTTTTTCCCCCCATTGTCCTCTCCCTGGCCATTCCCACCCTCTAGCACATGCCCTCTACTGTCTGTGTCCATGGGTTATGCTTCTATGCATGCATACAAGTCCCTTGGTTGATCTCTTACCACTCCATTTCCCCTGCCTTCCCTCTGAGGTTGGATGGTCTATTTGATTCTCCTGCACAGTTTTGAACAACATAATAAAATGCTTGTTATACAATATTAACGGCAAACTCAACATGTTTATAGTTAAAGCATAAGGTGAGTAAATCTTTATCTAATATTTTAAAATAAAATATGGTAATCTTTTTTCTGTCTTCCCCTTCTTGCCTCCTTAGCTCCTTCTTTGCCACTTTCCTTTCTTTTTCTCTTTCTTTCTTCCCTCTTTTATTCTTTATTTCTTCCCATTTAAATCTTTGCTGTATAAATATACATTTTCATCTTTTGAATGGGATGGAAAAGTAAAGCTCTAGTTAAATCACATTTACATAAGATTGGCTTTTTAACTGAATTTGAAATATAGACCTTGGCACAAATATCCAAACAATAAGTCAGCAATCTATTTCCAAAGAAAATATTTAATGCAAAGTAACTGTCATATGCGTTTTTGCAACCTAGTTTTACTAATGCAAAATATTGTAATAGACTTCACCTGGTATAAACCCATGCAATGTGTTTAACATAAGAAAACAGAATGGAGGCTGACACATAATGACACCCATCAAAATGTTGGAGAAAACTGGAAACAGATATTGTGTTGGGGAGTAGTGGCTGTTCTTATGTTATATGGTGTGATTGAAAAGGTTACTCGAAATCGTATGTGGAGCTCTTTTGCTCTAGGATCATGACTGCCATACTCATGATTTATATAAACATGTGGCATTCTATAATGCTCCTCCTCCATAAAAATCATCCTTAGCCAGCTGGGTGATGTTAAGTAGGAACTAATCATAAACATCTGGTTAGTTTACATACATGTTGCTTTTATTCCCAGATTTTCACTAAATGAAATATCTGTCCACTTTCATTCAAATTATTTTAGTTTTATTTTCTCAAAATGAAAAAGGAAAGGAAAAGATTTTTTTGTAATATTCTTAACACCAACACTCTTTTGCTTTCTTACATCTTGACTGACTCACAGAATTTAACAAAAACTTGTTTCTGTTTGAAATAAGCAAGAATAGTCTCTTTCTTAACATAATATGAAAATCTCTAACATTTTCTATTCAACTTAGCAATATAGTTGTTACTCATGACATAGTATCTATTAGAGAAGCAAACAATAGTTTTCAAATCATTCTTGTGTAACTTTTTTTTCCTCCCTAAGAAAACATGTAGGTACTTAATTTATGAATAATAACAAACACTTCCCACCTAATAATTTATTGGCTATTCTATCACCTCTTCTTCAGCTTCTTTTCTTTCCTGCTTTCTCTTTTGAATTCATCAGCAGCTTTCTGTTACATGTTACACCCTTTATTAAATTTTTCTCATACTAAGCTACTTCCTAAAGTCTGTGAATATCTACTTAAATAATTTATCTCTTGTGTCTATTTGCACTACACCTTTGTACTAGCATGAAAAGCTGGGAAATCTGAATAACAAAACTATTTTTTCTTTGAAATTCTTAAATTCTGATTTTATTCACATTGTCTAACACAACCTTAACAGAAAAGTACATACCAGGGAAATAAGTTTGCCTCAGCTCAGGGTGCAGTATCTCCCTGATCCACAAATGTTGATTTCTTCTTTAGAATAAATCTTGACGTGGTCTTTTGTGTGATCTTTTTACTCACTTCCATTTTTTTTCCTGTCTGTCCCAATTAATTATCAAAAGCTTACCTATACCTTATTTCTAACAAAAAAATTCACCTAAACTTCTTCTCAACTTTCCCCTTCATGTATGCCAGGAGCCAGATTAATGTCTGTGTTGTTATGTTTGGCTTTTGGGTGTGTTCTGTGTTTTAACTTTCCAGATAGATTTTAAATGAAGTGAGAGTACAAGTTGTTTGCTAGTGATAAAATATTCTGCACAAAAACTGCTTTATAAAAACATGGGTCCATCTTATAATGTGCTGTATATACAGTAATAAGCTCTTGTCTTTTCTATCAGGACACTTTATTTAAGCTAATTTTATATTATTCAGCTTTCAGTAAAATTATGTTATTACTAGAGGCCCAGTGTGCAAGAAATCATGCGCGGTTAGCGTCCCTAGTCCTAGCCTGGTCTCTGCCACATGGCCTCTGCTGCCCTGTGATGCTATGTGAAGCTCCCCACCCTGGTATGATCTGAGATACTCGCAACCCCTTGACTATTCTGTATCTGAGAGGCTTCCCCTGCTCCTCAACTGTTCTGCAAAGCATGGTTGCCACCCCACAAAGATTGCTGCTGGATGCTCCACAAAACTCATCCTACCCCTCCACTGCTCTGTGAAACTCCTGCCACCTGCAACTGCTTCATGAAACTCCCCCGCCCCGTGTCTGCTTCGCAAAACTCACTGCCGCCTTGTTGACTACTCCACTAAGCTCATGACCACCCTATGAAGCAGCCTCCCCACTGCCACTCAACAGTTCCCAGTCCTGTTCATCATGGTGAGTGGCTCAAGGGCTGGGGGAGAGGGAGGACCATGAGGTGCTCCATGTACTTCATGATGCCACCTAGCTCTTTTTTAAAAAAAATATATATTTTATTGATTTTTTACAGAGAGGAAGAGAGATAGAAAGTCAGAAACATCAATGAGAGAGAGACATCGATCAGCCGCCTCCTGCACGCCCCACAGTGGAGATGTGCCTGCAAGCAAGGTACATGCCCCCGACCGGAATCGAACCTGGGACCTTTCAGTCCGCAGGCTGACACTCTATCCACTGAGCCAAACTGGTCTCAGCAACCTAGATCTTTATATATATTAGGATAGTATCACTTGAGGCCCAGTGCATGAAATTCGTGCATAGGGAGGGATGTGTCCCTTAGCCCAGCCTGCACCATTTCCAATCTGGGACCCCTTGGGGGATGTCCGACTGCCTATTTAGACATTCTTCTCACAATCCAGGACTGCTGGCTCCCAACTGCTCACCTGCCTGCCTTCCTGATTGCCCCTAACTGCTTCTACCTGCCAGCCTGATGACTCCTAACCACTCCCCTGCCTGCCTTATCAATGCCTAACTGCCCTCTCCTACAGGCCCAGTCCCCCCCAACTGCCCTCCCTCCCTTGCCAGCTTGGACATCCCCAACTGCCCACTCCTGCTGGCCTGGTTGCCCCTAACTGCCCTTCCTTGCCAGCCATCTTGTGACCACATAGGGGTGGCCATCTTGTGTGATTTTGCATACTACCTCTTTATTATATAGGATAGCAATAACTTTACTCACCAGACAATCACAGAGCTGACTGCTATAGGTCAGAATTGAGTAATATTTTTGCAAAGCAATGGAATAATCACTCTTTGAAGTTATATGTTACATTTTATTTGAAAAGATTATTACCTCACCAACATAATATATACCACAGAGATTCTAGAGAATTTGGAACTACATAACCTGCAGTATTTTTTTTTTAAAGAGGCAAAATTTGATTCATATCTCCATCTATGAGGGAATGATTAGCACTAAATACTGCATTAAGCACTTTGCATATATTATCATGTTCCATCCTAATATTGGTTGGTATTTTTATTTTACAGATAAGAAAACAGAAATTCGGGAATTTAAGAAAATTGTGTAAATTTATCTGGCAAAGAATTGGCTGAGCCATAGTTTGAACCTAGACCTGTCTGAATTCAATTCTTGTACCTATGGTGCATAAACAAATACAAACTTAAAGCTCAAATTCCAAATATCTATATAGTAGTTAAAAATGAATTTCCATTCTTTTTTTGTACTTCTCCTGAGGTTTACTTACATTGATAATGTAGTGTTAGATATCTAGAGTCTTTTGCCAGCCTATTGTTATTCTGTTAGAAAAATTCCATATATATTTTATTATAATTATTTAAAAATAATCTTAAGGCTTTTCCTTAGAAATGACATTCAATAATAGGCAAATTGTAAAGTTATTTGACAATTGTGATTTATTCTGCTATGTTATATAGACTAGCTTTCTAAGAACACTGGGAGTCTCAAGTTAAATAGAAATTGATGTTTTTTTTCTGATAAACTTGAGAAAGGTAGCCCTACCTCTAAGCTCATCTAAGATACATTGGAAGCATTATGAATACACATTTCCAAAGGCAATTCATGGGACCTCTGAAAGTATGAGATAAATTTTGTCTTGTACTATTTTCATAAAGTAGCACTTTATGTTCATGGTGGTTAAATGTTTAGATTGAAGTGACATAGTTAAGAAGTTTATCTTTGTGTTTCTGCAGTGTGTGTCATCAAAACTATATTAAAATTAATCTTTAAACTTTAAATTGTACACTATAAACCCCAGGGTTGAGAAATAGAAAAGATGGGCAGTGAGAAACAGAGGCAGACAGTGGATGGGAAAGACAGCAGTGTCAAAACAGTAAGAAACTTTTCTCAGTTTTTCCCAGATTGGGAAAAATCCTTCTATAGGGCATCCAAAATGCTGTCTTTATCAAATGCAAACTACAGCACTATATTATTGTATTTCAGAGAGATCATAGTTGTACATTGCTTTAAAGCTTTGATTTCATGAAATTTAATTGGTAGTTTTTTCCTCAGAATTTTTGCACCATATGAAATTTCTTCAGGAAACGTGTGATTTGTTAGAGAAGATTAGACATGGTTACAAATAACCACAAATAAAGGCAGAAAGTAGTGAGTAATGCAATAGTTACACAAGTGCTATAGATGAAATGTTGAGTAAGGTTCATAAGAGATGGTTTTTTAGATAAACTTCAAAGAATAGGTGGAATTTATCTAAGTATATGTGGAATGGAACATATTTCAGGCATGGGAAAAACAATGGGATGATGTCCAAAAACAGATTAACACTTGGGCATGTTTGGTGATTAGCAAACATTACAATAAGACTGGAATTATAGAGTTCAGTCAAAGTGATGCGTGTCTTGTAGAGCTGCCTCTGAAGAGATTGCTGAAGTCTTGCTTTTGCTAACACACCCCAGGAGAAAACTGTCAAGCTGGACATGTCACCTGTGTACTTGTACCCATACAATGTGTGCACATGTACATAAGTGAGGAAAAAGTAAAGTAAAATTCAGCATCTACTTTCTATCTGAAAAAGTCAAAGCAATAAGTGGAATAGCAGCCACTCAATAGTCCTTTCCCATGGTGAATACAAGGTGGCTTGACTGCAGTTCCCCACAGATATAAAGGGAAGGACAGCACAGCACACCTCCAGCCCTGATTTGAGACTCTGGTTTCACAGCCCTAAAGGGTGGCTCTGGTTTTCTTTGCATGAGGGTGGGCTAGAAAGGCCTCATCACCTTAAGGAAGCAATAAGAGTCCGGCTGTCCCAACCCCCTGGCTTTCTCCACTTCTCTTCAAGGCTCTCACCAAAGAAAAGTATCCAGACAGTAGCCTGAGCACTTAGACTTTTCCAGTATCCTTCTGCCTCCCACCAAGTTGAAATGTTACCTTCTCATGGGTATAGTCACATCACTGCTTCCATGTTAACATTCTCCTCCTCACCTGTCGTCTTGAGTTTGTGAGTACATGAAGAGTGGGGAAATGTCTCTCTTCACCTCTGAATAGTGAGTGCTATGACCTATGCATGCTGAATGTACAAAATATTGGAGATTAACTCTGTTGCCTGACCTTGGCAAGCCTCAATTTTCTTACAGGTAAGATGGAGACCATTTAAATGCTGATTGTATAGGGTTGCTATAATTAACAGAGGCGCAACCTTGTACAAATTAACAAAAAAATTAAATTTGAGATGGACGAACATTAGAGTAAGGTTGAGGGAAGAAGGTGGATGTGTAAATAATAAGTGTGGATTAGGTCTTGTTGCTATTTAGCTGTTGGTTCAAAATCAATGGGGATACCTTGAAAATATTTTATGAATGTAATTGGAACTGAATTTGAGAAAATCTACAATTTTTTTAGGAAATTGATAGATATGGAAATATCTAAAGAACTTTCAGTCAAAATAACAAAAGAGATGTATGTGCTCACCACCTCCCATGAGCACATCAAAATTACAACTAAATTACAGAACAATCATTACTGACAACTACATGAAGATGGGCAATTAAGTTCCTATAACTAAGGGTAGTCCCATAACATCTGGCTATGAAAACCAATGGGGATTGAATCCGAGTGAGATGGAGGGCTGCCGAAGTCCCAGGCTTTCCTCTTGAGAGGATCACACATGGATTCACTTGCACAAATTCATTTGCTTTAGGTCCTAGCTCAGGGGCAGCAGCTCAAAATCCCCAGGGACATATAGGGAGAAACTGAATTGATTACCTTCAGAGTGAGGGCTGGGGGGGGGGTAGGGGTCAGGATTGCTCTCTCTGGGGACAGAAGGAATGGAAGATGCCATTGCTACTCTGTTAAGTGCTCCTCCCACCCAGCTTGCAGGCACAGATGGGCATCAAATTTGTGCTCTGATGAACCTGGCTAACATATATGACTTTTTTTTTAACGATTGACCTCTTGCTGGGGTTTTCCCATTCCACCCAACTGACATGCCTGCTTAAATCTCTTCAAGTAGCAATTCTACACAAGTGGTTTGCTTTGATTTGTGATGTAGATTTTTCTAAAAGGTCTCAAAGATCTACAACCCTAAACATGAAGCAGGTTGAATTAGTGTGCTCTGTATCTCTTGCTAAGCAAACCCATGCTTAGTACAATGCCAGTCAGTCCCAACTTGCATTGCAACTTCCATCAAATGGCGTCATGTCTAGCATATGATGTGCCCAGAATTGGTTTGAAATGTATCTGTAACTAAATGGCCACAAGCACAGGACCAGCAGTATCTGGCTGCATCTCACACCATGGTAAACACCAAATTGTCCCAAGCTTGGCACTATAGCTTCTAATCTCAGTTCACAGTATGGCATCTCCCAAGCACCTTCAGGCCCAATATAAGCCACAACCAACCTCAGATCACTTTGTAGCTCCTATCAGGCAGTCCCAAGCTGGGCCAAAAGGCAGCTGACCTTGGCCTTCAATGGAGCTACTCCCAAGAGTTTACAGAACCAACACACTCAGTAGCCAGTTTCAGACTATACCAGAACACCTCCCAAAGAGCACACTTGGATGGCATTGGAGCCCCAATAAGATGACACCTGTTCCATGGGGCAACCCCCACACACAGCCAGGCCTCACAGACAGTAAGCCTTATGGTTAATCCTATTCATTGACAGGCCAAGAGCAATCAAGATTTAACTACAATTAGAGTACACACACAACTCACACAAAGGACACCTCTGGAGCACTCGGCTCAGATATCCAGAGAGACTGTGCCACTGGACCTCAAAGAACATGTACTACATAAGACCAATCAGCCAAGACTGGGAGACATAGCAGAACTAACACAAGGATTCAGCCAAAATGAAAGGGCAAATGTTCCAAATAAAAGAACAGGACAAAACTACAGAATAAGAACTAAAGGAAATGGAAACAAGCAATCTACAGATACAGAGTTCAACTATTAGTTATGAAGATAATTATTGAATTTAATGAAAGAATAGATGAACTCAGTGAGAACTTCAGTAAAGAGATAGAAAACATATAAAAAACCAGCTAGAATTGACGAATATAATAACTGTAATGAACAACAATAAAGAATTAAAAAAAAAACTGCAATTAAAAATACATTACAGGGAATCAATAGCAGATTAAATAAAGCAGAAGACAGACTCAATGAAAACACCCCATCAGTAGAGGGAATAAAAGCATGAAAAAAACAAGGGTACATGAGGATAGTTTAAGGGCCCTCTGGGACAACACCAAGCCTAATATAATTTGCATCATAGGGGTACTGGAAAAACAAAAGAGAGATCAAAGGATTAATGACTGAAACCTTCCCTGTGTTGCTGAAGGAAATGAACATCCAACTTCAGGAAGCACAAAGTCCCAAAAAGATGGACCTAAGGTGGCCCATACAAGGCACATCATAATTAAAATGCCAAAAGTGAAAGACAAAGAGAGAATCTTAAAAGTAGCAAGAGAAAAACAGTTAGTTACATATAAGGGAGCTCCCATAAGACTCTTAGTTGATTTCTCAACAGAAATTTTGCAGGCCAGAGGGATTGGAATAATATATTCAAAGTGATAAAATGCAAAGAACTACAATCAAGATTATTCAACCCAGCTAGGTTATCATTTAGAATAAAAAAAAGAGATAAAACAATTATGCAGACAAGAAAAAGGTAAAAGAGTTCATCACCACTAGACTACAAGTAATGTTTAAGAGAATGCTTTCTTTTTATTTTTTTACTAGAGGCCTGGTGCACAGATTCATGTACCCCCAGTAGGGTCCCTTGGTGTGGTTTGCAGGGATCAGGCTGAAACCAGTAGTCCAAGGAGCCTGCTGCTCCTTCCTGCCATTCCTGTTCATCCTGGCCCTGCTGCACCTGCCACTGCCAGTTAGATTCACTGAAGCTCTGCGTCAGTCTCCAGGCTGCAGCAGCCAGCTGTGAGCCCTGTGTCTGGCACCCCTTGGTCAGCTGAGTGGCATTCCCACTGTGGTTATGCAGTGACCACCAGGGGGCAGCTTTGCATTGAACATCTGCCCCCTGGTGGTCAGTGTGCATCATAGCTAACTGTCATTCAGTTGTTTGGTTGCTTAGGCTTTTATATATGTAGATTTTTTAAAGTTTATTTAAGCCAAACTGAAAACATATGCTTGTGAACATGATCTTAAATACTCCAGAGAATAACAGTTTAGCAGCTTCTTTTATGCATTTGAAATTAAGGAAGGAATGTACATAGAAGGGAAAAAACAATCCAGGATTAGATTATAGGACACTTAATGAGGTTATGTGCTCTCTTGAGGGGTACTACTTATGGGATTTCAAAGGTTTGTTAACCTAGGTGCATAAGAACAATGGGCAAGGCTAGGTTGAAACCTTCCACTAAAAATGGTATAAGCTAGGATTGTAACTACGCACCCTGACTTACCCAGTCAGGAATTTATGACCAGACCACCCTGAGATTACTTTTTTTCAAAGGAAATCCTCTACATAGAAAAGTAAAGATCAATTTGTCACTGACAAAAACAAACACTTAGTAAAAGCAGTGGCTCAAAAGCTAAAACAAAGTCAAAATCAGCCCTGGCTGGTATGGCTCAGTTGGTTGAGCATTGTTTCATACACCAATAGGTTATTGGTTCTATTTCTGGTCAGGGCACATGCCTGAGTTGTGGGATCCATCCCCAGGAGAGGGTGGGATGGGAGTGTGCAGGGGGCAGTTGATTGATATTGTGCTTTCACATTGATATTTCTTATCTCTTTCTCCTTCTCTATGCTAACCTCTCTAAAAATCAATAAAAATATTTTTTAAAAAGGTTAAAAGCAAAAAACAGGAATATCATGTGTAATTACAACATTGCAAAATGATAATGGGATCAACTTAAGAAGAAGGCATAACTCTTTTAAACATCTATACACCAAACTAGGAGCAAATAAATATCTAAAGCAAATGTTAATAGACATAAAGTAAGAAATTAACAGTAACACAGTCACAGGAAAGGATTTTAATGACCTCATTAACATTGATGGATAGAACAGCCAAACTAAAACTCAATAAGAGAATATTGACCTTAAATAGCACATTAGATGAGATTGACTTAATTTATATTTTTAGGACATTTTACCCAAAAGCAGCTGAATATACATTATTTCCAAGTGCCCATAAAATATTGTTATAGGATCGATGACAAGTTTGGGCATGAAATAAGTCTAGTCTCAATAAATTTACAATGTAAATCATATAAAGCATTTTCTATGATCATACTGGTATGAAACTAGAAATTAATTGCAAGAAGAAAACTGAAAAACAAACCAACTCATGGGGGCTAAATAATATGCTACTATGATGAATAGATTAATGAGATCAAGGGAAGAAATCAAAAGATACATTGAGTAAATGAAAATAAAAACACAATGACCCCAAATCTGTGAGATACAGCCAAAGCAGTTCTAAGAGAACATTTTTTAACAATAGAAGTATATCTCAAGAAACAACAAAAAAAGGTCAAATATACAATCCAATCTTAAATCTAAATGAACTAGAATAAAAAGAACAAACAAAACCTAAAGTGATTGGAAGGGAGGCAATAATAAACATCAGAGCAGAAATAAACAAAACAAAGTCTAAAATAACAATAAAAAAGATCAATGAAACTAAGAGCTATATCTTTTTTTAAAAAAAATTCTTTATTGTTTATAGTATTACATGAGTCTCTCTTTCCCCCCATAGATCTCTCCCTCACTATGCCCTCCCACAAGCATAAGCCTTCACCCTGCTACTGTCTGTGTTCACTGGTTTTGCTCATATGCATCCATACAAGCCCTTTAGTTGATCTCTTTCCTCCTTATCCCCCACCTTCCCTCATAGGTTATACAGTCTGCTCACTGTTTCTGTGATTCTGGTACTCTTCTTGTTCATCAGTTTATGTTGTTCATTGTATTCCACAAATGAGTGAGATCATGTGATATTTATCTTTGACTGGCTATTTTGCTTAGCATAATATTCTCTACTTCCATCCATGCTGTTGCAGATGGTAAGAATTCCTTCCTTTTATAGCAGTGTAATATTCCATTTTGTAGATGTACCAGTTTTCTAATCCATTCATCTGCTGATGGGCGGGCACGTAGGCTGTTTCCAAATCTTAGCTATTATAAATTGTGCTGCTACGAACATAGGAATGCATATATCCTTTATTATTGGTGTTTCTGTTTTTTTTTGGATACATTCCTAGAAGTGGGATCAGTGGGTAAAACAAAAGTTCCATTTTTAATTTTTTGAGGAAACACCATACTGTTCTCCACAGTGGCTGCACCACTCTGTATTCCCACCAGCAGTGCACGAGGGTTCAATTTTCTTCGAATTCCTCTCCAACACTTGTTCTTTGTTGATTTGTTGATGATAGCCATTGTGACAGGTGTGAGGTGATACCTCATTGTCATTTTGATTTGCATCTCTCAGATGATTAATGACTTTGACCATGTTTTCATATATGTCTCTTGGCCTTCTATATATCCTCTTTTGAATAGTGTCTATTAAGGTCCTTTTCCCATTTTGTGATTGGATTGTTTATCTTCCTTTTGTTAAGTTGTATGAGTTCCCTATAAATGTTGGAAATTAAACCCTGACTGACAAAGGGTTGGCAAATATGTTCTTCCATGCAATGGGCATTCTTGTTGCTTTATTCATGGTTTCTTTTACTGTGTAGAAGCTTTTTATTTGGATTTAGCCCCATTTGTTTATTTTCTCCTTAGTTTTCATTGCCCTAGGAGTAGTATCTGTACAGATATTGCTATGACATACGTCTGCTATTTTGTTGTCTATGGAGTCTTCTGGGATTTTTATGGTTTTCTGTTCTACATTTAAGTTCTTTATTCATTTTGAATTTATTTTTTGTGTATGGTATAAGTTGGTGGTCTGGTTTCATTTTTTTTGCAAGTATCTGTCCAATTTTCCCAACACCATTTATTGAAGAGACTATTTTGACTCCATTGTATGCTCTTGCCTTCTTTGTCTAAATTAATTGAGCATAATGGCTTTGGTCGATCTCTGGGTTCTCTGTTCTGTTCCATTGGTCTATATGTCCCTGTTCTTGTGCCAGTACCAGGCAGTTTTGAGAAGACTGGTTTTGTAATATAGCTTGATATCTGATATTGTGATCCCTCCAACATTGTTCTTGTTTCTCAATATTGCTGCAACTAATAAGGGTCTTTTTTTTACTCCAGATAAATTTTTGGAGAGTTTGTCCTAGGTCTTTGAAATATGCCACTGGTATTTTAATGGGGATTGCATTAAATCTGTAGATTGCTTTAGGAAGTATATACATTGTAATGATCTTGATTCCACCAGTCCATGAACACAGTATGTTCTTGCATTTGTTTATGTCTTCCTCTATCTCTTTTGTCAGCGTCCTATAATTTTCTGAGTACAATACTTGACCTCCTTGGATAAATTTATTCCTAAGTATCTTAATTTTCTTGTTGCAATGGTAAATGGGATTGTTCTTTTAGTTTCACTTTCTGTGAGTTCATTATTGGTGTATAAAAAAGCCATAGATTTCTGAGTGTTAATTTTGTATCCTGCTACATTGCCAACTTCATTTATTAGTTCTAGTAGTTTTATGATGGAGTCTTATAGTTTTCTATGCACAGTATTATGTCATCTGCGAATAATGACAATTTTACTTTTCTTTTCCAACTTGGATGCCTTTTATTTTTTCTTCTTGTCTGATCATATGGATAGCACATCCAGTATTATGTCGAATAGGAGTGGTGCAAGTGGGCATCCCTGTTTTGTTCCTGTTCTTAGGGGAAATGGTTTTAGATTTTTCCCATTGAGAATGATGTTGGCTGTAGATTTGTCATATAAGACTTTTATTATGTTGAGATATTCCCATTTTGATAAGTGTTTTTATCAGCAAAAGGTATTGGATTTTGTCAAATGCCTTTTATGCATCAATTAATTTGATTATGTTATTTTTGTCTGTCAATTTGTTATTGATATTTCACATTTATTGATTTATGGATATTGTATCAGCCCTGCATCCCTGATATAAATTCCACTTGGTCATGGTGTATGATTTTTCTAATGTAATGCTGGATCTGGTTTGCTAGAATTTTATTGAGGATTTTAGCATTTATGTTCATAAGAGATATTGGCCTGTAATTCCAAGAACTACATCTTTTAAAAGATAAACAAAAGCATAAGTCTTTAACCAGACTCATTAAAAAAAAGGGGGGGCATATAAATTAAATTAAAAAATGAAGGACTTGACAATCAATACAATAGTAATACAATGAATTAGCAGGAAATACTATAAACATTATATGCCAACAAATTAGGCAAGATGGAAGAAATTGATACATTCCTGGAAATATATGGTCCCCTAATGTTGAATCAAGAAGAAACAAAAAATCTGGACAGAGAGATAACTACTCATGAAAGCAAATCAGAAATCAAAACAAAACAAAACAAAACAAAACAAAAAAACAACCCAAAAAACTCGCAACAAACAAAAGCCTTGGACTAAATTGATTCATAAGTGAATTTAACCAAACATGAAAAGAAGACTTAATACCTATCATTCTTATATGATTCTAGCTATGCTAAAAAAAATTGAAGAGTAGAGAATGCTCCCATAATTATTATAGAAGGCTAGCATTACCCTGATACCAAAACCAAAGAAACTACAAACAACAATTACAAGTCTTTTGCTTTAATGAACAGAGTTGCAAAAATCCTCAATTTAATATGAGCAAATCAATTTCAACTATATATTAAAAAGTTCATACATCATGATTAAGTGGAATTTATTCCTGAGGTGCAAGTTTTGTACAATATATACATATGAATTAATGCAATATAGCACATAAACAAAATCAAATATAAAATCATATAATCATATCAATAGATCTAAAAAAAAACACTAGATAAAATCCAACATTGATTTATGATAAAAATTCTCAGCAAAGTGGGAATAAAGGGAACATACATTAACATAATAAAAGCAATTGCCCTGGCTGGTGTGGCTCAGTTGGTTTGGCAAGATTATAAAATTCAGATACATAGCAAAAAACTCTTGCCCACTCCAAACCAAAAACAATCCACATCACTAACATCACAAAACATTTTCTGTAAAGGATCAGGTAATAAATATTGTGATTTTGTAGGTCATACTGTCTTTCTAGAAATTATTTAGCACAAATACAGCTATAGACAGTATGCATATCAATGGGAATTATTGTGTTTTAATAAAAAACATTATTTATATAAGCAATCTGTGAGGCAGATGGGACTTTCATATTTACATTTTGATAATTAAAATTAAATAAAAATAGAAGTTTAGTTCCTTAGTCTCACTAGCCTCATTTTAAGCACTCAATAGCCACATGTGATTCATGGCTACCATATTGGATAGCACAGATGATAGAGCATTTTGGCATTGTAGCACAGCACTGCTCTAGACATTCCTTATAGCATCTGACTATTCTGTCCTAGACATAGAAAGATAAGGAAGAGATAGCTGGACTTGATTTTCCTGAAACCCTCAAGAGAAATAGGGCAAAATATGTTTCTATAAAGTTTTAAGTAGTTTTAAGATATATATACTACTGACCCGTCGCACAAAATCATGTGAGACCCGAGATCCCTCCTCCTTCTCTCGCACCATGGAATCACCCCAAGTCCTGGAGTCCTGCCCCAAGTGGCCAGTGTACCATGGTATAGCCTTGAGTCCTGGAGTGCTGCCCTGATGCCCAGTCTCTGGGCCATGTGGAGTGGGTGCCAAGCCATGCCCTTGTAGCGTGCATGTGGGACCACAGAAACCCCTGCAGAATTATATGAAGTGGCCACCAAGATGCCAGCAGCGCGCATGCTGTGGAGACCACAGAAACCTTGGCAGAAACCAAACAGAGCAGCTGCCAGCCCTGCCCCTGCTGCCCCACCCCCACTGTGCATGCTGCCATCTTATGACAGTGTTACTGCATGAGGGTCAATTTGCATATTACCTCTTTATTATATAGGATATATATAGTCAATAGGACTTCATCATAATCTTTTTTTCTTTATTGATTAAGGCATTACATATGTGTTCTTATCCTCTCATTGCCCTCCTCCACCTCCATACTCATGCCCAAATCCCCCTGGTCTGTGTCCATTGGTTAGGCTTATATGCATGCATATAAGTCTTTTGGTTGATCTCTCCCCCTTAGCCCCACCCTCTCCTACCTTCCCTCTGAGGTGGGATGGTATGATTGATACTTCTCTGTCTCTGGATCTGTTTTTGTTCATCAGTGCTAATTGAGAATCTGTATATTAAACATTTACAATCTTATCAACTTTAGTATATCAGTCCACATAGCATTACAATTGTAAAAGCTGACATCAACTGACTGCACAACTACAAACTCTATGATACTATGTGTCCCAGGAAAAATGTAGTTTCTCAGTGCATATACATTTTTTCCCTCACTAAAGATAATTGATAAAACCAGGGACATAAATATTTTCATTTATTTTTGCTGGCTTTTACTAGTCATTGAGAGAAAGCCTATGTGAATATTTTCTAAGTTCAAGCATTTATCAAGAAAGTGTTATAAAATAGCTCAAGTCTACTACTAGACAAACTTGAATTATCTAAATAAAATGTAAGGAAAGAGTACACATGGCTCAAAGGTGCTAAGAAATCAAAGAGCAATCTAATAGTACAATAAAAGAAAGCAAACAGGCATTCAATGACTGTTTTGATTTAAACTATATTTGAAGAATTCTAATAACTAGGTCAATTTAATCAAGCTGTGAAATTTTAATACAATGGAGAACAATGTCAAATTATGTTATGGAGAAAGATGGTTCATAAAATGAATCTTCCTCAGTAATTTTTGAATAACTTGGATACTATCATGTATGATGATAATTTGGCAAACATCTGTGGCTCTAAATCTAATGTTTCATCATGACAGTTTCTTTCAGAAGTGGTGGTAATTACTTGAAGCATTTTTTTCTTGGCAAAGATTTACATGCTTAGGCCACCAATACTTTCTGTGTTAGCCCATTTGTTTTGCATCATTCTCCTGTATTTTGCAATTTTTGATGACCCTTTCATCATTTAAAGCATGTGTGAAAGGCATTTTCTCTAATAGTAGAAAATTTGCTATTGCTTGCTCTTGCTTTCATTAAATATATATTAAATTGCAGTTTAAACTTTCTAGAAATAATCAGGAGTTTCTCCTTAATATCTATATGCATTTTAATATTCAGTACTCATACTTCTTTTCTGTTAATGGCCTGCGTATTTAAAATAAAACTTTCTACTCCTATTTTCTAGAAGTAGAAACCATGCCTGTGGCACACTTTCTCTTATCTATGAGTTTCCATTTGAGGGTAGATCAATAAGGGTCTCGCCATCTCCCCCCACTGCTGTTATTAACCTGCAGATGCAGGTAAATATGGGACTTCCGAGTAGCACCAAAGTAGAACACAGAGGCAGAGAACAGCAGACCATAAAAGGAAAGGCACAGCTCATTGCAGAAATTGAGTTTACCTACCACTGATAGACTGTGCTAACCACAGGGGGATTTAAACCAAATGTCCAAGGGAGTCTCAAAATGTCGGACCTGATACTTACATCTTGAGCCATTCTCTTGTGTTTATCCAATGTGCTGCTTACACTGACCCCTGGATATTAGAAGGACCCCATACCCTGTGGAAGCCTTTCCATACGCTGCCATTATTAAATGAGTTTGTTTAGCTCTGACTTCAATTGTGATAGTAAATGGTATTTCCTACGTTAAAAAGTGAGGATGAACTCTGGGGAGGGGCACAGTCAGCGCTTAATGTCTCCAGGAGTTTTCCAGTTTGGGAATGGACAGTGAGTGTTACAGGAACGTACATATGTGTGGGACATAACGTTTTAAAGCTCTCTTGGTCATCATCTCAATAGCATGTTTTATTTTACCAGTGCCCTTTGATTTTAGCAAATTCTCTGGAGCCTATTTCATGGGGTTTTTCATTTGTTTTTTCTTAAAAATCATTTCTTCCAGGAGAAATCCTCAAACATGTGAAAAATTTGTATTCAATTCAAGCTCCAAGCTTTGTGTGGAGCAACACTTGAGAGACCACTCAGAAGCTTCAGGCCTTGAAAATGCTGCGGTCCGCTTGCTTAACTAGATGGGCTGCATGAAGCATGATACACCTGGGCTCTGCTGCCTGTGCTGATTGCCTTTTAGCTTCTGAGTGCAATTCAAGGTGATCATTTTAATCTCAAAGGCCCTGTATGGTGTGGGACCTGGTTCTCTGATAAATTGCCTCTTTCCCTGGGATGGCAATTAATATCAGCCAGAGTGTTGCCACTGATAGTTCCCTGTTGTTAAATTGAGGTACTGAAGTGGGTGTAGGAGGTACACCCCTAAGTGTGTAAGATCCATGTCATTGGTACTTCCTAGCACTTTTCAGGTGGGTCAAAGTTTATAATTGAGCATCTACATTTTTGTTAATCATTTTTTAAATTACTGTATTTCCAAGACTTCACTTAGATATTTCCTTTTTTAAATGGTTACCATTTTGCTTTGATAATAAATCATACGCTCTTCAGAGGATGAGTGATAGTTTTTAAAGTAAAAGTTTCTGCATTACTTTATTCTCAGAAACATATATCATGATTGGATTAAATGTAAAGGTAAACTATTACTAAAAGAAACACACTAGTTCAATAAACATTTGTCAAAGTCCACTATGTGGCAAGTACTTTTTTTCAGATATAAAAGAAACTTTTAGGATGAAATAAATATATTATTTAAGAATAACTGATACATAAAATCAGTTATTTGCTGATTTATAACATACAAAATTAGAAATAGTAGTAATATTTGTTCAAATCTGTCCAACTCTAGTTACCTTCACATAAAAAGGAATGTATTAAAAGGATATGGATATCTTACAGAATCAGCAAAAGTAAATAATCTATTTTAGAAAGAACAGGAATCTGGGAAAAATCTCAAATGTAGGGGAAGACCATAGGAAAATATTTCAGGATGCTTTCTTAGAATAAACCTATTTCATTTGTTTCTGTCACTGCATCAGATCACTCAATATTCAGACATGGGGGAATAAAGCAAAAGGAAAAAAAACTGAACATTTTTTACAGAATGTGGAAACAAGATAGATTTGTCCTTTTAAAAATAGGCAGAAGGAATCATCCTTTAATAGGTTTATTTGTCTACAGGAGTAGGCAACTAGGTCTAGTTGTCTACCACTATAGGCTTACCTCTGACTAACCTCTAGAATACATTTTGCTTCTAGTTTGAGAAGATACTGAATTTCTTACCCTCATCCTGACCTTGATGCTGTGGTCCCCATAACTGGATTTCTGCATCATCTTATCTAATAAAGAGGGACAGCTCCTGAGGGCTCCCAGATTGGAGAGGGTGCA
Source organism: Lasiurus cinereus (assembly GCA_011751065.1). Lineage (NCBI taxonomy): Eukaryota > Metazoa > Chordata > Mammalia > Chiroptera > Vespertilionidae > Lasiurus > Lasiurus cinereus. Next base: position 15,041,145 of record JAAGEH010002534.1, on the reverse strand, counting down.
GGTCTAGCTGAGGGGCCCATCCCACTTCCATGCATGAATTTCATGCACTGGACCTCTAGTATATAATAAGTTCTCAGTTGCAGAGCCTTCTGCTCCAGCCCCAAGTGTCTTAGTGATTCAGAATCTGACCAATTTTATTGAACTTTCCTCATTCTCTCAACCATCTTGTAGCACCTCTATTAATGATCTCATTTATCCTTGCTAATTGTTACCTTCTGCTTGAAGGACAGCATGGAGTTGAGCTCTACTTTGACTCTGATTAATAGTACTTATCACCTTGTCCCCTAACACTTGCCTCGTCCAAGAGAAACAATCTAATTTGAAATCCTTGGACTCTTGTGGGGCTCTTGTTTCCTTTTTGGTTTGGTGTTGTTTTTCTACATATAGTTCTTACTGTCATATATGTTTCTTGTAAATGCAGCCATTTTGTTGCCCAGGGCCCGAAACTTCACTAGTCCCTCCATGTCTTCCTGGACACATGGTTCCTTTCTCCCCTGGGTTAACATTCTCTTTCTTCCAAGTTCCAATTATGATACTTCTGAAAGTGATGAACTCATGCTTTATTTTAGAACTTATTAATTAAAGCAACAATCCTTATTAGGCACCTCTACATGGACATATGCCTTTTAGTAATGAACAGGATGAATTCAAACTTTTTAATTGCTTATAGTCTAGTGGAATAAACATCATATACACTAAACATGGAGCCTACCAAAACAGTGCATATTTATACATAATTTAGATTAGAATCTAAATAAGAGATATGGAAAGAAATACTACAGAGGCTCAGAGAAGAGAAGATGTTATATGGACACACACAGAAAGAGAGGGGAGAAATGAGTAAAGATCTTGAAGCAAAAATGAGGATAGAACCTGGATAAATGGTTCAGAGAGAGTAGGTTGGAGGGCTTCCTGAATAAATATTTACATAAAGGTTTTATCTATTTTGTTCAGAGGATAATCATGAAATTGGCTAGAGCTAAGAGCTAAAATATTGGAAGAACAGTCTGGAGATAAAGTTGCAAACAGAAAGTGGCATCAGATTTTGAAAGTTCTGTTCCTTGAATTTTTTAAAAGGCAGTATGTCGGAAACCAAACATTGTTCTTACTAAATGGTTGTAAACAGGAGGCCAGAAGGCTGGTCAACCTTAACTGCTCTGAAAGGTCAGAGCTAATCACTCACTGTTTAGTTGAAACATTGTTGGCTGAAGCAACCTCTACCTGTTCGTTTCATATTAATTTCTGTTTTTGTTATTTCCTGCCTAAAGGCTAGGGGTGTGTCCCAAAGCCTTAATAAAAGGGAGAAAAAGGCCAGAGCAAGTGGCAGTCCTTTCTACTAGAGGAAGGCTCCCGCCTGGCCCCCCAATATTGCCAAATTAATGTTTTCTAGTCTCTCATTTCGTTTGCTTGCAGCCTCCTTCAGAACCCGAACCCTTAACCAGGAACCCTGGACCATGCAGGACGTGGAAAGAGGTTCCCACAGCAGTATAGTCTTAGCAGATTCCTGAGCAAGGCAAAAATCTAATGTATTATCTAACTCCTTTTTTTCCTAAAAAGTTTGGCAGTTGAGAGTAGAAAGAAAAAAAAGCCAAGTAAATTCGTTTTATTTATTTATTTAAATACAAGATTGAAAAGATATGTGTACATTTTGTTTTTTTATTATTAAACCAACTAATATATATAAAAATATATATAAGTATAAACAAAAAATCTATATATGTATACTTTTAGATCTTAGATATAAGCCTTGTTAATAAGCACATGTTTCAATTCAGCTTTTTAAATAATCTATAATACTGAGATATTTCTTTATATCAAGTTATCTTTACTATTGCACCAGAAGAAGAATTTCATTTACTTTAGGTCTGTGAGATATTTAACTCCTTTATCTAAAATAGTCCATTACTTATAAAAATATAAAACTTATATGAATACCTAGGAAATTCCTTATCTAATATATTCATCATACAGAGTTCTATTTTTTCTTGTTTTTGTTTTAATTGCAGTATTATTAAAGCAAGGAACAAAATTACAATTTACAAGTAACTAATAAAATACAATAGGACCAATAAGTTCTGTATTTAAACAATGAATTTTATAGGGCATAAATTTTATCTCAATAGAACTATTGTAAAAATATCTAATAGTTTTTCTTCTTGTTTAAATCTGTTTCTCTTCCTGCAGCATTTAATTTATGTAAGGTAAAGTATAAATAAAAATCTACCACAAAAAATTCAGTTGCATTGGGGCTTAATGCAACTGAATTTGGGCTTTATTCACTTAACTATTTTTGCTTTTTAGTATAGATTACTGAATGGTTTCTAAAAAAAAAATCTGTTAGGATCATGGCATTTAAATATGTGTTCTACTATTACATGTACTAAAGGCAAGATCAGAGGAAAACGTTCTGGTTACATGTTGTGTGACTCGAAAAATCATGTTATCTTTTAAGATTCAGTTCTTAAAACTGCAAAGATGGAGGGTTTTCTTTATAAAACATTCCTTGATTTTCATCAAGTCTCCTTTTGGCTTTACATTTCTTGAGAGGTGCTTGCCTAAGTGAATCACAATAAATGCTTATAAATATGATCATGCCAGTGTTAAAGCCAAAATTGCCCATACAAATGAAAAGCTAAGTTTATAAATGACTGCTAAACAACAAAGTGAAATATGTTAAGTCTGTATCTTATGAAATAAATTCTTAAAATTGTATGTCATATAATTTATAATTTGAAATAATATTTGAAATTCATTTAATAGTAAGATGTTCTCTATTTTTTTTCTAGAGCACAGTTACTTTTAATTTCTTTAAGGACAAAGGGAACAATAACTATATTGAAGGGACCATCTCCCTTGACCTGTAAATAAAACTGAGGCCAGATTACACACCTGATATCTATCACCCCATTCTATAAAAACAATAGGATGTTTGAATTTTCAAGAGATCTGAAAAACTTTCTAGTAAATGCTTTATTTTGGAGTTGAGATTACTAATGTCCAGAAATCATAGAGTACAAAACCTAGGGCTTTCACATGAGTTATTATTATACTTTCCACTATTCTGTGCTATTTAAAATCCAGATATAGAATTAATTGCCTTGGAATAACCCATGACATGGATTAATTTCCAAACTTTAATCCTTATGAAAGGAATGTGTGCTTTTGAAAATAGTGCTATTAAAAAAATGTAAGTTTTCATTAAAAAAGTTCTGAGTGCACTGAAACTGTATCAGGTCCTCTGGCACCTGTTCCTGTCTCACAAATTCATGTGAGTTATAGTTGGGTGGTCCTAGTCACCCACCCTCCTGATACCCAAGACAAATGTGAACGTTGGTGTACAACAATTATGTTATAAACTATTGCATATTTACATTCATCTCATCTGCAAGCCAACCTACCAAATATCAATTACTGGAAGTTATTAACTTTTATCATTTTAAAAATGAGATCTTAATCATATATTAAAAAATGGTTAACTGACAATATCCTAAAAGGTTTCACATTGTAGTTGTTTGCTCTCTGCTATATTTTATTAATATTCAGACTACATGATATATGTACATATACCATACACACATATATAAATATGCATGTATATATATATGAATAATTATTGTAATATTGGTGTTGTTAAATAACATGTAGGATATGTTTAAGTTGAAATTCTTAATGTAACCCAGGAGACCAAATGTCCCCAGAAAAATGATTTGTTTGACAATGGCATAGAATTGTGAAAATCCTTCTAGTTAAAAAATTGCTGATTTTTATAAATGGAAATAATTTAGGACCATGGAAGCTGGATCTGTTAATTATGAACTTAAATAAATTTTAAGAAAATTTTATTATTTCAGAAATATTAAAACATTGGATTATTTGCATTAATTTTATTTAATTTAATGACTCTCCTCTACAACTTCTTTTTTCTAAAAATAATTATCATTGATTATTTGTCATTATCAATAATTTATTATTGTCCCTGTTTTTTTCCATGTTGCTTTGTCTTGTTTCTCCTCTCTTCTCTTTATCATAGCATTTACTTTTTATTTTAATTAGAGCTTATGTTATAACTTGAGGCCTGGTACATGAAATTCGTGCACAGAGTGGGGAGGTGTCCTTAAGCCCAGCCTGCTCCCTCTCCAATCTGGAATCCTTGAAGGATGTCTGACTGCCAAGTAGGATTGGGTTTAAAAGGGCAGTCGGACATCCCTCTCACAATCTAGGACTGCTGGCTCCCAACTGCTCACCTGTCTGCCTTCCTCACTTCCCCTAGCCACTTCTGCCTGCCAGCCTGATCACCCCTTAACCATTCCCCTGCCAGCCTGCTTACCCTAACTGCTCTGCCCTGTGGGTCTGATCACCCCTAATTGCCCTCCCCTGCAGGCCTGAATCACCCCCAACTGCTCTTCCCTGAAGACCTGGTCAATCTCAATTTCCCTCCTCTCTGGCCTGGTCACTTTTAATTGCCCTCCCCTGCAGGCCTGGTCCCTCCCAACTACTCTCCCGTGTTGGCTTGATCGCCCACAACTGCCCTCCCTTGCAAGCGTGGTTCCTGCTAACTGCCCTCCCCTGCTGGCCATCTTGTGGTGGCCATCTTGTGTCCATATGGGGGCAGGATCTTTTGACTACATGGGGGCAGTCATCTTGCATGTTGGAGTGATGGTCAATCTGCATATTACTCTTTTATTAGATAGGATAGAGGCCTGGTGCATGGGTATGGGCCACCTGGTTTGCCCTGAAGGGTGTCCTGGATCAGGGTGGGTGTTCCCTTAGGGTGTGGGGTGGCCTGGGTGAGTGGCCTGTGGTGGTTTGCAGGCTGGCCATGCCCTCCAGTGACCCAAGCAGAGGCCTTGGTATCTGGCATTTATTTATCTTCTACCCAGCTACCTTCCCCTCTAATAACTGTCAGTCTGTTCTATGTATCCATGCCTCTATTTCTATTTTGTTCATCAGTTTATTTTGTTCATTAGATTTCACATATAAGTGAGGTCATATGGTATTTGTTTTTCTATGATTGGCTAATTTCACTTAGCACAATAATCTCCAGGTCCATCCATGCTGTCAAAAAAGCTAAGATTCCCTCTTTTTTTTTTACTGGCCCACTGTGTAAATGTATCACCACTTTTTTATCTACTCATCTACTGATGGGCACTTGGCTGTCTTTTCATTTTCTTGTCTAATTTTGTCAATCAAGTACAGTGTATCAGAAAAATATTTATCTTTTCCTCTTCAAAATAAAACCAAAAAGCCTCACCCACATACAAGCAAACCATAAAAATCTTCTAATTTGCTGAAACCAGTTTGGCTCAATGGATAGAGCATCAGCCTGCAGATTGAAAGGTCCCAGGTTCGATTCCTGTCAGGGGCATGTACCTTGGTTGTGGGCACATCCCAGTAGGGGGCATGCAGGAGGCAACTGGTCGATGCCTCTCTCTCATCAATGTTTCTAACTCTCTATCCCTCTCCCTTCCTCTCTGTAAAAATCAATTATATATATATATATATATATATATATATATATATATATATATATATTTAAAAATCTTCTAATTTTACACTGGGGAACCATCTGTTTTTCCCTTCTAAAGCATCAGATGATGACTTCATGTTTTTCAAACCAATAAAAAAATTATGGTGCTACATCCACACTCTGGTTCGAGTTTCCAATAAGAACAATGTTATTGACCATAATAATGCTATGTAGCAAACTACCACTAGATCTCAGCAATTTACAATATTCAACATTTATTTAAGTGTTTGTCCAGACAGCAGGGGTCAGTTGATCTAAGTCTGGCAGAGTTGTGTGAGTCTACTTTTGAACTCAGATGATATAGACTGGTCTCTGTGTTAGCAGTGTGTCCTCTGGAACCCATAATCTGGTTTGGCATTGTTTTTAAGTTGATGGCAGGAATCTCAGAGAGATAAAATATGCAATGGTCCTCAGAGCAAAGAGTTTGAATACAGGGAAGAGTGAAGTATTGAGGCAGTCAATGAAAAGTATATAAATGCTAAAACATAATTATAAGAATGTTCTACAAAATCCTTCCATTATACCCATTTGGTAGCTTTTTTGAAGTTACAAACTTCAAAATATTTTCAGAAGCCCTTGTTTTCCTGGTAGTCCTAAGCATGTGCTAAGTTTGCCTAATGGATTATGTCACCTGAACCATATCCAGCATGGCCAGTGGTAAACCTGAGGAGGGATGGTGAAGGATTAAAGAAAACAGACAAGAGAATATAGTTGGGGCCAGGTGGATCAATGTGCCTGGATGAGGACACAGTGATACAACCTGTAAGCCAAATCTTTATTTTATAGTCAGATCACACAAAGCAAAGCAAGAGAGTGGTAAAGATGTTTACAATGTTCTTAGGAGTTTCAAATCTACTTCTTTCTTGCTGTTGCAATTCTCTAAACTCTATCAAGCTTTGTTTTGGCAACACTTGCTGCACCTTTCATAGCCCACATCTCTCAGCTACTTGGGACTACAGGTCTGTCTATAAGGTCAAGCTTACATACAACCAAAGCCTTTGGCTATAATTGTGCTGGGAGGGTTTTGCCCTCCAAGTTGGGACTTGTATGTAGCTTTGCCACAAGTAGACTGTGCCCTCTCATCAGTCCAAGGCTTGAACCTGTCCAAACACTGTAGCTGCTCTCCACAGCCACCTTCTCACCATCAGGAGATTTTAATTTTAACTGATTTTACATATTTAAATGCAACAATAACCATAGAATCTGACTTGAATCTGTCTCAAAAACAAGATAAAATAATAATATTGAGTATCATATTACAGGAATGTTGATCAAAACATTTGTTGACTATGTATCAGAAGTTTTTTGTGGTATGACTTTTTACAAATCAAATAAAATATCATTTTTTTTTGCTTCATAAAGAAAATGTGATAATACCTGCTAGTGAGTGTGGCACATTAAGTACACAGGACATCATTTTTAGTTTAAAATATACACTAGTTTATTTTGGGGTATTCACACAAAAAAGAAAAGGGAGAAAAAGTAATTCTCAAAAGTTGAATACAAACATAATTGAAAGAGCTAACATTTATATTGATGTTCTAAATACTTTACATATGTACTCATTTAGTCCTCATAACAATTTCGAGGCATAAATATTGTTTTTCAATATTTCAGTATGGAAACAAAAGCAAAAGTAGTTTAAGGAGCTGCCCAAAGTCATACAGCAAATAAGTGGCAGAGCTGTGATTCAAACTAAAATAGTTTGGCAACATTTTGTTTTTTTACTATCTCCACTATACCAATTTTCTGGAGAAACAATATTAGCTGATTAATTTTATGTAATCTCTTACATATTAATATTGCCTTAGTTGTGTCAGGACATATTTATTTTTTCCATTTTATTCTTTTTGTTTCAAATATGGCTCATACAATAACCAGTAAATCCCAAGTATAACAAATTATGTAAAAATTGGTACTCCCAAATTATATTCAAATAAAATATTATTTTGAAATTAGATCCTGTGCTGTTATTTTTTAAAATACAGATTTATATTTATCATTTCATGCAATAAAGATCAGTTACATAAAATTCTATACAATTAAACAACAAAAACAACATAAATAAAGTCCTATAATAGAATCTTGAATAAAAGTAAACTGCTGATGTTTAACCTTTCTAGATTGCTTTTAAACATTAATGTTTTAGGTCTTTTTCCATATTTATCTTTAAATTTCCCAGTGTGATCTCATCCTATTTCACTTATTTCTAATGTTAGCACCTTTCATTACAGAGAAAATAAAAAGTCTAATAAGATAATTTAATCCAATTTTTTATAAGTTCCACAAGTATAGAAGGCTATTTTGTCTCTGAACAACTACAGTGCACTCTTTGCAATTACAGAGGCATCTCAGAAATACAAGCACCGAGAAAGAAAACTCTGTGATCTGAGTGTGATTGAGCAAGATGAAATGCTCCCATTAAAATCCAGCACTCTCAGAAACAAAAATATTTTGAGTTTTGAACTCATTGTGAAAACTTAGAAGTCAAGGGAAGGTGCTTATTCTTGATTGATAAACTCTTTCTGAAAAGTACAGATTCAGGTATCTAAAAAATTGTCTTTCATAACATCAAATAATTTCTGCAAATATTGTTTTTATGAGTAAAATGAGAATTATTCAGACCACATAGATTAAATTTCTTTTGAAATGCTCAAAGGTTTGAATTATTAGAGGATATATGACTGGCTCAAATCATTTGAAGATTTATAGACCCCCAAATATTCAAAAGTCAAATTGAGCTCTTAGACCACTGGAATGAGACTATTGGTCCATGGAGGATATATATGAAATCTTAAGAAAATATTTCTCTTTTTTCTCAATATACATATTTTTGCAACCAGTTAGTATTAGATCAGATAAGAGAAAATCAAGGAAACCTATCCCCCCAATATTTTCTGACTAAATTTGTGCACCTTTAATTGATTATCAACATATAATTTTCTTTTGTATGTATCGTTAAATTCTGCTTCTCAATTCGAATTAACTTGCTTTTCCAGAATTTGGTTAGAGCCAAAGGTTATGAGCTTCATGTGGAAGTGTGCAGGTAAAGTATCAGGAAATTACATGCTTGAGAAGCTCTGAGATCTGACCCATGATCATAAATGACAATGGTATGTTACTCACTAGTGACTTGCAGGTAGTAGAACTAGTTCAAACTTATTATAACTTCTTTATTTCTTAAATTAACAACCATGTGCATGTATGTATATATGTGTATCTATAAAAAGAAGAGTGTAATATGCTAACTAGACTGGATGATCTTCCAGACATCCTTCCCTACAGGGAAGCCCAGGTCATGGGTGCCAGATGGAAGCCGGTGCCAGCAGTTGGGGGAAGGAAGGCATACTATTTGCACGAATTAAGTACATCTGGCCTCTAGTGTGAATATAAAATTTAGAAAGTTAACAAAACATCCTTTACATTCCATTCATCTAAGATGTTAGGTGTGATTTTCCAAAGTATTATCCTACAATATCCTTTCAACATGCACATTGAATAAAAAGCTTTTCTCTCTCATCTTTCCAAACCACATAAAAACACACACACATTTTCCCCAATTTTCAGCAATGTTCATTAATATTAGTTTGGTGACTGATACAACCTGCTTTCTCTCAAGTATCCTATGTAATAAAATATGCAAATTGACCATACCTCTGCTACACCCATAAGCCATGCCCATCAGCCAACCAGGAGCAACTATGCAAATTAACCCAACCAAGATGGCTGCAGGAGGCTTGGGTTTCTCTGGCAACGGAGGAAGGCAAGCTTTCTGCCTGCCCTGGCCTGCCTTTACCTCTGCTTAAGGCTACAAAGTTTCAATTATAGAAGATAAATAAATCCCAACAAATATGGCTGCAGGCTCGGGGCCAGCAGGAGGCTTGGCTCTGCTCAAGGCTACAAAGTTTCAATTATAGAAGATAAATAAGTCCCAGATACTAGGGCCTCCATTGGGTCACCAGGGGGTGTGGCCAGCCTGCAAACCATCCAGGCCCCTCACCCAGGCTGCCCCATGCCCCAAGGGAACCCCCACCCTGATCCGGGACACACTTCAGGGCAAACCTGCTGGCCCCCACCCATGTACCAGGCCTCTATCCTATCTAATAAAAGAATAATATACAAATTGATCATCACACCAACACACAAGATGGCTGCCCCATCTGGACACAATATGGCCACAAGATGGCCTGCAGGAATGGCAGTTGGGGAGGACCCAGGCCTGCAGGGGAGAGCAATTAGGGATGACCAGGCCTGTAGAGGAGGGCAGTTAGGGGCAATCAGGCTGACAGGGGAGCAGTTAGGCATCAATCAGGCTGGCGGGGCAGTCAGTGGTTAGGGGGTGATCAGGCTGACAGGCAGAAGTGGTTAGAGGGATCAGGAAGGAAATCAGGCAAGTGTGGGGAGCCAGCAGTCCTGGATTGTGAGAGGGAAGTCTGACTGCCCATTTAGGCCCGATCTTCCCCGGATCAGGCCTAATGGGCAGTTGGATATCCCTCAAAGGGTCCCAGATTGTAGAGGGTATAAGCTGGGCTGAGGGACACAACCCCAGGAACAAATTTCATTCACTGGGTCTCCTATATTACATATATGTGTGTGTGTGTGTGTGTGTGTGTGTGTGTGTGTGTGTGTATACATATGTATGTGTATATTGTGTGTATATATATATATGTGTGTATATATGTATATATATAATATAAACATGTATTTTATATATATGTCTATATATATATAATATATTTGCAGTATATATGCCTATATTTTTAAAAATATATTTTATTGATTTTTTTACAGAGAAGAAGGGAGAGGGATAGAAAGTTAGAAACATTGATGAGAGAGAGACATCGATAAGCTGCCTCCTGCACGCCCCCTACTGGAGATGTGCCCACAACCAAGGTACATGCCCTTGACTGGAATCAAACCTGGGACCTTTCAGTCTGCAGACCGATGCTCTATCCACTGAGCCAAACCGGTTTCAGCTATATGCCTATATTTTTATAGGGCTGAGAAAGGATGATATCAGACAAAACTAAAACATAATTATGAATCATAAATGACACTTAGTCTGTTATCTTATTATGATTTGTTAGGTGCTTTGTGCATAAAGCTGATGATAGAAAAGATGCAGACCTGGCACACTGAGAAAAGTCAAAAATATTTTTCCCATGTTTTCTCCACACTATGTAATCTATGTTTACATAATTCATTTTCACTTGAGAGGAAAAGTAACTCCTATCCTTCCTTCTCTTTTTCTCATTGGCTTTAAAAATTCTCAACATCTTTTTAATTAATAAGAAAATGTAGCTCAATTAAACTTAAAAGCATGCTATATTAACAGTGGCTATAATAATGCTATAAATATATTCTTTACTCATAAAATATTATTTTGTCCTCACTATCAAATGTTTCATTTTCTTCATTATAAAATAATGAAGCAAAATATTAACTCTTAATATTAATGAAAGTGAATTAATCTCTCTAAGGGAAATATTTTGAATACAGCTTCTAAATCTTATAAATGTGGTCATTTAAAAAAAACTGATGCTTTTTCTAAAAAAAATTTTAAGGGTTTGTTTTTAACTAAGTTAACATGATTATTAAGGAATATAAGGATTGTTCTATTTTTTTCTGGACTGCGAACGTAGATTGGTGGTTATTTCTGGTCATATAAATTATATAACACTATATGTAATGTTAATACATTACTTTTATTTTTAACAATACATGCTCTCTGTAAAATGTACACATAATACAGACATAATTAATTCAACTAAAATGATTTTCTTTATTATGACAATTCACATTATGAAGGAAGTGATTTAAATAATTCTATTCATCTATATTATGTGAATATCCTATATTATAAAAAGTCTGCGGTCAAGATGTCCTCATGCCATAACAACCAATCACCAGGGGCTGCATATGTGGCAGGCATGCACGGGTGGCCAGGACTCCACCAGGAGGTGCATCAGGGGTTTGACGCTGAGGGTCTGGGTCTCACACGATTTCGAATTGTGTGTGGGTGGGTGGGGCTGCGTGTGTGACAAGCATGTGTGGGTGGGTGGGGACTTGACTCTGGGTCTTGTGGCGCCCAGCGGGACTTCATGCTGCTCGCAGGCCCAGACTCTGACAGGAAGGAAGAGGGAGTTGGATATCTGCACCCAGGACTTGACTTTAAATGGGAGGCCAGTGTCATATGGGCCCAAATCAATTCTATTATAGAGGAAGGGAAAATAGCAATATTAAAATATTTCTTCTAATTAATTCCCTTTTAATGTGCATGAATTTTGTGCATCAGGCCACCAGTATGTTTATATATGTATACACATGTGTATGTGTATATGTATATGTATGTTACACAGGAACAGCCACAGATAAAAGATGTCTAATGAAGATCAAATAAATCTTAATTTTCTACAAATGTAGCTGTATTATGAAGATACAATACAAATTTTATTTATATATTACATACAGATATGGAGAAAAGTAGGTTTATAGTTGTAAATAGAATAATTAATACAATAATTGATAAATTATAGTAAAAAATAAATTCATAACTGTAAACTTACTTTGGCCCACCATGTATATTACTTATATCGTAAATGTTTAATAATAATATAGACATATAACTATAGAAATATGCCAACAGAATTTGCAAATTATTCATCTTAGAAATTACCATCTGCAGATATGTTTTCAAAGTTACATTAGTTATACAAATGGATAAAAAAACATTTGGCAACCTTACCTTACCCGTCTTAAATATTTTTAGTCAAACTGTTAAATACCCACTGGTTTTCACATATTTGTAAGTATACTGAGACTTTCCATACTCTGTATGTTCTTGAAATTGCTTAGAAAATGCATTTCCTGCAATTCATGCTAGAATATGCCACATCTGAGATCTATTTGTTTGCTTATGCTTTCTCTCTTTTCTCCCCTGTATTTATTTCTGGATAAATATTCACTTGAAATATACCACTTTTATTTTCTTACTTTTACTCTGTTAAGACTCTTTATAGGAAGGTGAGGATGAGAGTGCATTGTCTGGCAATAACTGTTTAGGACCTGAGGAGCTAATGGTCCAGATTGATACAAGGCATATAATCTTTCCTTACTTCCCATTTTTTTTAAATAAAATATTTTTAATTGATTTTGAGAGAAAGAGAGGAAGGGAGAGTAGGAGAGGGAGAGAGAAACATTGATATGAGAGTGAAACATCAATTGGCTGCCTCCTGCACAGTCCATACTGGGGACTGAGACTGCAACCTGGACATGCCCCCTGGCAGGAATTCAACTGGCAATCTTTCAGTGCAGGGGAGGATGCCCAACCAAATGAGCCACACTCGGCAGGGTCCACTTCTACTTTCAGTTAACCTGGCACTTTCAAGGCTGTCTATTCACCAGATAAGATGATCTCAATATTTGAGAGCTTAAGCATCCTTTGGGTAACTTAGCTGTCTGTGAGAACATGTATGTTGAAGTTTTTGCATATACCATATTCTGGTGAGTGTTTTCAAAATACATTTTAATCTAAAGTGTAATACAAATGTTTAGATGGCAGTTATAACAAAACATTGCAATATTTTCTTGGCTTCATTTAGTTTTTTTTACCCTAATGTCATAAAATAATTGTCTTCAATTCAATTTCTTATGTCTTTGTCAGTTAGCCACATGGAAAGTCTTTGCAAATGTGTGTTAATTTCCCATGGTCAAAATATTTTGTGGAAAGGGAAATCTGTGGCTTATTCTTTTGCATTTTTAGTGAAAGAGGTCGGATCTGTTATGTTTAAGTGGAGAAGTAAAGGTAGGACTTCTGGACACCTGTAGAGTGTGAACCTTTAAGAGACTGGTAACTTCTGAGTATTGCCCTAAATCACAGGGTGAATTACATGGTTAAAGAAATGTATGTTGTTAAAGAAATGTATTTTTTAAGCAGAGTTGTTGTAAAGTCGGAATGCAACTTCGAGTTTTTGAATAGCAGCTAGCTCAGAGCCCTGAGCATGAAAGGACCTCAGTTATAAGCAGATCTCTAGAGTATGGGTGAAAGAGATGCAGAATCACAAAATTCGGTGAGATTCCTGAGAGCTCTAATAATCTAAAATCATCCTCATTTCTCAAACAATTTGGATTGCTTTAAGTTCTTAACCCGGGTCTTTCTATGTCATAGCAAACCACTGTGAAGGCCAATGACCCAGCATTTGTGGACAGTTTCTTTCTTTAGAGCTCCCTCTGGTTATAAAAATTTTCTTATTCTTTGGAGAATGACCAGAACTATGGGTCCAAATTCATGGATTAGGGAGCACAAGCACCTCTTCATTTACATGGTCTCTATAAGCTGCAACCAATTAATTTTGAGGTTTTTTTTTTTCTTTTGCCATGACCTTTTAACATCACCATGTGCCCTCATGAGAAAAGGAGAAAGCTCAACTCAAATTAAAGAAAAATGTATGGAAATCCATGTGAAAAATCAGAAGGAGAAAGAAGGGACAAAAAGTTCTGACTTCATATGTTTGAAATCAAGATAGATTACTAGAGGAAACAATTTGGAGAATGGATCCAAACAGAGTAACCCAGAATGCCAAGAGATATGTCGAAATATAAAAAAGGGTAATGACAGCATGTGCATCAAGAAAATAAGAACCAGAAGTCTTGGGACAGTGAAGAAATTTAGCTAAAAAGTTCAAAGGGAGGAAAGTAATAAATTTAGTTTAGTGATAAGTTCTAGTACAGTATTTGCTGTAAATTTAAAAGTGAATTCTGTAAATAATGTTATCTGGGTGTTTAAGGGAAGGAAGCTCAGACATTTCTAGCTCTGGATGATCTATTCAAAAACCTCACTTGGAAGTTATGAAGGAGACTGCTGAGTCTCATAAAGTGATAAAAATTTAAAACTTGCATGGGGAATGGCATGTAGAGTAGGATTTGGGCCAAGTTATGGCCTTCAATTTTGCAAAACGAAGCCTGAAATTTCTTACTCGTGTAGTCAATCCCTATTACCTAAGCTCTAGCACTTGCATTGTGAATGTTCCTATGTTTGTCTGTGTCCTCCATCAGAATGTGAAAGTCAGGAAATGGGAAGACCCTCAAAAAACACAAAAAATATGGCTTTACAATAGGGCAGACATTTGGTCCATGCACTAGGGTTGACCCTCATTTGCACAGGACAGATCTATCCTTGGTGTCCTGATCACTTAAAAGAGTAGATGTGTGATTTTGAGGATGGATTGGGAGCCTATCTTCAGGGTAGAGGGGTTACTATAATTAAGAAATGACTAGTGGCTTGCCTTTTTTCACTTTAAGAATATTTGTCTAAACTAGGATTGCTCTCAAATGAGAAGGAATCCACCCACCAAACATTAGGATCAGTTTGCCACTCAATTCCAAACTGTAACACCCTTCTAAGCTTCTCATGCTTTCATGTTATTTATATTTTCTGAGCTTCCTACTGGATCTACTTCCACCTATGCTTTTTTAAAAATTGAATTTATTGGGGTTATATTGCTTAATAAAATTATTTAGGTCTCAAGTGTACAATCTATGAAACATCATCTGTATATTGTATTGTGTATTTATCATCCAAAATCAAGTGTCCTTCTAGCACCGTTTATCCCCCATTTGCCCTCTTATACCTGCCCCCTCCCCCCCCAAGCTGGTAATTACCATACTGTTGTCTGTATCTTTTAGGGGTTTTGTTTTGTTTTGTTTTGCTTAATCCTTCACTTATTTCACCCAATCCCTCAAACTTCCTCTCCTCTGACAGCTGTCACTCTACTCTCTGTATCCATGAGTCTAAACCTATTTTGTTTATATTGTTCACTAGATTCCATATGTAAGTGAAATAATGAAAAAGAAGGAAATATTATCTTTTGAGACAGAATGGGTGAACCTAGAAATTATTATGTTAAGTGAAATAAGCCAGGCAGAGACAAATAAACACCACCTGTGCTTTTTCTTACTGCACCTGTAAGCCTGATTTAGTGCTCCAGCCATTTAGCTCTTACTTTTATAAAAACAAAAAAAGGACTCTATTACACCATACATAGATCAGTGCCAGATGAAATATTAAACTCTTTAACTTTTAGAAAACAACACTAGAAAATGGTTTTACCTTGAGAGTAGAGAGGACTTTATAAAATTTCATAAACCATAGAAAAAAAACTGATAAATTTAACTGTTAAATTTAAGAAATCTCACCCAGTCAGTGAGGCTCAGAGGTTGAATGTTGACCTATGATCCAGAAAGTCATGGTTTGATTCCTGGACAGGACACATGCCCAGGGTGCAGGCTTGATCCTCAGTGTGGGAAAAGCAGGACACAGCTGATCAGTGATTCTCGTAATTGATGTTTCTATCTCTTTTTGCCTCTCCCTTCCTCTCTTAAATCAATAAAAATATTTAAAAAATTAAGACATCTTCATAAAACATATATAAAGAAAGTGGTGGTGATGGTTGAGGTTGGGGAATAGGCAAGATTCAAATCCCACAAATTGAGAGAAGTGATATGCAACATTCAAATCCATACCTGTGTGTGTTTTCTTTTCTTTCTTTTTTTTAAAGGTTCAATTTTTCAGGCAAACTCTCTCCTATGGAGCAAGATGTACAGCAGCCCAGCCATCCAATTTCGCTGATCACCAACCCCAGAGATAAGCTCATGTTTTCTTTCCAATCAATTTAGCACAAATCCTGAGCTTGATGCTTGTTGGTGTGAATTGAATTAAATCCATTTTTGACCCCCTTACCCCAGGGAGAAAATACAAAGCTTGGTGCACACTTAGTTTTTGGGTTGGTGGCAGGGGTATGTGAAGGACTGAATTAATCACACATGAGGCACATGGATGGAAAGAGGGAGGCACTATTTCCCAAAGGAAAATTGGATTGTTTCTAGAGGGGTATGAACAGATGCTGACGCAGAAACACAACAACAACCCTAAAAAAAAAAAACCCACAAAAAACAGGCACAACAAATCTTTACTGTGTAGGAAGATAGGGAAAACATTCTATGCAAAGATAATAAGCACATAAAAATAATGAAAATAAGATATTGCATAATTTTGGGGAGCGGTAGTAGTTGAAAATGTTTGCAGCAAAGATTATGGAGTGGTAGCAGAGGTTAGAAGGCTTGTTTGGTAGAAATACCTGAAGTTGCCTGCTGTGAACATTTTCGCCTTTCTCCCTACCTGGGCAGGAATACTGATTAAGAACTAACTGTCTAGCCTTGTAACATGATGTACAATCTAGTTTCTAGTCCAAGGAAGTGAGGTGGATGTGAAACCTGCCTTAGTTTTGCTACTCTTCAGTAATGTCCAGGTGGGCCCTACTTTTTCTCATTTGTTTTTTAAATTGTGAGAATAGAATTCTTTTCTCCACTGTAGGTCTTAATATAAAAAAAAATGTAATAAAGAAAAGCATTTTAGTTATTTAAAAATGGACCATATTTTTTTTTCTCTGTTTGGCTTTTGGAAAAACAATATTTGTTAATTTCTAATTCTGGTATTTGTAAACCTAGCATACCACATAACCTATCACAGGTTAATACCTTCGTTATCTTCAAACTCTTTCTTAGCATTTTTCAGGTTTGTTTTTTGTTTGCCTTGTAATACAGTCATATCTGTACATTTCTGTCTTGGAGATTAACACTTAAGTGGGAAAATTATATGTGTTTTTCAAAATTTTTCGTGCCTTTTTGCAAAAGCTACTAATTTAATTGTCTTCAGTAAATATTGTTTCACTTGGATTTAGGTGAATTACATCCTGCAAAAACTGTGAAATAACATTATAAAGCTTGATATAACATCATTCAGACTCCCACAATATAATAATGATTATAATTTTGTCTTTCATTTTTTTGTATCTGTATTTAGTTTTCTATTTTCAAAATAATGCAAGAAACTTGAGATCACACAATATTGGACTCCACAAAAAGATAACCACTGAAAATGTCACTAGATTAAAAAGAGAGAGAAGGAAATGGCAGAAAATGCTTCTATAAATTTGCAACCTCTGGAGAAATTAGAAAAACAATCTGTAAGGAAACACATACCATAATTCTATATAATAAAGATGTAATATGCAAATGGTTGTTACACTGTGAAGTGTAACAACCGACCACATAACAACAGATCACAGATCAGCTATGAGGGTGGGGCAGTGAGCTACAAGCCTGTGGAGGAGAGCTGCAGGAGGGGGCGGGGCAGCAAGCTATGAGGGTGGCTGGAGGAGAGGGATGGGGGAACTACAGTAGGGCAGGGCAGTGGGTGGAGACGACTGGAGGGCGGCAGCGAACTATTGGTGAGCTACTGGCACAAGGATTCATGCTCAAGGCTACATAAAGAGTAATGCAATTCAGATAGCATCATCCTACATAGTTTTGACTCATAAATGTCAAAGAAAACTTATACACTCTTATCATAATGATGAACATGTAGCTAAAACTGAGTAATTTGAAATTCAGAAATTGACCCATTTTAATTTAGAATAAACTTCTTTCTCTTTGTAGCACCCAAACTTTGAAAAGCAGAACCTACTGTCATAATTTTATTTAAAATGTTAACAGATTTTTCTGCTTTTAAAAACGTGTACCACAGAGTCTCATTTTATATTAGACATTCTTTGTAAGGTAAACATTTAAAAGGCAAAAATTATCATGCTCAAAATTATTCTTCAAACTCCATTAAGTGGAAGATAAAGTATAGTATACATGTTGAAATATACATACATATATATGTAAATATATATAAAATTCTGATTCAATTCATATATATATAGTGAGCATATATATATATATATATATATATATATATATATATATATATGAAAGTAATTTATATCTCATTATTAGGTCAAGCCAATCAGTTTGAATTAGCTTCTAGGTACTTTGGCTTATAATTAAGTTCATGATATTCAAGAAACAAAGTAAAAGAAAACAAAAACCTGAAAAGCACATCATGAGAAACTTATACTATGAGAGACAAAAGATATACAGGACAAATACAGCTGATTAAAGAAACGGCGAATTTATCTCTTTTACTAGTATCTAACCCCTATACTTGGATATAGCTCATTTAGTAGAGTGTCTGGCAATATAGCCTACATTATTTAAATTTTATCTTTATCTATATATTTATATCTTTATCTCAAAACCAAATAGTTAAATTCATGTAAGTGCATACATAATGAGAAACCACATGTAACAAATATCATTGAACATATTCTTGGTGGTCCAGACAGTCATGGTTATAAAGAACAAATGAATATTCTATAGTTACGACTTATTCTTTGGCCCTCTCTATCCTTTTTACCTACTCTTTCTCCTTGGTGAACTCAGATAAATTTTCCTTCCCTATGTTATTGGGCTTTAACTCTCTCCAGGGTCAAAGCCCAATAACATAGGCTTCCAGGGTCAGGAAGAAAGAATTATGGAAGTTGTTTTTCACCCTATTTTCCCCTACATCATTGATCCAATTTGTTAAGAAATTCCAATAGCCCAGCTTTTAAAATTCAATTACTTTTCACCATCACCACAGTTACCAATCTGGTCCAAGGAATTTATTGACATTAATTAATTATTAATTAATATTGTTATTATTTTTTCCTTCTACTATCAAGCTATCAGTTGACATTTAGTGCTGCTAGTAACATACAGCCACTTCTTTATTTCTTGTGGCTGATATCACCAAGCTTATTAGAATTGAATGTAAAAAGAGAATAAATGTACTTTGCACAGAAGCATATGAGGTTCTTATATGTATAAAAATTGTCGATGTATGGTTTTGTTTCTCCTTTTGGATTCTTAGCAGAACTTTTTACTTACATTTTTTTGTTTGTTTCAGATGGCTGGCATTCTCAGATAGTTGAGAAACTAGTATTACTGATCAAATGAAACTGATCCTCAAATTTTTGTCTTTTCTCAAATTATTAATGGTTCCTTAACTTGAACAAATGTTTTCACTCTGACTCTGATCTTTATCACTCTGATCTTCATGAATTTTACCTCAGTAAAAACATCATTCCATGCCCCCCAAAAATGTTTTATATTGCCACTTTCTCTTTTAGTCCCTTGAGTTTGCTTTTACAGATTTTAAGTACTTAAAAGATATCTAAGTTCAATTAAAGAATACATTATCTTCAAAGAAAAAGTGACCTGAAACTATGGCACCACGTTTGAAAGTGAATAAGAAAATTGTGGACCTGCCAATGCCTCAAGATCAATTTTTTATTTTATTTTAAAGAAAAAAACTTAATATGTTTTCAGATAGATTAATTTACTTGACATGAGAAATTGTCAAATAGAGGAAATTTTGAAAAATAAAATATCAGAACCAGACTAAGTGACTTTATCAGATTAAAATGAGTTCATGAAATCACTCTGTTCTTATTTCTTTTTAAAAGAATAATAATTTAATTATATAAATTGACATATGACATTAAGTTATAATTTATGTAATCCATGCTAGTTTTATAAATGAATTTAAATAAAAATATGTTCAACCTGAAATTTCATTTTAACATGCACATTAAAATATTTATTGTATGTTCAATGTCTTTAACATATCGAATTCTAGTTTGGACTTTTCTTTTAACAAACATTAACTTAATATCTTTAGGTTTTCTTGTCTGATCATGAATAGGTAAATTTTATTCCAAGATTTTTTTTTTCTTGAAATTCTGATTCAATTTTGTAAGAACATTGAATTTTTATTCCAATTAAGATTATTCCTTAACAGAGAGGAGGCATGTTACCATCCTGGAAATTAGCACTTGGATTATCTAGTAGGACAATATGAGAAAAAATATATAAAATATTTTTTTTGTATTTTAACATAATCTTCTCTATATTTAGAAATCCCATGAAGACCAAATTAGATTCTTCAAAAAATAATTTTTAAAAACTGAAAATCAATTAGATTGCTAAACTGCAGAACATTTTTTGTGACAAAGTATTTTTCAGAGTTTGTAGAAGTTCAGTCATGTGTAGACAGAGACTTATCCAAGATTACTACTATTAGCTTCTGTAATGCATGTAACAGAATCTAATGTTGTGTTGAAGATCAATGCATTTATTGGTCATGCATATCTGCCCTGCTGGAGAGGAATCAATCATCAGACCAGTGGCAAGATCACAGTTGCTGAGCAATGATTTCATCACAAATATGCTTTTTGCTTTGATTTGGTGCCAAGACAAGAAGTACATATATTTTCATACACAATAAAACAAGCCTATCATCGAACGAAAGACTATCAATAGCAATGAATCCCATGGTATAATGTGAAAATTATAATTATTGATCTTTAAAGAAATTTAGCAGTATCAATGTGAAAGGAGATAATATTACTGATACTGTACATTTATAAATGATTGCTCTGTATGCAGAAAGGGAGCCAAATTAGACTATTAAAATATTTCCTTAAAGTCTAAATAATTATTTCTTCCCTTTTCTAATATGTTCATCATACTGAGTGCAACAAGAAGATCATGCATGTGGTAGTTATTGGAATGATTCAAATCATTTTTCAATTTGAAAACACATTATAGCTTCTGTTAAACAGGGACATGAATAGTTGGGGAATGCTTTGGATTAATGTCTAATTTATTCTATTTGCCTTTCTTCTTATAGATGGACAACTACTTGCAGTCTCATAATTTTTGATCACCCATGAGTTTTAGGTCTTTAGCATGAGCTTTCTGAATGAGCTTGTTATTAGTTAGCAAATTTAAAGAACAAGGTGCACTGGCCAAATCTCTATATACAAACCAAGTGGAAATTAAATAATCTAATGTAACAAAGGTACAAAATGAAATTATTTCTCACAGTATCCTTTGTTTGTCTATTCTTAACCACCATCTTAGAGAAGTGTAAATTAAAAGTTGAAATAATTTATTTCAGAAACTAAATAAATAGAGCACTCTGCTGCTTTTTCATTTCATTGTGTACCTTCACTTCTGGTATTTCTTTCCTCCCTCTGAAAGCGCTATTTCAACAAGACCATGTAAATGTCTATAATTGTGAAAGAAAATGTTAATATAACATTTACACAGTTCAACAGCTTCAAAGCTGTTTCATTGACTATGCTTAAAAGGAAACTTACACACAGAGGCTCCAAACCCACTAAATGCTAGTTTAGTGGGACATTCTGTGACAGAGCCTTCAAAACAGAAACAAAAGGGAAGGGCAATCAAACAGCCCTATCTTCCAGCCTAATTCAAGCCATTTAGAAGCTCTGTCCTTAAGCCAAGGATTACCAGTGATACTATCTACATCAGCTTTGCTGTTCAGGAAGAAATGTCCCTCTTATTAAAGAAAAAGAGAGAGAGAGAGAAAATGGGGAGGGGGAGAATATAGTTTAAAGCCAGGTAATTCAGGCTTGCATAAATCTTTAATGGGTTCTGTCTTCATATGATTGGCTCTGTGTTCTTTTCTCTGCCCAGGGGAAACACTGTATGTCTTAGAGGAGAATAATAGTAACTCCATCTTGTGTGTTATATGATATCTTCAAGTAATCCCGAGGATTTTGGCTTTGTCTGCCATAAACAAAAGGCCACCCATACATAATGTGTCTGGGCTATTCCAGGCTCCTCACCTTAGCAGGTGACACCCATAAGATGGACGTGGGCGATTAAGCCCATATGTAGCTGGAGGCAGTTTTGCTCCCAAGACAACTCAGAAAATGTAAGAACAAATGGCATATTTTTCTTCTTATAAGAACAAAGTGCAACCAGCACTCTGTAGTTGTGTCAATTTTCTGGGCTTTTCTCAGGAGTAAGAATGAAATGCCAAATAATATGCTTTGCTTTGTGAGCTGATGAAGAAAATGCCATGATGTATATTCAGTTTTTGAAAAACTATGGGTAATTCCAAGGCTTCTCTGTTAAACACAAAAACAGAAGAGAAATTAAGGAATGAAAGCATCTACCCTTAACAAGGAAAGATTTTTTAATGAAAATTAATAAAATTTACATAAAATGCCTATTTTGTCTATCACATTCAATATGTCACAATATGTTTCTAAGTATGGGTAATACCTTTTCATTTTTCTGAGTTAGTTTCTGAACTACATATTTGTCAGATTGATTAATTGACTGACAAGCTAACTGATGGATTGATTCACTCAACAAATGTGCATCTGTTACTTACAAGAGACTTTCTTCCAAGTGGATAATATAAGAAAGCTTGGGCTTTCAGATATACTTCCTATGCAAGCTTTTGTGGTTTTAAAATGTACTAAAAAAGAAGTGGAAAATCTAAGATGATTGAATAAAATAAATTATTTAAAATGCTATATCTATAGCAAAACTTCTTTTGAATGTAAGGCCAAAAATGCATGACTTCTGTTCTTCAATAGAATCACAATTGTCTCTAGGTTAAATTCAATTTTATGCATGAGTGCAGGTTTATTTTTATTTCAAATTTTAAGAAAAAGTTTCTGTGTGAGGTAGAAAGGAAATATGCTTTATCAAATACCAATTCTTGATGAAAAAGTATATTATCATTTTGAGTCTATGCAGTGAATTGATGTATTTTAACAAAAATACTATATTCATCAACAAACATAATAATTCTAACATTGAAAGTTTGCTGCAATCTGCAATATGTGTTGGAAAGTATAGTAAATAAAAGAGCAAGTGGTTGGTGAAAGAGAAAAAGGATCTACAGAGATACTATTAATATTATTTTAACATGGATTTAAAGCATCCATTTCACAATATCTTTACACCATGATTTCTTAGTTGTCATAATTATATCGATGATGCTTTCTTAGATTATATATCATGAGTTTACAAAAGGGAGGGTCATTTCAACAGATCAAGTTGTTGCTTGATTTTGCTCATTCTCACACATGTAAATTTCACAAAAACAAATTTTTAAATAATGAAAAAGAGAAAGGGACATCAATATGACCCAATCATATTACAATCCCATGGCTAACATGTTAATATACAGTGGTACCTTGAGATATGAGTGCCCTAACATACGAGATTTTTGAGATACGAGCCGTCGACGGAGCGATTTTTGCTTTGAAATACAAGCAACATTTGAGATAGGAGTAATCCTGCAGATTGGCCAGCTGCACATGACCCACCAGTTTACCGCGACTTGAGCATTTCATAGTTTCCCAGGCCTCAAGGTTACGGAACGAATTAAACTCGTATCTTGAGGTACCACTGTATTTTATATTACCCATAATTAGATGTGAAAATGTATAGAAATTCTAGCATAACAATAAAATAGATTCATATCTTGTTTTTGGTGTCTTCAAGATGTATTTTCCAAAGTGAAGAAATAATAATTTCTTAATTGATCAAAATTTCCTTCTTTATTAGATACTAGAGGCCCAATGCATGAATTTGTGAAGTGGTGGGGTCTCTCGGCCTGACCTGTGGGGTTGGACCAAAAATGTCTCTCTGATTTTTCTAAGGGGTCTTGGATTGCAAGACCCCTCCTGCAGGCCCAGTTCCCATGATCTGGACACCCAGTGGCTCCCTCTTCCCTCCTCTCTGGGTCCAGGATGCAGGTAAAGCCAACAGTGCCCCAGCAGCAACCTAACCTATGGCCAATTTCCTAAGGACTCGGGCTCCCTCCTCTACTGGTCAAAGCATCTGCCCCCTGATGGTTATTGTGCGTCATAGTTACTAGATGAATGGTCAAATGGTCACTTAGACTTTTATATCCTATATAATAAAGAGGTAATATGCAAATTAACTCTCACACCCTCACAAGATGGCTGCCTATGACCAGGCTGGCAATGTTAGTGAGGGATGACCAAACAACTGAACAAGGAGGCTGTGTGGGGCAACAAGGCTGGCAGAGGGGGACAGTTGGAGGTGACTAGGCCAGCAGGAGAGGCAGTTGGGGGCAACCAGGCTGGCAGAGGGGGCAGTTGGGGGTGATTAGGCAGGCAGGAGGAAGACAATGAGGGGCAACTAGGCTGGTGGAGGGGAAAGTTGGGGGTGACTAGACTAGTATATGCAGTTAGAGGTGACTAGGAAGGCAGGCAGGTGAGCAATTAGGAGGCAGTGGTCCAGGATTGTGAGAGGGATATCCGACTGCCAGTTTCACCCTGATCCTGGGGATCGGGCCTAAACTGGCAGTTGGACATCCCTTGAGGGGTCCCAGATTGGAGAGGGTGCAGGCTGAACTGAGGGATCCCCCTATGTATTAATTTTGTGCACTGGGCCTCTAGAATATAGATAAGATTAATTCAGGTTTGCATATTTTATATAATATGTAAGTATGGCAAGTGAGTCTTTTGGCTTAAGTATAATCATATTTATATTAATGATTAAAACCAGAAAATATCATGCTAAAAATATATTTATAAATTACCCTTGGATAAAGGGGCATCCATTTTAAGCTGAGTGACATAATGTTATATATAAACTGTATTAAACAGAGTCTTTGATTACACAATCATAGGCAGAAAATATAAATGAATTCAAAGTTGATTTGTAGAATGCTATGAATGAGGGAGTCTAGGAGAACATGAATCCTGATGAAACTTTAATTTAGCCATCGGGCCATACATATGCCTTCAAAAAATATATTTTTAAGAGGTATGTTTCTTAATAAAAAACTGATATATTCCCTATAGATGTGACCTCATATGGCAAGTCTTCTTAGCCTAAAGTCATTCAGAGTGAATACTGAGGGTAATTTATTTTAGTTATGCAAAGTAAAATAACTTAGAATAAGATAGTTTAAAGTGTTAAGATATTAATAAAATCAGATATTTATGATATTGTTTTTTAAAATGTTATTGATCAGTTAAAGAAGACCTATATATAGTAACTTGAAGAATCTAAGTGTACTCTACACATTTTTCTACTGTGCTATTCTTACACATTTAGATCTACATAGTCAATTCCCATATTTTATATCTATGAACATGGAGGCCATGACAGTTTAGGAGATGGACTTGCCAAAGTATCACTTAGGAAGTTTTTATGCAACTTTTCTCCATTGATTCTAGCCTTGCCCTCAGAATCACTCAAAACTTCTGATTTTTCATTTACATGATACTTTCATATATTTGAAAACACTATCCTGAGAGAAAAAAATGGCAGCGGAACAGATGGACGTGTCTGGAGCCTTGTCAGTGAGCAGACAGTGAGAACAGCTGAGGTTGCACTGGGAGTGTTTGTTGGCAAGTTAAGAGACAGTTATCCTCCAGGAAAAGGTGGGGGACTGCTGGATGGGGCTCTCCTGACCAGGCAGCCCCACTGCCATGGGGTTTTTGTCTCCTGGAGCCACCAGCACAAACGGGACCATGCCATCTTTCAGGGGGAAGTGGATCTGAAAAGCTAGCTGCAGCACTCACTGAACAGTAGTCTGGACAGCTAGCTGCAGCACTCACTGAACAGCTGGGGAACCCAGAACACCACTCTCCAATCGGTGCAAACACTCGGACTCAGAGGAGCTCCACATGCCACACAGAAAGGTCAGATTTTGCCTGGGATAAGGTGAGGTCTCCAGTTGTGCAGAACAGAGAGATGTGCACTCTGTGGAAACTGGACCAGGGGAAAGCTGCTCCTAAAAGAAATCTGCAGATGTGGGGCAGAGCGTGATCCCTAAATGTGGAAGGGGGCTCTCAGAGCTATTAAAAGAGGGGTGCTCTAGAAAACAACCCATTTTGATCTGAGGCAGAAGGACAGCCTGCGAGTTATTACAGTGTCCCAGCTGCTCAAACAGGAGCAGAGAAGGGAGAGAGCACAGACTGCACTCTTTCTTCTTCAGACCCTGGCTTCTGATTGCTAAGCCCAATACATAGGATTATGCATTTAGAGACATCCTGAGAGACTGCAGGGGAAAGTTGTTTTTCTGGAACCTGGGGATTGGAGTGCAGAATAACCATCAAAGAATCAGCTCTGGGGCAACCCACTCCCACAAACTGGTATTGAGTACTATAGAGTAAGTAGGATCTAAGCACAGGCTACAGAGGTCTTGTGCTTAGTCTTAGAGGTCAATTCCAAAACACTGCCACCCAGTGGATGACTCAGAAATTGACTTTAGCATAATCACAAAAGAATAGATTAAGGCACACCTCAGCAGTGGGAAGCAGGGACCTGCAATACCCTCCTGACTGGGAAACAGGAGTGCCAAACAAAACAATAGTGCAAGTGAATGACCTCCACTACTGCCCATTCTATTATTTTTAATTTATTTTTATTTTATTATTATTATTTCTTTTTTGCATATTTTAATTAAAAAAGCTATTTTTTCTCTTTTCTCCTCAATTAATTTTACCTTTTTAATTATTAAATTTTTATTTTCAACTAGTATTATAACTACTACTATTTTACCTTTTTGAAAAAAAAGAAGTGTCATTTTATTTTCTCTTTATTTTACTTTGGGATTAGAGTTCTACATTCTATTTTCATCTTTCCTTTAACATAATTTTACCCTATCTCAACTCTACCTTTATGCCAACACTCTCTTCCTAACTTTCCCCATTTTGTTGTCTTGTTTCTCTTTCTCTTTCCCAACTTTAGATTCTCCCTATTCTTTATTTTTACCAGGTTAAAATTTCACCCCACTTATATAATTTCGAATCCCCTACTCCAACACCATACAAACCTCTCTCTTCTCTGTCTTCACTATCCAAAAAATTGTTTTTCTCTTTGTCTTTTTGTTGTTGTTTGCCTAAATGGTGATTATATCGATTTTTTATACTTTTTGTGAGATTGTTTTTGCTTATTCTACTCGTTTTATTTTGCTTTTTGTTTGCTTTTTTTTTAATCCTCTGTTTTCCCTCGCCTCCCTTGATATTAGTTGTTATTTGTAGTTTGTATTAATCTCCAGGTACTTGTTGCCAGCATTTGTTGGGATTAGTGGCTGTTCTATGAGAGTTTTCTCCTCTCTTATATAATTTGTTCCCTTTTTCTTTCTTATTCTCTTTCTTTTCTGTCTTACTTTTTTTACTTTCTCTTTTCTTCTTTTTTTCCCTTTTTTCCTCCCTTCTCCCAACTTGATTTTAGCACTTCTTTCTTTTCTTTATTCCTCATTTCTCTCTTCTTCTTTCTCTACTTATCCCTAAATTGCCTTTCATTGGTAGTCACCTTATTAGTGGTTATTAACATCGTGAATGCATTTTTGTTCAGTGCCTTGTATGTTGTACCTGGTCGTGTTGTAGTTTGTGTCTTTAAATCAATGTAGGAGAGAGAAGTACATAACTAGACACCCAGAGAAGAAAGACCATGGGCAGATGAAGAAACAGCCTATATATGAAAGAAAATCAGGTATCACCAGAAAAGAAAGTAAATGAAATAGAAGCAGAAATAAACCTGCCAAAGAAAGTGTTCAGAGAAATGGTCATAAGGTGGCTGAAAGAATGGAAAATAATATCGACAATATGAGTAAAAGCCAAAAGGAAATGAAGAATAATCAAGAAGAAATGAAAAATGATATCACTGCTGTAAAGAACTCAATAAAAAGCATCAAAAGTAGACTAGAAGAAGCAGAGGACCACATCAGTGAGCTAGAAGACATGGTAAGAAAAAATACACAAGTACAACAGCTTCTAGAAAAAAAATTAAAAAGCAAGAGGAGAACCTAAGGGAACTTTGGGATAACATGAAACAACACAACACCCACAAAATTGGGGTTCCAGAAAGAGCGGAAACTGAGCAAGGAATAGAAAACCTGTTTGAAGAAATAATCACAGAAAACTTTCCCAATATAGGAAAGAAAAACCCCACACAAATCCAAGAAGCTCACAGAGTCAAAAGCAAAATGAACCCCAAAAAACCGACACCAAGGCACATTATAATTAAATTGGCAAACACCAATGACAAAGTAAGAATCTTAAAAGCGGCCAGAGAGAAACAGAAAGTTACCTACAAAGGAATACCCATAAACTAGCAATTGATTTCTCAACAGAAACTCATCAGGCCAGAGGGAATGGAATGAAATACACAAAGTCATGCAAAGGAAGGGTCTGAATCCAAGAATACTGTACCCAGCAAGGCTTTCAATCAAAATTGAAAGTGAAATCAGAGCTTCACAGACAAAAAAGGACTAAGGGAATTTATTACAACCAAACCAGCAATGGAAGAAATGTTAAAGGGTCTGCTGTAAAAAAAAGAAATAGGAAGCGAAGAAGGAACTTGGGGGTAAAGAATAAAAATGGTGACAGATAAGTACCTATCAATAATAACTTTAAATGTAAACGGATTAAATGCTCCAATCAAGAGACATAGGGTAATTGATTGGATAAAAAAACATGATCCATATATCTGCTGTCTACAAGAAACCCACTGCAGAAACAGAGATGCACACAGACTGAGGGTGAAGGGATGGAAGATGGTATTTCAGGCAAATGGAAATGAAAAAAAGCTGGGGTTGCAATATTTATATCTGCCAAATTAGATCTCAAAGTGAAGGACATAACAAGAGATAAAGAACGCCACTTCGTAATATTAAAGGGAAAAATACAACAAGAAGATATAACTCGGGTAAACATATACGCACCCAACACAGGAGCACATAAATACATAAAAAAATTCCTGGAGGATATCAAGGGAGAGATTGACAGCAATACAGTCACAGTAGGAGATTTCATTACTCTTCTATCACCACTGGACAAATCCTCTAAACAAAAAGTCAGAAAAGCAACATCAATCCCAAATGACACACTAGACCAGATGGAATTAATTGACATCATCAGAACATTTCACCCCAAAGCCACAGAATATATATTCTTCTCCAGTGCTAATAGGTCATTTGCAAAGATAGACCATATGTTGGGTCATAGGAAAAGTCTCTTCCAATTCAAGAAGATAGAAATCATATCAAGCATCTTCTCAGATCACAGTGGCATAAAACTGGAAATCAACTTTAATAAAAAGAATATAAAGAAATCAAACACATGGAGACTAAACAGTATGATATTAAACAATGACTGGGTACCAAAGAGATCAAGAAAGAAATAAAAAACATCATGGCAACAAATGACAATGACAACACAACAATACAAAATTTATGGGACACAGTAAAAGCAGTCTTGAGAGGGAAGATCATAGCTCTACAAGCTTACTGCAAAAACCAAGAAACAAAGGTAATAAATTATCAAACCTTACAACTCAAAGAGCTATAAAGAGAGCAACAAGAAAAGCCCAGTGTAAGCAGAAGGAAGGAAATAGTAAAGATCAGAGCAAAGATAAACCACAGGGAGACCAAAGAAATAATTCAAAAGATCAATGAAACCAAGAGCTGGTTCTTTGAAAGGATTAACAAGATTGATGGACATCTAGCCAGGCTCACCAAGAAGCAAAGAGAGAAGACCCAAATAAACAAAATCAGAAATGAAAGAGGAGAAATAACAACAGACCCATTCGAAATACAAAGGATTGTTAAAAAATATTATGAACGACTCTATTCCAACCAATTGGACAACCTGCAGGAAATGGAGATATTCCTTGAAGAACATAACCTTCCAAAACTCAATCAGAAAGAATCTAAACATCTCAATAGTCCAATAACTATAGAAGAAATTGAAGCAGTCATCAAAAAGCTTCCAGCAAACAAAAGCCCAAGACCAGATGGCTACACAGGAGAGTTTTACCAAACGTTCAAGGAAGAATTAAAACCTATCCTCCTCAGACTATTCAAAAATATACAAGAAGAAGGAACACTTCCAAACACCTTCTATGAAGTCAACATCACCGTAACACCAAAATTAGATAAAAACTGTGCAATGAAAGAGAATTACAGGCCAATATCTCTCATGAACATAGATGCCAATATCCTCAACAAAATTCTAGGAAATCAGATCCAGCAGCACATCAGAAAGATCATACACCATGACCAAGTAGGATTCATTCCAGGAATGCAAGGATGGTACAATATCCACAAATCAATAGATGTGATAAACAAAGTGAGAGATAAAAATCACATAGTCATATTAATTGATGCAGAAAACGCTTTTGACAAAATCCAACAACCTTTTCTTGATAAAAACTCTCAGCAAGGTGGGAATAGAAGGATCATACCTCAACATCATAATAGCCATATATGATAAACCCACAGCTAACATCATACTCAATGGGCAAAAACTAAAACCATTTCCCCTAAGAACAGGAACAAGAAAGAGATGTCCACTCTCACCACTCCTGTTCGCCATAGTACTGGAAGTATTAGCCATTGCAATTAGACAGAAGAAGAAATAAAAGGCATCCAAATTGGAAAAGAAGTGAAGCTGTCCTTATTTGCAGGTGACATGATACTGTACATAAAAAACCCAATGGACTCCATCCAAAAACTAATAGACTTAATAAATGAATTTCGCAAGGTAGCAGGATACAAAATTAATGCCAAGAAATCTGTGGCATTTCTATACACTAATAGTGAAATTACAGAAAGAGACACTAAAAAAGCAATCCCATTTACCATTGCACCAAAAAAGTTAAGATACCTAGGAATCAACCTAACTAAGGAGGTAAAAGATCTATATGCAGAAAACTACAGGAAATTGAAAAAAGAGATAGAGGAATACGTAAACAGATGGAAGAGCTTACCATGCTCATGGATTGGGAGAATCAATATCATTAAAGCGTCCATACTACCCAAAGCAATCTATAGATTCAATGCACTACCCATTAAAATATCAATGACATATTTTATAGACCTAGTACCAACTGTTGAAAGATTCATCTGGAACAAAAAGACCCCAAATAGCCACAGCAAGCCTGAGAAAGAAGAATAAAGTAGGTGGGATCTCAATACCAGATTTCAAGCTATATTACAAAGCAACTGTTCTCAAAACACCCTATTACTGGCACAAGAACAGACTGTAGACCAATGGAATAGAATATAGAATCCAGATATCCACCCAAACCACTATACTCAACTAATATTTGACAAAGGAGGTATGAACATACAATGGAGTCAAGACAGCCTCTTCAATAAATGGTGTTGAGAAAATTGGACAGATACGTGAAAAAAAAATGAAACTATACCACCAACTTACACCATATACAAAAATAAACTCCAAATGGATGCAGGACTTAAACATAAGACGGGAAACCATAAAAATACTAGAGAATCCACAGGCAGCACAATCTCAGACATATGCTGAAAGAACTTCTTCACTGATACTTCTCCAAGGGCAATGGAAGCTAAAGAGAAAACAAACAAATGGGACTACATCAAAATAAAAAGCTTTTGCACAGCAAAAGAAACCATCAACAAAACAACAAGAAAGACCACTGTATGGGAGAACATATTTGCAAATGTTATCACTGATAAAGGTTTAATCTCCAACATCTATAGCCAACTTACAGAACTTAATAAAAAAAAGATAAATGATCCAATAATAAAATGGGCAAGGGACCTAAATTGAACCTTTTCAAAAGACGACAGAAGGAAAGCCAAGAGACACATGAAAACATGTTCAAAGTCACTAATTATCAGAGAGATGCAAATCAAAATGACAATGAGATACCATGTTACACCTGTCAGAATGGCAATCATCAACAAATCAACAAACAACAAGTGTTGGCGTGGATGTGGAGAAAAAGGAACCCTTGTGCACTGTTGGTGGGAATGCAGACTGGTGCAGCCACTGTGGAAAACAGTATGGAGTTTCCTCAAAAACTAAAAATGGAACTCCCATTTGATCCAGTAATCCCACTCTTAGGAATATATGCTAAGAAATTAGAAACACCAATCAGAAAGGATTTATGCACCCCTATGTTCATAGCAGCACAATTTACAATAGCCACAATTTGGAAACAGCCTAGGTGCCCATCAGCAGATGAGTGGATCAGAAACCTTGGTACATCTACACAATGGAATTCTATGCTGCCATAAAAATGAAGGAATTCTTACCATTTGCAGTAACCTGGATGGAACTAGAGAGCCTTATGCTAGGTGAAATAAGCCAACTAATGAAGGAGAAACACCACATGATCTCACTCATTTGTGGATAATAAAGAACATTATAAACGGATGAACAAAATGATAGATACAGAGGCAGTAAAGCATTAAACAGACTGTCAAATTATAGCAGGAAGGTTAAGGAGAGGTTGGGTAGATAAGAGGTCAATCAAAGGACTTGTATGCATGCATATTAGCATAACAAATGAACACAAGACACTGGGGGTTTCAGGTACGCTGGGAGGGGGGGAGGCAATGGGAAGATATGTATACGTGTAACACATTAATAAAAAAATAAAAACAAACAAAACCAAACAAAAAAAAAAACACTATCCTGTTTTTTCTTAATTTTTTTTCTCCAAAATAAACAATTTAGTTTTCTTCATAATATCTGATATAAAATCCTTTCAGGTACTGCTAATTTTGGAAAGTTTTTCATTTTTCAATGTCTTACAAATGCTCCCTCCACAACCCTGGACTCCATATGGGGTCTGACTAGTGCAAGATTTAGGGTAAATGATTTCAACTTATTGTTTGCCTCTCTGATTTTATTAATTAAATATAAGATTAAATTAGGCTTTTTTTTTTTGCAGACACATTACATTATTAACTTATATTGAACTATTCAACTTGCCATTGTAAAGCCTTCCAAATCTTCTTTAAATGAGTCACTACTGATTATAGGAATGTAAAGTCAAAGATGACTTCTCTTTTATTTAATCAATTGTGAAAGTTGTGTGTGTCTAAGGGAATATGACAAAAAATGAGTATGCCTGGATTAAAGTTCATTATTATTTTTGACTCATTATTTTGCTTGTTGAATTTTGAGTTATGAATATTAATTGTGAAAATTTGATTCACACAACCTCTATCTATTCATTGAAAATGCTGGTGAAAACAAAAAATTTGAATAGCACAAAGAGAAAATTATTACTCTGTTCTCAGATACAATATCAGGTTTTCAAGAACAAGAACTGTGTGAGTTTAATTTTTCATCTCATCTCATGAATCCATCGATAAGCATTACTATCTATTCTTGCATGTTTTTGTATCCTGTTGATATGTATATTATGAGTAGTTTTCTATTGAATTCTTTGTTGAAATTTGGAAATAGATATGCCATTCTGTGATCTACCCTTTATATATTTTCCAGAAAATGTTATGATATTAAATGTTATGATTTTATCAAGATTGAGATTTTGATATATCCTGTTATTAAATCAATCCTAGTTTCTAAGGATCATTGCTTCCTTCTTCAAGATCTTGAAATGTATTGTTTTCTATTTTATTATAATTTTTGATAATTATTAATATTAAATCATTTCCTCTTTTGGTAAATGAGAGCAATAAATGTCTGCCTATCTTGTGATGTATTTATAAATTAACTATGATTTTCAATGATTACAACTAGTTAAGCTAATGATAGGAGACATGACTAGATAGCTATTTTTCAAAAATGATTAGGAAGTGACATTTTAATTAAATAGTTAATAATTTTAATATTTTTGATGTTTGATTTTTATTGAGAATTTGAATTAGATGCTTTCAAATTGTGTGAAATTGGATATGTTAATGATAACAATCTGTTTTATAGTAGAAAAAATTAGAAAAAAAGAGAATCATGATAAATTTAATAGCCTGTTAGAAGATTATAGCAGAAGAATACTCAAAATGTTTAGAGTAGATTGTAATACTTAGAGTTTATATGGGAAACTGAGCATCTTTCTAGTTAACTCTAATTTAGTTTTCATACTGTAATTTAATCTGTATTGTATGTTAACAATTCTACAAATTTCTGTAAGAATACAATGTTTTAAATTTTTATAATTTTTAAATTTTAGATTATCCACAGTTTTATGTGATTCATGTCAGACAATGTTTATTACAAGATTCATATTTTAAATATATTTTTATTGATTTCAGAGAGGAAGGGAGGAAAGATAGAAATAGCAATGATAAGAGAGAATACTTGATTGGCTGCCTTCTGCAGGCGTCCTACTGGGGATTTAGCCCACAACCGGGCATGTGTCCTTGACAGGAATTGAACCATTGGACCCTTTGGTCCACAGGTTGACACTCTATCCACTGAGCCAAACTGGTTAGGGCAAGATACATATTTTAATCACTGTTCTAGGCTCTGTGTCCAATAGTATTGTGTATTTATTAAAAGAAAAATCACTATTGAGACATTGTGTCTAAAAACAATAAATCTTTTCTTATAATGCTGAGATTAAAATTTAGATATTTTGAAAGCAGATGATAAATGTTTCACCATCTTTAATTGTCAAAACTAATAGCAAAACCTGTTCAGATCAATATTCACTAAAGTAGAACATGGGAAAAAAAGTTTTCATTTTAGGTAAGGGACAAAAACAGCCAATTAATTTAAAGCATTTTAAAAGAATGTCTAATTTTGTTTAACTAAATTCTTGAATATCTTTGTGATAATTGGAATAACAGTATACCTGTCAGTATTATATCTTATCCTCCCAAAAGCAAAAATGATACATCTCAGCACACTGCTGACTTCTCCCTCTTATTTAATCCTACATCCAGTTGAGCATTGAGATCTATTCATTTGATCTCTTCTGTGACTCCAATCTTCGTTTTATGTCTTCCAATATCTCCTGTTCAGAGATACTTCCAGAAGCCAATGAAGGTTGCCGCTCCAGACATCCTCCAGCCCACTCCTTCATGAGACTGCACTAATTTCAAAATCACAGATACACTCTTACCATTCTCTTTAAAAGAAAGTTCAAGCTCTAGCTGGTTTGACTCAGCAGATAGAGTGTCAGCCTGCCAACTGATGAATCCCACATTCAATTCCAGCCAAAGGCACATGCCTGGGTTGCAGGCTTAATCTCCAGTAGAGGTTATGCAAGAGGTAGCCGATTCATGATTCTCTCTCATCATTGATGTTTCTATCTCTTTCTCCCTCTCCCTTCCTCTCTGAAGTCAATAAAAAATATTTAAAAAAATATCTTCTGAGCCTTGGCCAATTTGGATCTGTGAATAGAGTGTCAGCTCTTGGACTGAAGGGTCCCAGATTCGATTCTTTCCCATCATTGATGTTTCTCTCTCTTTCACTCTCCCTTTCTCTCTCTGCAATCAATAATAAATAAATAAATAAACAGAAAGAAATGGTGCTGCCAGCATGGCTCAGTGGTTGAGTATCATCTCATGAACCAGGTTCGATTCCTAGTCAGGGCACATGACCAGGCTGAAAGCTCGATCCCCAGTAGGGGACGTGCAGGATGCAGCCCATCAATGATTCTATCTCATCATTGATGTTTCTATCTCTCCCTCCCCTTTTCTCTCTGAAATTAATAAAAATATATATTTTTAAAAAGAAAATTCAATACTTCAAAATGTTAACAATAGAATGACCATATGATTCAACAATTCCACTTCTGGTTACGTAGCCAAAGAATTAAAATCAGGGACTCGGACAGATTTTTCTACACCCATATTCACAGAGGCATTATTAACTATAGCCAAAAGGTGGAAGCTCCCCAGGGCACATCAACAATTAAATGGATAAGCAAAGTATGCTATAGTCATAAAATGAAATATTATTCAACTTAGAAAGGAAGGATATTTTGACACAGACTGAAACATGGAGGAACCTTGAAGACATTACACTAAGTGATAAGCCAATCACAAAAGACAAATTTTGTATAGCTATATGAATATGAGCTATCGGCAATAGTCAAATTTTTAGAAACCAAAAAGTAAAATGATAGTTGTTTGGGGCTGGAGGAAGAAAGGAATGGAGAGTAATTGTTCAATGGTTTGGTGTTTCATGCCTTCCTTTTCCCTACCCCAATTGTAGCCTCTTTTCTTCCCTAAGTGTCAACTATTCTGCATTCTATTGTATTTCATTATGATTAGAAATATTTTCAAGTATTCAATCCTAAACATAATAATATATCCTTGCCCATTTGTAAACTGCTATGTATTTTAAGTCTCCTTTAACCTATAAATTTCTATTCCATCTTTTCATTTTCCTTATATCTGTTGAAGAGTCTAAATGATTTAACACACAGAGTTTCCAAAAGTCTAGACTTACTAAATTTTCACTCATGGTGAAGTTTCATATTATATTTTCTCTGTCTTTATTTCCTAAAAAATTAAAGCTTCATGCAGAGACAAAATTAGACACATGTTAGATTCTTATGGCAAAATCATGGGTAGTGCCATGTTTTTTCATGAGGAAGCATATACTATCTATTTATTTGGTCCTCTTTTAAAGTTAATATTTTCTGATGCCCAATAACTACTTTATTAATTTATTAGAAATTATAAAATGGAATTTTCTAATTCTATCATTTTACTTCAATTTATTAACCAGAACAATTAAAAAAAAAAGATGCTTCCTCTCATCTATTATTTGGTTAACAAGTCTTAGAATTCATATGTAAAAAATAAATGTAGGAGAAGTGCATGTTCTTTTAAGAAAGTTTACTCTATTTTAAAGATAACTCCTTGACTGTTATTCTCTGAAGGTGACCAATTTTTTAAAATATATTTTGTGTTTTTACTCTATGGTAAACCTGCTCTCATACTGAATTCAGAGTATTTCATATTTTGCCAATGAGAGCCTCTTCCAGTTGGCTCTTGAATAGATTTGACAAGAATTTAGTAGACTTTGATACTTGCCTTGCAATCTGATACGCCAAACACTCCACACTTGTCTTGTATATTTTGTGTTCCAGAGGTATAAGCAATCATTTCTCTAAAAAGTTCTGGTTTATTTGAGTGAATCATATTTACAGATACAATCTGAGTACTGAATGCTGATTGCTACTGAATTTCCCCATTTCTATGCCTCTTTAGTGGACAAAAATAGTAAATGTATCCTATATGGCAAAAGCCTAATATGCAAATTGACCAAAAGGCAGAACGAATGGTCACTATGATGTGCACTGACCACCAGGGGGCAGACGCTCAATGCAGGACCTGCCCCTGGTGGTCAATGTGTTTCCACAGGGGAGCACCGCTCAGCCAGAAACGGGGCTCACATCTGGCAAGCTAAGCAGCAGTGGTGAGAATCTCTTCTGCCTCTGCTGTAGGCAGGAGGTAGGGAGTGAGGGGTCCTGGACTGTAAGAGGGATATCTGTCTGCCAGCAGAGAGACATCCTCAAAGGGGTCCCAGACTGTGAGTTGGTGCAGGCCAGGCTGAGGGACTCCCCCACCTCCAGTGCACAAATCTCGTGCATCAGGCTTCTAGTATTTATATATAGTGTTGTGTTTAAAGAAATAAATATTTTCTGAGTTATACTTCCAATTCAAATTCAGGGCTATAGAAATTTTTACTTAAAAATATTATTTCCTCTTGTCCACACCAAGAATCTTAGGTTTGCTATAATTAGACTATTCCATAATTATTTACATATATAATAATTCTAGAATAATGATGTTAGTACTAGCAGCACAAGTACTGATTACCTGCTCTCATATTGAATTCAGAGTATTTCATATTTTGCCTCTTTAATAATTTAAAGAGTTAAATTTTTTACATAGGCTATTTCTTTTTTCTCATATTATTTTTGTTTTCAATCAACATTGCCAGATTATGTAACTATTATATTCTTAAATTCCTGTCATTTATCTCCCATTTAGTTTTAATTATATATGTCACTACACAGTTAAGGTTCACCATCATTTATTAGCTCTACGTCTCTTCAGACATTTTGTATGTCTGAAACATGTTCTTTAGTAGAATCCTTCAAATAACTTATGAGAGCAATATTCCCTAAGTTATTGCATATTGATAATAGTTTGTCTTAGCCCTGTGAAGGTCAATTTTGATGGATTTAAAATATTTAACTCATGTTAACTTTTCTTGAGCATCTTCAAGATGTTACCTATTTTCTTCTGACATAAAACACTGCTGTCAAAATGTTTCATAATGCTCTACATAATATGTCATCAGGGGAATGCAAATGAAAACAAAATTAACTATCTATTAGAATGACCAAAAATTCAGAACACTGACAACACCAAATGCTGGTGAAGATATGGGCAGGAACTCATAGTCACTGCTGGAGGGAATGCAAAACAATAAAGCCAGTTTGGAATACAATTTGACAGTTTTTTACCAAAATTGGAAATACTGTTACCATTTGATTCAAATTTGCACTCCTTCGTATTTATTTACCCACTATTCTAAAACTTTATTTCCCACACATAGACATGAGATTCTCCTGAATCTGTCTGACCCAGAAGTAATATAGAAGTATAATAAACAGCAGCTAAGCATAAACTTAATTATTATTTTATTTCTCTTAGAATTTCAAAAAGTTTTGATTAAGATGACTTTCTGTTTGGTTTGTTTTTGTATAAAGAATTGTGTGTTATTGGACCCTTTTCTTTTACCTGAAAAAATAATATATGTGTAAAATTGCTCCATTTACTTAGGCCTTTGACTAAGTAGTTCAGTAGCTATATAGCATAAGTTTGTAGTGAGGGTGATGAAATTCTGCTAACAAGTACACATTTATTAAGCATCAGTGATAACTTTTGTATATTTCAGCCAGCAAGCATTTATGGACTATATGCTATGTCCATTCTCTATACTCAACAAAATAAAAGTTAAAAAGAATAATTAGAATCTTTGTCTTCTAATAACCTAGGAACTGATAAATAATATTAACATTTATGTAATTTACAATGATATAATATAGGGAGATTGTTTTAAGGTCTGTTATAAAAGCATCTCCCTCAAATGTAGGAAAGCTACATGACCTTTGTAATGCATAGGGAAACATTAAAATGAACAACTTAGGCTAATCCTAGATTTATTTAATAAATGTGTGTACTTGGAAAAATTATCAAAGCAGTTAGCTTATGCTGAGTGGTTTCCTTGTAAAATACAATTTCTCACAATTTTTGAGAGATTTCATTTTATACCTCCATGACTTCCTATTAAATACCTAATATATATATTACCCTGACCAATTTTTATACTATTGACTTCCTGTGTGCAGTAATCGATAAGAAGTATGCAAAACAGTTTGGATTTCTCATATGTATTTTTTAATATATAGGTATGCATAGAAGCCTACA
The DNA here is from genome assembly GCA_011751065.1 of Lasiurus cinereus. Classification (NCBI taxonomy): domain Eukaryota; kingdom Metazoa; phylum Chordata; class Mammalia; order Chiroptera; family Vespertilionidae; genus Lasiurus; species Lasiurus cinereus. The sequence continues at coordinate 15,001,684 of JAAGEH010002534.1, read as the reverse complement.
TTTTTTACTTCGATCATAAGTACATTTTATAATGTTCTGGCAATTTTTTAGTGAGTGAAAATTTATTTGTGTTATGATTATCAATTTGGAAAGCTAATGCTTGTTCAATTTACAAATTCCTTTTGTAATCCTTCCTCTTGATTTATATTGCATGAATAACTAAGTCATTTGACTTTAGTTATTTCATTAACCAAATAAAGCATATTCAAAGGACCTAGAATTCTTTACATACTAACAATATCTTCTGCTATGAGTGCTTCAATCTGTGACCTGACCAGTGATCTTGAAAGCATAAGGGATAAAAAGAAGAGCACTCTTGATTAGAACAATCATTTAATCAACAAGTATTAAGAGCTGTGAGGGAGATAAAAAAACCACAGAAGATAATTGTCTCTGCTATCAAAGAGCTTACAATCTTGTTAGAAATGTAATACGTGCAAGAGGCAATTAGAGAATAAGACAGTATATAATGAAGTGCTTAATTGGGGTGGAGGTGCAGCATCAGCTTCTTTAGCTGTAAACTAAACAGTTAGACAAGATGGGCTCTAAGATCTCTTTCAGGGCTACCATTTCTATAAAAGTAGAATGAGTGGATATCTGCGAAGGTAAAGTCTTAAGAACTGATTTATATCTTTGTAAACTCTGTTTTGTTTTTTTTCTCCAGCTCATTCCCATTTCACTCTGAATATTGAGAAAATCTTATCTTTGTAAGGTCATCACAAGAAGTATAAATAATTTAATTGATTACCCTTCACGATTATAAATACAAACTCTTTATGGGAAATAAATATGCCATTAATTAAACTGGAATAATATGCAACTAAAAAATCCCAATGTCTAAAATTCTTTAATGCTGTCATTTTCTTGATAGTAGACTTTTAAAAATACTACTAATAATGTCTGGTTAAGTTTGAATCTTTTATTTGGAAAATGAGAGGCTGATTATCTGTGTTATGTAAAAATAAAGCATTTACTAAAATTATTCAAAATGATTCGACGGCCTGGGAAGAAGTGCGTAGTGAAGGCAAGGCATTGGTGCACCACACATAGCTTAAATTCAGCATTGTGGAAATAATGGGGTATTGAACATTTTCAGCGGAGCTGTTTCTAAATATTCAGGTGAGTTTTAAGAGATAAATTAAAATCCAGGATTGTAAATTCTCAGATGGAGATGATATTGGAAGGCCGTTTCACCTATGGATGCAAAAATAATCTTTATCATCTCTAATTGAAATTGCCTAAATATCTTGCTTTGTCTTACTGTGAGTTGCTAAATTTCAATATAGATTATATTCTGAACCTTCCTAAGATTCTTGTACATTTTAGAGCATTTATTGGGAAATAGTGTGACCCCCAAAATTAGAAGAGGGGCATTACAGGGATTCAAATAAGCCTGAGTGGTTCATACAGCAACCCATACAAGGCTGACCATGCTTTGTTTGAATATCTTATAAATACTTCACTTAATAAAAAATGGCAATTTTTCTGAAATTTCTTTCAAAGCCTCCAATCCCAGTTATCTAAGTGTGACTAAATCTGTTTTGGAAAGTATTTGTTTTTTGGATGTTGGGCACACAATGAGATATATAGATGATGTATCATAGGATTGTGTACTTGGAACGTATATAATACTATGAACCAATGTCATCCCATTACCCGTAATTATTTTTTAAAAAATAGTAGGTTTGGAGAAGAAGCAGAGGATCAATTCTCAAAGCCCCCCTTCTACTCCTAGATTATCACTTTTTTTTAAGCTCCAAGCTCAGATCTGCTAGTATCAGGTCATTAATTGCCATTCTCTCTGCTCAGCAGTGGATTAATGAGTAATGTGTTAACTCTATTGTCAGTCAACAGCTTCCAGAAGTTTTTTCTCTTTACTGAAAAACATCAACCCAATTTCTGGCACCAGACATGCAAAGTTTACCTAGAAAATTAAGTTTTTCTTTCCCAAGAAGCAGACAATTCCAGAAGCAGTGTGTTTTCATCTGTCAGTGAGAGTAGTACCACTACTACAGTACTTCAGTATGTCAGTTTTCTGGTTCTTTGTTATAATTTACTGTTACAGACCCTGGTCCTCTCACCATCACATAGAGTATCATGTTTGTCCTCTCTATGAAAATCTATGTGCCAATAGAAGATGGTGGGAAGGAAATGATTATGATGTATGTGTCTAAGGAAGACATATGCATGCAAGAGGATGAGAATTGCATGCCATAAAAATTCCATGAAGCTTGTGGAGACCAAGAGTGTGTAGCATGTCAGGCAATCTCAAATGCTAAAGAACAGTTACAAGACTATGCATCAACTAACATTCAGAACATGGAATAATGCTTGGTGGGCTTCTTTTGATTCAGAGGCAATTTAAACCATACTTGTGGGTATTTTTATAATGTGTACTGAGTATCCCTTGTGGCTGTAAACTTTGAGTGGTCACAGAGAAAAAGCCAACTTTTAGCTTGTCTAGGCTGCAACCTGTTCTGGGCTAAGCAGAAATAATGGTGCTTGAAGATAAGAAAAATGAAAGAAGCCTGGTAATGTCTGATAGCAGAATCGGAGTCCAGGACTCTTAGATTTTAGAGAAGAAAGCTTTCTGTGCTAATAATTATTCTGTTGGCATGCTACTGGGTTATATTGAACAATGAGATATCAAGGAGCCACATATCCTAGACTACCTATCTTTAACCAGGTGTTTTTATCCCAAAGCCATGGAGTTAGAAGTAGGCAGCAGCAGCCCATTGTCAAGTTGACATTGTTGTACAAGATTAGCCTTGAGTACATTTTAAAATCACAAGTAAATCTTGGCCAGTGTGGTTCAGTAGGCTGAGCACCATGCTGTGCACTGAAAAGATATGGGTTCAATTCCCAATCAGGGCACATACTCAAGTTGCTGGTTAGATTCGTGGTCTGGGTGCATGCAGGGGAAAACCCTCTCCCTTCCTCTCTCTCTAAAAAATCTATTTTAAAATATCTTTAAAAAATAGTATTTAAAAAATAACAAAACATATTTTTTAAAATCACAAATAAATTGTTTGAGATGTCTTATACTACATTGCACCTATTTTTGCTGCACGGCATCCTTCCCTTCACTTGTATATATAGCCTCATAGGGTATTTCCATAAAACCAGTCTACTAGCTTACAAGTCATCCAGCCAGCAAAGGATAATTCCAGCATTGTAGCTGTATTCAGAAATTGACTTAAAGGACAAATCTTCCCATCAGGCAGAACTTTTACCATTGGTTTCTTGAAGAAGACATGGGCAGAACAGAGACTATTTATAGGACAATATTTTGTCCAGTTGGTCAGGTGGAAGATTAGTGGAAAGCAAAGTCTGAAGATTTTCTTAATCAGATTATAGATTTATATTACAGGCAGGGAAGAGACTGTCTTCACGGCAGGGATCCTTTAGGGTACTGGCTAGGATTGACAGGCCCATAGCATATTGCACATTAACTCATGCAGGCAGATTCTTCAGAAGTGAAATTATGTTGAATTCTGTTATGTACAGTACAGTGACCAGTTGTGTGTTATAACTGAGAGCAAAGGGGGCATGGACTGAATATTAGAGGCAGAATTACCATATTCCAACTCTGAATTCACTGTCACCTATAGAAATAAGGACTATTGTCAATATCCATGGTCTATACATTTTTACAGAAGAAACACCATGAAAAGTTTCCTGCAGTAAAGACTTCAGACATAATAAAACTGGCTTTTGACTTTCCTCTTTCACCCAGTCCTTGTTTTCAAATGAAGTGGAAATATAGTTAGTTCTTTACTTCTGTGTGTGTAGGAGAGGGAGATACAGGTGTAAAAAATTTGTGCATGGGTAGAGTCCCTAGGCCTGGCTGGTGATCAGGTCTGACCCCCTGCTGCTGGTTGCTGGCTGGGGCCTTCCTTCATTCTGCACTGTCCCCTGGTGGTCACAACACATCATAGTTAGTGGTCAAACTCCTGAGGGGACAATTTGCATATTAACCTTTTATTATATAGGATGTTTTAATCTTCATGTATAAGATTCTTTGCCATATAGACTTATTTGTACCCTTTGAACATTATATGAAATTTTCATTGAATTTTAGGCTTAGGAATGACATCATAAATTAAGTAATCCAAATTCCTCGTTCTGACCAGGAATTTCAGGTCAGAACGATCTCGCTTCTTGTGCCATTTTCAATTTTCTTTTATTTTATTTTACAGTTAGTAATAATAGATTAGTATGATCTTGATCTAGTTTGTAATTTCAGTGAAAACGTAAGTATTGTCCTTGAAGCTTTTCAGGTTTTCTCATGCTTAGTGGGTGACAGGATAATTGGCAACCCAAGAGCTTCTGGTACTTTCCTTAAAAGTGCATTTATAAGACTTGTAATGCTCTCCATTTAGAGCATTGTCAACAATGGGCTCGTGGACACTAGCTAAACTGTCAAATATTCGATTCTGATTTTATAAATTGTATATTACTGTCTTCTGCAGATAGTTTTCCATTGTAAGTTGCAGAAATTATTCTAAAATTTGAATGCATGTGCTTTTATTCACAAAATGGGAGTCAAAACTAGTTGGGTCATCAACAATGAGCATATTTACTTTTAGCACATTTTATTTAGTTAGTTATTTTATTGGAAGCATATCATTCTATCTTTGCCAGGAGACTGTGGACTCTATGAGAGCAGGCCTCATGTCTTCATGTTAGCTTCACTTCCTAACAAGGTGCTTGGCATAGATGATATATTTTACATTTGTTCATAAAGTTTCTTGGACAGAAATATGCCATCTTCAAGATAATAAACTAAATAAAGTAAAACCAATTTCTTTTATTTCCTTAAACTAAGAGTTTTGTTTGTAGAAATTGATAGGTGCTTCCTTAGTAGTTCATTAATTGTCCATTTAACTTTAATAATTCCTAGAGTCCTTTATAATCATTGAGGAAAAGGGACATCTTTCCCCCTCTATATTAATTATTTTCAAACTTCTCAGTTCTCTTTCCAAAATTGCTTCACATTGCATGGAGTATATACAGTACAGACATATTAACACTTTGAAATGACCCCAATTAACAAACTTGACAATTGCTTCAGCAAATATAGTCAAGAACAGAAAAGGTTCAGTTTTAAGTGGTACTTTTAAGAAGTCTGAACTCATAATGGAAAACATACTCACATAATCACTTATGAACAAACCATCTTGAAAATTAGGCCTACACAAGTTAGAAATAAAACACTGTGTTTTAGAAATGACAACTAGTGTTCACACACATGTGAACTCAAAGGAGTGTGATATGACTGTTCCATGTTGACAGTTGTGGCCAATGAGCTGGTGCTGTGAATGAAGACCAATGCTTATGAAATACAATTGTTCAGGAACAGCTTCAAATGAAGTTGAGGCAATGATTTCTACAGGCTTTAGAAAAGTAAGAGTGAGCCATGAGGACTTCACTTGATTTACATTCAAAGACTGCAAACTTAAGTGTCATAATGAAATTCAGGAATCAAATTTAGGATGTGGGTATTCAGCTCACTCAGTCTTCTTGTTATATTTCTCAAGTGACTTAACACTGGATAATAGGCCATTTGGGAGCTAATTTATATATCTCAAGAAATAATGTTACTTTTTACATCTCAGACTAGCAAAAACTAAAAGACAAGAATCTTTTCTTTCCACAAAAAGTACAACTTGATTACAAATATGTGCTCACCATAAATCAGGGCCTCCTTATCCCTTAACACTCATATTGGTGAACTAGGTACTATGAGCAATTAATGTGTTAACTTCATTCATTAATGCAGAGAATATTCACAATTTTCCACCATGGAAGAGACTGATTCTGTCATCACTTTAATAGAACTCTGCTGGAAATCAAATACAATTTTTATTCTAGGGAATGATTACTGTGTCTTGTTTAATTCTCCCCTAACAAATGTCAGCACTAATGTATTACAGATTATTCAGTCAATTTGATGGTTCCAGGTGAAAGAAAGGAACACAAATCTCTTCTTTTAGTGTAAAAAGGGTCAGCTGGATGACTTCCCCTGCAGGAGCTGAGATGAGGCTTGACATGAATCAATCAAGAAGGCTCAATTTTACAGTTATAGTGCCTAATGCCTAAACATGAGCGTACGGGTGGAAATTAGCACCCGATTATGAGCATACATGATCTTCCCCTGGAAGACAATAATATTGGCATTAAGCTTCTCAAGAGGGAAGATGCTTCTGGTTTTTAATATGTCTTAAATTATGTCAGGAAAAACACTGGAACATCACACAAAAGCCACAGTCAGTGTCTATTGCTATCTCATAAAGCTGGAGATCTTTACAACAATATTGACACAGGAGCAGGCAAGCAAATGTCAGCCAATATAACATATGAAATACTTAACGTAACCAATTTTCAGCTGTCAATCAGCAGGGAATAATGACTGATGCAAGGAATCAATACACCACAATTGAATTCCAGCTCACAAACTTGTTTCGTTCTGTGCTATAAAAGACTGTCAAATGTCACACCCCAAGAGATGCAACAGGATTCCAAAGATTTATTTATTTCAAGCTCTGAAGTCTATTAGCAATAGTGCTCCTTTGCTATTGGAAATAGAGCTTCGATGACATTAAATTTTTAGAAATGACAACTAGTGTTTCTGACAAATTAATGACAGGATTTCCTTGGTCACATATTTATTTATTTATTTATTTATTTATTTATTTATTTATTTTGCCAACATGAAGTGCAATGATACTCAACCAATTCTCAGGATTTCAGAAAGCAAATATTTGACATAAGTTGTCAAGTAATCTGTTTATAGAGACACCTATTAAATAAGTTGTCCTATACATGATAAATAAATAGAAATTGTATGTGACAAACCCTGATCTTACATTAAATCCAAACCTTAACGTTATTCAAATTCTTGATAGAAAATTAGTTCTATAAAATTTTGCATTCTCCAAATGATATTAAATTTTACTTCTCCACTGAATGATGAACTTTAAGAAAAAAAATAATAAATGTGTGTAAAAAAGTTTGTTATCCAAACCACAAGTAACTATTTTTTTATTCAATACCAGTGATTTTAGAATTGTCTAAACCTATTTTTAAAAGTCATTTTTAGTATTAATCAAGCATTTTTGAAATGTAGCTTTGATGAAATGTAGTAAATAGAGAGATGTTTTCTATAAATGGGGAGGAAAAAAACCACAGAAAATTGCTCTCTACCCCTCTTTAGATATTCCCACAGGTAGATATTTTTAATCCCTATTATTTTATAACTTCCTTAACATTTTTCCAAATTAATGAGGAAACTACAAAGTGTTAGTTTTGTGAAAGAAAGACAAGTAGGTCAATAATGATTCCCAGGAAGTATTTCCCTCCCCCCCACTTTGGGTCAACAAAAATGCAAGTCACATGCTCTTCTATACCAATTGAAGTGACAAGCTAGTTATCCCTCAAGATTCAGTTACATGTGGCAGAAATGTAGGAGTTTTCCACCACAGCCAATAGCTGTATAGATAGTCAAAGCCTGCTACTCTTCGGAGCAATCAGAGGCATACACTAAAGGGTCACAGTTATCACTAGTTCTCTTATTTGGTAAACACTTGCCTGTAGCCCTTTTCTAGGCTCTTTTTACACAGAATGCCAATATGGTGGGGCCATATATTGGCAGGACTTGGCACTATCAGGGTTAATGACTAGGGTAGATTGTATGATTGCATGACAACTCTCATTATAAAACTGATCTGAGTTAGTATTAAATGTTTAAAGGGAATTTTTTTCAGATGTATTTGGCATAAAAAAGATAAAACCCAAATAAAGCATGTTTGAGAGTATAGTGTTTCTTTATGAGTAGGACTGTAAAATGTCTACATTGTTTATAAAGGGGAATAAAATACTGTTCAGGCACAGTTACTCATGTGGTTGAGTGGGCTGATTAAACCCGGAGAGAACATCTTGGGAAGAACTGTGGTACCCTTCATTTGTTCTTCACTGAAAATGATAACATCGAACTGTAAAAATTGAGATTGAAAAGCCACTAGTGTGCTGTCTAATTTCAGCTGCAGAAGCTGCTGTGCTCTCTTGGTGACTTGTGAGGGAATAAGATTATAGGTCACAAGAGCTTCTTTATTTCCCACCTGTAGCTTCTAACAACATTTTATTAAGGATTTTCCCATCTTCTTTCTCTGACCTACAGGGGTTGAAATTCTAACAACAGTTACAGGACCTTGACCAAAATGGTATTAACCTAGATTAGTGATTCTGAAATGAAATATCATTTGATCAAAGCTCTATTTATGCATGGTTACTAATATTTTACAGTGCTATTAAGACAAACATGATATATCTTTATGTAAATAGAAAGGAGCCCTTAAAGTCACACTGAGCCATTGTTATTTGAAGGTTTAATGTTAATTTGTAAAACAAACATGTTGGAGAGTAGTCCATAAATACTTTCTTGACATGTGGTTGCTTCCTGACTTGTTTAGGTGTGTGTGTATGTGTGTATGTTTAATTGCTCACTCACTGACTAGATCTCCAAAAGAAAAACTGGGGGAAGGTGGGAGGGATAATTTTAAGTGCCTGTATACTCTTATGTAGGGTAGAAATTCTTCTTTTTAAGAACTGTTTTTGAGAGGAGATGTATGATTTCTTTTCTGGATAGTTTTGAAGAGTAATGAGATGACATTTGTGGGGCACTTGGAGAGCAAGGTAAGGTGCTAAGCACCCAGTACTATCATAGGTCTTCATTCAGAGATATACTTTAACTGAATAAATGTAAACACAATAGAACAGAAACACCCTGTTCACACTCTGATAGACTAAACTTTGGAAGCAAAGCATGGGCCATTGGAATGGTTGAGGTTTAGATATTTCTTTTAAATATTGTTTTATGCCAAAGCCAATGCTGCTTTTTTTCCCCTCAAGAAACTGAATGTATTATTTTTCAGATATTATCTTATTAATTCTAAATCAGTTTGTTTCCAGATATAGTCAAGTTAGACTATCTCGAGGCTTTTATGGCTCTTAGATTTAATTTCTAAAATTATTGACTCAAGGTTTTATTATTATTAGGCAACTCAATTGCTTAGTAAAATTTAAAAAAATCAATTTGTTTGGCAATCAGATGGAGAATTTGAGAACACTTTAAAAATAATTGTGCTCATAAGAAACATAAAAAAGAGTCAATCTGGTGTTTTCAGCTGTCTTAATGATAAAATCGGATTGTCTTCACAGCTAATTCAATCAATAATGGAGAAATAGGTTGATATGACACAGTGACTGGAAAGAAAACCATTGGATTCATAAAACTATGATTATTTAAGAACCAATGTCTAGTGTGTTATTTATATTGAAGTATTTTTCTACCCTACATTTTTCCTTATGAATGTAATTATAAGTCTATTAGAGAAACAAACACCTATTTCATAGGCTTTCTTTTATTATTAAAATGGATCAAATTGAGAAAGTACCAAATTTAACTCATTAAAAATTTGGATTACATGTTAGTAGATTCATTGGGTGAGAAGGATAAGAAATAAATAATGATAATGTGGATATATGTCAAAGGCATGTATTTAATTTAAAAGGAGATGAATATTTAAAAGTAAGTTGAAATAAAGTAGGTGGGATCTCAATACCAGACTTCAAGCTATACTACAAAGCAACTGTTCTCAAAACAACCTGGTACTGGCACAAGAACAGACATATAGATCAATGGAATAGAATAGAGAACCCAGATATCCACCCAAACCACTATGCTCAATTAATATTTGACAAAGGAGGCATGAACATTCAATGGAGCCAAGATAGCCTCTTCAATAAATGGTGTTGGGAAAATTGGACAGATACATGCAAAAAATTGAAACTGGACCACCAACTTACACCAAATACAAAAATAAACTCAAAATGGATACAGGACTTAAACATTAGAAGGGAAACCATAAAAATACTAGAGGCAGCACAATCTCAGATATATGCCGAAAGAACTTCTTCACTGATACTGCTCCAAAGGCAATGGGAGCTAAAGAAAAAATAAACAAATGGGACTACATCAAAATAAAAAGCTTTGCACAGCAAAAGAAACCATCAACAAAACAACAAGAAAGATCACTGTATGGGAGAACATATTTGCAAATGTTATCACTGATAAAGGTTTAATCTTCAAAATCTACAGCCAACTTATACAACTTAATAAAAGGAAGATGAAGGATCCAATAAAAAAAATGGGCAATGGACCTAAATAGAACCTTTTCAAAAGACGACAGAAGGAAGGCCAAGAGACACATGAAAACATGTTCAAAGTCATTAATCATCCGAGAGATGCAAATCAAAACGACACCTGTCAGAATGGCAATCATCAACAAATCAACAAACGACAAGTGTTGGCAAGGATGCGGAGAAAAAGGAACCCTTGTGCACTGTTGGTGGAAATGCAGACTGGTGCAGCCACTGTGGAGAACAGTATGGAGTTTCCTCAAAAAACTAAAAATGGATCTCCCATTTGACCCTGTAATCCCACTCTTAGGAATTTATCCTAAGAAATTACAAACACCAATCAGAAAGGATTTATGCACCCCTATGTTCATAGCAGCACAATTTACAATAGCCACAATTTGGAAACAGCCTAGGTGCCCGTCAGCAGATGAGTGGATCAGAAAACTTGGTACATCTACACAATGGAATTCTATGCTGTCATCAAAAAGAAGGAATTCTTACCATTTGCAGCAACCTGGTTGGAACTGGAGAGCCTTATGCTTAGTGAAATAAGCCAGTCAATGAAGGAGAAGCATCACATGATCGCACTCATTGGGGGATAATAAAGAACATTATAACCTGATGAACAAAAGGATAGATACAGAGACAGTAAAGCTTCAAACAGACTGTGAAATTACAGCAGGAAGATTAAAGTTAGGTGAGGTAGATAAGAGATCAATCAAGGGACTTGTATGCATGCATATAAGCATAACCAATGAACATAGACACTGGGGGGTTGGGATATGCCTGGGAGGAAGGGGAGCAATGGGGAGATATGTATAAAAAACTAATAAAAATTAAAAAAATAAAATATACAACAAAACAAAACAAAACAAAAAACAAATAAAAGTAAGTTGATTTCATTTTGGATCCTAGTCTGTGCCATCTTTTGAGACTTAACAGGATTGAAATACAAGTGTCAAACTAGAAAAACCCAGTGTTATGAGTTGAATTGTGCCTGCTCCCCCCAAAACGTTGAAGTCATAACTCCTGGTTCTGGTGCATATGACTTTTTTTGGAAATAGGATTTTTGCAAATGGCCAAGTTAACATGAGATCTAATCTAATCTAATATGCTTTTGTCTTTATAGAAAGAAAAAATTTGAATGGTTATCTCCTTAAGGGGAATAACTGCCTACATAATAAAAGCCTAATATGCTGAGTCTAGTCATCCAGTTGGCTATTCAATCAATCAAAGCATAACATGCTAATGATATGCTAAGGCTGCTCAACCACTTGGTATGACATACACTGACCACCAAGGGCAGACATTTCAAGTGATAGGTTAGCTTGCTGCTAGGGTCCAGCCGATAGGGATTGAGTAAGACGGGTCAGACATGGCCTGGAGCCCTCCTACAGTCCCTCCCAAGCTGGCCAACCTCTTATGTCCCTCCCCGGCCCTAACTGTGCACTGGTGGGATCCCTTGGTCTGGCTTGTGTCCTTTTGAAATCCAGGACTCCTCAAGGGATGTCAAAGAGGCTGTTTGGCCCAATCCCACAGGCCAGGCCAAAGGGCCCCATTGGTGCACAAATTCATGCACTGGCCTCCAGAGATTGGGAGGATGTGTTTATAACCCACAGAACACCAAAGATTGCCAGCAAACCACAGAAGCTAGAGCAAATCTTTCCTCATGGCCTCAGAAGAAATTGACCCTGATGCCACCTTGATCTCAGAATTACCCTCTCAGAACAGTGAGACAACAAATATTTGTTGTTTAAGCCACACCATTTGGCTTAAATAAAATAATATACCCAGTAATCATATACCATCAAATTTTACTTTTTAACATTTGATTTATGATAAGCAAACAAAGAATAAAATCATATCTGAGGAACATCAAGTTTCCTATAAGTTGCATCTTCTTCTTAAAGATGGATCTCAGGAAGTGGGGCTCAATTATGCTTAAGAGTTTTACATAAAAGGTATAACTTCTGGAAGTTCAAAAACATTCTAGGCCTTGCACTAGATAATATTCTACACAGTTTTGGATACTATTCCACTGGTATTTCTTAAAGAAGAGAGAGAGAAAAGGTTCATCCTGAGACTTGACATTGGAAATATATTTATTTCTTAGATGCTTTATCAATAAAGTCAAAATAAAACAAATGTCCTCTCCAAAATGCAGTTCATAGCTAAGAGCCAGAGAGGTTGCATGAGATAGATACAAACCCCCTTAGTACTTTCTTCATGGCTGCTAAGTCATCTGAGTTAGAATTATTTTGGAAGACAATAGAGCTATATTATTGTGTTTGTAATTATAAAAACAAGCCTATAAGATTATTAAGTACCTGATGCCAATACCTTGAAAAAATTAGTTTATTCTTCCCCCCCGCAAATATTTTTTCTCCAACACTAAATATACAAGTTAAAATTAAACCAGCAAAAAATATATATGCAATGAACTCTACAAATAAAATAAAATTTTCTCAAAGGTTAATGTTTTTTCAATTTTATTATAGAAACATTATATAAACACAGATATATTTAATATGCTCATTTCTCTCATATTTGATTATTATTTTGAGATCAGATTCCCAATAAATTAGGGAAAATATGAATTCTACTGTTATTTAAATAAAATACTAAAACATCTCTATTTCTCTCTGGGTGTTTATTTCTAAGTAACTCCTCATAAATGAGAAACCTTATAAACTTGGAAAAACAATGAAGTCAGTGAAAGAGTGAAAGCCAGCAAATTCAGCCTTCTGATTGGTAGTCTGATATGGTTATTCTGCAAACCAAACTTCCTGTCCATGTACTTAGCGTGCAATATATATTGGTTTGAAAATGATATTTTCAAAGCCTTTTTTAATGCCAAAACTACCATGATGTAGCTTATTCCTTTTATTAAAAAATAATACTAAAAGGTTATGTAAAGGAAAAAGACTGAACTGTTTAAAGTAAAATAAGGGTCTTTCACAATTGAATTCTCGCCTTTTGTAAAACTGAGTTTATTTTGCTAAGTCAAGCAGTAAAAGAAGGAAATACTTCTCTCTCATAACCATGTACCTCTAAAACTACTATCTAGGGATTTTTCAGCACTAATATTTTTAGTTTACAGAAACAAAATTATACTGATAATGTTAGTCCCAATAATGATGCCACAATGTAACCAACCTTACAAGTTTTGGGGCATCACCAGTCCAATGACTGCTGCTGGTGGGCAATTCATTTCTTTGATCTTCCAAAATGAGAGTGACTATAAAAGAGAAATTAAGAAATTTTAAAACATAACTTTCCTTTTAAATATATATACATATATTTAAATATATTTTATTGATTTTTTTTACAGAGAGGAAGGGAGAGGGATAGTTAGAAACATTGATGAGAGAGAAACATCGATCAGCTGCCTCCTGAACACTTTCCCTGGGGATGTGCTCAAAACCATGGTACATGCCCCTGACCTGAATCGAACCTGGGACCATCCAGTCCACAGACTGATGCTCTATCCACTGATCCAAACCAGTTAGGGCCTATACGGGCAATTGGACATCCCTCTCACAATCCAGGACTGCTGGCTACCAACCACTCACCTGCCTGCCTGCCTGATTGCCCCGAACTGCTTCTGCCTGCCAGCCTGATCACCCCCTAACCACTACCCTGCCCTTCCTATTACCCATAACTATCTTCTCCTGCAGACCTGGTTGCCCCCAACTGCCTTTCCCTGCTGGCCTGGTCATCCCTAACTTCCATTCCTTGCCAGCATGGTTGCCCCTAACTTCCCTCCCCTGCCAGCCTGGTCATCACCAACTGCCCTCCCCTGCAAGCTTGGTCTGCCCCAACTGCCCTCCCCTGAATGCTGGGTCACCTCTAATTGCCCTACTCAGCTGACCTGATCACCCACAACTGCCCTCCCCTGCTGGCCATTTTGTGGTGGCCATCTTGTCTCCACATGGGGGCAGCCATCTTTGGCCACATGGCAGTGGCCATCTTGTGGGTTGGAGTGACATTCAATTTGCATATTACTCTTTTATTAGATAGGATTTTAGCTCCTGTAAGAAAAGATATGAGAAGTTTGTTTCCTAAAAACACATCTAGGATTATAACCACTACTAAGTAGCCAGATAGTTCAAGGCATTTACATAGGTGTCCTTCATCTAGATGAAAGTGTTATCTAAAATGCAGAATTTATGTTTAATTTTATTTCTCCTTTTAAGGAAATGCAATGCTGTGGTTCCCATATACCAGTTCTGAGGCCAGGGCTGGTATCAAGCAAATTTTCAGAAGTTCAGAACTAAATGAGAAAAAATAAGAGAAGATTGTATTAAAAGGTAAAGTTGTCAACTACCCTGTCTTGTGAATATAACTTTTTAGTTTAAGAACATGCCCTTCCTAATATTTTTGTGGTAGAGTTACTCATAAAATAGTGGTTATGTGGGATAAATTAAAACAAAACAAAACAAAATAATGTCCTTACTTGGCAAAATAACAACTTATCAAACTTATATTGCTTTAGGTTTTCACATATTCTGATAAAAAATATTTCTGACCTTTTAAATTTAAAGTCTATGATCCTTTGGTATTAAATATCTTTATAATACTTTCAGATAGCCAAACAAACTCAGGTTCATCATATCATTATATGTATAACTTAGAAAAGTTTATCATTGTCTAGAACAATGGTCAGCAAACCGAGGCTTGCAAGCCACATGCAACTCTTTGGCCCCTTGAGTGTGGCTCTTCCACAAAATACCATGGCCTGGGTGAGTCTATTTTGAAGAAGTTTAAGTTTAAAAAATTTAGCTCTTAAAATAAATCTCAATCGTTGTACTGTTGATATTTGGCTCTCTTGACTAATGAGTTTGCCAACAACTGATCTAGAATATCATCTCTAATAAAAGAGTAAATGGTAATTGACCATCACTCCATGATACCCACAGCCAATCAGGAAGGGTTATGCAAATTAGTGGGACAAAGATGGTGGTGGCCATAGAGCCAGCAGAAGCAGGTGGAAGGGAGACTTGGGTCACCCCTGGCAATGGAGGAAGCCAAGTTTTCCACCCATCCAGGCCAACTGCTGAAGGAGGGTCCTTCAAACAGCTCTCAGCCCCTTACCCAGGCTCACCATGCCACCATTTGGGTGAGGGTTCTGCTATAGAGAGTGGCCAACCTGAAAATGGCCCTCAGTCCATTACCCAGGTTGGCCAGGCACCCAGCAGGGACCCTGACCCTGAAGAGGGTGTGGCCAGATTGAAAGTAGCCCTCAGCCCCTCACCCAGGCTGTCCATACTCCTCCCCCCCCAGTGGAGTTCTCCACCTCAATAGGGGTGTGTCTGGCCTGCAAACCACCACAGGCCCCTCGCCCAGGCTGCCCCACCTCCCAAGGGAATCCCCACAATTTATTTAAAATATATAAGATAAAAAGTTAATTTTGTGACAAAGTATAAATGCTGTGTTGTAAATTAATCAGAAATTATGCCCAATAAAGCAAACCAACTTAGATAGTCCATGAATGTCATTAAACCAGTGTCAGTCAAGATGCCCAAAGCATGGATCCTGGAATAACTGTCTAGAGTATTTGCCAAACATCAAGATGCTCTTTTTGAAATGAGACATTTTAGAACAAGGAGGCAGACCAATTTAATGCTGTTTTTGGTAAAGGAAGAGAAGCTTCTATGGCCAATAGAAAAATTCTGGATATCTTCTAGATGTTTAACAAATACCTGCTAGAATTTGAGTAACTCTCTAATTTTGTCATACATCCCAATATCAGATCCCACTCCCACCGCCCCCCAGATTTCTTTCAGGTAGTAAGTTGCCATGGATTTCATGAAAACTTGTGTAGCATTATGAATATCTTTATAGAAAAAATGACCTACTGCAAGACATCACAGTTTCCTAGTTACTATGTTGACCAACATCTACCAAGAGTTGTTAATGTCCACCACTAAACAGATAAATCAGTGTCCTTACTGGTCTCAGAATGCAATTGTATGAACCAAGTTTTAAAAATTTATACTAAGTCTGCGCATTTGTTTTTCCAATGTTCATACAGAGTTCAGGATGTTGTCTAACTGCCATCTAGAAAACTGGTTTGTATTTTTTGTGAAAGAGAAAAGAAGATGTTGACTATATTGATAATAATCTTTAAAATCTCTCAATTTTGCCTTCATCTACCACTTTTGAAAGAACAAAAAATAAATTCATCACCAGAGATAGTCCTTGAATGGGTTTCTGCTCCCAAACTTGTTTTCTTAAAATTTTTCTTTATTTTTTTAAGCATAACTTTGGCAAATAGTTTTATAAAATGCAGAGTGACAGGTTGGATTTTTGACTTAAATCAAATCATCTTTCATTTGTGGGTTTCAGTTAGGACCCTAACAGTATTTATTCAATGTGGCAATAAAGAACAGGCATATTTGTTCAGGCTATAAAAGAAAGTTTATTTTTTTTAATATTCCACTCATAAAATTCTGTTAAGAGATAATAGGGTTTTGAAAAACTGATCAGAACTAAAATAGTTTCAGTTGAAGTAGGAAAATCTGTCTAACATGCATGTTTTATAGGGCCAAAATATTTTAGACTCTAATAAATATGTGAATCCATCATAACAGCAGTGATGATGAAACTTTTCTCACCCCTCTGATAACATAATGAATGTGAGATAATGCTAATAGAAGTATTTTATCACATATGTTGTAATATTACAGGTATTTCAAAGAATAATGTACTGGATTGGTAGGATAAAAAAAAAAAGCAGGGATACTTAGTACACTTCAAGAGTCTTTCAATCCAAGAAGAAAAGGCACTTCATAAACTCTGAAGCTCATTAACCTTCACAAAATACTGGGGAGTTAGGTGGCAAATGTTACTCTTCTCAGTTCATAGATGAGTGAACTGAAGCACTGAGAGGTTAACTGATTTTTCCAATTCATAAAGCAAGTCACGGCATAAAGGGAGTTCACACTGAATTCTTGACTATTGGTTCACATGGGTCTCTACTCTCTGGACACATAATTTATTAAATAAACACCTATTGATTATAATTTACTGGATAATGCCATTCAGAATTTGTCCAAATAATTGGCACATGATGCAACTATCTACTCCCTAAACAGAAAAAATTATCCAATTCACAAAAATACACTAATAGTTTGGCTCACTACAGGTGAATAATTGAAGGAAACATTTCTAGCTGCTTTTATACACATGAAGGTATAAAAATACATGAATATTTTGAAGGAATGAATAGTTTGCTTTCACTAATAAGTAAGATAAACACCCCCTTAATGTACCTTCTATGAGGAAGTTTACAAATACAATATAGGGTAGAATGTTATATACATTTTTAATTATCTTCTCTAATACAAAACCAAAAGTACTTTTTTTTTTTTGCAGTTAAGGATGCAAAAAGTAAGAATTTAAATCTACTTTAGAAATATTTGAGCATACGGGGGGCAGCTAATCGATGATTATCTTTCATCATTGATGTTTCTATTTCTTACTTCTTCCTTCCTCTCTGAAGTCAATAAAAATATTTAAAAAATTTTTGCTATGATATTGTTAAATCTAAGTAGTAGATATATAGAGGTTTCCTTTTATTATTTTTAATATTATTGCATTTTATTATATTTTATGTAATGCAATATTAAAATAAATATTTTACACAATTCCTGACACATATAACTATTAAAAATAAAAGATAAAAATAAAGAATATATATTTGACAATAGAAATAAATTTGACATATTTTGGCCAGTGATTTAGAGTTGCTATTATATACCAAAAAATATTCAGATAGAATATTCCTAAGTTATAAAATGTTGAAGAATGATTTTTTCATGTCACATTCATTTTTTTATGACAAATCAGAAAGAAATAAAATAATATGCTAAATATTAAATAGTCACTGTAATCCTAGGTAATTCTTTAATAATGTTTCTGAAAAATTTGGGAGCCTATGAAACATGTAGTTTCAGACAAAGTAGTCTGTTTGTCTAAAGAAATCCTCAACCTCATTTACATTTAATTATAAGTTTAATTATAATTTTTAAAAAAGTTAGTGAAGAGAAAGGAAGAGAAAAAAGGAAGGTAGAAAAAAGGAAGGGAGTAAGGGAAAAAAAGAGTAAGGGAGAAAGGGAAAAACATAAGAGTTATTGCTGGACCACAGAGAAAGTATACTAAAATCTTGAATTTTGGTATATTCTATATCTTCCTTCGATTTTCAAGTTTCTCATTTATTACTTATTTTTTTGTAGTGGTATATGTACCAATCTTTTCACCCTATGTTTCAACCACCTTCAATCTAATTAATATGCCATTGCTAGAATCATCTTTCTAGGTGCAATTTTGATCATAAAATTAAAGTCCCCTATTCATAAACTTTTGAGGTTTTCTATTTTCCATCAAATTAGGAAAAAAATTATCATCTAATAATCAAAGGTCCTTTATAATATGATGACTACCTATTTTTCCAGCTGCATTTCTAATTTTCCTACTTCTCAATATTGCATGTTTTCAGCAAACTTACCTATTTGTTTTTTCTGAATATGCTTGTGCTCTCAAGTCATGTGCATATGCATGGACACATTCAGATTTGGCACAACCATTCTAAGTCCCCAGCCTTGGTCTTTGTTTCTTGCACTTTATAATCAGTTCTGAGTCTCAGATTCCAGAGAGATGTCTCATTACCAAATATAGAGCAGGAAACTATCTTTCTCCCTCATAATCTTGGTTTTATTTTCACTACTAGGCCTAGAAATCCATCATTTTTGTCGGTGGAAATGTAGTCATCCTCCTCAAGTAATAATGTTTCAATTTTTTTTGGAAGGAACCAAATATCCCTTACTCTCAGTTCATGGGATAGTAAGACAACAAGGCATACAGTATGGAATAGACTGAGTTGACTTACATATGGGGGAAATGAGGATCCCCCTGTTCTAAGCTGGGAAGCATAAAATTCTGGTTATCTCGTAGCAAAACATCTATTAAATGGTATTCCTTTTATCATGAAACACAGATAATAACACAACCAATATAAAAGTTTAGAAAGTTGGTAGAAAAATTTCAGAGGCTCCTTGCTTATGTGAACAAGCAAATCTATATGGCTTAGAGCAGTGGTTCTCAACCTTCCTAATGCGGCGACCTTTTAATATAGTTCCACATGTTGTGGTGATCCCCAACCATAAAATTATTTTCGTTGCTACTTCATAACTGTAATTTTGCTACTGTTATGAATCATAATATAAATATCTGATATTCAGGATGTCTTAGGCGACCCCTGTGAAAGGGTCGTTCGATCCCCACAGGGGTCGTGACCCACAGGTTGAGAACCACTGGCTTAAAATCTAATGACAATGATTAAAAATGTTGAAATATATGTTCTAGGATATAGTTAGTTTCAACAAAAGCATAAAGATGGGAATTAAAGTATGCCATTGTCCTGGGATCTACAGAAAGTTTCCCCAGTTTTCCCCACTATTTATTTCCCCTTCTAATCAAAGGAAACAATTGCCACCATTGTAAAGCGTCACAAGTTAAAATGTAGATTGGTGTAAAGGGTCATATTGACTGTGTCTTCACATCCTGCTGTGTTTGTATATTGCTCTGAAGCTAGGACAAGCAGAAGGCATTCAGGCCTCAGACACTTAGAAAATGATACTGCTGGGCTCTAGATTCAAAAATCAAGACACTGCAGGATCTTTGTCTTTTATTGCTAGCTTAGGCAAATAAGAGAAAGCCCACAAATATTTTGAAATTTGTGTTGTTTGAGAAACCCCACTTTGATTTCCTTTCCAAAATTATCTCCATATTCAAAACTCCATGTGTTTTGGGTGGGCTCACTCGATAGTTAAGACTTCAGTTCAGATGCCTGTTTGCACAATCAAATTTTCATATTACCTTACCAATATGAATTGATTAACATACAAGCATGTGACCCAAAGTAGCCAATAGTATGAGAGGTGCAAATTTCTTTTCTTTTTAAAATATATTTTATTGATTTTTTACAGAGAGGAAGGGAAAGGGATAGAGAATTAGAAACATCGATGAGAGAGAGACATTAATCAGCCGCCTCATGCATGCCCCCTACTGGGGATGTGCCTGCAACCAAGATACATGCCCATGACCTGAATCAAACCTGGGACCTTTCAGTCCGCAGGCCGATGCTCTATCCACTGAGCAAAACCGGTTTCTGGGAGAGGTGCAAATTTATTTTCTGCTGTTACTCTACTAGAAGAACTTAAATTTAGAGTTTCTGGCTGCCACTCAAAAAAAGAAATTGCTTGAAATGAAATCAACACAAGAAAGTAGAAATGAGAGCCTGAGAAATGGAAAAAGCTCAAGAACTGAACATGTTAGAATTTATGAACTATCCATACATGAAAATAACTCTAGTCCTTCACTTTTCTGTTATACAAAAGAATATATTTTCATTTTCACTTATAAAAATTTGAAATTCCATCTCCAGTAACAGAAATATAGTAGTTACCACATAAATAGGATTAAATTGAATTTAAAATGAGATTGTTTCCATTGCCACAATTCAGCAGATTAAAAAAAAATCATCATTTGATTAAGGATCTATCTGACAAAAATAATTATAGTGTAGACTCCTAGTATCCCCTGACATAATTGTTTCCAATTCCCATTATTATGTTTAAGAAGCACCCAAATTAGTGAACTCAAAATGACATGGAAAATTAGCACTAAATTTTATTGGAGAGCAAGAATCTGGAAAAAATTTCCACTTGCAGCAAGGTCAATAGGACTGGATTGAAAAACTCCAGTCACGATTCACTACAAAATAAAATCAAACTTCCTTACATAAAATTGAATGGAAATATTTATTTTCCACTATTTATGCCCCGCTTGCAAAAAAGCTTTGAACCAACTTAAAGACTCCAGAAGCATCCACTGCTACATGGTTCCGCGATTGTTCTCTTTCCTTCTTCTTTAATATCACACATCTCTCTCAGTGTATTCTTTGTGAGTAAATGTTCTCTAGTCAGAAAGTAAGATGAAATACTGGGGATTTGTGTTAATCTGAGTTCTGGGAAGCCGGGTAAGAGAAACTCTCATCTCAGGACATCAGACCTTCACAAGATAAATGCCTTGTAAGGCTAGATTTGGAATAGAAGTCATGTATTTCTGCTTAACGTTCAGCTTTAGGTTTAAAAAGGTTAAACCTGTGTATAGAAAATGAACACCAATAAGTCTCCATGCTCCATGAAATAAGACATTTATGTGTATTTATATTTTATATTTTTTGAAGATTGAGCTCATTTTTTAATAAGAGTTCTCCTAGTTTTAGAGTAAGTAAAAAATAAATAATGCAGCATGAGAAAATTATTTAAACATCATAAGAATAAGGCATTACTAATTG
Organism: Lasiurus cinereus; assembly: GCA_011751065.1. NCBI lineage: Eukaryota > Metazoa > Chordata > Mammalia > Chiroptera > Vespertilionidae > Lasiurus > Lasiurus cinereus. The sequence goes on along the minus strand of JAAGEH010002534.1, from coordinate 14,980,122 downwards.
TAAGACTCAGAGGCTGCATAGACCTCACAAAAATCAAACAACACTAGGATTGGAGGAATATTTAAAAAAAAATGTACTCCTCAGTATAAAACAAAAATCTGTAGTTCCCTGAGATAAAAAAAAAGAAAAGTTTGCCGAGATTAATAACAACTTATTAATATTAAAAAAAGGTTGCTGAAATTATGTAGGATTACATGGAAACTAAAAAAGTCATAACAATATAAAATAATTATTGAAAGCATTAAAGAATAAGATTTTTGCATTTTAAAGTTTTGTTTGACCTTTTAAATCTGAAATCAAATTTTTCTAATATTTGACAAAATTAATACAGAGCTACTACATCATGGGTGGAAGAAAAAAGGAGAATCAGGAAACTGACAAGCATGAGGAGAGGAAGATGATAGCTTTATGTTGTATGTAAGGCAAGACTGCTCCTAGTTAAAAGGACAGATGGTGACAGTGGGGAGGGATGAAAATAGGTTAGTGTTATCTCAAATCATAGAATTCACACATTGTTTTGGGAAATAAATAAACATATTTAAAATATTGTTTAAAAATAAAGTGTCACAGTAGATGTCTAAAATTAAAAGCATATTCATCGAAGTACTAGAGACTGAATAAGACAGCAAAAAAACAAATAAAGAACAAAAGAGCAAAAATCCATTAAAATAAAAATTTAATATCAGAATACTATATAATGTGAGCAAAGCAGAATAAGAAAATAAATATAGGCCCAACTGCTAACTCAAAAACAAAAAAACAAAACAAACAAAAAAAAAAACCACACACTAAAATGTTAGTAGTGGTTATCTTTGGTAGCAGAATTATAAACTATTTTTTATGATTGTCTATGTTTATGCACAGATCATAAAATTACTTTTATAATAAAAAACAAGTTTTTCTTTTAAAAAGAAAAGAGATAAATGTGATTGTTAATGTAAACATTCTAAATTGTGTGGTAGAAAAACTAAGAGATAAGAAAACTTAAAAGCTTAAGATTTTGAAGCAGGAATTTAGAAATACATAAAAAGATATACATATTTGTGGGGCAAGAAATAGCTTATATTTGCAGTTGTGTGTCTCCCCCCCCTTATTTTACAGACTGCTTTTGAGGGCAAAATTTCAATGAAAAGAAACATGATTGGCCTTAATAAAATAATGAGTTCATAAAGTCTGTTTTTTAATTATAGCAATTTCTTTTGTTTTTTGTTCTTATGGAATATACTATACACTTGGGTATCCACTGGCCAAATGCAGAATAGAAGAACACAGAGCCCTAATTACAGTATAAGTAAACACAGTGTTAAATATAAAGCAAGTTGAACAATTTCAATAAGGGTTGGATTTTTCCACTTTTACCTTCTTCTGAAAATATCATATGTTGGATTATTAGGGGAGAAAAGTCCCATCTTTGCTTTGCCAGTGCTTTGACAACTGTTTAATAATAAAAAACAACACTTTCGTGTTCTTTCCACAACTGAAGTCTCTCTTGCATGATTCATTTCACCAGCATTAAGATTTAAGTAACTGATCAAATGTTTCAACCAGGCCTGACTAGAAGTAATGTCAGTTAACAATGCTCAGTGTCTTACATTAGATTAATTTGCATCATCTGGTGGGAGGAGAATACTCTTGCAGAAACTAAAGCTTTCTCATCATGACTGTGTTTTGACCTAAAGCTTATGAGTCATATGGAGCAAGCAGTTCTCCCTACCCCCTTTCCCTTTGTTTTTATGAATCCAGTGAAGTGTAAGGATTCCTTCTGAAAAAAAAAAATTGTCAAAATGATCCCAAAGATGGACATATAGGGGTCAGTATTTGGGGGAGAGGCATAAAATAACTATAGCTACTATCTTATTCATAGAGCTTCTTCTGATTCTCATCTGAGGTTGGATTATTAAAAACTTTTCTCCTGCCCACATTGTTTGTGGTGGGTATTCAATTAACATTCATCTGTTATCTTAATATTGGACCTGTTGCAATTTAATCTTTATAAAATATAGGAATTACTCGATTTATTAATTTGTTTATTTAATCTTTCCACAAAATTGTATTTAGTACCAAGTATGTATCAGACATTTGCTAAGAAATGAAGATATACATATGAGTACAACAAGTTCTGCAGTCATGAAGTTTATGATCCAGAGGTGCATGATTTAAAAATTCTTTATATTTCACCATTTCGTGATTTTATCAGCTTTTCTACAAATGTGTTAAAGGGTGTGGTGGGAGAAGTTGGAGACGAAGATGAGATTCTTAAGGGAATTTGCCAAGAATATCAACCCTTTATGTCAGTCATTTATTTAAAATCCCTGAGAATTAGAAATGTAATATCTGGCCAAAAGGGAGCTCTGTCTGCCTCCAGGGGTCAGTCTCTCCTTGAACATTTTTTTTTCCTGAATTGCCTAAAGCCACTTCTAAAGATTTCACACTTGCAGGTAGGAAGAAGTCTTCAAGAATTTTACTTGCATACAGAAACCAGTTCTAAGTTGTCTTTCAAGCATGTACTGAATCTCAAGCAAGTTTTTCCCTTTGATTGAGATAGAAGGGCTTGCGTGGGTGCATGTGATTTGTACTTTTACATTCACTTCCATATGTCTTTGAAACCTACAAAAAGATTTTTGCCTTAGGCCACTAAGGGAGTGAATATCACAAAAGGGATTAGCATGCTATACTTCATAGCATCAAATCTTGTATTGGGGTATTAAATTATACTTTTAATTCAAATAACATTACTATGCCCAATTCAGGTCAGAATCATGAAGGCACATGATTGAAGAAAGAAAAAAGAATGGCTTTCATTTGAAGTTGAATCAATCTACTAGTATAGTTTATCTGAAAGACAACTTCAAACTTGCACATTCAACAAGCTAACATTCTGGCCCTACTAGGAGACACCTCCATAGCCACGGGCACGTGCCATTTAAAAACCACCTGCTGATTAGGAACCTCTCCTTCATTCTACTTTGTCCTGAAAGAACATTTAGCAATTAACAAAATGAAAGTATTCTCTTTCTTGAATTTTTATTTTGCAAGCAGGAATTTAATTTACAAACTGTTTGCAACTAATTAAAATGAGTAGTCACTGCTGGTTTGAAATGGATTATCTTTTAGAAAAATGACCTTTTAGATTGTCAAAGGAGGGTTTATGTCCTAATGTTGAACAAGTGTCTTCCTCCATTGCAACTGCTTTTCCTGTTCAGCCAACCAATGCTCATTCAAATTAATGGAATCTGAAACCTGAAGCCACACATGGAAAATGATTGATAATTGAAGGTTAGTTTCATACATGGATGTTTTACATCAGAGTATTTTTTAAAGGAGTCTTAGTCCTTTATTCTATTATCTTCTTATTTCTTTGGTTTCTAATTACTATTTCTATTCTGTAAGATACAACTAGGGAAGTGCTGTTTTATATTACTTAAGTTAATGAACAAAAGTAAAATATTTTTTTTAGCTAATTAAATATTTATTTGTTCTGAACATTTCACCAAGACTCTCCACAGTTAATGTCATGTTAGTGGTCAAACTGATAACATTTGTTTTATAATTGGAAGAGGTAGAGGTATGATGCTACCAAACTTCTAAATTTTTATATGCCAGAATCATATAATATTTTAAGGCAACCTAACTTTTCAAGTTTAATAAGAAATTTCAATCTCATCCCATTTAGATACTTCTAAGGACTTAATTTTCTTCCACTGATCAACTTGAATTAATTTGGTTAGTCTGATTATAATAAAATACGTCTACTAACATTTATCATCTTTAGAGAGTTGATAACCTAAAGTGTTCACAATATGCCTATTTCTATAACCAGTATTCAAATATTTCATTTTAAAGAGGTCAATTAACTACCATATAAACTAAAGGATCAAGAAACAATAAAAATTAAATAAATTTCATGTTCTAAATATAAGTATCATTAATCTACTGCTCATTAAATGCAGTGGTAATTTAAACAAAACATTTGTTTCCATGGATTTGAGTGTGAGTAAATGATAAATATTAAGTGAATGTCAATAATATAAGAAAACAAATAGAGGCAGCACGTTATATTTTCTTATAAAAAGGATATCCAGAAATCAAAATAGTACTAATAACACTTTGGAAACATTTGCTATGATTCATCTATTTAGATCATGTCACAACGTGTAGAGATTTTAAAAGAAAAATAAATGCCCATCATGTAGGAGTATGCCTAAAATAGACTATTGTGCTAAAATATAGAAATCATTCAGAGAGCATGGGTGATAATAGAATGTGTAACAGTTTATTTAATAAGTATTGAGGAAGAAATGTGAACTGTATCAGGAACATATTTAAAACTCAAATGCGTTTTGAACACACACACATAGGCCTATATATCAATACTTAAATTTTGTTTTCTGGCAGTGTGCTGCTCCCATAAATAACATTGATAGTTGACTTAGCTAATTTATGGGTTAACCTAGGTCATTCTCATTAATATACCAAAAGCTTTAAAGCCATTTGCAATGTTTCTGTTTGATCACTTCTTAAGTTTGTCCCAGGATTCTTTTCTTAAAACTGTTGGTTTACCTCTCCCATCTCTTATGATTAATCCTCAATCTTCCATTCACATTGTGTGTTCTTTAGGTGTTGATCTGTGTTCCACTAAATCACTTCAATTTTCCTCAATGGGTCAAGATTACGAGTTTCTAACTTGAACACACACACACACACTTGATGCTTTTTAATGTAATTGCTATTGCCTTCTATGCCAAGGGCAATGTGGAGCAGATGACAGCATTAAGATTATATTTTTATGCCTTTGGAAATCACTATTAAGATAATTGGGGAAAGAATGACAATTGCTTGAGGCATAACCTATAAGAAGAAGGAAAATACCCACATCTGCCCCATAAAAACACCCACAGATTATGCTATCAGGTGGAGAAGGTTTGGCTAACTTTTGATGAGTCCCTCAGAGGAGGGCACAATAAAAGATTTTACTGGACAACAAAACATGTGCTCCATTGCTGGGGAGACTTATATTTGCTTCACGCACATGGTGCCTTGATGACATTATTGTATTTGCTTTATCACAACCCCTCAAGAATGGGTTCAGCACAAAATGTTTAGCACCATACCAAAATGCAGTATATTTAAATAGTCTTTGAAATAATGATCATACATCAAAATGGGCAAAAAGGTGAGATAATGGTGTGTGGTGGTCATGGATTTGGGGGTCAAGCAAGATCTGTGTTCAAATATTAGTTCCACCACTTAATATCTTTCTGTTTGTTCATTTATGAGAAGGAGTGGTAATATCTATTCTGCATGTTGAGTTGAGTTTATTAGATATAAAGTATATACTGTGCCTAGCAAAATTCCTAGTACTCAGAAGATAGTTATTCATTTCCATAATTCCTGTACCATGTTCAGCAGCTCCAACTTTGGGTTGAAAGGGAAGTTTTAAAAAGCAAATGGAAATTTATTTCAATATGTCTAATCATGATAGGCCATTGGCACCCTGAGAGATACATTTAAATTTAAAGCACAAAGACAGATAATAATAGGTCATTTTATAACTGGTTATCTTATACCAGGTGTGGGGAATGCCTGGCCAGGGGCTGTACAAGTGAGTAAATCAAATGTTTGACAAAATGTAGCAGGCTAATTTTTAAGTTAATAATTTTGTATAGCCTGTGAATGATATCATAAATATCAAAATAGCCCTTGGCAGATAAAAGGTCCCCTACCCTTGTCTTAATATGGATTTATTCTTGTCATGATTAAGGATCATGCATTCACCTAAGCTAGACTTACTGTATAAAAGAAGCCCACACTGAAAATGCAGTTGTGCACTTTTTGAGGTGGCAGACATATCCTGCTAAGTAGCATAGAAATAGCAGATGCTGACCTATAAGGAACTGTGCACACTTTTGAAAATATGGCCTCTAATGTATCCTTCATTTCAATTATTGTTTTCTTCATTTCTGACTGGTTCTTCTTTGGTTTCCTATCTCCATTTTTATATTTCCTTTCTCTTTCTTGAAGTTCTCACTGAGACAATTGAGCATTCTTATAATCAGTGTTTTGAAATCTGAATCTGGTAGATTGCTTGTTTCCATTTTGTTTAGCTCTCTTCCTGGAGTTTCCTTGTGTTCATTCATTTGGCAACCATTTATTTTTCTCCATTTGCAATAAAAAAGCCACTAGAAGTGTCTTGGGTTGGCCTGCAAGTTAAGTGGGATGAATCTCAGGAAATCACCAGGGTTGGGAGGATGGTGTTAACCAGGTTGATGGAGATGCAGATGTGGCACCTGCTTGCTGTCTCTTGGGGGAGGGCTTAGCAGAGGAACAATGGCCTCTGCCAGCACTTTTTATCTGGGAGAAAGAAGCCTTTATGTCTCTTCCTCTGAAGTCAAACAATTTAGTTTCTTTCCATATGTCACCGGCACCTTTTGAGCTCCTGTACAGTGCTGGAGCTCCAAGGGAGTAAGTTTGTTAGCAAGTCATTTGGTGAGGGGGCCCTAGAAGGAATGCCTGGGCCTCTAGCAGCCCACCCTCTCACTCAGCAACAAGCTAGTTTTTACAGTCAGATAGATGTTGAATATTTCTCTTCTTGGCATTGGTACTTTGGGCTGGAGAGCCTGGTGTGGGGCTGAGATGCCTTGCTTCTCAGAAGGGACCTCCAACACTGAGATATCCCTCCTGATTTTTAATTGCCACATATGAGTGTGAGACTAGCCTTTTCTGTTTCTTTGTTACTTCTACCGGTCTTGACCTGGCTTCTTCTGTATATCTTTTGTTACAGGACTTCTGTTTAGCAAAACGTCAGGTGGTTCTCAATGATGTCCTAGTTTAGTCGTAATTTTAATGTGGTTGCATAAGAAGGCAAGTACAGCATTTCCCTACTCCTGCTATCTTGATAAGAACTTCAATATTTTATGAATTTTACATACAGGGTGGGGCAAAAATAAGCTTATAATTGTGAGTATACAAAACATAGAGTTTATTCTTGTAATATTATTTATTAACTAGAGGCCCAATGCAGGAAATTCATGCAAGAGTAGGACTTCCTTCCTCTGGCTGCTGGCACCAGCTTTCCTCCAGCACCTGGCTTCATCCCAAAGATTGTCTTGTCTAATTAGCATATTACGCTTTTATTATTATAGACTCGAGGCCTGGTGCATGAAATTCATGCATGGGGTGAATGGCTCAGGCCTAAACCGGCAGTCAGACATTCCTCTCACAATCCTGCACCACTTACTTCTAATTGCTTACTTGCGTGACTGCCTGATCACCCCTAACTGCACCCCCTGCCAGCCTAGTTGCACCAACTGCCCCCACTGCTAGCCTGGTTGCCCCTAACTGCTCCCGCCACTGGCCTGGAATCCCCTTAATGCCCCCCTTTCCAGCCTGGTCACCACCAACTGCCCCACCCCCGCTGGCCTAGTCACTCCAAATACCCTCCCTTGCCATCCTGGTTGCCCCACGCAGCCTGCTGTTCATTCCTCACTAACTCCCTGCATGCCTGGCTGCCCCTAACTGCCCCCCACCCCATCAGCCTGGTGCTTCTTACTTCCCTTGCTGCCGATCTGGTCACTCCTCACTGCCCCCCCCTGCCAGCTTGGTCACCCCTAATTGCCCCCACCACCAGCCTGGTTGCCTCTTCCTTCCTGCTGGCCTAGATGCCTAGAACTGCCCCCTGGTCGCCCCCAACTGCCCCACTACTAACTTGGTCACCCTACACAGCCTGCTTGTTCAGTCATTTGGTCATTCCTCACTAACCCACCAGCCAGCCTAGTCACCCCACACAGCCCCGGTTGTGATGGCCTCTTGCTTTTTATATATTAGGATTAGTGGTCTGGTGCATGAAATTCAGCAAGGGGTGTGGGGTCCCGCAGCTTGGCCTGCATCCTCTCCAATCTGGGACCCCTTTGGGATTGGGCCTAAACCAGGAGTTGAACAACTCCCTCATAATCTGGGACTATGAGAATACGTACTTCATGTAATAGGAAGGCATCTAATATGTTACAGTGTATATGTTGTAAGTAGTAGGAAATACTGTATTCATAGCAATAATATACACCCTATGACTTCCCTTCCTGATTTTGGAATGGTTCTCCAGTTCTTTGAATGTTTCCTGGCCCCTAATGTATTTTTTTTTGTCATTCAGTATAACTTTATTTACTGTTTATTGCACATGATTTGAGGTCTTTAGTTTCTAACCACCAAAGATTCAAAGGACTATTGTTTCCATGAAGTTTATCATTAACATTAGTGAATTAGTGTAGTCGTGTGTTTTTATTGTAAACATCTGAATTATTCACATTGTCATAGATCCTGAACTCATAAGCCTGGACCATGCACAGGCTAGCAGCAAGCCAAGAAACCACTCTGCAAGCAAACTGATACTCTGCATAAGGAAAAAAGTCATAGCACAACATTTAATGTCCAACCCAAGTCACCTCAGAATGTTATATATATTGACTTCTTAATTCATATAGAATTGGTAACTCAAGTGCTTGATTGGTGAAGGGGTTGACCTGGTTTCGGGAGGATTATTCCTGAAATAATTAAGGAAAGGGAGACTCAATCTTCTTCTTTATTGCTTGCTCCTCCCTAGCATTTCCATTTTTCTTCTTGTCCTCAGCTTCTTGGGTATCTTCTCCTTCACCTTCACCTCCTTCTTCCTTCTTTGCATCCTGAAATTCTTTCTTGGCACCTTCTTCCTCTTCCTCTTCTTCCTCTCCTTCAGCCTCTTCCTTCTCTTTCTCCTCTTCTTCAGCTTCTCCTTCAGATGGGGGTTCATCCTTAGCCTCCTCGGATTTGCAGCCTCAATGATCTCCTCCACCTCGCTCTGCTCTTCCTGGACATGGCTGGTGTATTAAGAAGGAAAGGAGTGAGCGGGCATCAAGTAGGAGCTGGTCTATAACCACCTTAGGCAGATTGACCACAGACCTGGCATCTCTGGGAGTAGCCGCTGGCTATGCTTCCCACGCTGGCGAAACTAAGCCGGGACTCCTCACCTTCCGAGAGTTTCCTGTAAGCTGCAATGTCAATGTCCAAAGCCATCTTCATATTGAGGAGGTCCTGGTATTCTTTTAAATATTATGTCATTTCACTCTTTGTAATTCTCAACTAATTTTCTGATTTGTTGATTGTGTCCTGCATAGCACTAACATAGGAGTTCTGCTTATCCTCCAGCTCTTCCCAGAGCTTCGTTCATGTCCCGGCTTGCTTCTATCTCCAAGGTCTTGGCCTTGAACAGTCAGGGACTCTCGGACTTCCTTCTTGGCAGCACTCTTGGTTAGCAAGGTGAAGCGGCTCTTGCACCATTCTTTGGCATTCTGCATGTTCTTGGCCTCCAGTTTCTCTTACTGGGCGCAGATGTCCTTGAGCATAGCGGAGAGATAGATCTCCACGAAGGTCTGAGCATGCTGGATCTGTGCCTGCAGCTCCGTGATCTCCTCTTCCTGCACCTTCTTCAGAAAGGCGATTTCATCTATCAAGCTATCCCTGCACTTTTCCAGCTCAGTGTGAGCGAGAGCCCTCTTTGCACCTTTGCGCGCCTCCATCAGCCAGCCCTCTGTATCCTTATGGTTCAGCACCTCAATCTGGTAGCACCCCTGCAGGTTGCTCCCAGCCACTTCAGAGCCCCTGTGCCTCCTAACCGTCCATTTCCCTCTCCTCGCCAGGGATGGAGCGCGATGGGGCGGGGCACAGGCATCCCATTTTCATTAAAATGTTCAACCCGGGCCGCTCCACCTGTGTCCGCCCTGGGGCAGACAGTGATCCTGGAGACCCTGGCCACCCCCACCTGCCCAGTCTCTATTACCACCTGGACCCTGCGGGCAATGTCATGCGCTGCCTGATGGAACTTCCCATCCCAATCTCCACCTGGACTCCACAGGGGGTGTCAGGCGCTGCCCCTGGGCCTGCCGCGTCCCAATCACTGCCTGGACCCCGTGGGCAGCATCAGGCACTACCTGTTGGAACTGCCAGTACGGATCAAGCCCAGACTCCGTGGGGGGGCATCAGGCGCTGCCTGTTGGAACTGCAGAGTGGATTGATGCCTGGACCCCGAGGGCGACATCAGGCGCTGTCCATGCTGCCTGTCCAGTCCGGATCACTGCCTGGACCCCGCGGGCAACGTCAGGTGCCGCCTGTTGGAACTGCTGGGTCCCTATCACAGTCTGGACTCCACGCGGGGCATCAGGCCTGCCTGCCTGGCCTGCAGGGTCCTGAGAGCCGCCTGGACCCCAGGGCGGGGTCAGGTCCTGTCCATGCTGCCTTCCCACCTGGACTCCTCGGGGCATCAGGGGCTCCCTGCCCCTCCTGCATATGCAGATTTACCCACCATCTTTGTTGGGTTTGTTTGCATATCACTTCTTTTATTAGTGTAGATCATTGTATTATTTTCCATATGAACAACTATAAACCTAATTTTGCCTCTCTACATACACAGAACTAAAATTTATAACAAAATTGTAAAAGTTAGAAAAGGAGAAAACACTTTAATGTTTCTAAGACTGAAATATTTCCATTGGTCAGGAAAGAGAAAACAATTTTTATTATGCTGATGTTCAGGGTGCATGATAAAATTTCTAGAGTAAATACTAAAATAAAGTTTTAAAAAATTATTAGAAATCACTAAAATTTGTTTCATACAAAGCATAGTAAATCCTTACATACAGATATATGTGAGAACAGTGTAAAATGACCATTACTTAGGGACATTTTGTGGCATAAAATAAATGGAACATTATTGTTTAATTGTCATTAATATAGATGTGAAAGAATGAGTGTCTGATAAAGGGAAAAAAAGTTTTAAGAAAGTTAGAGGACTGACTTGAATGTTATCTTACCAATAGGAAATATCTTATTATATGTGTAAAACATGGTTTAAGAATAAATTGAGAATAAACTCATTTTTATCGTTATATTTAACAAAGAATAAAATACAATTAAACAGCTATGAAGCACAGAAGAAAGGCAGGTATATTGTAACTAAGTAACTTTGATTTGGTTTTATAGTCATAGAATCAAAAAGTTTAGGGCACCTTAAATAGTACTGAAGTCCCAAGATTAACCCTATGGGATTACGGCTTCTACAGCTTGCTTAATTCTTAAGCTCCAGATCTCTGCTTAACATCTCCAGTGACAGATAGCTAATAATACCTGAGAGATTTCATGTTATCTTCCAAAAATCCACATTAGAATATTATGTTTCCCTGAAACTTTCTCCCACTGATTTTTACTTATAATGCAGACACCTATCCAGAAGTAGAATGTCTTTCCACATGGTTCAGAATATAGCCTTCCTTCCTCTCCCAGTCCTCTCTCCTACCAATTCAACATCTACTATGGCTCTACTAGAACTTACCAAATTATATAACTAGGGGCCTAGTGCACAAACTTCATGCAATTGAGGGGAGGCCCTCAGCCTGGCCTGTACTCTCTCACAATCTGAGAGATCTTGGGGGATGTCTGACTGACTGTTTCGGCCTGCTACCCACAGGGAGTGGGCCTAAGCCAGCCGTTGGACATCCTTAGCACCATGAGCCCAGCTTCTGACTGAGCAGTGTTCCCCTGTGGGAGCTCACTGACCACCAGGGAACAGCTCCTGCATTGAGCAAGATCAAACCAAAACTGGCTCCCCCAAATCTCCCAAGGGGTCCTTGATTGCAACAGGGTGCAGGCCAGGCTGAGGGACCCTACAGGTACACAATCAGGGCTGGGGGGAATTGCAGGAGGGCTCCAGAACATGTCCCGTCTGTCTTGCTCAGTCTTGATTGGCTGGACCTCAGCAGCAAGCTTTTAAATCACTTGTGTAGGAATGAGACATTCCATATTGTGTGTAGTTTGGTGTGAAGTGCTTCAGTATTGACAGTTTTACATATGTATTTTCACCTGCCATTAGCATAACTTCTAAAAATTAAACATGTAATCTTCAATAGTACTTTCTCATTGGAAAATAACTGATTTTGGCTGTGGGCCTCCTTCAGTGACCTTTGAGGAATGTAAGTAGGTTTCTTAAAGAGACTGCAGGTTTAGAAAGTTAGTGCAAAAAGAAATTAATTTTCATAGATGTTCATGCATGCATTTTAAAAATGCATTAAATAGCCCTGGTCTATCAGTTTGTCTCTGAAAAGCTGCCCAATTATCCTGATAATTGACAAATTAAACACTGAAATTTTATGGCTGATCAAAGCAAGCAACCAATTAAGATAGCAGATGTGATAGGGAAAATACTAATTTTGCATTGCTAATTCATGAACATCTGAGATAGAATTTATGTTGTTCTGAATATGGGCATAATTTGTTAAATGTTTTGTACCTTTAAGGTAATATCTTGAAAATATCTTTAAATATATTGCTATTTAAGTTATGTATTTGGGGAAGTACAGTAATTTTTTAATATATTTTTTTATGTATGAGAGGTGAAAGTTCATGAATTACATAACATTTTTACTAGTTTGTTTCATCTTTAAATACATTTTGAGTACTAATAAATATATTTTTCAATTCTTTTTTTATTTAATAAATCTTTATTGTTCAGGTTATTACATTTGTTTCTCTTTTTCCTCCCATAGCTCCCCTCCACTTGGCTCCCACCCCTCCTTCTACCTTTACCTCCCCTCACATTGTCCTCATCCATAGGTGTATGCTTTTTGTCCAGTCTCCCCCTGAACCCTCTCTCATCCCTTTACCCCTGAGAATTGTCAGTCCACTCCCTTTCTATGCTCCTGATTCTATTATATTCACCAGTTTATTCTGTTCATCAGATTTTTAATTCACTTGATTTTTAGATTCACTTGTTGATAGATATGTATTTGTTGTTCATAATTTTTATCTTTACCTTTTTATTCTTCCTCAATTGTTTGTTACATTTTGTTTCCTTTTCTTGGCAAGCATTAGCAAAGATATGATTTTTCTTTTTTCTTTTTTTGTCAACATTAAATCCTATTGTCTGGAGAACAGCTACTGTGAGACTATTTAAAAAGCTTCAACTAGTTAAGGTTATGTTTAAAAAACTAACTGTGTCATTCAAGCCTTTTCACTTATAATTTATATTCTTTGTGGCTCAAATGATGCCCAACACTTAGCCAGTCCTTGAGGATAATATTTAGTTTGACTCAAGAGTAGCCTAACACACTTATTGGCAGGTATATGTTTCGCTAATCAAATTTGCACTTCTAATCTAGAGGACTCAAGGGATAAATTTCGTACCTGCTATTTTACTTAGCTTACAACCCCAAGGGCAAGAACAATTTCCATTATCAGAATTTTGTTCATGATAAGCTACAGCAGGAATAATAAAGAGCAGAAAAGGAAATGCTGTTTTGCTTATGAATTATAATACAAAGAGTTGTGTTTAAGAGCCCCCCTGTAAGAAATCATGATATTATGCCAAGTACTACTCATGTCATGTACATATAAAAATTATTTACTCTATAATTTTAATTCAAACATCTTATATGTAATTGTTTTATATTTTTAGCCATTGTTGTACAGAATGCATTTCTCCTATTAATGATATAGTTTTATTTCCTGATTGGAAAAATTTATTAAAGTACATATGATCTGATTAATTTGTTTTAACTAATCTTGTTTTAAGTTCTAATGTTGAAATTTATGTGGTAATGATTTCAAGTTATTTTAAAAGCAACACTGAGGGCTTTGAGTATCCTTCATGGCAGACACAAACTCCATGTATGTTGAATTCTTGAACAAGTAGAAAATAATGTGTTTATGTAAATCTACTCCCCAGATAAATAATAAAGTTAAATGCTTATAAGACTCTGTCTTTTCTAAAACTTACACAAGTAATAACCTATTTCCCCTTTATCTTTTACCATTTCACTAGAGGCCAAGTGCACAAAATAGTGCACAGGTAGGGTACTTAAGCCTGGCCGGTGATCAGGACCAATCTGTGGGGTGACCTGTGGGGTGAACAGGGCCCTTGCTTGCACCCACTTTGGTAAACCTTGGGCCACTCCCTCACTGGCCCCACCCCCCACTTTTGGTGGGGCCTTTAGGAAGCTCCTGCATTGAGCATCTGTCCCCTGGTGGTCAGTGCTTGTCATAGCATCCAGTTGTTCTGCTGGTCTTTCCGCCATTCAGTTGATTTGCATATTAGGGTTTTATATAGATGGATGTTTTTAACATGCCTAAATGTTAATGTATGAGTGTATTAACAATTATACAATTTTGATGTCTATTTTCAATTATTTTAGCTTGAGATATTTATTCTATTTTCATTTTGCCTTCCTTTCTATGTTTTTGTTATAGTTCTTCACAGTGATTTTTCTCTTCTAATTTTGAAATGGTTTTCTAATTTTGGCATGTCCTCATATTTTTTTCTTTGTTGCATTATTTACTGAAAGTAATGTATTTCTGGGGTCTGCAGCAACTTCTCATGCCTTTGCTTACTTCTAGATGTCCATTTTGGATGTTTAATTGCACTATATTGCCCTAGGACAGATAATTTTTCTTTGATGGCATTAAATAAGGTTCACTCAGACAACTGTTTATTTTTTCAGCTGTTCTTTCATCATAATTTTAATAAAAACTGTGAAATGATCCCAGTCCAAGGAGGCAGCTGACTTAAGAAGAGAACAATAATGTACAAAACTGCTCTGTCTGAGCTCTCAGATGGGTGCTGTCATGGAGAGAGCCTTTCACTCCAGCCAGAATGATGATAATGAAGCATGAGCACTGTGGTTCTGAACTCCCTTTGGACAAAGCTTCATGACATGTGGAAAATGTTTCCTGACTTATGAAAACTAATATCAGGACAGAATTTACCAAAAAGCTCAGGTCACTGGGGTGAAAGAAGCATAACACAATCCTTAAGTACAATCTTTAAGTCATAGACATCCTACTACTAATGAAATAAATATTATATTTTTTAAAAACCTAATGAAATAATGATGCAATAATATACCTAATGTGTAATTTTTTAAATGAATAATTCTACTTTCTAGAAAAACAAGTACATGTACTTAAAATGACAATAAAGTTAGTACTCTGCATTGATGTGTTTTTTTTGTGTGTGTGTGTGCAGTAAATGGAAAGTTATAATCTTATCATTTCATTAGGTAAAACTGTAATATGTTCAAAATGACATCAAAGGAAACAACTATTATGGCTATTTGAGTTGATATATATTACACACTCATGTCACTAAAATCTGGCTAACTAGCAAGATATCAGCTAGTAAATCACTTAAAATTCTAGGGACCATCCATATGTCAGACATTCAAGGTATCTGTCACTAGATAGTTATAGTACTTTATTTTTCACAAAACAATCATTGACTGGGCATAAGTTGCTTCTCCAGCTGGAAAATTTGACATATTTGGAAACAAAATTGAAATCTAATTTATCTTCCAAGTTTGCAGATATAGGTCTTACTAGTAACTTAATCACACATCGTCACTATCCATAACAAATCTCATGCAGACTTCTCTCCAATTTATTGAGAATTAAATCCAGAATGTCTTCAGAATGACAACCTCAACTGTGGTGTTCGTTATAATATCACCTTACTGAGGGCAGCTCCTAGGAAGTCACAGTGTGGCCAAAGCCCTAAAACCCTTTAAAGCACTGAGCCTTTGTTTATTTTTTCTACTTTGTATTTCTGGTTGTTTCTAATTTAGCTGTATTTATTTTCTCAGATAACAAACCTAGTCAGCATCAGCATTAAAAGCATTTTACAAGCATTAATTAACAATGCCCAAGTTATTAGCTCCTGATATTTTGATCTTGTTTTCTTAGATGGTGGACAAATACTGTCTCAGGCTGTGGAATAAGTTCCCCATGTGGTATTGGTGCCGATCAAGCCTTCATTGGAGGACTGTTTAGGTCACCTGAGAGACCAAAGGCGAAACACTACCCAAGAAGGAATACTTTATCCCAAAATATTGCTAAATTTTACAATTTTTTTTCAAATAAAAAGTACAAGGCTATTTCATGCAACAACATAGTTGTACTGAAACCCCAAGCCCTGACTAGGACCATTCAATGTATTTAAAAATCGCCGCTCTATCTCTTTTTTCCATACACTGAACATCCCATATGCCTGCAGCTTGCTCTGCCCTTCACTTACACCTTCCCAGTGAGGCACCTTCTCACCTTGGCATTGGGACTGTGTTAAGTCACTTCTTTCCACAAATCCTGGTGAAAGATTTAAAGCAGCTTGATAATTATCATTATTAAAAATATAAATATGGAGACCACACCATCTTGCAGAGGGAGGTGGATGTCTGCAGCGGTCTGAAAACTGCAGCTGAAGCACCCACCGAACAGCCAGGGACCCAGAACACCGCTCTCAAATCGGCGCAGACACGCGGCAAATTCAGAGATCCACACGGCACACAGAAAGATCAGATTTCGCCTGGGATAAGGAGAGAGAACTACATAACCAGACACCCAGAGAAGAAAGACCATGGGCAGAAGAAGAAACAGCCTGCATATGACAGATAGGCAGGTATCACCAGAAAAGGAAGTAAATAAAATAGAAGCAGAAATAAGCCTGCCAGAGAAAGAGTTCAGAGAAATGATCATAAGGGGGATGAAAAGAATGGAAGACAAATTCAACAATATGAGTAAGAGCCAAGAGGATATGAAGAAGACCCAAGAGAAAATGAAGAAGAAGCAAGAAGAAATGAAAGAAGAAATAAAAAATGACATCATGGTTTGAAAGAACTCAATAGAAAGCATCAAAAGTAGACTAGAAGAAGCAGAGGACTGCATGAGTGAGCTAGAAGACACGGTAGAAAAAAATACCCAAGTGCAGCAGCTTCTAGAAAAAAAACAATTTTAAAGTAAGAGGGGAGCCTAAGGGAACTTTGGGATAACACACACACACAAAAAAAACCACAACATCTGCATAATTGGGGTTCCAGAAAGAGTGGAAACTGAACAAGGATTAGAGAACCTGTTTGAAGAAATAATGACAGAAAATTTCCCCAATATAGGAAAGAACAAACCCACACAAATCCAAGAAGCTCACAGAGTCCCAAGCAAAATGAACCCCAAAAAACCGACACCAAGGCACATTATAATTAAATTGGCAAACAGCAACAACAAAGCAAGAATCTTAAAGGTGGCCAGAGAGAAACAGAAAGTTACCTACAAAGGAACCCCCATAAGAACAGCTACTGATTTTTCAACGGAAACTCATCAGGCCAGAAGGGAATGGAATGAAATATACAAAGTCATGCAAAGGAAGGGTCTGAATCCAAGAATACTGCACTTTGCAAGGCTTTCAATCAAAACTGAAGGTGAAATCAGAAGCTTCACAGACAAAAAAGGACTAAGGGAATATATTACCACCAAACCAGCAATGCAAGAAATGTTAAAGGGTCTGCTGTAATAAAAAAAGAGGAAGCGAAGAAAGAACTCGGGGGTAAGGACTACAAATGGCAACAGATAAATACTTATCAATAATAACTTTAAATGTAAATGGATTAAATGCTCCAATCAAGAGACATAGGGTAATTGATTGGGTAAGAAAACATGATCCACATATCTGCTGTCTGCAAGAAACCCACCTCAGGAAAAGAGATGCACACAGATTGAGGGTGAAGGGATGGAAGATGGTATTTCAGGCAAATGGAAATGAAAAAAAAGCTGTTGTTGCAATACTTATATCTGACAAATTAGATCTCAAAGCGAAGACATAAAAAGAGATAAAGAAGGCCACTTCATAATACTAAAGGGAACAATCCAACAAGAAGAAATAACTCTGCTAAACATATACACACCGAATATAGGATCACATAAATACATAAAAAAACTCCTGGAGGGTATTAAGGGAGAGATTGGCAGCAATACAAACATAGTAGGAGACTCTAATACCCCACTGTCACCACTGGACAAATCCTCTAAACAAAAAATCAGCAAAGAAACATCAATCCTAAATGACTCACTAGACCAGATGGAATTAATTGACATCTTCAGAACATTTCACCCCAAAGCCACAGAATATACATTCTTCTCCAGTGCACATGGGTCATTTTCAAAGATAGATCATATGTTGGGTCATAAGAAAAGTCTCTTCAAATTCAAGAAGATAGAAATCATATCAAGCATTTTCTCAGACCACAGTGGCATAAAACTGGAAATCAACTTTAATAAAAACAATAGAAAGAAATCAAACACATGGAGACTAAACAGCATGCTATTAAACAATGACTGGGTAACCAGAGAGATTAAGGAAGAAATAAAAAACATCATGGCAACAAATGACAATGACAACACAGCAATACAAAATTTATGGGACACAGTGAAAGCAGTCTTGAGAGGGAAGTTCATAGCCCTACAAGCCTACTGCATAAAACAGGAAACAATGGTAATAAATTACCTAACCCAACAACTCAAAGAGCTACAACGAGACCAACAAGAAAAGCCCAGTGTACACAGAAGGAAGGGAATAGTGAAGATCAGAGTGCAGATAAACAACTTGGAGACGAAAGAAACAATTCAAAAGATCAACAAAACGAAGAGCTGGTTCTTTGAAAGGAAAAACAAGATTGATGGACCTCTAGCCAGGCTCACCAAAAAGCAAAGAGAGAAGACCCAAATAACAAAATCAGAAATGAAAGAGGGGAAATAACAACATACCCTGCGGAAATACAAAGGATTGTTTAAAAATACTATAAACTACTCTATTCCAACAAATTGGACAACCTGCAAGAAATGGACATTTTCCTAGAAAAATATAACCTTTCAAAACTCAACAAGGAGGAATCTAAACATCTCAAGAGTCCGATAACTATGGAAGAAATTGAAGCAGTCATCAAAAAGCTTCCAGCAAATAAAAGCCCGGGACCAGATGGCTACACAGGAGAGTTTCAACAAACATTCAAGGAAGAATTAAAACCTATTCTCCTCAGACTATTCAAAAACATTCAAGAAGAAGGAACACTTCCAAACACCTTCTATGAAGCCAGCATCACCCTAATACCAAAACCAGATAAAGACAACACAATGAAAGGGAATTATGGGCCAATATCTCTCATGAACATAGATGCCAAAATCCTCAATAAAATTCTAGCAAATCGGATCCACCAGTACATCAGAAAGATCATGTACCATGACCAAGTAGGATTCATCCCAGAAATGCAGGGATGGTACAATGTCCTCAAATCAATAAATGTGATACATCACATAAACAAATTGAGAGATAAAAATCACATAGTCATATCAATTGATGCAGAAAAAGCATTTGACAAAATCCAACACCCTTTCTTGATAAAAACTCTCAGCAAAGTGGGAATAGAAGGATCATACCTCAACATCATAATAGCCATATATGATAAACCCACAGCTAACATCATACTCAATGGGCAAAAACTAAAATCATTTGTCCTGTTCTACATAGTACTGGAAGTATTAGCCATTGCAATTAGACAGAAGAAGAAATAAAAGGCATCCAAATTGGAAAAGAAGAAGTAAAGCTGTCCTTATTTGCAGATGACATGATACTGTACATAAAAAACCAAAGGACTCCATTCCAGAACTAATTGACTTAATTAATGAATTCAGCAATGTAGCAAGATACAAAATTAATGCTAAGAAGTCTGTGGCATTTTTATACACTAATACTGAAATTACAGAAAGAGAGACTAAAAAAGCAATCTCAGTTACCATTGCACCAAAAAAGTTAAGATACCTAGGAATAAACCTAACTAAAGAGATAAAAGACCTATATGTAGAAAACTACAGGACACTGAAAAAAGAGATAGAGGAAGATGTTAACAGATGGAAGAGCATACCATGCTCATGGATTAGGAGAATCAACATCATTAAAGTGTACATACTACCCAAAGCAATCTATAGATTCAATGCACTACCCATGAAAATACCAATGACATATTTCATAGACCTAGTAAGAACTCTTCAAAGATTCATCTGGAACAAAAAGGATCCCAAATAGCCACAGCAATCCTGAAAAAGAAGAATAAAGTAGGTGGGATCTCAATACCAGATTTCAAGCTATATTACAAAGCAACTGTTCTCAAAACAGCCTGGTACTGGCAAAAGAACAGACATATAGACCAATGTAATAGAATAGAGAACCCAGATATCCACACAAACCACTATGCTAAACTAATATTTGACAAAGGAGGCATGAACATTCAATGGAGCCAAGATAGCCTCTTCAATAAATGGTATTGGGAAAATTGGATGAATACATGCAAAAAAATGAAACTGGACCACCAACTTACACCAAATACAAAAATAAACTCGAAATGGATACAGGACTTAAACATTAGAAGGGAAACCATAAAAATACTAGAGGAATCCATAGGCAGCACAATCTCAGATATATGCTGAAAGAACTTCTTCACTGATAATGCTCCAAAGGCAATTGAAGCTTAAGAAAAAATAAACAAATGGGACTACATCAAAATAAAAAGCTTTTGCACAGCAAAAGAAACCATCAACAAAACAATAAGAAATATCACTGTATGGGAGAACATATTTGCAAATGTTATCACTGATAAAGGTTTAATCTCCAAAATCTACAGCCAACTTATACAATTTAATGAAAGGAAGATAAACTATCCAATAAAAAAAGGGGAACGGACCTAAATAGAACCTTTTCGAAAGATGACAGAAGGAAGGCCAAGAGACACATGAAAACATGTTCAAAGTCATTAATCATCCCAGAGTTGCAAATCAAAATGACAATGCGATACCATCTTACACTGGTCAGGATGGCAATCATCAACAAATCAACAAACGACAAGTGTTGGCGAGGATGTGGAGAAAAAGGAACCCTTGTGCACTTTTGGTGGGAATGCAGACTGGTGCAGCCACTGTGGAGAACAGTATGGAGTTTCCTCAAAAAACTAAAAATGGATTTCCCATTTGACCTTGTAATCCCACTTTTAGGAATTTATCCTAAGAAATCACAAACACCAATCAGAAAGGATTTATGTACCCCTATGTTTATAGCAGCACAATTGACAATAGCTACAATTTGGAAACAGCCTAGGTGCCCGTCAGCAGATGAGTGGATCAGAAAACTGTGGTACATCTACACAATGGAATTCTATGCTGCCATTAAAAAGAAAGAATTCTTTACCATTTGTAGCAACCTGGTTGGAACTGGAGAGCCTTATGCATTGTGAAATAAGCCAGTCAATGAAGGAGAAGCATCAAATGATCTCACTCATTTGTGGATAATAAAGAACATTATAAACTGATGAACAAAAGGATCGATACAGAGGCAGTAAAGCATCAAACAGACTGAAATTATAGCAGGAAGATTGAGGTTAGGTGGGGTAGATAAGAGATCAACCAAAGGACTTGTATGCATGTGTACAAGCATAACCAATGAACATAGACACTGGGGGATTGGGGCATGCCTGGGAGGGAGGAGGGGCAATGGGGAGATATGTATAAAAAATTAATATAATAATAAAAAAATCCAACTTTAGGACTATACCACAACATCAGCTTTTAATGTTAGTCATGAAAATAAAGGCTCAGCTTTTTATCATAACGATTTTGTATTTCTCCTTTTTAAAGACCTGTTTTTCCCATTTATTTCACATATCTATAAAATATATAAATACATATATATTTCACCTACTCTTCTTCCTTACACTACCATAAAGTTTTCAACATTGAACTTTGCTTCCTTCTTTCCTGTATTTAGACAATTTTAAATGTTCGTTTGACATTTGAGGTCTGACTACAAATAATACATAGATGATAGTAAATAAATATATAGACAGATAACAGATAAGTAGATAGATAGATAATCCTATATAATAAAAGGCTAATATGTTAATTTCTCCTCGACTGGGAATTCAACCAGGAGTTCAACCGGGAGTTCAATCAGGAGGCGGGGCTGGCTGGCCATCTGCCTTAGCCCCTTCCTTCAGCTGGGCCTGTCCCTAATTGGCCTCCCACCCGGATCAGGAGTGGGGCCAGCAGGGCCCCACCCGTGCATGAATTTGTGCACTTGGCCTCTAGTGTATGTGTGTGTGTATGTATGTGTGTGTGTGTGTGTGTGTGTGTGTGTGTGTGTGTGTGTGTGTATATCTCACACAAGAGGTAATATGCAAATTAGGCTGTGACACCATAAGGATCACAACTGGACAGCAGTTGTTGCACGTGCAGGTGAGGCCCTGAGTGGAGATGGAGACAGGGGCAGGAGAGCCAGCACGAGCCACCCTGCCAGGGCTCAGGTAGGCCTCCCCAGAGCCAGAGTTGTCACGGACAGGGACAAGTGCAACTCCAGAGAGAAAAGGGCAAAGGGTGGACCAGCCCGCAGCCTCTCGGGCTGATCAAGGGCTCTAAGAGGAAAGGGCATTCTGCCTGCAGTCTCCAAAGCCAATCGCAGTCCTGGAATAAAACATTGACAGCAAGTCCTTTCTGTATAATTGGGGCATTAGAGGCCCATGGAATGATCATTTTCTTTTCTATGAAAAACAAAACTCTGACACACTATTTATAATTAAATAAGTTCCATATACTTTGACATTTTACAGCCCTGGAAAGTTACATATAATGATCAGCAAAGTGAGAAGATGAAAAGAATTTTTAGGCTTTTAAAGATGTAACTAATTTCTGTCTAAAAGACACACCAATTCAAAAAGTGATGGTTTTATTGTCCTATAGGACATTAGCCAGATTGTATCTAATTTAGCAGTTTTACTTCAGGCTTTCATCTTTGGCAATCTCCTTTGAATAGCATTTCATCCTGCCAGTCCCTTCAGCAAGTTAAACAGAACTTTTGCATCTGCTATTATGTATTTGAATAAGAATTATGTACTTAACACATGCAAAATTTTGTTTTGACACAATAAAACAAAGATCATTTGATTCTTTCCTGGAACACAGAAAAGCATACAGTTGAATCATTGGTGTGGCTTAGGATAATTTTCTAAATATTGTTAATAAAATTCATGTAGGGATCTTCACAGTACCAAGAATTCTCTCTTTCAGGTCTATATATTCAGCATCTCCAAGGAGGAGGCCTGTTATTCTGTATTTTGTTTTGTTTTGTTTTTTTAAAAAAATATATTTTATTGATTTTTTTTTACAGAGAGGAAGGGAGAGGGATAGAAAGTCAGAAACATTGATGAGAGAGAGAAATCAATCAGCCACCTCCTGCACACCCCCCACTGGAGTTGTGCCCGCAAGCAAGGTACATGCCCCCAACCAGAATCGAACCTGGGACCTTTCAGTCCTCAGGCCAACACTCTATCCACTGAGCCAAACCGGTCAGGGCTGTTTTGTTTCTTAATACTTACCAGAGAATATTTTTTTTACTGCTTTTTAGAGAGAGTGGACCAAAGGGAGAGGAAGAGGGAAAGGGAGAGGGAGAAGAGGAAGAGAAAGAGAGAAAGGAAAAGGGAGAGGGAGAGGAAGAAGGAGAAGGAAAGGGTTCACTTGTGGCTGAGGGCAGGCCCTCTCTAGGAGTCCTGCCTCTGAGCGTGAGTTGCAAGAGGAAACACCTTTTCTGACCATTTATTGGCTAATCTCCCCATATCTACTCACAGTATTCTTGGTAACTTGCCTAATAAGAATCCAAGAAGGTGATTTATGTTTTTTCCACCTCTCTCCTGGAGGAAAAAATGAAGGTCCACTGCTGGAGGGGCTAAGAAATGTCATATCCTTCCCTAGCTGGTTTAGCTCAGTGGATAGAGCCTTTAGCTTGCCAACTATAGGGTCTGGGTTTGATTCTGGTCAAGGTCATGTACCTAGGTTGCAGGGTCCTCCCTGGCTGGGGCCCAAGTCAGGGCTCATGTAGGAGGCAACCAATCAAATTGTCCCTCTCATATTGATGTTTCTCTCTATCTTTCCCTCTCTCTTTTCTATGCTCCCTAAATATCAATGGAAAAATATCCTCAGGCAAGGATAGAAAAAAGAAAGAAAGAAAGGAATGTCATATTCTATGAAAAAGACATCTTGAAAATGCCTAAAGAAAGTTGTCATTTTTTTGTGGTGAAGGGACTGAAGTCTGTGTTGATGAAAACACCATATTGGCTGTGGTAGCCAGCAGTGGCAGCAGCAGCAGGGTAATGGGGGCAGTGCCTTGCCCTGATCAGCCAGGTTACCTCCTACAGAGGGAGGCCTACTGATGGCTTAGGCCTGCTCCCTAAGAACATCCCCTGAAGGCTCCCAGACTGTGAGAAGGGACAGGGTGGGCTGAGGGACTCCCTATACCCAGTGCACGAATTTTGTGCACCAGGTCCCTAGTAAATAGATAATTGAAAGATGGATATGTAGATAGATGTTGTTATCTTGTAACTTATTGATGTTTCTCTCCTGCTAAGAACTAAGCAAGATTAGTATATCTAGGTAAAAAAAAAATTAATTTAAGTACCACTTTCTGTGATAGTGTGTTATATATAGAAAAAACATAACATATAGAGTAATAAAACTTAGAGTTTGATTTTAACACTTACTTGCTCTGAGTCTTAATAATGTTATTTAATCTCTCTGAGATATGTATTTTTTATATGTGAGTGAAGACAGTAACATCAGTTTTACATGTCAAATAGGGTAATTAAAGAGAATAGGAATAGCACTTTTCATACTTTCTAAAAGGGAAGGATAAGACATTTATGTACATACCTATGTATGTATGTTATTCCAATATATCACAGACCACACTTTTATAAAATATAAAAGTTAAAAAATTATTAGTTAATTACTAAAAATTAAAAGAAAAAAGGAAAATTCAAAATATATAAGATGCAGGTCACATTTAAAAAAATAATTAGATTTAAGTGAATACAAATTATTCTGTTGAATTGCCATAAAAGTTTATAGGAATTTACTCAATTTTTGTACTTATTTTATTGGGGAATAAAAGGGAGCAGCTCTGATTAATATTTTCTGTTCTAGCCATTACATATATAATCCATTATGATTATTTTCTTAAGCAGATCTGTAGTTGCCATGTATTACTACAGGGCTTGTTTATTCTATAAATATTTTTAAACATATAACTATGCACAATATAAAACAGTTTCAACTCTAAATAATACTAAATTATAAGCTATTAATTTTACTTCTCATGCCAATTTGAATTCTTAAATTTAGCTATTATGCAAATTCTACTACATATGTAAAAGGTTTAAAAGGAAACTAGCAAAAACAAACACTGTTAAATGAAATTTGTAAATACTTAGATATGTCTATTATGATAAAGAAAATACGTTAAGGTAAATTATTTTCATTATCCTCTCCAAAATGCCAGCTTTGTAACTACCTTGTATGTTCTACTTCTAATTGCAATATAATGTTGGATTTATACAGCCAATTTCTTTAAAGAGTTAAGAGAAAAATGTGTATCTATTATTCTCTTTCTCTTTCTCTTGAGATTTCAAGGAGTTTGAGTTTTCTGTTAGGTAAGCAGTTGAAAATAAAATTAAGCTTACTTGAAAAATTGAGAACAAGAGATATATTTATGCAAAGTGATGTGTTCAAGGTCACTCAGTAAATCAATGATAATTATAACTAAAATGTATTTTATACTTTCCCTGCTTTATCCCTCTTCGTTGGAATATCCCTGACTGCTGCTTCTCTCTCACAAAGGCTGAAATATTGAAAATGAATGAAGAGATAGTCTTTAAAAGATTTATTACAAATATCCTAAGAAAGTGAAAATGTATGAAGAACAGTTCAGAGAAACAAGCACTTTTTTGCACCATTTAAATTCAGGGTTAGAGATAAGTTTAAATTTATAGTTAGAAGAAAAAAATTACAATTAGAGTATCTCCAGGACCACACACAATCAACCATGTATTACACAGAGCAGATTCTTAATCAATGCTTACAGAATAAATAAATACATTAATGGGGAGAGTAATAAAATGTTATTTATGTAAAATAAAATAAATTGTCATGTTCAAAAGTAATCACTCATTTGTGAACAATATATAGCAGGCAATAAAATTAGTTGCTTGGAATACAAGTTTTATATCATGATTGCAATGAGCTTATAGTCATGCCAAGGAAATACAGGTAAAGAAATAGTTTATTCACAGACCATGACACAGGTCGGCACCAGTCTCCTTGGAGGGTGTCATGGGTCCTGGAGGAAGCACAGCTTGGTGATGTTAGACATTTCAGGAAAAAGTAAGCATAACGTAGTTCAGGGAAAAAAGCTCAATTCACTGTGAACAGACCACAAAATCAATAAAAGTTTATGCCTTGAAGATACTCATACACTAAATATTTTTTTATTTTAATTAACTAAAATACTTTGAAGAAAATTTTAATAGAGGTGCAGTTTTGGGCAGGGGTGATGTCCTGGTATGCAGTATCCATGTCTTTCTTCTTCTGGTGGACACCTCAAGATTCCAAAATCTGGAAGGTTGAGAAGTTTATATTAGATTTCTTCGAAGATAGAGCTCAGTCTGCAAATAGATTTTACTACTTTGAAGTTGGCATTTGTGTGGGATTTTGAAACCAGAACTGGTAAACTATATTTTGTAAATCTTTACTTGAAAATATGTTTATTGACTTTAGAGAGAGAGGAAAGGGGAGAGAAAGAGAGAAACACTGATGTGAGAGAGAAATGTTAATTGGTTGCCTCCCATATGAGCCTCAACTGGTGATCAAACCACAACCCAGGTGTGTGCCCTGACCTTGAACCGAACCTGTAATGTTTTGGTGTACAGAATGATGTTCCAATCAACTGAGCCAACAAGCCAGGGCTGATAAACTGTATTCTTGCTGCTTTAGTTGGTGCTGCTAACAGGTATTCTTTTGGAGATACTGGGTTTTTCCCTGAGCATTTGAGTGTCTAGTCATTGTGCTATGGTTGTCAAGAGGTGTTTGGCAGCAGGGATGGCAGGAACCTTCTTAGGCCCAGAATGCAGCAATGATGGAGTCCACTTGAGCACAGCAGTTCCTCTACAGCCTACCTGTGCCCAACTTCCTGAAGAGTGTAGGAGCAGCTGCCTTAGCCAGTGTGATGATGGTGTTCTCAGAATCTTCCCTGGAGGCCCTGCCAAAATCCCACTTCTCTAGCTAGGATAGGAGAACCCAATTTTCCATACCAAATCCCTTTCCACTTTCAGTATTTAGAATTATTTATTGCAGTCGAACTGGAAAGAAGCTTGGTTAACTATGGTCTTATGAAAATAAGAAATACGCCCAGGTAGTGTGGCTTAATGTTTGCACATAGGCCTATGTACCAGCAGGTTGCTGGTTTGATACTGTGGTGGGCTAAGTCCATGAGGTGGGGGAGGCACACATGCAGAGGAAGCCAATCCATGTTGATGTTGCTCTCTAGTTGATGTTTCTAACTCTCCCTTCTTCTCTCTCAAAAAATCAATAAAAGCATATTTTAAATTAAAAAGTAAATAAGAAATAAATGAATCTGTTACCACCTAAAGGAAACTCTGATTTCTAGATGTTGCTTGTTCCTAAACATAGCATATTCAAAGCATTTTATATAATGTCTTATTCACTTCTAATGCCCATCATTTTATATGCCTCTAACATATTGCTGCTCAGGAAATGATTGCTGATTGGCTAAAATCAATCAAATAAAAATTTCTTCAATCTATCTAAATTTACTTTTCTCTAAATTTTATTTTTTTAAATTATATTTGGTATACATTAGATATAAATGAGAGTATATATAATTTTTCATGTTCAAGCTAATAGACTTTACCTTTAAAATTTCTTGGTGTTTTGTACAACAAATTAACTAGTTACTTCACTCACTTTAGGTTGTGATATATACACTAAACAAGAATGACTTTGAAATATCCAAGACAGCTATTTCAGCCAAACCACAAAGGAGATTTAAGAAAGTTCAGGAGAGACCAAGATAGCAGTTAGATAAACACTGATATTTGCCACCTCCCACAAACACATCACAATTACATCTAAAATACAGAACAACCATCATTCAGAACCAAAAAAAAAAAAAAGCTGGCTAAATGGAAGCCCTACAGCTAGAGAAGTAAAGAAGAAAGCACACAACAACTAATAGGAAGGCTGGAGGCATAGAACGGGTGGGTCTGACACCCATATATGGCATTTTGTTCAATTAGGAGGGATATCTTGGCTGCAGAAGCCTCCCATGAGGAGCAAGGGGTCCCAAGCCCACATCAGACCTCCACCTAGGGCTCCAGAGCTGGGAAGAAAAGTCCCATAACTTCAGAATATAAAACCCAATAAGGATTGTAACTGAGTAACATGGAGGCTGCTGGAGACCCGGGCAGTTTCTTTAAAGGCTGGTAGATTCACTCCCTTGAGCTCCAACACTGGGAAAATAGCTCCTGAGGAGCCAGAGATATATGGATTGTCTGGTATTGGAGCAAGAACTTGGGGACAGCTTTCTCCAGACAGAAGTACTTGCAGTGCTTATTGTTCCTATGCTGAGACTTCCCCCATTCAAGAGCTGACTGGCAGCCATATCCGAGTTTCCATCAGCATGGCTAACACTGTTCGCTATGCCCTGGTGATTTCTTAAGACCCTGCCCTATTTAATTTGCAGCCCCACCCAAATTATTTGCAGCAATTTTTTCATAGAAATGACCTGTCCTGGGTGGGCTCAGGCTTCAGACTTTCCTAAAATATTTCAAACAAACAGCAGCTAGTGTCAGCATACCCCATACCTATTAAAAATATCAATAAGAGGACCAAAACAGTTTGGCCTCACCTGGACACTTCCAAGCCCAACACAAGTAGCAGACATCAGTAGATTGCTCTGTAGCTCCTGCCAGGTGGCCCCAGGCAGTGGCTGACTTTGCACCTCCCATGAGGCCCCAGATCCAGTGTACACAGTGCACAGCTTCAGACCATATCAGATTACAACTTTACACATTCACAAGTGACATATGCTCAATGGGCAGAGTCAGTAAACACCAAAGCTAAGGCAAGTCATGCTCCATAGTGTTGTCTCTTGCACAGCAGCTCTTCCATTGTATTGCAGCTGGTCTTCACAGGCATTTGGCTAATTGAGGACCATTTCTTCCAGTGATGCCAAAAGCAACCAAGGTCAATTCCTCCCAGTGATTCCAAAAGCAACCAAGGCTCAACTACAACAAGGTTGTGCACACAAACCACATAGGGGAGCATCTAGAGTACTCATGTAAGGTAAGTGAGGTGGCTGAGCCACTGGTCCCCATTGGACACCTAATATATAAGGCCACTCTATCAACTCCAGGAGATATAATAGTTCTACCTAATAATAGAAACAAATACTGGGAAGCAGTCAAAATGCAGAGACAAAGAAACATGTCACAAATGAAAGAACAGAAGAAATATCCAGAAAAAGGGCAAAATGAAATGGAAGCAAGCAAACTACTAGATATGGAGTTAAAAACAATAGTTCTATGGTTGCTTAATGATTTTATGAGAGCTTCAAAGGTCTTAGTGAGACTTTCAAGGACTTAGAATTTCAAAGACATAAAAAGGACCAGTCATAAATTAAGCATACACTAACTGGATAAAGAATAATTTACAACAGGAGCCAGAGATATATGGGAGGAACTGAATTTCATGCACCGGGCATCTAGTATTATAAATAAAATAATAGAACAATATGAAGTTTATAAGACACAACAGATCATATTATAATTCATCCTATATAAAAAAGGGTAATATGCAAATAGACCAAACTGCAGAACAACTGAACAATCAATCAAAGCACAATATGCTAATGATATGCTAAGGCTGCTCAATTGCTTGCTATGATGTGCACTGACCACCAGGGGGCAGATACTCTGACCAGTAGATTAGCTTGCTGCTGGAGTCTGGCTGATCTGGACTGAGTGAGATGGGTTGGACATACCCTGAAGCCCTCCCTCAGCCCCTCCTGGCCCAGTTATGCACTGATGGGGTCCCTCAGCCTGGCCTGCACCCTCTCATAATCTGGGATCCCTCAGGGGATGTTGGAGAGCTGGCTTCAACCCTATCCTGCAGGCCACTCCCCTTGGGAGAGCTCCAGACACAAGGCTCATAACTGAAGAGTGCTGGTATGGAAGCATGAGCCTCTTCCAATTAGGACTGATTGGGTGCAAGTCTGTGCTACGCACAATGGGTCTGGGATGAGTGGGAGCAGCAGATTGGAGCTGCAGGTGGTGCTGGACTGCAGGTTCCAGCCTGATTCCTGCAGGCCAACCCAGAAGGACCCCACCTGTGCATGAATTCGTGCACTGGGCCTCTAGTATAGTATATAGGATGAATGGCAGGCATATCACTTTTTTTGGCCAATAACAAACATCTCTATGTGGTCAAAAGTATAAATACCACTAAAATCCAAACTATATCTATAAATTTACTCTCTGGACTCGAGTTTTTTTTAATAACTTACAGCCAAATAATATAAACAAAAGCAAGACACTGTAGACTGTCAGTGATAAATAGAACTCTGTCAACATTGACTTCTCTCTCCATATTTCTTCCTTTATTTTCCATAAAACTCTGACCTGACTCCATGGCTAATTCCAACAAATTTACCTGTGCGTACATAACTGTCAACAACAGCAAAGACATTTCCCCAGGTAGAGGCTTCACATTTGCTGTGCTGAGCATGACTTACTAAACAAACTAATGATTTCAAAGTCATAGCTAGTGGGCTGCCTTCATCTACAGTCCTAGTGAGTCTAGGCTCATTAGCATTGTCTATGGGGGAAACATGTGTTTATGGGACTATGTACACACTTTGGGTGAAAATAAAAATGCCAGGAGCAATAAAATGAAGGAAATTTTTATAATGGAAATCACACTGTCTCTCAATTCTTTGATGTGTCTGGCAGGTTGAGATCATGAGGACAGGTATTCACAACTAGAAGGGGTATGCTGTGGGGACTTTTTGAGGACTTAGGTACAGTGAGTTGATTCTTACTTTTTGGTTGGTGAGAATTATTTGATAATGTTGCCCTTTTAAGGTACTAGCAAGTTTATTCTTTATCTTCTCCTTTAACAATATCTTTACCTCATCTACTTTATGAATATTTCTACATTTTAGGATGACCCAAATTAAAAAGAAGAAATTTGCTCTATTGACTGTCTACAATGATATGATCTGGCAAGTATAGTGAGTCAGCTGAAGGTTTTGATTCATGGAGTGATGAACTATTCTTGGAGTGATGTTAGTAACCCAAGATCTCTCTAAATGGCAAGAAGTTAGACTAACAACAAAACAGTCCATGTGCATGTAGAGACTAAGGGAGTAGAAGTGGTGTGAGAGGGACCCATTAATTCACCACAGACAAAATTGTGGGTTACCATATTATAGACAAATCAATGTTCAAAGACAGAACAGCTTTCTTTAGTCAAATAAGATATTAAGACATAGAGGTGTAACAGATAAGGAGACAGATTACAAAGCATCAACAGGCCCTACCAAATAGTTATAATTTCATGTCAAATGATGTCATATTACCAATTGTGAATATGATAGTTCAATGTCAGTACAGTCAATAGAAACATGAAAATGTCATTGGTTTTGTTCACATATTGTCAAAATGTCTTTCTGTCAGTTTCTCATGAATTTACAGTAAATGCCTTATTGAACTACAGATTTTCCAGGCTGTTTCATATAAATAAAATTTCACCTGATTTAGAAAGTCTTGAAATTATGGCATCATCTTAAAGAAACCCCAGGTATTTTGGGGTTCACAAATATTCATAAGAACATAATTATTTGGGCTGCCACTTAAACATTAATGTTTGGTCTAAGTTGAAAATGTACATAATACACCAAAAATATTTCCTACATGTCTTTAACATTTAAAGTTTGTTGTATACTTCAACCACAGCTTAAACAAATGTAAGATTTCTCTAATAAGGAATCCAGATCTTATAGCAAACTCACCTTTTTTGTCAGATATTATCATTTTATTTCCAGGTCAGATGCAATGCTCTTTGTGAGATTCGATTGCTCAATTACCTTTTTTTGTAAAAGGATGGAACCATTTTCATATCTTATTGTGTCTCTATTGCACCATATGTTATTACATTGTATATGCAATTTATATATGCATTTGTTAGGTGGAGTCCAGCAAGAAGGAGGAAAAAAGAGCAACCTTTAAATGGGCGATTTTCAGGTCTGTACTTTCCTCAAAAAGCAATATGGGAGGGATGCTAGCCTCTTCGAGAGATTGCATTATGATCTAGTGACCCTGAAAATAAGGTCAGAAGGAGGTCTCCCTGCTAACTGAAAAACTAATCAATATAATTCAATATAAGGATTGGTGTCCCCAAATCACATAACTTCTCTCCTTTTCATTCCCCTTCAATCGCAACCCTGAGACTCCAGCCTCCGACTCATGGTTCTCCTCCATTGTTTACATACCCATAGGCCTACATGTAGTCAAATGCTAATGAAAAACTATAGAAACCTTATAATTATTGATAATAAAAAACTTTTAACCAAATGTCATTTTCATATTCAACTTGTTTGAACTGAGATTTACTTGCTTAAAATTTGATTTAAATATTTCACTTTAAACAATAACTTGATGATATAGAAATTTTTCAAATAGAATTTTACTTATACCAAAGCCCAATTATTTAGATTTGTAGCAGGTTTACAAAGAAACTTCTCTTGGTCTTCATTTGATTCAGATCAGGTACAGTTACTGAGAAGGGAAGCAAGACAAAGGGTAAAAGGTCACTGGTGACTAATTTTCTGAAAACTAGCAGCTTGTGTAAGTAATAGAACATTTATTGCCTTTCAATGTTGTCCCTGCAATGAGCTAGAAAATCCATAAGAATTCCCAGCCCTAGCCTTTATTAAAGCATAGCCTTGGATTAGTTTAATGTGCAATTTAAAGTCACTGCCTGCCAATACTTTGCTTACTTTCTTTAAGTAGGGTCATTTTCCACCCCTATCTCCCAATAAAGTATAAAAGCAAAAAAAAAAAGTGTGTTTTCCTTAATCATTTGAGAGTGAATCTTTTTCTAGTTTAAGTGATATATTTATTTCTTCTTACATAGTACAGATCCTGACAAAATGACCAAACCCAAATGAAGCTCTTTTTATTCATAGCAAATTCATGAAAGTGGGAAAGTTAAGGTCTGTTCCCTTCGTGCTCATCTGCTTCCTGCACAGGTGTAGCAGGCCTCCATATTTCAGTGCTTATGAAAGATTTAGGTAGCCATGGGCTATTTCATAGAATATTTTAAAACATATTTACAAATGTAATTTCAAGACTCACTTTTTTACTATAAAATAATTTTGAATATTTATTTAAAAATTATTCTTAACAGAATAATTCTATCAGATACTGTATCTAAAAAAAAACTCACATTAGTTAATGCTAAGATTTGTGAATATTTTATCTCAGAATCCTCTAAACAACTTCATAAAATTGCCTTCAATATCATCTTTTTAAGGATGAGCAAACTGTAACTCAAAATTTAGTAAGCTAGCAAAAGTCCCAGAATTAAAGAATTAAAGCATTTCTTATGTTGTTGTTATTTGTCACAAAATGTCCCTAATTCTTTTTATATGACTCTACATTGTTTTCCAGAAGCATGTTATGGTGAGTACATCCTTCAGAGCTTCTTATAAGGTCTCTTATTTGGTACTAGGGAGCCAGTGCTTGAATCCATGCACGTTGAAAAAGAACTGTGGGCAGCAAGGCTTTGGTGGGCACAGAATTGGGTGTAGGCCCATCCTTCATGCCCTTGCCCAGCCCCTCGTGCCGTGGCCTCCTGTCTCCTGTCTGCCATGCTGAGAGCGCAGGCCCTGCTTGCTCCCGCTGATGGCATGAAGCAATTGGGACCAGTGCCCAGCATCCGCAGCGGATATGAGTGGCAGCTTTGGCACTGGCAGCAGGTGCAAGCACTGGGCATTACCGCAGTGTGCAGGAGCAAAGAATTTTTAATAACCACCAGAGACTTGTCCCGATGACAGCGACCAGAGCCCCAGCTTGGTCAGGTGCCCCCAACAACCTGCTCCACCATCCTGCCATGGCTGGCACCTGCCATGTTCCGTGCTATGCCACCTGCTGCTGATGCCCACCATGTTCTGCGTGCACCCCCTGGTGGTCAGCATACATCATAGCAATGGGGTGTTTGGTTGTTCTGCCACTTGGATTTATTTGCACATTAACCTTTTATTTTATAGGATAAACTGGATCTTTCAAGCCTCTGAAACATGTTTAAAAATGCCAACCAGGTCCTCATGTATTTATTTATTTCCTTATTTTAATTTTATTGACTTTTTTTGGTGACATTGGTTAATAAAATTATAAAGGTTTCAAGAGCACAACTCTATATCATTTGTACACTGCATTATGTGTTTACTGCCCAAAGTCAAATCTTTTTCTATCACCATTTTCCCCCCTTTACCTTATTCTAACACTACCTCTGTTTCACCGTGGCAATCATTATACTGTTGTCTGTGTCTATGAGGTGGTTTGTTGTTGCTATTAGTTTATTTTTACTTAATCCATTCTCCTTTTTCACATAGCTGCCCAAACCTCTCTCCTCTGTCTGCTATTTTCTGTATCTATGAAGCTGTTTTTATTTTGTTTGTTAGATATTTTGTTCATTATGTTATACATATAAGTGAAATAATATGGTATTTCTCTTTCTCTGACTGGGTTATTTCACATAGCACAATACTCTCCAAGTTCATCCATTCTTTCTCAAAAGGTAAACTTTCCTTCCTTTTTTATGGCTGAGTAGCATTCCATTATGTAAATGTACCACAGCTTTTTATAATAGCTCATGTACTGATGGGCACTGGGCTGTTTTTAAATAGTGCTGCAGTGAATATAGAAGTGCATATATTCTTTCAAATTAGTGCTTCAAGTTTCTTTAGATATATTCCCAGAAATGGAATCACTGGTTCATAAGGCAGTTCCATATTCAAATTTTTGAAGAAAATCCATTCTGTTTTTCTATAGTGGCTGCACCAGTCCAAATTCCCACTAACAGGGCACTAGGGTTCCCTTTTCTCCACATCCTCATCAGCACTTGATTTTTGTTGATTTATTTGATGATAGTCATTCTGACAGGTGTGAGATGATATCCCATTATGGCTTTAATGAGCATTTATCTGATGATTAATGATGTTGAGCATCTTTTCATTTGTCTGTTGGCCATCAGAATGTCCTCTTTGGAGAAGTGTCTGTTCAGGTTGTTTGCCTATTTTAAAGTGGGTTGTTGGTTCTCTTGTATTGAATTGTATAAGTTCTTCATAAATTTTGGGCATTAAGCCCTTATCCTATGGATCATTGGTGAGTATCTTCTTCCATTCAGTAGGTTGTCCTTTTATTTTGTTGATGGTTTCTTTTGCTGTGCAAAAACTTCTTCATTTGCCAAGACCGGTTTGGCTCAGTGGATAGAGCCTCAACTTGCAGACTGAAAGGTCCCAGGTTCGATTCCGGTTGGGGGCATGTCCCTTGCTTGTGGGCACATTTCCACTGTGGAGTGTGCAGGAGGCAGCTGATCGATGTCTCTCTCTCATCGATGTTTCTGACTTTCTATCTCTCTCCCTTCCTCTCTGTAAAAAATCAATAAAATATATTTAAAAAAAAAACACGTCTTCACTTAATGTGCAGTGGTACCTCGAGATACGAGTGCCCTAACATACGAGATTTTTGAGATATGAGCCATGGAGCGAGCGATTTTTACTTTGAAATACGAGCAACATTTGAGATAGGAGTAATCGCACGGATTGGCCAGCTGCACAGGACCCACCAGTTTACCGCAACTCGAGTGTCTCAGAGTTTCCCATGCCTCAAGGTTACGGAATGAATTAAACTCGTATCTCGAGGTACCACTGTAGTCCCATTTGCTTATTTTGTTTGTTTGTTTGTTTGTTTCCCTTGCCCAGGGAGACATATCAGAAAAAATATTACTACAAGAAATGTCTGAGATTTCATTCCCCATGTTTTCTTCTAGGATTTTTATGGTTTTGAGTCTATCATTTAAGTCTTTAATCTATTTTGTGTTTACCTGTGCATGGTGTAAAAAGATGGTCTAGTTTCTTTCTTTTTTTCTTTTTTGCATGTATCTGTCCAATTTTCCCAACACTATTTAATGAATAACCTGTCTTTACCCCATTGTATGTTCTTGCCTCCTTTGTCAAATATTAATTGACAAAAAGGGCATAGGTTTATTTCTTGGCTCTCTATTCTGTTCCAAGTCCAGGCTAATGGAAAGTAAAGGGGAATTTTGTAAATAGAAGAATTTTAAAGAAAATCTCTTTTTCATCATTAAACCTATAAAATGAAATTTAGGACAGGGAAGCAGGTATCAAATGAAGAAGAAAAAAACAAAATTTTGCTGGTGCTACTTTGCTATTTTTTGATAGAAATAATTATTGTTAAATATTAAAATATTATTTTAGAGTTATAGTATTATGCTGACATTTGCTTTGCCTTAAAAATCATAAAAGTAACAATGGGATAGGAATATAGTTTTAATCATGTTGATAACTTTGTTATCTCCTATAATTCTTGCCACATAAAAAGTTCTTAAATATCTTTGGTTGTATATAATGGCCAGTGAGATACATACTCTTACCAAAAGCCTCATAAATTTGGAAGCTGCAATATAGCATATTAAGGTAGAAGAGAACAATTTTTCCATCAGTTTACACTAAGGTGACTAATATAGATGTCTGGTATGAAAGTAAGACAAATTTCCAGTACAGACTTTTCAGAAGAAATGTTTTAAAATTAAACTGTGCAAGGAAAATGAAACTCGATATGCAAAAAAGATGGTTTTAAAGAGCAGTTTATTAAGAGCTGAGGAAAGTGGTCATAAGTGACCACTTGGAATATAAATGCATCTTCTGGGGTCAGGAGATCTGCACATGAGAAGTATCCCGTGAGGAGTCCTGCCAAGAGCCTAGAAAATTACACCTCAAGACAATGAGTCATGCTTAAAATCTGGCCAGATCTAGAGAGAACAAGGCCGATGGAAATAGCGCCTAATCAATTATGAGCTTACTTCTCTCTTCCTAGTATTTTTCTTCCCCAAACTCTCACCTTGGAGAGGTCAGAAACAGCTAGTAACTGAAATGAGAAAGGAGGAAAAATAAAACAGAGAATAAGGCAAAACCACAACCCTTTTCCATTTCAGATTTCCAGTCCAAAGGAAGCTTTGCTGGGAAAGGGGTAAATATAATATTGAACTGGTTTTGGAATTTTGATTAAGATATTAGATTAGATTAACTGAGTTTTAAAGTGAAACAGTACTTATTGCTTAATGTAAGGGCAAGGCTGTCTGACACCAATGATCTGGAGATTTTGAGCAGGAACAAAGGAGGACTAAACCTTTTTGACTCACAATCCTGGTCCATCAGTTGATAGTGGAATATGGTCCTTGCTAGCTTATGTGTTCAACCACTCTATCAGAGAACACATTTACCAAAGGCTCATGCAGGACAATGTGGTTTGTGTTTCTCTCTCCCATTTCAGTCCGGCAGAAAGCAAGGCTTCTCCTCAAGGATGTCTGGGAAATACGTACAGGCTGTAGAGCACTGTGTCTTTATGGGGGAAGCCTTCACTTCCCTCCACTTTCTTATATCATCAGTCAGCCGAAATGAGGGCAGAGTGAGCACAGCCATCCTACTACTCTCTAGGGCATGATGTGCCTGTTGCATAGAACAGTCTCTCCCATAACTGAGGCAACAACTTGACCACAAGGCCCCCAAAGCCACAAGAAAAACAGGGTAAATGTAGACTTATTCTGGGCAACCATGCGTCCAGCAAACCTTCTATTACTTTCGACAGAGAGGAAAACAAATCTGGGTCTATGTCACTGATGTATTCTGAGAAGGAATAAAAAATAAAGCCATCTTAAACAAAAATGAATATTTAATTCAATGTATAGATTGCAGAATCTATAAATAAACTGAATTAACTCTTTTAAGTACAAAAACCACCTTTTCAAAATTTCTATTATTTATTTAGTAAATATTATTTGGAGAACAGTTTATAAAATAAAACAAGTGATGCTCACACAAAAATTTACTTAGGTATTTCAACTTGTCCCTTGTAGTCCTGCTAAAGGCAGGGTCAATCAGAGTTACAACCCCAAAGGTCCCAGAGAAAGCAGAAGAACCTGGCTATAACTGGAAAATTGATTGAAGTTTCTTACTTAACACTAAATATTCATACAAATTTTGTACTCTGGCATATAGCATATGATTTTTCATAATAAAGTGATATTTTCAATTATTTAAAAATCAGTATAAAACATGATACACTTTCCATTGTTCTACTTTAGGAAGCTGGGGTTTAAAGAGGCCAAAAAATAGCCATACACAAGCTATAAAAAGATTAATGTAATAAATATAATCCAAGTGACAAAAAGGTAATTATCAAATATTTTGATGACTAATGCATTTCTAATCTTTGAGTCAATCACATAGAAGTGAACTAACAGATTACCAAATACAAAATGTTGTCATTTTGTATGCCAACAAAATCTGAAATAGAAAACAACAATAGACTAAATCAGTATAGAAACAAACATAAATCAGTATAGAAACAAACATAAAATATAAAATATTAAAAATAAATATATCTTTAAGTGTTTATCCTCAATAATAATCAAGCACCATGAACAACACCCTGCAGCACAATTGTATGCATACTAAATTGATAAAGTATTGCTTACAGTTATAATATTTTATGCTGCTGACTTCATAATAAATAGATATTTTCACATAAATTTGTGAAACTTGTTTGAGAACCGAAGGTAAACATTGCAAAAACAACAAAGTATTTCATTCTTCTTGACCAACTAAACCATTAATGGGAAGTTATATTATTGAAAAGACTGTCTTGGCTCCATTGTATGCTCTTGTATACTTTGTCAAATATTAATTGAGCATAATGGCTTGGGTTGACTCCTGGCTTCCCCGTTCTGTTCCATTGATCTGTATGCTTGTTCTTGTGTCAGTATCAGGCTGTTTTGAGTACAATGACTTTGCAGTATGACTTGAAAGAAAATGTATCACCAGAAGAGGAACTAAATGAAGTAGAGACAAGTAATTTAGTTCATTTTAAAGTTCGTGTAGATATTTGTCTGGCTGGTGGAAGAGTGGGAATGAAGGAAGTAGTAACAACATGACAAAATGTCAAAGATAGAGAAGTAGATAAATGCAATGCTCATTTGAGGAAGACAAGACTTTCTGGCTTGCCTACAAAACTTGTCAGTTTGTAAACTGTGTTCCAGTTAACATTTTAAAAAATGTATTATATTGTTGATGGATATTTGGATAGTTTCCAGCTTTGGCTAGTGTAGAAAGTGATGCTATGTATATTTGAGCATTTGTCCTTGGTGGGCATATGTGCAAGTTTCTGATAGGTATTAATTGATGAATATTTGAGGCATGAGGTACAGATATGTTCTGCTTTTCTAGATATATTTACCCACCATTCTGACATACTCTTTTGTAAGTGTATGTTTAGAAAGAACATTGCTCATTTTCTATTGATTTTTTGTGTGCCCCTTCTTTCCTCCACCTTTTTATGAGCAATATATTGTCAGAGGACTTGTGAAAATTATCGTAGAGGGACTGTAAAAGTTATGGTAGCAGCTCTCAGAAAGAAAGTGTCAACACAATAAGTTCAAGGGGTGAGGGGAGTGATGACAATGATTTTCTTTTTCATTCTTAAAACTTACCAAGTCCAATTCATTTTGGAAAAAAGTTACATTTGAACGCATTTATATTTATACTAAACATTTTATTTACCAAAATGAGATTGTGTTATATGCACCAATTTTTTTCATTTAATTTTCATTATTTTATGGACATCTCTCCAGCTAAATGAACAGGTATGTTTCATTATTGTAAACACTTAACTGCCTGGCTTTGTCATAATTCATGTCACCGTTTTCTTAATAATGACAAGTTAAGTCACTGCCAGGTTTTTGTCCTTGCAATGTGGCAAAGACATCTCTTGTACATCTTGTATGTATATGTATGTGCACACGAGGCCGATAAGAATCCTTATAGCAACAAGTTATTGTGCTGTTGTTAATATTGCTGTTGTTATTGTTAATTGATATAGACTAAATTCCCAAAGTCAGTTTGTTTTATCAAAATTTATATCAGTGATGAGGCTTTTGGCTCAGACACAGTGTTTATGTACTCTAGATACAGTGCTCATTTAGCCTCTTATGTATTATTTAAAGAATGCACTGACTAGTTCTCATAATGATTAATTCTTGTGCACTTTCTAATTTTTCTCCATATGCTCATTTTTTATACTTGTCTACATTTGAAAAGCCCTTTGTGATCATGTTAAATAGAAATCTTAGCAGGCCTGAAGGTGTATAGTCTCATTGCACATTAGGAATGCATTAAGTGTGGTCTGGCAGCAAATTTACTCTTCTTAAATGATTTCTAGGCAAAACATATAACATAATGACAACAGGTTGTACTTGTTTCTGACTTGACAGCTGCTTGAGACTGGTACTGGCTAGAAGATTTATTTGAAATCAGCCCACATCTACTTACTAGAATTTTGAGGAATGCAGGAATAGCAATACATTTTAAAAATCTTTAAAGGAGTTCTTGTAAAGATGGCAGAATAGGTAGACACTGTATTCACCTCCTCTCATGAACACATCAAAATTACAACTAAATTATAGAACATTCTGAAGACTAGCTAAACAGAAGTCCTATAACTAAGGATCTAAAGAAGAAGCTATAACAAGACCGGTAGAAGTAGCAGACACACGAAACAGGCTGGCCTCCCACCCACATGTAGTAATTGATAATCTGGAGGGATAGCTCAGCTGCAGAAGTCATCCATGAGGAACAGGGATCTCATCCTCATTCTGAGAACCCCAGCCCAGAACTCCAGTGTGGGGAAGTGGAGCCCACCAAACATCTGGTTGGAAAAATCAGTGGGGATTCCATCTGTCTGTATGAGACAGAGGTTGCTGGAAACCTAGGTGTCCCTTCAAGGAGCTCATGCACAAACTCACCCTGCGGATAGCATAGGGATAGTGGTGTGGGGTTTCCAGAAACACACAAGGAGAAATGGAGTTCTGTGACATTAGGGTGAGGGGTAGCTGCCATTGCCATTGTCCCAGTGCTGAGCCCTACTCTCACAAATAAGATGAGCTTTCTTGAGGTGAGCCCTCCACACACACAACCAAATCTAAATCTGCATTACTGTGATGAGCTCCATTTGCCCCAATCTGACCACTCCCTGATACTCTATCCCATTCAACTCATGTATTGTGGAAGGCTCTTTGAGCTGCAGCCAGCCTGAGCCCATATTGTGGTAATTCTTAAAAAAAAACTGAAAACTCTGGTAAAGATTGGGAATGGAGATGGGCAGAAACATACAGGCAAAAACTGATTTGTGTGACTTGGCTTCAGGGCAAGGGCTGGAGGGACAGCCTTCATTGTTCCTGTGGAGAGCCCTCTCCATACATAGCCAAATCTGAATCTGAATTAGTTTGGTGAACATTTATTCCACTCTGATGACTGCCTGAGATCCCACCCCACCTGCAACAGTAGCCTCAGGCTCAAAACTGGTGCTAAATCTGAATCTGAATTAATTAACTTGGTGAACATCACTCACCCAAAGCTGGGGACTCTGAGTAATTGCCTCATGGAACTCTTATATTCTCTGAAGCTTGCTTAGCAGTTGAATCTTATGGGCTGGTCTCAGAGTGCCTTGGGCCTTTTACTGACCTATCTTATTCCCAATACTGGTGGCTGCTGGTCTTAATTTTCAGTATAGACCCTCCAAAACAAATCCAGGCCTAGAGGTAGCACCAACATCATATTGCTTTATAGCACCTAATAAGTAGCCCCTAGCCAGTTACATCTTGTGGCCTCCACCAAAGCCCTTCCTAACAGAAACCAGAACCAATACACATGATGATCAGTTTCAGACCACAACAGGCATCACCTAATTAGCTCAACAGGTGGCACACTCAAAGGGTAGTTGCACCAAATCCTGCTGGGGCCAATCCCACTTCATAGGATTAGTCCTTTCACAGCAGTCCAATCCTCACAGCTTGTTAGCCTAACAATCCCACCTGCACACACAGCCCACACAAGGGACAGTCTGGTTCTGGTGACCAGGGAGATTCCACCACTGGACTCACTAAGATACTGAGGACATAAGGCTTACCTTACAAACTAAAAGATGTAGCAGACCTACTTCATACATAGAAATAAACACAGAGAAGAAACTATAATGAGAAGATAGAGAAACATGTCCCAACTGAAAGAATAAGAGAAATCTCCAGAAAAAGAATGAAATGAAATGGAAGCAAACAATCTATTGAATGCAAAGTTCAAAACACTGTTTATAAGAATGCTCAAGGAACTTAGTGAGAACTGAAAAAAAAGAGTAAACATAAAAAATTATAGAAAATGTAAAAAAGAACAGTCATAAAAGAAAAAATACAATAAATGAAATTAAAAATATACTAGAAGGAATCAAAACAGAATTCAATGAAACAGATGATCAAATCAGCAATTTGGAAAGCAAGGTGGAAGAAAACACCCAATTAAAACAGCATAAAGAAAATTTATTTTTATTTTTTTCTATCACCATTTATTTCCCCTAAACCCTCTTCTACATGCAATCATTCCCCACCTCTCTGCAATCTCCACACTGTTGTCTATGTCCATGAGTTTTTTCTTTTCTCAATCTTTCTACACACTCTCAGTATCCCCCCACCAGAGCTATCTTCCTGCTCTCTATCTAGGACTCTGTCTCTATTTTGTTTGGTAGTTGCTTATTCATTAAATTCCACATATGATGATATTATATGCTACTTACTTACCTTTCTCTGACCAGCTTATTTCACTTAGCATAATGTTAAATGGAGATAGTTTAAGGGATCTCTAGGAGAACATCAAACATGACAATAATCTCATTACTGGGGTACCAGAAGGAGAAGAGAGCAGGAAGTAATAGAACCTATTTGAAGAAATAAAGACTGAAAACTTTTCTAACCTGGTGAAGGAAATACCCATAAAATTCAGAAAGTGCAAACAGTCCCAAAAAAGATAAAACAAAAAGTCTCATGCAAAAACTCATCATAATTAATTAAAATGGCAAATATTAAAAACAGGGAATCTTAAAAGTAGCAAGAGAAAGACAGTTATATCTACATGGAAAATCCTATTAGACTGACAGCTGATTTCTCAACAGAACTTTTCTAGACCAGAGGAATTGGCACAAAATATTCAATGTGATGAGAAACAAGGGACTATAATCAATATTACTCTATCCTGTGAGGTA
The DNA here is from genome assembly GCA_011751065.1 of Lasiurus cinereus. Lineage (NCBI taxonomy): Eukaryota > Metazoa > Chordata > Mammalia > Chiroptera > Vespertilionidae > Lasiurus > Lasiurus cinereus. The sequence goes on along the minus strand of JAAGEH010002534.1, from coordinate 14,936,953 downwards.
ATTATTTAAGAAAAAAGGAGCAATACAGAGTTTCCTAGATAAGAAAAAGCTTAAGGAATTTATCATCATCAAACTAGTATTGTCAGAAATGTTAAAGTGACTTCTTTAAGGAGAAGAAAAAAAATTTACATAAATATAAATAATGAAATGGCAATAACCATGTACCTATTAATAATAACTTTAAATGTAAATGGATTAAATGCTCTAATCAAAATATAGGGCTGTTGAATGAATAAGAAAATAAGACTCATACATACAAGTGGGTAAAAAAGTAGGTTTACAGTTATGAGTGTGTAAAACAAATAGTTTATTCTTGTATTATTATTTATTAATTACTATTGGCCCAGTGCACAAAATTCATGCAGAGGTGTGTCCCTCAGCCCAGCCTGCACCCTCTCCAATATGGGACTCCTTGGGGAATGTCGGACATCCTTCTAGCAATCCTGGACTTCTGGCTCCTAATTGCTCATCTGCCTGGCTACCTAATCACTCTTAACTGCCTCTGCCTGACTGTCTGCCCATAACTCCTGTGCCTACCTGATTGCCCCTAACTTCTCTGCCTGCAGGCCTGCTTGCCCCTAAAAGCCCACCCCCCCGTCAGCCTTTTCATCCCCAACTGTCCCCCCTGCCGGCCTGATCGCCCCTAATTTCTTCTGCCTCAGTTCTGGGACCATGGCTTTGTCCGGAAGGTCTCCTGGTCTAATTAGCATATTACCCTTTTATTAGTATACAATAGAGGCCTGGTGCACAAATTCATACATGGATGGGGTACAGACTACCTGGCCCCATGTGGGCAGATAGGACAGGCAGAACAGGGGGTGGGCCAAGGATGGTTGATGGGCTGGCCTCACCCTAATCATGGCTGGGGGCTGATTGGGGATAAGGCCAGCTGTGGGGAGAGGCTTCGGGCTTGTTGGCCAGCTAGCTTCTTCCCCTGGTCAGACTCTAGGTCAAACTCCCGGTCAAGGGGACAATTTGCATATTAGCCTTTTATTATATAGGATTGTATTATTTTCCATATAAACTCCTGTAAACCTACTTTTGCCCCATTTTGTATGCTTCCTATCAGAGACCCACTTCAGATAATAAGACACACACAGATTGAAAAAAAAGGGGTAGAAAAAAATTTCATGTAAATGCAAATTTTAAAAAGCTAGTGTAGCAATACTTATATCAGACAAAATATACTTTAAAAAAGGCTATAATAAGAGACAATGACATAACATAATCATAAAGAAATAAATTCCACAAGAGAATATAACCTTTGTAAACATGTATGCACCCAAATAGGAACATCTAAATAAATTAAGCTAATATTAATGGACATAAAAGGAGACAGAGGGACAGTAGCATTTTCCTAGGAAGGGATTTTAATATTCTAACCTTAACCCTAAACCTAAACCTAACCCTAACTAGCAGCAGGTGCTAGACCATGCAGAACTGCCTGGTCCATTATAAGAATTTTAAATTTTACTTAAATATCCTAGAACAACATTGAAGGTTTTAAAATAGGGAAATGCATGATAATATTTATAATTTATCATTTTAAAGATATTTGTTTGTACTATGAGAATTAGCAAGAATTAATCCAAGGAATCACATTAGGAGGCTTTTTTTTGTAATCAAGGTGAAAGATGATGGTATGTAAGGTTAATGTTGCTACAGTAAAAATGTATAAAAATTGATATATTTGAGAGGTGGTTATCAAGGGTAAACCCCAGAGTTATCCCTTGCACAAGTGAGTAGATTAGGTGACTGACACCATGTGTTGCAATGAAGCTGACTGAAGGAGAAATAAGATTAGAGGAAAACCAAGGGACAAGATACTGGTTAAACATCCAGTGGATATATGTGTGTAAGGCAAATAAGAGCAATTTAGATTGAAGATACAAAAATTAGTATCACCCACAACTGAATATCATTCAGAATGATAAAGCCGCATAAAAGATTGGAATGGGGTTGTTAACGTATTGGGATACAAGTTTAAAACTATGTTATGTTTGGCAAATGTTACTGAGTAAAAAGTAAGATGAAGATATAAAACAATTTATTATTTTTCTTTTGACCTTTTCTTAACCTATTGTATGCCATAAAGGTCTATAGACGCAAGTGGCAGACTTTCCTCACAAGCCACAGACCTTACATATCAACTCTGGTTGCCCAATTTTAAAATCTGACTTGTTAGTGACTTCTCTGAGTTTGTAAAGAAAATTAAGGTAGCTTAAATTCATAAGTATTCCAGTGGATATGGAGGAAATTACAATATCGTCCCATTTTGGACACGTAGCAGTTAACTAGTTAATTCAACTTGGGCAGCCTTAAAAATATTCCACAGACTGTGTTGTTTAAACAATAGAAATTTATTTCTCACAGTTCTGGAGTATGGAAGTCCAAGATTATAACAGGATTCTTTTTTTTAAATATATTTTATTGATTTTTCACAGAGAGGAAGGGAGAAGGATAGAAAGTTAGAAACATCAATGAGAGAGAGACATCGATCAGCCGCTTCCTGCATGCTCCCTACTGGGGATGTGCCCGAAACCAATGTACGTGCCCTTGACCAGAATCGAACCTGGGACCTTTCAGTCCGCAGGCCAAAGGTTTCCACTGAGCCAAACCAGTTTCGGCTATAACAGGGTTCTTGATGAAAAGTCTCTTCTTGGCTTCCAAGTGGCTGTCTTCTCACAGTAGCCTCACTTGGCTTTTATAGTTGCACTAATTACATTTATGAGAACTTTGTCCTCATAACCTCATCACCTCCCAAAGGTCTCACATCCAAACACTATTACATTGGGAATTAGAACTTCAACGTTAGGAATTCCCCAATGGATTAGAACTTCCCCAATCCATTAGGATTTGGGGAAGGTACATTCAATCCATAGCAAATCTGGTAACCTAGATATCATAGATCATTTTCAATCAAAGGGCAGGGTTTGAAAAGGGATTGTTTAATTGTTTTCATTGAAATGAGATGAATATTAACATAAAAATACTCTTGAAAATCATATAAAGTTGTGATTTTTAATTTTTTTATTTTATATGGGATACTCATCCTGCAAGAATATTTTTTTGGCATTTAATTTTTTTTAAAAAAAATGTCAATAGTTGAAAATCATATTTCACATAAAAATACTCTTGAAAATCATGCCAAGATCTGACAACATGGAGTTTATATTTGTGCATGGCAATAATGAACTAGAGCTGACTTGCTCACTGTTTATCCCTTTTGATGGTTCCCAACCACTTCATGTGGTGTTACATCCCTGCCCCAATTTCACCTGAATGACCTAAGGACTTTGAATTTGCTGTTCCAGCTGTAGAGATTTGCATTGCAGTAAGCAACTTAAGGGGAAAACAATGACTTCAAAGTAACTAACACAGGATGTTGTACTGAACAAGTATGCAATAAAATTCTGTTGAATTGAATTCTCTCAGTTTTTAAAAAATTGAGTAGTTTCAAAAAGGTACTAAAAACTCTTTAAAAAAAAATCCCATCTAAGGATATTTTTCCCATTGATTTTTTTTAAGAGAGAGAGGAGAGAAGAGGAATGATGGGGGAGGGAGAGAGAAAGAAGCATAGATGTGAGAGAGACCTATATATTGATTGTCTGCAGATCAATTGGGCTGGGAAGGAGCTGGCAAACCAAGTACATGCTCTTGACAAGGAATTGAAACTGCGACCCTTTGGTCTGAGGGCCAACATTCAAACCACAGAGGAAAACCAGCCAAGGCTCACAAATGTTTTTAAAAAGAATTTAAAAAACAAACTAATTTTACCTTATGTTTAGCATTTGAACTAACATTTTTTTATTCTTATGGATAGCTCTGCTTATGATATTTGAATTTTGTGTTTTATTTAGTTCCTAGAGGCCTGGTGCACAAAATTCCTGCACAGGGGCACGTCCCTCAGCCTAGCCTACACCTTCTCCAATCTGGGACCCCTTGAGGAATGTCCAACTGTCTGACTGTCGGGCCTAAACAGGCAGTCGGACATCCCTCTCACAATCCAGGACTCCTGGCTCCCAACTGCTCACCTGCCTGCCTTCCTGATTGTCCCTAACTGCTTCTGCCTGCTAGCCTGATCACCCCCTAACAATCTTCTGCCAGCCTGATTGATGCTATCTGCTCCCCTGACAGCCTGCTTGCCCCTAACTGCCCTCCCTTGCAGGCCTGGTCATCTCTAACTGCTCTTCCATATAGACCTAGTCACCTCCAACTTCCCTCCTCTACCGGCCTGTTCACCCCTAACTTCCCTGCTCTGCAGTTTTGAGCGCCCCCAACTGCCTTCCCTTGCAGGCTTGGTCCCTCTCAACTGCCCTCCTCTGCTGGCCTGATCACCCCCAACTGCCCTCCCCTGCAGGTCTAGTTCCCCCCAACTGCTCTCCCCTGCTGGCCATCTTGTGGTGGCCATCTTGTGTCCGTACACATGGGGGCAGGATCTTTGACCACATGGGGATAGCCATCTTGTGAGTTGGAGTGAAGTTTAATCTGCATATTACTCTTTTATTAGATAGGTGCATGGGTGGGGGTCAGCTGGTTTGCCCTGAAGGGTGTCCTGAATCAGGGTGGGGGTTCTCTTGGGGAGTGGAGCAGCCTGGGTGAAGGGCTTGTGGTGATTTGCAGGCCAGCCACTCCCCCACTCCCGGCAACTCAAGCAGAGGCCCTGGTATTTGGAATTTATTTATCTTCTATAATTGAAACTTTGTAGCCTGGAGTGGAGCCAAGCCTCTTATCCATTCTGTGGCAGCAGTAATTTCTGTTGGGAGTTATTTATCTTCTATAATTGAAACTTTGTAGCCTTAGGCAGAGGCCAAGATAGGCCAGGGCTGCAGAAGGTTGGCTTCCTCCATCACTGGGGGCAACCCTAGCCTCCTGCTCTCTCCAGATCTGTGGCTGCTGCCATTTTTGTTGGGATTTATTTATCTTCTATAATTAAAACTTTGTAGCCTTAAGTGGAGCCCTGGGCCTGCCAAAGTGTGTGGAAAGCTTGGCTTCCTCCATAGCTGGGGAAACCCAAGCCTCTCTCTAGCTGCGTGGCTGCAGCCATCTTGGTTGGGGTTAATTTGCATACTAGCTCTTGATTGGCTGGTGGGCATGGCTTATTGGTGTAGTGGAATGATGGTTAATTTGCATAGTACTCTTTTTAGATAGGCTTATTTCAATTCATTCTCATATCCCTGTATGGTTCATTATTTGAAAATAATTTTAGCTTTTACATAATTTCTAATTTGTAAAATTTTTAATTAGTATACAATATGTATATATCACATTTTTATTCCTCATTATTCTTATTTGAAAGAGGGGCAAATTTAATTACTTGAGGGGGAAAATTGGATTCTGTTCTTGAGGGCCAGAAAGACATGTGGCATCAACATGCTTTGGGGTAAGAGAGAGGTCTTTTGTGTAGCCTATCCTAGTAATGTAATTGATGGGCAGAAGACAGATTCCCCCCTGCCAACCGCCCACCACATATGTCCTGAATTTGCTTCTACACTGTGGAAAGAGTATGTGTATTTATATCTCTTTCACTGGGACTCTGAGCACTAAAAATGGAAACACATGATACTAGTTTTGTGACTAGTGCTATTTTATTTAATATATATTCTTTTAAATTTGACCAATTAGTCATTAGTATTCTTTTATAAAATACAGAATCAATAATCTTGCAGTGTAATCTATTAGGGTGAATCACCTTGTTTTTCTCTTGACACCTAACAATGATAGCTTGTTGCTCATTGAATTGGAGAGTGAAAGCCAAATCCAGAGATTCAATATAGATCAGAAAAGGTAAGATATAAAAAGACTTCAAACTGCACAGGAGCAGAGCAAAATACGGATGGACAACAAGGTAGGTGTGATTATATCAAATTTCTGTCTAGGTTCATATATCCTCAGGCTTGAAACCATTACCTAAGTCTCTCCTCACTAGTATTTTAGTTTTTTGTCAGTAAGTATGATGCTGGCTGTAGATTTGTCATATATAGTCTTTATGATGTTGAGGTATGATCCCTCTATTCTTACTTTGTAGAGAATTTTTATCAAAAATGGGGTGTTGGATTGTCATGAATGCTTTTCTGCATCCATTGATATGATCATGTGATTTTTGTCTTTCAATTTGTTTATGTGATGTATCACATTTTTTTGATTTGCTAATATTGTATCAGCCATGCATCCTAGAATAAATTCTACTTGATCATGGTGTATGATCGTTCTTACTATATTGCTAGATCCAATTTGTTAATATTTTGTTGATGGTTTTAGCATCTATGTTAATCGGGGATATTGGCCTGTAATTCTCTTTCTTTATAGGGTCTTTATTTGGTTTTGAAATTATGATAATACTAGTCTCATAAAAAGAGCTTGGAGAGTTCCTTCCTCTTGGATTGTTTTTGGAATAGTTTGAGGATGATAGGTAGTAGTTCTTCTTTGAATATTTGGTAAAACTCCCCTGTGAAGCCATCCAGACAAGGACTTTTGTTTGCTGGGAGTATTTTGATTAGTGCTTTACTTTCATGAGTTGTTATAGATCAGGTTTTCTGCTTCTTCTTGATTCAATTTTAGAAGATTGTATTTGTGCATTTAATTGTATATTAGTTATATCTAAAATAAATAAAAATTATATTGATATGACTTTTAAAATACCTATGTTATGAATTGAATTACTTCCCTCTGGGGAAAAAAATGTTCAAGTACTCACCCCTAGTACTTTAGAATGTGACATCATTGAGAAGTGAGGTCATTGCAGATGTAATTAGACAAGTTAAGATGAGGTTATACTTGAGTAGGGTGGGTCTTAAGCATATATAAGTTGTGTTCTTATAAGAAGAAGGAGATTTTGATACAAAGATAAAAACACAGGAAGCTGGCCAAAAGAAGATGAAGGCCGAGACTGGAGTTATGCTTTTACAAACCAAGGAATGCCTGGAGCTACAGAAACAGAAATGCGGACCCTTTCCTAGATGTGGAGGCAGCAGGCTTCCCATCACTGTTATCTTAGACTTTTAGCCTCTGGAACTGTGCGACAATAAATTTCTGTTGTTTTAAGGCATCCAGTTTGTGGAACCTTGTTGCAGTGATCCTAGAAAACTAAAATCCCAATAAAATCTCCAGTCCTGGATGACCTCATTAGTGAATTGCATCAAACATTTAAACACAAAATAATACCAATATTTCTAAATTCTTCAGAAAATATTGAAGGGAACAATTTCCAATTTCTTATGAAAATAGCATAAAATGATTTCAAAAACTTATAAGGGCATTACAAAAAATATAAAACAATATAACTCATGTATAAAGATGCAAAAATTTAAAAAAACACACTAACAAATTCAATCAGATGATAAATAGAAATGAGAATATATCATGGCCATTCAAAGATGCAATGGTCACCATTCAAAAATTAACCAATGCAGGCCATACATTAATAGAATAAAAAATAAAATGTAAAATAATTTTAATAGATGCAAAAAAAGCATTTAAAAAATTAAATTACTAAGTATATTAAAAATATCCCTCAAAATAGATATAGAAGGAGACATTTTCAGTGAAATAAAAGTCTTCTACAAACACACACACACACATATATATAAACACTCACATACCTTCCAGCTAAAATTTTACTTAATGATAGAATATTAATAAAGAAGAAAGAATATTTACTCTTACCAGTTATATTCACCATTGTACTACAAATACTAACCAGTGCCATGTTCAAGAAAAATAAATAAAAATTATAAAATTTAGAAAAGAAAAAAGGCTGCATTTATTTTCACACAACATGACTGATTATATAGAAAATCATGAGATAGCTAAAATATATACAAGAGTTGCTAAATTAGCAAGTTCACAGCAAAAAAGGTAAAAAATGTGTACAAATTTTAAAAACCAGCAACTAGGAATGCTTAAGTATTTCTATACATAATGTACAAACAACTGGAAAATGGAATTTTAAAATTATATACCAGCATTAAAACTAGAAACTACTTAAAGATATAATAAAGAGAAATGTGCAAAGACCTCTGCACTTAAACCACAAAAATCTTGAAAAGTATAAACATCAAAATAAATAGAGGTATATAACATGCTAAATAATTAGAATACTCAATATTACTAAGATGTCAATCTTTCCCAAAATTAATTATAAATTCAACACTATTTCAATCAAATTACATTTTTTTTTCTGAAAAATGAAAAGAAAAAAAGGTAATATGATTCTAAGATTCTTATGGAAATGAAAAAGGGTATAAGTAGCTTAAATAATTTTGAGAGAATAAAATTAAAAGAATTATACTATTTAGGAGAACTTAAAGCCACAATAAACCAGTGTGTGGTATTAATCTAAGAAAAATAAGGCAAATTAATGGAACATATAAAATGTCCAAACAGATCCACCTTCACCCAAAATAATACAATCTGGAAAAGATACTTTAAAAAAAATGGTATTGGAATTAGTGACTATCTTTGCCGAGGAAAAGAGAACTACAAATATTGCTTCACATCTCAATAAAAAAATTAATTTTACATAGATTATGGACCAACAATAAAAGCTTTACTGCTGAAACCGGTTTGGCTCAGTGGATAGAGCGTCGGCCTGTGGACTCAAAGGTCCCAGGTTTGATTCTGGTCAAGGACATGTATCCTGGTTGTGGGCACATTCCCAGTAGGGGTCGTGCAGGAGGCGGCTGATCTATGTCTCTCATCGATGTTTCTAACTCTCTATCCCTTTCCCTTCCTTTCTGTAAAAAATCAATAAAATATATTTAAAAATATATATAGTATATAAATAAATAAAAGCTTTACTGTAAATCCAGAAAAAAACAAGAAAACCTATGTTAACAAACTTGGGTAGCAAATATTTCTTTATTAAAAATATATTTTATTGATTTTTTTATAGAGAGGAATGGAGAGAAATAGAGAGTTAGAAACATTGATGAGAGAGAAACATCCATCAGCTGCCTCCTGCACACCTCCTACTGGGGATGTGCCCGCATCCAAGGTACATGTCTTTGACCAGAATGGAACCTGGGACCCTTCAGTCCACAGGCCAATCCTCTATCCACTGACCCAGACTGGTTAGGATGCAAATATTTCTTTTTTTTTTTCTTTTTTTTTTAAGATATATTTTATTGATTTTTTACAGAAAGGAGGGAAAAGGAATAGAGAGTTAGAAACATAAATGAGAAAGAAACATAGATCAGCTGCCTCCTGCACCCCCCTTACTGGAGATGTGCCCAAAACCAAGGTACATGCCCTTGACCAGAATTAAACCCAGGACCCTTCAGTCCGCAGGCCGACATTCTATCCACTGAGCCACACCGAGCAGGGCATATTTCTTAACACACAAAGCACTAATCATTGAAAAATGGGTTAATTGTAAGTTATTAAAATAAAAAATAACAACCCAGGTTTTTTTTAAAAAACTTAACTAGAGAAATTAAATAGCCATAGATTTGGGAAAAAAATAGTCTCAATACTTACACTTAAATGAATTCTGTGGACAGAATTTTACAATTTTATAAACTTTAAAAATTCAATTTATATTTTAAATTCAATTTAAAAGACATTAATAGACTCTTTTCCCAAGAGGTAAATTGCCAATAAATATATGAAAAGATGCTCCACACAAATGAGCATCAAGAAAATGCTAATTAAAGTCACAATAATAATGACTAAAATAAAAGACTTAAAACAAAAATGTTTTTGAGGAATGGGGGAAATGAGAATACTAAAATATTATGAAGGGAATGTAAAATGGTGCAGTACTTTGGGAAAAGGTTTGGTAGTAGTAGTTCCTTACAAAAACTAAGTATATATCTAACCATTATTACACTACTAGATGATTATTCAATGGAAACAAAAACTTTGTCATTAAAAACTTGTGGAAGAATGTTTAAAACAGTGTTGTTTATTATGCCCCAAACTGGGAATTACTCAAATGCCCATAACCAATTGCGTTATATCCACGAGAGGCAATATAGTCAGTAATAAAGAGGAACAGACTGTTTATACATGCGAAATATAGCAAATTTCATACATTATGTTAAATAAAACCAGACACAAAAATTACATACTATGTAATTCTATCATATTAAGTTCTAGAAAAGCAGGATTGAGGTATGGTGACAGAAATCAGAAGAGTGATTTCCAATAGCTGTATGTTGATTAATTGGAGAGCTCTGTAGAACACAAACTGGTATGATACAATTTTCTATATTGTAATAAAGATAGAGAGCTTATGAGTATATGCATTTACCAAAACTCCATGAAGTTAACACTTAATATCTGAGCATTTTGTTGGGATTAAATCATACTCTATTAAAAACATATTAAAGTCAAAAGAAAATAGCACTGGTCCAAACACCCTTCCTCCATTTTTTGTGGACCCACATGGTCCCTACTATTCCAATGTCTATCAAGCAGAATCAGAAGCCCAAAGTTATGAAAGTGATAAAAGTCCATAAAAAGTTATTCCATCATCCAATGAGGCTTTCTAATAGAATGTCTTCTACAATAATTCTTTATCTTTCCCCCCAAAAGATCCACTTTTAAACTTAGGGTGTTTATATCTGAAAAAGAAGGAGGGGTGAAAAGAAAGATCATGCACTATTACCAAGTGGGATTTATTTCAGGGATGCAAGGATTGTATAATATCCATAAATTAATAAACCTGATACACTGCATAAATAAATTTATAGACAAAAATTGCATAATTATATCAATTGATACAGAAAATAATTTTACAAAATCTAACACCCTTTCTTGATAAAAATTCTCAGCAAATTGGTAATAGAGGGATCATACCTCAAGATAATAAAAGCCTTATATGACAAACTTACAGCCAACATCATACTCAATGGGCAAAAACTAAACTCATTTGCCCTAAGAACAAGAATAAGGCAGGGATATTCACTACACAGTACTGGAAGTGCTAGCCATAGTGATCAGACAAGAAGAAGGAATAGTTGAAACCAGTTTGGCTCAGTGGATAGAGCGTCGGCCTGCGGACTGAAAGGTCCCAGGTTCGATTCAGGTCAAGGGCATGTATCCTGGTTGAGGGCATATACCCAGTAGGGGGCGTGCAGGAAGTGGCTGATTGATGTCTCTCTCTCATCGATGTTTCTAATGCTCTATCCCTCTCCCTTCCTCTCTGTAAAAAAATCAATAAAATATATATTTTAAAATAAAAGAAGAAGAAGGAATAAAAGGCATCCAAATTGGAGAATAAAACTGTCTTTTGCAGATGACATAATACTATACATAGAAAACCCTAGGGATTCCATCATAAAATTACTAGACTTAATAAATTAATTTGGCAATGTAGAAGGATATAAAATTAACACCCAGAAATATATGGCTTTTGTAAACACCAACAATGAACTCACAGAAAGAGAAACTAAAAACACAATTCCATTTACCAATGCACCAAAAAAAAATTAAGATACCTAGTGAAAACTTAACTAGGTCGTAAAAGACCTGTACTCAAAAAACTACAGGGTGTTGAAAAAAAGAGATAGAGAGAGACATAATCAAATGAAAGAATATACTGTGCTAATAGATTGGTAGAATTAACATCATTAAAATCTCCATATTACCCAAAGCCATCTTTAGATTCAATGCAATCCCCATTAAAATACCAAGGGCATATTTCACAGACTTAGAGAAAACTCTCCAAAAATTCACACTTAATACAAAAAGACCCCCAATAGTTGCAGCAATCCCAAGAAAGAACAAAGTTGGAGGGATCACTATGCCATATATCAAGCTATATTACAAAGTCACTGTTCTCAAAACTGCCTGATACTGGCACAAGAATAGACACATAGACCTATGGGACAGAACAGAGAACCCAAAAATCTACCCAAGCCATTATGCTCAATTTAATATTTGACAAAGGAGGCAAAAGTATACAATGGAGTCAAGACATTCTCTTCAATAAATGTTGGGAAAATTGGACAGACACATGCAAAAACCCCCCACAAAACTAGACTGCCCATTTACGCCATTCACAAAAATAAACTCAAAATAGATAAAGGACTTAAAAGTAAGCTAATAAACCACAAAAATCTTAGAAGAATTCACAGGCAGTAAAATATCAGACACATATTTGTAGCAATATCTTTACAGATACAGCTCCCAGGACAATAGAAACTAAGAAGAAAATAAAAAAAAAATGGGACTACATCAAAATAAAAAGCTTCTGCACCGCAAAATAAACCATCAACAAAACAAGAAAGCCCACTGCATAGATGAACATATTTGCCAATGTTATCTCTGATAAGGGTTTACTCTTCAAAATTTACAGGGAACTCATATAACTTAACAAAAGGAAGATAAACAATCCAATCAAAAAATGGACAAAGGACCTAAATAGACCCCTTTGGAAAGAGGTCATACAGAAGGCCAAGAGACATATGAAACATGCTCAAAGTCACTAATCATCCGAGAGATGGAAATCAAAACAACAATGACATATCATCTCAACCTGTCAGAATGGCTATCATCAACAAATCAACAAGTGACAAGGGCTGGTGAGGATTTGGAGATAGGGACTCTCATGCACTGCTCGTGGGAATGAATACTGGAGCAGGCCACTGTGAAAACAATATGAAGATTCCTCAAAAAATTAAAAATGGAACACACATTTGAAACAGTAATTCTACTTCCTAAGAAACTAGAAACACCAATCAGAAAGGATATATGCACCTCCATGTTCTTAGCAGCACAATTTACAATAGCTAAGATTTGGAAACAGCCTAAGAGCCCATCAGCAGATGAGTGGATTAGAAAACTTGGAATTCACACAATGGAATACTAAACTGCTATAAAAAAGAAGGAACTCTTACTATTTGCAACAGCATAGATGGACCTGGAGAGTGTTATGCTAAACAAAATAAGCCAGTTGGAGAAAGGTAAATATCACATGATCTCACTCATCTGTAGAATATAATGAACAATATAAACTGAGGAACTAAAATAGATCGAGACAGAGAAGCATGGAACAGACCATCAAACTTCAGAGGGAAGGCAGGGTGGGGATAGGGGGGATAGATCAAACAAAGGACTCGTATGCATGCATATCAGCATAACCAATGGATACAGATAGTAGGGGGGTGAGGGCATGTACTGGGGAGTGGGGGTGGGAACAACCTGGGAGAGATCAATGAGAGGAAAGTAAAGATATATAATACTTTAAACAATAAGCATTAAAGTAATAATAATGATAATAAAATAAAATGCTTTGGAAGTTAAAAAAAGAATATCCACTTTTAAAATAAGATTCTAATTATTCTAATTGCTGAAACCACTGGAATAGTATTTTAAAGGAGAGAAAACACTGGGAATACCATAGTGCAGTCCTCTGGGTCATCCTCCCGCATGCCTAATACAGGGATCTTGGGGATATTTTTCTTAATTAACTGAAAAGTACTAATCATAATTTCTAAAATTCAGTCTTACTATGTATAATATTTTGCAAGATTATCTTACTTCAGATTTACAATAACTGAATGAAGTCAGTTTTAGAGCCTCTATTCTAGTAATGGAGATACTAAGGTAGCAGTTGTGTTATTAATCAATATGAGAACCAAGACTGTACTTTAGGGTTAATACTGTTTTTACCTATGCAACCTTTATGGGCATGGTTTTGTGAGATATCCATCTTTTAGAAATCTAGAAGCTTTTAGTATCTAGAATTTGCCTAGTAGAACAATTCAACAGATCATTTGTATTCAAAAATTTTTCTCAGGAATCTAAGTATAATAATAAAGCATTTAAAGACCTGGCATCCAAATCTAAAACCATTTTTTTCCTTAATTGGGGATGCAATTTTTAAAATGTATGCTTAATGCCTTTATAATGTTAACTGTAAAATTAATACAAGTTCTGAATTAATGTCATGAATATTTCTTCTTTATAATAATGATTATAACCGCCCCTGCCCTGGCCCCCACTGCTATGACTTCATTTGGAAGGATATCTGGAAGGTCATTTGGCTGTCTGGTCTAATTAGCATATTATGCTTTTATTATTATGGGTAACTGTGAATGTTTGACTCCACAAACACTTGCTGTTATGGGTAGAATTATATCTTAATAAAAACGATAGGTCAAGTCTGGCTAGCCTGGCTCAGAGGTTAAGCATTGAGCCATGAATCAGAGGTCATTGTTGGATTCCAGATCAGAGCACATGCCTGGGTTGCAGGCTCTAATTCCAGGAGGGAGCATGCAAGAGGCAGCCAATTGATAATGATTCTCTCTCATCATTGATGTTTCTATCTCTTTCTCCATCTCTCTTCCTCTTTCTGAAACAAAACAACAACAACACACAAACACATTTAAAAAATTAGGTTAAGGTCCTCAATCCAAGTACCTCAGAAATTTAATTTTATTTGGAAACTGAATTGTTGAAGATATAATTAAAATGGTAACTGAAATGAAGATAAAATTTTCTGTCTAATAGAAGAGTGGTATGCAAATTAACCATCACTCCACTATACCCACAAGCCATGCCCACCAGCCAATCAAGAGCGAGTATGTAAATTAACCCCAACCAAGATGGCTACAGCCACAGAACAAGCAGGAGTGAGGCTAGCTATGGAGGAAGCCAAGCTTTCCATACACCTTGGCGGGCCCAGGCTTTACTCAAGGCTACAATGTTTCAATTATATAAGATAAATAAATCCCAACAAAAATGGCAGCAGCACAGAGCTAGAGAGAGCAGGAGGCTAGGATTGCCCCCCAGCAATGGAGGAAACCAAGCTTCTGCAGCCCTGGCCTATCTTGGCCTCTGCTTAAGACTATAAAGTTTCAATTATAGAAGATAAATAAATCCCAACAAAAATGGCTGCCACCACAGAGTGAGCAGGAGGCTTGGCTCCACTCCAGGCTATAAAATTTCAATTGTAGAAGATAAATAAATCCCAGATGCCAGGGCCTCTGCTTGGATCGCTGGAGGGCATGGCCAGCCTGCAAACCACCACAGACCCCTCACTCAAGCTGCCCCATGCCCCAAGAGAACCCCCACTCTGATCCAGGACACACTTCAGGGCAAACAGCTGGCCCCCACTCATGCACCAGGCTTCTATCCTATCTAATAAAAGAGTAATATGCAGATTGACCATCATTCCAACTCACAAGATGGCTGTCCCCATGTGGTCAAAGATTCTGCCCCCATGTGAATGGACATAAGATGGCCACCACAAGATGGCCAGCAGGGGAGAGCAGTTGGGGGGAACTAGGCCTGCAGGGGAGGGCAGTTAGGGGTGACCTGGCCTGCAGGAGAGAACAGTTAGACATCAATCAGGCTGGCAGGGGAGTGGTTAAGGGGTGATCAGGCTGGTAGGCAGAAGCAGTTAGGGGCAATCAGGAAGGCAGGCAGGCAAACAGTTGATAGCCAGCAGTCCTGAATTGTGAGAGGAATGTCTGACTGCCCATTTAGGCCCAATCCTGGTGGGACAGTTGGACATCCCTTGAGGTGTCCCATATTGGAGAGGGTGCAGGCTGGGCTGAGGGACATCCCCACCCCTAACCCCCGTGCACAAATTTCATTCACCAGGCCTCTAGTTATGTCATAATGGAATAGGATAAATTCCTAATGCATATGCCTGGTGTTCCTGAAAATGACAACCATAGCAAGATAAAGCCACATGGGAGAATACCCTGTGATGACAAGGCTGAGTGCCAGGGAGCACCAAAGCCAGTTTGATAGATTTTCTACTTTTCTGTTTCTGTTTGATTTTTATAGTCTGATTATATTAAAATTCAAAAACATTTTCCTGCTTTGTTAATCCCTTGGGGGACTAATTGCTAGATATGATAGATTTTTTTTGAAAGTGCCAAAATAAAAATGAAGCCAACCCAAATTCTCTCTTGCCATAAAACATTTATTTTCAAAATAAGATTTCTAAGATTAAATAGATTTATTTAAAAATTAATTTTAATTATCAATTTTTACATAATTTAATTGCTTAAAAAACTCTTTAGTTAACATTTGCTTAGCTTTGCACAGTCTCATGATGCTGATGTTATGAACTTCTGACCATTGAATGGAGTCAGCTATTTGGCAAATCCACTTAGGATCTGTTTTCACAACGTGGAACTTATTTCACACCACCTTTCTCATTCAGGTTTGCATTGAAGCTTCCCTCCCCTTGGGCATGAGTAACAGTGTTATGACACTGGCTTCAATAAGCAACTTTTTATGGTGTCTAATCATGTGCAAATGTGTTAAAATTGGTAGTTTTTAGCAAACAGTTATGGAACATATTACCATAAGGCATTTGTTCATGGCGTGACAATGATTGGCCCTTGGCCACTTAAATGTTTTATTTAATAATGTGGGAATTTCAGTGTGTTTTCCTTTCATTATTTTAAACTTGAAAACAGAAACAGAAAGCCCTTTCTTTAAAGTTAAAACTTTACCGCCTACAGTCTGTCAAAAGCAATATAATCATCTGGATTTTGCAGAGGGGCTTTTGCAAGATGTTAATTTAATATACTGGATATTTCATGATGTTTTTTCTATTTTGAATGCTTAAAGCTATCTCTATATTGACCACCCAAGAAAAATAGACTTATTTTTTAGATTTCAAACTGAAGAGAGGAAAATACCTTGTTAAAATAATATTGCAAGTATTGGATTCAGATTAATATTCTTCCACTGAACACAGTGCTTAAAATGCCAGATAATTATTGATGTGCTCTAAAATAAAAGACTAAATTTTTTTAAGATTAAACTTTGCTTTGCCACAAACTGAATTAAATTTTACTTTTCTCTCTTTTAACTATCTCATAGAAAGTTTTCTGTGAAATATAGGGTGATCTGCAAATGCTCTGTTAAGTGAATTTTCAAACAATTGCTGAAAATAATGTTTTAAAAAATAAGAATTTTTAATTAAAATGGAATAATGTAATATTCTTCTCAATGTCTTTATGGCAGAGAATTATATATTTTAGTATTTACTGAGATTAGAGAATACAGATATTCTTTGTTTTCAACATAGCTTAGTACTTCTATTTAATATCCATACACACATATTTCAGCCTTACTTCAGACACCTTTCATGTGATTTAGCTCTTAAGTTTAGAATTAGCTTCAGGTCTATTAAAAATAATGATTAAACATAACAAACCAACCTTAAATTTAATATGCATAGTAGACTTGCTTAATTTCAAATTTTGAAAAGTCCATTAAAATATTTTTAACATACAATTTATACACAGCATATGTTTGTTTTGGTTGTCTGCAAATTTATTTACAGAAGTAAGCTATCAATCCAAGAGGAACAAATGGAAAATGTAACTTTTACATTGGGACTATTTGGTTTCAAGACTGGAGTACTTAGAGGTTTTGATCGATTACGTGTGTGTGTGTGTGTGTGTGTGTGTGTGTGTGTCCATGGGAGTAAGATGAGAAGCTGTGTTGTAATTTTTAGACTGAAAAAGTTGAATATCCAGATCTCCACATGCAGACCAGTGGTCGGTAGCTTTGGTAGACACCACTTAACATTCTTGACAATTGCCCATTAAAACCAAACCCATGTGATTCTAGTAACTCTGAAGGAAGCCACTGCCAACGGGATGGAGAGAGGAAACTCTTAGGTAACTGCCCCAGAAGTTTAGTCTTCAAATGGAGAAAAGGCTACCTCTGCTAAACCTACCATACAAAATTTACACTAGTATAACCAACTCAGCACATATATTCTGAGGAACTGCTTAAACATGTAAGCACTTGTTTACAATATTTAAATTAGATTTTAAAGTTATTTTTTATTGATGCTTTTACTACAAGTATTTTAAATATTATGGCAAATGCTACTCAAATTGGACCAAATTTTTAAGCTTTGGACCAACTTTGGAGGAAGATGCCATAGAGCTATCCCAACAGATATGAGTATGATTATGAAAACATTGGAGCTAGTGTCCCCTTCCCTATGCAAATAACAGAGAAAGATAGGAGCTGCTACAAGAAGCCCAACTCCTGTTTAGAACCACAACCAGCAAGGTAAGTGACTGCTAGTAAGACATTGACAATAGATGGCTCTGGCACGGGACTTCTGGCCTCCCAGGTCCTTTGGAAAGCTAATGGTCCAGAAACGTCAGTGAGCCTCTTTGAAGGGAAACAGTTGTAAGGTTGGCTGAAGGACCAGCAGAAGCAAGGTTAATGGACAAAAAAAGCCATTTTATCTGGGGGCTTTGGATCTAGATATAAGTAGCCAAGGCCATAAATTTGAATAGTTGGCCTTGGCTCCAGGATAAAACTCCAAGAGAGTAGATGACACTAGAGTGTCTCCTAAATGAACACCAGAACAAGAAATGAGCTGCAGAAATTAGCACAGTTGAAAGGCCACTGTAGATAAAGGAGGCCTTTACCTCAACAGCCAGAAAGTCATATAAATATTCTATTTACTCAAATGTCATCTAGAGAAAATCAGTGGGCATGGCATGTGAAGGAGTATAGGGAATATTCTAAAACCATTTCCCCAGAAGATACTGAAACATGTGAAAGCATTAAAGCATTAAATTAGAAAAACCTGACTTATTAGCAAGTTAATTTGTCCCCAATCTATCTATTTTTTCCTACTGAGCAGCCTGGGAAACAGTGAAGAAATGAGATCGGTCTATAGAAAACAAAGAAGCTATACTTATTTTCCACCTATGAAACAGAGTTTAAATATGCAAACGTGTTCCATGTACGTCAGTCTCTCAATTCTGTGTGTGTGTGTGTTCGTAAAATAAAAACCTATATGACATTATTTAAATTTGTAAAAAATCATATTCTTTTCATGTTTTTTTTTCGTTATTGATTAAGGTATTACATATGTGTCCTTATCCCTCCATTGCCCGCCCCCCCGCAACCTTCCACTCATGCCTTCATCCCCCTGGTCTCTCTGTCCACTGGTTAGGCTTATATGCATTCATGCAAGTCCTTTTGTTGATCTCTCCCCTTTATCCCCACACTCTCCTACCTTCCCTCTGAGGTTTAGATGGTCTGGCTGATGCTTTTCTATCTTGGATCTGTTTTTATTCATCAGTTTATGTTGTTCATTATATTCCACAAATGAGTAAGATCATGTGATATTTATCTTCTGGCTTATTTCACTTAGTTTTATGTCTATAAGGTACTATGTAACTTATTTAACCAATCCTCTTTTTTTAATTTTAAAAATACATTTTTATTTATTTCAGAGAGGAAGGGAGAGGGAGAGAGAGAAACATTGATTGGCTCTGTCCTGCATGCTCCCTGCTGGGGACTGAGCACTTAAGCTGGGCAATAGCCCTGATCAGGAATTAAACTGTGACCTCCTGCATCATAGGTCAATGCAACCAATCCTCTTTTATTACACATTTGTATTATTTAATGTTCTGTTTTATAATTGTAAACATTTGAAAATCAGCATTTTTTTTAAAAAAGCTAGAGGTCTATCTGCTTAAAAGCTTTTTATTGACAACAATTGTTATCTTAGCATTGTTATTTAAATTAAGATTTCCATAGGGCCCCACTATTATATTGTCCTCCAAATTCTTGCCCAGAAATGCCTTGAATAAAACATCCTCTCAAAACTTTAGAAAGTAGTAGCATTGACCAGGGTCTAGAATAGACATGGGTTATAGTGTACTTCACTATAATAGCAGGAATAATGTTGTATTACAAATATATTTTAGCAATAAAGAGGATGCTAAATTGACAGTAAGGTGTTGATCATTATAAGAATAATGCTATCAATTCCAGTGAGAATAACTAGGACAATTCTTACACTAGACTTCTAATAGCTAAGTGGGGAGTGAATAATAATTTAGGGGAAACTAAATTATTACAATTTCTATGTGTCCGCTTGAAAGAGGAGATATCTTTTGTACACGTTTCCCCTTTCCTTTAACTACACTGTGTATCAACTGTCTTAATTTACCCCAGAGATAGTTGGTGGCCACATGGGAAGCTTTGCTTTGATTCACACACTTTAAATCTCATTATAGCAAGTGTAAGTTTGGTTATGGCATATTGCTTTGAAAGCAGTTGGGGTGGTGGGGGACAATGAGAGAGTGTAAAAGAAACAACTGGTTCATATTCTGGGAACACTGCCAGAATTTGATTCAAAACCAGAACAAGTGCTGGCTGTCAGCTGAATCTGTGCTTAAAATAAAAGAAGGCCCATAAGAGCCTAGATTAACAGGAAGAAGGAACAACCTAATGCTGAAATCTTAGTACAAGTATCTGATCATGGTGGGTGCCATCCCTACATTTTTGTGTGGCTTTTAATATGATTGCAGATGACTTAGCTGATAAAAGAGGCTATAGGATTCCCATGTCCCAAGTGTCCTATGAAATATTTTATAATATTTATGAAAACTGTGAATTTTTGAAAACAAGGATCACAAATACATTTACAATAAAACATGTAAAGCAAGTTCAGAAATGAGTGCCAAGCCATGATTCATAATATTTTACTGCATATTAAATGGATAAATTGTAGGTGGCCAGGAACTACACTTTTAAATTTTGCTTTAACCTCATTATTTTTGATGTTTAAGGATTAAGACATGAGCTGGGCTCAGGTTCCTTTATACACTCTTCAGTGAAAAATCCATTTGTTATATCAATTAATTTTACTATAGGCAAGTCTGTAAAGGAAATAATTCACACAAGATAATAACAAAATATTTTAACATTTTATATAGCAGGTACATAAAATTGAGATGATAATTACAAATCATTATATGGATGCATGAAAACAGCATAAAATTACATATCCGCATAAGCACAGCTTGCTAGATTATTTTCAGTTGTTAAGGATACATACTTGGAAATAATTGATATGTATATTTTAAAATATTTTATTGAGGTATAATTAAAATATGACATATTAATTTCATTATAACATTATATTAATAGCATTATAATAATTTTTACTTATATGTATTGCAAAATCATCACTATCGTAAGTCAATATTCATCCCCACAAATAGTTACTTTTTTTTTCTTCTGATAAGAATTTCTTAAATCTACTCTCAACAACTTTTAAGTATATAATATAATATTGTTATCTGTAGTTTTTTTTGTACTATACGTTACATCCTCAGGACTTATCTATATTATAATTGGAAGTTTGTACCTTTTGACACTCTCTACCCATTTCTTTTAAAATATTATATCAATCAAGTTCTCCAATTCAAGTAGTCTCCCCGACTAAGTCCCAATTTGGGAACATTTAAAATCTCAGTTACATGATTTGATTTCACAGGCCTTCACGAGAACAGTGAGAAGAAACCACTATGAGTCCATTATTACCAAAGAAAGCACTGAAAAGAGACAGCCCTTATGGGACATAATCAATGATGAATATATTCGATGATTTAAACTAGCATGTGTGTGGGTGGGAATCTCACACAATTTAGCCATCGCAAGGTTGACCAAGATGCAGAATTGCTTTGTACTGTTCTGCTTTAAATAAAAATTGATAATTCAATAAACCTCAGCAGCATGAGAATAAAGCATAAATCCAAACTTTGCCCAGCCGAAGGCTACCTTGGCCACTAGCCAGAAGCCAGAGGGCCAGGGCTAATTTGCATAAAATTGAACAGATTGCTGCAGCTGCTGTCCTTATTAATACCAAGATGTAATCAGAATCAGGAGACATTCCATCCACAGAGAGCCACCTCCTATGAAGTGCCACCCATTGCTTTGTTTGACTCTAGTCATTGATACATGATCCTGCTTTAAAGAGAAAAAAAAAATACACGCAACTTTTTCAATTTGCTTTGGGGAAAAAAGCCGAGTTTTTTCACCGAATACTCTTACCAAGTCTCTTTTCCTTTGACTTATCAATCTACAACATTGCAGATTATTTCTGTATATGTCACGACTTGAGTAAAATCAGTGTGTGGAAACTAGTGAAGCTGTTGATTTCAAATATTCTTCAAAGGAATTGTGGAGGTCTTTTCACGATTTAATGTTTTACACGTCTGCAAAGTATTATTTATGATACAGTGACTGCTACCAGTTGCTGATGATGTCACACTTGGCTCTTTACTTTCTGTCACCCTTATTTCAACTTCAGGAAACTCTACACGGCAGTGAAATGCAGAAAGATGTCAAAAAGCATGTGCTATGACTTATCACACCCAAAACATGCTGAGAACACAGACACTATGTAATGCCTGATAGAGTACTTTTGCATCAGGATATCAACAGCTCTCTCTTTGTCAGTACTACTAAATGAATTGGAAGATTACTGTTGTACAGTTTCTCAGTCAGAAGTGCTGTCAGCAGCTTCATAAAGGCCATCTGGGGAAAACAAACTCTTGGCCCACAGAAAGATGACGTAACATACAGGGAGCACTGGCAAAGACGGGTGGATTATATTAAAAACCTATCATATTTGTTAGCTAACTGCAGATGACAGCATTGGAGCGTACAATAAAAAGCTTTTATGGTGCTCTGAAAAATCTCATAGTTTACACACAGAGTACATCTTGAGCTCACCTAGTGTTCTACTCTTTTCTGATCTTATACTGCACACTGATGTAGTGAAAGATACCTTAAATACCCATTAGTGCCACATTTTGTAGGTAAGGTTTAATATTTGGTATACATTCTTTCTGGATCCTTATAACTTAAGGATGCTTAATTCTATGCTTAGGAATATATACTCATCATCATAGAATTTCCAGTGTGCAGAGGGCTACATATCTATGCTAATCCCTAAAACAAGAACTAGGGTTTTTTTTCTATCATATCAAATAAATAATTAAAATACAATATATGATCTATATGTTATTGTAAAGAAAACAATATTATAGCTTTTTCTTAATATATATATTGATTTTTTACAGAGAGGAAGGGAGAAGGATAGAGAGTTAGAAACATCTATCAGCTGCCTCCTGCACATCTTCTACTGGGGATGTGCCTACAACCAAGGTACCTGCCCTTGCCCAGAATTGAACCTGGGACCTTTCAGTCCACAAGCTGATGCTCTATCCACTGAGCCAAACCAGTTAGGGCTTTTTAAAATATATTTTATTGATTTTATAGCTTTCTCTCTTCCCACCCAACATTATTCATTCCTATATCTCCTATCATCTTTATGTGAATGATTTCTAAAATTACATTTCAATTTCTAAATTCTACTTTTTTTATTCCTTATCAATATCATGGAAAGATATTGTAGGATGTTCTCCCCAAACTTACCTTGAGTTCAAAAAACATCTCTATTTTCTAAGTCCTTGCCTTAATTCTCTACATTTAAGTCTGTCTATACCACCATGGTATTTGCTCTAGGTGTTGATACAAATAGGCTGCAAACACTATATCTCTACTTACAGCTTGGAGTTGTGGCCTGGATACTCACTTGTTTTTCTCTGATGCACTTTTGAATTGGTTTGCATCTCTCTCTGGCTTGTGTCCTCTAAGACCCACCTCTCTTTGGGTTCATCAGCTTGAACTTTGAAGCTTAAATGTAAAAACTTTCTAAAGACTATAGCATGTGCTTTCCACCTTTGGCCTTCCCTTGCTCAGGTGCTTGGGATTTCTATCTCAATCAGAGTCACTTGGTTCTCAAAGGAAAGCCTCTCCTGACATTTTAAGAGCAGGAATACTGATCTGGAGAAAGATGGTTAAGTAATTATTAAGCTGTATCAGTATTGGAACTTGGTTCTGGTAAGAAAAAAGAGATGCTAAAAGACTCTTTCAGTCATTTGTTAATGTGTCTATTTACTTCTTTGAGTCTGCATTTTGTTTCTGTTGTATATTTTCCATTCTAATTCTCCCTTTGGAAATAGGTGCCATTGATATGATGAGACAAACTTGGAGATAATTTCCACTCAGGAAAAGTTCCTCCTTCCCTCCCTACCCCCTTTCCCTGAGACACTGGACTCCAAATAAAAGCATAATCATCTGAGAAGTTTCGATCTGTGCTTAATCTAAGCCAACCTAGAGAATAGCACTGGTTAATGTATTCCGATAGCAATTTTTCATGTAAGGGTTTAAGCCTAATCTGAACCAGTACCAAGTAACAACTTTAGCTTGCCTTATTTTTTGCATGTCTCCCTCCAACAGAAAGCTTGAGCATCTGATGCAAATCAAGTCAAGTGGTCTAAACAGATTCAAAGATTTGGCAAGTATCATATTAGCAATATTCATGAGAGCTACATCATCACAAGATCAAGATGGTATTTTTGTCAGGCCTCCCCCAAAGCACCATATACTTTTCTCCACACCAACCAAATTCACTAACTTATGAGAATGTATTTGAGTCCTCCAGGTGGCCATGTAGTCATCTTCACTTTCCATCCTTTCTTCATTTCCCACTGTGAAAGTATTATAGAGTCCATTTCTGAAATTTGATTATTACCTAAATTTTTATTATCTGGATTATCGTAATAGTCTCTCTGTTTTAAAATATGTTTTTATTGATTTTAGAGAAAGAGGAAGGGAGAGAGAGATGGAAACATCAATGAGAGAGAAATGTCTATCAGCTGCCTGCTGCACAACCTCTACTGAGGATTGAGCCCTGCAAAATGGGCATGTGCCCTGACCAGTAATCAAACCACAACCTCTTGGTGCATGGGAGGATACTCAACCAACTGAGCCACACCAGCTGGGCCTTAAGAGTCCCTTAATTATTCTTCTGGCCTCCGATTTGTCTTCTGAAAATTTCAACCTTTCACTAAGTTTAGGATTTATTTCTTAAAATAAATATTTTCCTACTTGCCAGATCAAAGTCCTTTGTAATACCCTACTACTTACAATATCAATTTTGATGATAGCCAAACAACTACATAATCTGATTTTATCACCGACTTAACTTTCTTGTGACCTACATTCTAGAGTTTTTCAGAGGCTATTTTTTATTCACAAATATTACTCTGAGTCTCTTCATCATTTGCACTTGCTCCTCCCTCAGTCTATTATCTCTGTCCTTTTTCTTAAATGTGTGTGTGTGTGTGTGTGTGTGTGTGTGTGTGTGTGTATTGATTTCAGAGAGGAAGGAAGAGAAACATCAATAATGAGAGAGAATCATTGATCAGCTGCCTCCTGCATGCCCCCTACTGGAGATCAAATATACAACCTGGGAATATGCACTAATGGTGAATTGAACTGTGACCTGGTTCACGGCTGGATGCTCAACCATTCAGCTACACAGGCTGGGTTTTCTTCTTTGTCTTGATGTCAAAATTGATTCAACATAAGTATCATTCAGGGAAGGCATTACATATTCCTCTTTGATTTTATAATTTATCATTCTTTTATGTGCTAAGTGTAAAGCTGCATGCTTATGGGAAGTTTTGTGCTGAATGTTATCTAATCTAAACCCTCATTCTGTAAGTGAGGAAACATTCTGTTAATACTAGGTTTGTTGAAATCAGACAATTTGCAGTTTGTACAACTAACATGTACTTATCACATCCTATTTGATGATAAAGTTAAATAGCTACAAAGTTGAAATTCACTTAAATGCTCATGCCTATATTAATATTTCACGAGCTCATTATTCCCTACTTTGTAACTTCAGGCTTCAAGCTACTTCCACCCCATACAGTCTGTCCAGTTATCTCTGGGAATTCAGGTCAGGGCCTCTGTGTATTCTGTAGCATACACATACCTTTAAACTCTCCTGCTTTTCTATTAAGTTTCTGCAGCAACTATGCCATAAGGTCGTGTTAACTGGCCTGTGGTAACTAATCTGTGAGAAAGCCCTGTTTAGACTTCTCCCCGTTAAAGCTCCTATCTACTCTGGGACCATGGATTACATAAACTCATACAGTATTCCAAGGTAAAAATAAATAATCAGAAGAGACTGACTTCTCACTTCCTATCACATTTTCACATCTGTGTTCCACATTAATTTATTCCAAACTTTCTAATTCTCTCCTGAAAATATTTTCTTTGGCTTCTTCCTGTATTCTTTATCTCCACAAAAACTCAAAATCAACTCCTGCTATCAACAGGTAATAAGAAAGTAAGCTAATTTTATTTCTTTGTTTTATTGATGTGTGTGTGTGTGTGTGAGAGAGAGAGAGAGAGAGAGAGAGAGAGAGAAACATTGATTTGTTGTTATAATTATTTATACATTCATCATTTGCTTCGAATAGAGATTGAACTTGCTACCTTGGTGTGTTGGGATCACGCTCTAACCAACTGAGCTAGCTGACCAAGGAAGAATCTGCAAGCTAATTTATTTCGTTTTTAAAAAATTTTCTTCACTTTCAAAATATTTTTTCTTTCACCATTTAGCCCCACTATACACCTCCATTCCCCTTGCAATCACCACACTGCGGTCCGTGTCCATGAATTCTTTCTCTTTGCTCAATCGCTCCAACACCTTCACAATACTCTCAACACCCACCCCCCTCCTGACATACACACACACCCCGGAACTATCTGCTTGCTTTATTTTTCTATTTCTCTCAGGCATTCTGGGATTAATTATTTTTCAACTCTTCCTCCTGTCAAAAAATTAAAATCCTCAAGCATATCAACTCATGTAGATGACACCTAGGTCATTGTAGCTGGGCATATTTGTCGTGGAGAATGAATGTTTTATACATGGTCTCCTCCACAAGAATGCTGATCACCTGTGGATTATGATCATGCCAAATTTACTTCTGTTTTCACCAAGGTAATTTGAGAGTGAATGGTATAAAGTTGGAGTTAAACAAATATTTGCAGCTCAAATGAAGAACAAATAAAACATTATTTATTACAATTCTAAGGGGAAATAATCTAATATAAAGCATTGGATCATATCGTAGAAATAATGCAATGATAATCAGTGGGAGAGGAGAAAATGGCGGCGGAGTAGACAGATGCGTCTGGAGCTTTGTCGCTGGGCAGAAGGAGAGAGAGCGGCTGAGAGTCACACTGGGAGTGTTTGTTGGCAAGCTAGGAGTCAGTTATCCTCCAGTAGAAGGCGGAGAACTGCTAGAAGGGGCTCTCCTGGCCAGGCAGCCCCACTGCCACGGGGTTTTTGTCCGCCGGAGCCACCAGCGCGAACACGGAGACCGAGCCATCTTGCAGTGGGAGGTGGATGTCTGCGGCGCTCTGAAGCCTTCGGCTGGGCACCCATCGAGCAGCCAGGAACCCGGGGACCCAGAACTCCGCTCTCCAATCGGCGCAGACACGCGGCAGAACCAGAGATCCACAGAGCACACGGACAGGTCAGATTGCGCCTGAGATAAGGGGGAGGTAGATGTCTGCTGAGACCTGAAAGCTGTAGCTGACAGAGGCACCCACAGAGCAGCCAGGGACCCAGAGCACGGCTTCCCAGGCAGATTCGGAGATCCACGCGGCGCGCAGAAAGGTCAGATTTCGCCTGGGTCAGGGTGAGGTCTCCTACTGCTGCACAACAAAGACGCGCACAGTGTGGGAGCCGGGCTGCAGGAAAGCTGCCTCTGGAGAGGTTCGCAGAGGTGGTCAGGGCATGATCCCTGAGTGTGAAGGCAAACCCTCTGAGCTGTTGACAGAGGAGAGCTCTGGAAAACAACTCGTTTTTTTTTTTTTTCTGGGGCAGAGGGACAGCCTGGGAGTTACTGCAGTGTCCGGGCTGCAAAACCCCCACAAACTGACTTTGAGAACCACAGAGTAGCAGGATCTGAGCACAGCCTAGAGAGGTCCTGTACTTTGTCTCAGAGATCAATTCCGAAACGTTGCCACCCAAGGGATGACGCACAAATTGACTCTGGCATAACCACAAAAGAATAAAGAGATTAAAACACCAAGAGAGGAACACAGGGAGCTGCAGTGCCTTTCCTGCTGGGAAACAGGAGTGCCAAGCAGAATAATAGTGGAAGTGAAGGACCATTCTATTTTTCTTCTTTTTTTTTATTTTTCCTTTTTTCTTTTTTCTTTTTTTTAATTTTTAATTCTTTATTTTCATTTTCACATATTTTAATTAAAAGAATATTTTTTTTCTTTCCACCTCAATTGATTTTACCTTTATAATTATTACATTTTTGTTTTAAACTAGTATAATTAATTACTACTAGTACCTAACTGTTTTGGGAAAAAAAAAAACAACACAAGTGTCATTTTGTTTTCTCTTTATTTTATTTCGGGATTAGAGTTCTACATTCTATTTTCATCTTTCCTTTAGAATAATTTTACTCCAACTCAACTCTACCTTTATGCCAACACTTTCCTCCTAACGTTCCCCATTTTGTTGTCTTGTTTTTCTTTCCCTTTTCCAACTTTAGATTCTCCCTATTTTTCTCTTTACCTGGTTAAAATTTCACCCCATTTATATATCTAATTTCAAATCCCCTACTACAAGTCCACACAAACCTCTCTCTTCTTGTCTTCACTAGCCAAAAAGTTGTTTTTTCTCTATGTCTTTTTATTGCTATTTGCCTAAAAAGTGATTATATTGATTTTTTGAATTTTTTTTGTGAGATTGTTTTGGTTTATTCTACTTGTTTTATTTTGGTTTTTGCTTGCTTTATTTTCTACTTCCCTCTTCCCTCACCTCCCTCGATACCAGTTGCTATTTGCAATTTGCCTTAATCTCTAGGTACTGGTTGCTGGCCTTTATTGGAATTAGTGACTGTTCTATTGGAGTTGTCTCCCGACATCTATATTTTGTTCCTCTTTTTTCTCTTATACACTTTCCTTTCTCTCTGACTTTTTTCTCTTCTTCTTTCCTACTCCTTCTTCTCCTTTTTATTTTCTTATTTTATTTTATCTTATTGTTCATTTATTTATCTTTTTTTTTTCTCACTCTCCCAATTTGATTTTGGCATTTCTTTCTTTTCTTATTTCCTCATTTTCCTCTTCTTCTTTCTGTATTTACCCCTAATTTGTCCTTCATTGGTGGTCACCTTATTTGTGATTATTAACATCTTGAATACATTCCTACTCAGTGCCTTGTGTACTGTACCTGGTCGTGTTCTAGTTTGTGCCTTTCAATCAACGTAGGAGAGAGAACTACATAACCAGACACCTGGAGAAGAAAGACCATGGGCAGAAAAAGAAACAGCCCACATATGACAGAAAGGCAGATTTCACCAGAAAAGGAAGTAAATGAAATAGAACCAGAAAAAAGCCTACCAGAGAAAGAGTTCAGAGAAATGATCATAATGTGGTTAAAAAGAATGGAAGACAAATTTGACAATATGAGTAAGAGCCAAGAGGAAATGAAGAAGACGCAAGAGGAGATGAAGAAGCAGGAAGAAGAAATGCAGAATAATCAAGAAGAAATGAAAAATGACATAACTGCTATAAAGAACTCAATAGAAAGCATCAAAAGTAGACTAGAAGAAGCAGAGGACCGCATCAGTGTGCTAGAAGACACGGTAGAAAAAAATACCTAAGTTCAGCAGCTTCTAGAAAAAAAAGTTAAAAAGCAAGAGGAGAGTCTAAGGGAACTTTGAGATAACATGAAACAAAACAACATCCGCATAATTGGGGTCCCAGAAAGAGTGGAAACTGAACAAGGATTAGAGAATGTGTTTGAAGAAATAATGACAGATAATTTCCCCGAAATAGAAAAGAAAAAACCCACACAAATCCAAGAAGCTCATAGAGTCCCAAGCAAAATGAACCCCAACAAACCGACACCGAGTCACATTATAATTAAATTGGCTAACATAGATGACAAAGTAAGAATCTTAAAAGCAGCCAGAGAGAAACAGAAAGTTACCTACAAAGGAACCCCCATAAGACTAGCTGCTGACTTCTCAACAGAAACTCGTCAGGACAGAAGGGAATGGAATGAAATATACAAAGTCATTCAAAGGAAGGGTCTGAATCCAAGAATACTGTACCCTGCAAGACTCTCAATGAAAATTGAAGGTGAAATCAGAAGCTTCACAGACAAAAAAGGACTAAGGGAATATATTACCACCAAACCAGCAATGCAAGAAATGTTAAAAGGTCTGCTGTAATAAAAAGAAAGAGGAAGCGAAGAAGGAACTCGGGGGTAAGGACTAAAAATGGCAACAGATAAGTACTTATCAATAATAACTTTAAATGTAAACGGATTAAATGCTCCAATGAAAAGACATAGGGTAACCAATTGGATAAGAAAACAAGATCCATATATCTGCTGTCTGCAAGAAACCCACCTTAGAAAAAGAGATGGACACAGATTGAGGGTAAAGGGATGGAACATTGTATTTCATGCAAATGGAAATGAAAAAAAGCTGGGGTTGCAATACTTATATCTGACAAATTAGATCTCAAAGTGAACGACATAACAAGAGATAAAGAAGGACACTTCATAATACTAAAGGGAGCAATCCAACAAGAAGAAATAACTCTGGTAAACATATATGCACCCAATATAGGAGCACCTAAATACATAAAAAAAACTCTTGGAGGATATTAAGGGAGAGATTGACAGCAATACAATCATAGTAGGAGACTTTAATACCCCACTGTCACCACTGGACAAATCCTCTAAACAAAAAATCAGCAAAGAAACATCAATCCTAAATGACTCACTAGAACAGATGGAATTAATTGACATCTTCAGAACATTTCACCCCAAAGCCACAGAATATACATTCTTCTCCAGGGCACATGGGTCATTTTCAAAGATAGATCATATGTTGGGTCATAAGAAAAGTCTCTTCAAATTCAAGAAGATAGAAATCATATCAAGCATTTTCTCAGACCACAGTGGCATAAAACTGGAAATCAACTGTAATAAAAACAATAGAAAGAAGTCCAATACATGGAGACCAAACAGCATGCTATTAAAGAATGACTGGGTTACCAGACAGATCAAGTAAAAAATAAAAAACATCATGGAAACAAATGACAATGACAATACAACAATACAAAATTTATGGGACACAGTGAAAGCAGCCTTGAGAGGGAAGTTCATAGCCCTACAAGCCTAATGCAAAAAACAGGAAACAATGGTAATAAATTAACTTAACCTACAACTCAAAGAGCTACAAGGAGAGCAACAAGAAAAGTCCAGTGTACTCAGAAGGAAGGAAATAGTGAAGATCAGAGCGGAGATAAACAACTTGGAGACCAAAGAAACAATTCAAAAGATCAACAAAACAAAGAGCTGGTTCTTTGAAAGGATAAACAAGATTGATGGACCCCTAGCCAGGCTCACCAAGAAGCAAAGAGAGAAGACCCAAATAAACAAAATCAGAAATGAAAGAGGAGAAATAACAACTGACCCTGTGGAAATACAAAGTATTGTTAAAAAATACTATGAACAACTCTATTCCAACAAAGTGGACAACCTGCAAGAAATGGACATTTTCCTAGAAAAATATAACCTCCCAAAACTCAATGAGGTGGAAATCAAACATCTCAATAGTCTAATAACTATGGAAGAAATTGAAGCAGTAATGAAAAAGCTTCCAGCAAATAAAAGCCCAGGTCCAGATGGCTACACAGGAGAGTTTTCCCAAACATTCAAGGAAGAATTAAAACCTATCCTCCTCAGACTATTCAAAAACATTCAAGAAGAAGGAACACTTCCAAACACCTTCTATGAAGCCAGCATCACACTAATACCAAAACCAGATAAAGAAAACACAATGAAAGAGAATTATAGGCCAATATCTCTCATGAACATAGATGCCAAAATCCTCAACAAAATTCTAACAAACCGGATCCACCAGTACATCAGAAAGATCATACACCATGACCAAGCAGGATTCATCCCAGGAATGCAGGGATGGTACAATATCCGCAATCAATAAATGTGATACATCACATAAACAAATTGAGAGATTAAAAATCACATAGTCATATCAATTGATGCAGAAAAAGCATTTGACACAATCCAACATCTTTTCTTTATAAAAACTCTCAGGAAAGTGGGAATAGAAGGATCATACCTCAACATCATAAAAGCCATATATGGTAAACCCACAGCGAACATCATACTCAATGGGCAAAAACTAAAACCATTTCCCCTAAGAACAGGAACAAGACAGGGATGCCCACTCTCACGTCTCCTGTTCGACATAGTACTGGAAGTATTAGCCATTGCAATTAGACAAAAAGAAGAAATAAAAGGCACCCAAATTGGAAAAGAAGAAGTAAAGCTGTCCTTATTTGCAGATGACATGATATTGTACATAAAAAACCCAAAGGACTCCATTCCAAAACTAATTGACTTAATTAATGAATTCAGCAATGTAGCAGGATACAAAATTAATGCTAAGAAGTCTGTGGCATTTCTATACACTAATAGTGAAATTATAGAAAGAGAAACTATAAAAGCAATCCCAATTACCATCGCACAAAAAAAATTAAGATACGTAGGAATAAACCTAACTAAAGAGGAAAAGACCTTTATGCAGAAAACTACAGGACACTGAAAAAAGAGATAGAGGAAGATGTTAACAGATGGAAGAGCATACCATGCTCAAGGATTGGGAGAACAAACATCATTAAAATGTCCATACTACCCAAAGCAATTTACAGATTCAACGCACTACCCATTAAAATACCAACGACATATTTCACAGACCTACAAAGAATTCTTCATAGATTCATCTGGAACAAAAAGAAGACCACGGATAGCTACAGCAATTCTGAGAAAGAAGAATAAAGTAGGTGGGATCTCAATACCAGATTTCAAGCTATACTACAAAGCAACTGTTCTGAAAACAGCTTGGTACTGGCACAAGAACAGACATATAGACCAATGGAATAGAATAAGAACCCAGATATCGACCCAAACCACTATGCTCAATTAATATTTGACAAAGGAGGCATGAACATTCAATGGA
>JAAGEH010002534.1:14875840-14904247 GCA_011751065.1 Lasiurus cinereus | reverse complement strand
GTGGGAATGCAGACTGGTGCAGCCACTGTGGAGAACAGTATGGAGTTTCCTCAAAAAACTAAAAATGGATCTCCCATTTGACCCTGTAATCCCACTCTTAGGAATTTATCCTAAGAAATTACAAACACCAATCAGAAAGGATTTATGCACCCCTATGTTCATAGCAGCACAATTTACAATAGCCACAATTTGGAAACAGCCTAGGTGCCCGTCAGCAGATGAGTGGATCAGAAAACTGTGGTACATCTACACAATGGAATTCTATGCTGCCATTAAAAAGAAGTAATTCTTACCATTTGCAGCAACCTGGTTGGAACTGGAGAGCCTTATGCTTAGTGAAATAAGCCAGTCAATGAAGGAGAAGCATCACATGATCACACTCATTGGGGGATAATAAAGAACATTATAAACTGATGAACAGAAGGATAATTACAGAGACAGTAAAGCTTCAAACAGACTGTGAAATTACAGCAGGAAGATTAAAGTTAGGTGAGGTAGATAAGAGATCAATCAAAGGACTTGTAGGCATGCATATAAGCATAACCAATGAACATAGACACTGGGGGGTTGGGGTATGCCTGGGCGGGAGTGGGGACAATGGGAAGATATGTATAAAAATTAATAAAAAAATAAAAAATAATAATGCAACATTGGTGTATTTTTTTTTCAGATAGCATTCGACAATTATAAGATTTGTATACATCCACTTATTATAACTGAATATGTTTTGATCATGAGACCGTATCAGGAAAACTTTTTCAATTTATTGGACTAAATAGTTAGTAATATAGGTAATACAAGTAGCTAGTAATTGTATTTCTAAAGTGTTTAACTTCATAATTATAAAGAAATGCAAATTAAAATTGCATTTAAAATTCTTGGCCTTGGTCAGTGTAGCTTAGTTAATTGGAACATCACCCCATGCACCAAAAGATTACTGGTGAGATTCCTGGTCAGGATACATACCTAGATTTTGGGTTTGGTCCTGAGTTGGGAGTGAGTACAGGAAGCAACTAATTGATGTTTCTTTCCTCTCTCTCTCTCTCGTTTCTCTTCTCTCTTTCTCTCTCCCATTCCTCTCTCTTTGCTCTTAAAAAAATATCCTGGAAATCAGGTAAATATATTTAAAAAGACTCATAATACTGCTTAATTCTAAGCTTTATGTCCCTGTTTTATTTAAAGTTAATCAAATATTTTCCTATAAAAATTCCTTATAAATATTATTACTAGCTATATAGTATTTCATTGTACAAATGTACCATAATTTATTATTACCTAATCTTACTCTAGATTTTTGGCTATAAATGTTCTGATTCACATCTTTGTACATAAATCTTTGACTAATTTGGTGACTTCCTTTAGCAGATTCCTAGAACTGAAATGATTTGATTAAAGCAAAGGAATATTTATATATATATTCTTTTCAACAAAATTGTTACATTAAGTTGTATTTATCAGAAGAACACAGACGGGAATGCCTATTTTTGTGTATGAGCAATAATGTAATGTTTTGAATTAAATAGATTTAGAAGTAACTACACATCAAACTAGAGTACCTTACAAAACTGTCACATGTGTTGGTTAAGTGGTATGCAACCTAGATTAACATTTTTAATCATTCTGGCTTATTTCTTGATTTAACTATAACTTAATAAAAACCCCAACCCTTGTTAACTATGGAAAATAAATCTAAGATATTAAATATAGCATTGATACTTTGAGTATATATTCCCAGTCTAGAATAACCTCAAAATCCATTTCTTCATACATTATTATTTTAAAATATTTTTAAATGTCAGTTCCCCTTCCTCTTAATGTTATTTCTCTCTTTTAATGTCATTTGTGGTTCTTTCTATATCAAGAAATAAACATGCAAAATATTTTATTCTGTGATTTAAAATAGTGTGTTAGTTTTTTTTAAACTAGAAAAGTGGTTTAAATGCCTGTGATCTATAGTTAGAGATTTGCACCTGCTCACTTTTAAACTGCCTTGAAAGAAGTAAGTAAATCCTTGAAGGTCCTTTTCTCAGTCTCTTCCTTCACTTTAAAGGAGGATAAAAACTTAGTTAGTCTTTTGTGGCTTACCAAACCTCCCCAAATGCCATGAGGGGCCTCTGATTTGAGTCTATGTTTCCTTCTATTATAAAGGTAAACTGCAAAGTAGATTCTGAAAAGTTAATCCTTATAATTTAAGCCCTGATTTGTTCCACATGAACTAACTTCCAGATTGTTACTGAAACAAATTTTCTTTTACTTGTGTATTCAACTTAGTATGATTCACTTACAAAGCAGTCCCACTGAACCACATTTGCATATCCTAATTAGTTTAGCATGTTCATTTTCCACTCACATGTTTTTTAAATAAATGCTTTTGAAGAATAGTAAAACTTAACCAACATCTGAGACTGCAAGTTCACAAGAAGAAAAAGAAAGAGCTGACATATACTAACTAAAAAAAGGCAAGAATTTCAAATGTGTGGCACAGAGGATGTGGATTTGATTCTTATTTCAAATGGAGAATTGATTTGTGTTTAGTATATACCAGGATGTGGGTGGCTTCAGTGCCAGCTCATCCATATATTTGCATAACCTAAACAGGGTAGAAATTGAAGAAATAGTCTGAGACTCTAATGCATATTCAGAATTTACCTATTTTTGAAGAATACTGTTATAATCTAAATAAGCTAATCATTAATAGTTGAGATACATCAGAGATATATCACCAAGTGAGAAAGTTCTCTATCAAAAGAAATCACAAAATTCTGAAGCATCCTATTACAAACATAGGTACAGATTTTATATCTTTTGGAAATACCAGTTATTGATTTAGAAGAAATTTTTCTACACTAAACATGACCTAGGATTGTCTTTCAATAAGAGGGTAGAAAAGGAGGGGGGGAGGGGAAACAAAACTTCTGTGTCACATGCATGGTTTCAGTTTAAGTTCATTTATAAACTCTCATTCTGAAATTAAAAGAATATACGATATAATAATGTCAGTTATGTTTTTAGTCCTATTCTATAGTATCATGATGCTGAACTCAGATTTTTATGTGAGTGTTCACTGGCAATTTTGGAAATTTATGTTAATTAAATCCACCCATTTTTCCACTCTTGCACCTTCTTTCCCTTAATTGTAAAATGTATGCTAAACAGAATCTTCTTACTTTCTCAGTCCAGCCCAGGTCATGGATCAAATCTGGGGACCTACTTCTCATATATTTATTTTACTCTGCCCTGCATCTATGGATTTTTTTAGTAATTATATAATTTAATATAGTTAATAATACTTTCATAATACTTGATTTCAGAAAGCAGTTGTCACTAGAAGGTTATTTTACATTATCCTTCCTTTCAAAGACCAAAGCAGGAAAGTCATTGTAAAAATGCTACAAAAGCTATTTTATATTGGGATATTTTATTATTCTTTTGGCTATTTTGAAATATAAAGGTCATC
The DNA here is from genome assembly GCA_011751065.1 of Lasiurus cinereus. Taxonomy (NCBI): domain Eukaryota; kingdom Metazoa; phylum Chordata; class Mammalia; order Chiroptera; family Vespertilionidae; genus Lasiurus; species Lasiurus cinereus. The sequence continues at coordinate 14,900,790 of JAAGEH010002534.1, read as the reverse complement.
AACAAATGAAATCAACAACTGGTATTTGGGAATGAATGGCACAGGTTACAAAGAAGAAAGTGCCTTAGGTAGTAGAGATGAAAAACTGAGTTACACAGCCCTGGAGTATGTGTGCCCACTAGGATACTTAGCTATTCCCCTACTAAGGCTGCACAAGCTGCTGAGTGCCTTTGGAAGAACAATTCTACTAAATAACAAGAAAAATCTTCGCCTTGGGAGCCAAAATGGAGGTTTGAGACTAGAGAAGTCTCACTTTCCTTTAAGAATCAGGATGAATTGGGTAGGGCCAACACTAACAGCACATCATCTAGAGTTACAGATTCATAAATAAATCATAGTGTACCCATTTATTAAAACTCATTTTTTCATAATCAAAATTGACTCTAACCAACAATATTCAAAGTGACATTTTGTCTTGTTTGTGCAAGTCCACTTGCATAGTTTGTGTACTAAAATGTTAAAGAACAAAGAAGATACCCAACACTCCAACAAAAGTACGAGTTTTAGTACGGAATGGATGACATGTGTTTAAAATGGTGTCACAACCACACATTTCTTATTTGTGTTTCCTAAAACTACAGGAATGCTGAAAAAAATCTGTGAGCTAGCCAAGAGGGTACAAATGAGAGAGTATCTGTGCTCCAGCTGAAAAAAGTATAAGTGGTGTCATGTTGGAGATCATTTCCAACTCTGTTGCTCTCTTGTGTGAGAAATGAAGTCGAGGTGCTTGGCAGTTCTTGTCAACAATATGTCGAGATGGCGATTGTACAATGCTGTAGCAGCAGAGCTTTCAAACAGAAACATCAGAACCTGTGAAGTATGTGTCTGTGATTAGTACCTGATGCTATGCATGGTTGTTCCCTAAACTCATTATTTTAATGGAATATCTTCTTGTAAAAATTAATGATGCTTCTTCCTCTGTTAATCACATTAATGTTGAAAAGATCATACAGCTACAATAAATTTTTAGCTTGAAAACGTTTGTTTCTTCCCTTCCAGATTCATCAACAAAAACACATAAAATGTCATTTTTACCCAGTTGTAGACCTCAACTTTCACAATAAACATAAATAATCTATACAAATTGAAGAACATACCAGAAACGCTTACAGTGCCGTTATTCAAAATAGCAATAGCATTCAAAATGCCACTTTATTCCCACAACCAGAATCATTCCAGAAAAGTTGTAAATTTTAGAAGACAACCTATAATCTCTAATAATAGTTTCTTCAATTTTATTTTCCAAATGAATACCAGATGCACCCTTCTCATTCTGTCCCAAACACATATACTCTGATTGCATAGTGCTAGTTATAAAAACACATATTTCAGTTCTGTATAGAGCATATTAGTTATAGCATGTCCAGTACTTACTGATTGCCAACCTTGATTATGTTTCTCAATAAATCATGTAGCTCTGAGGAAAGACTGTGTCACCTGGTAAAATCATTTATGGAAAGAATAGCTGATGCACAAAGCAGGGTGAGGAAATTCAAGGGAAAACTGATTTCTTATCAATGTTTTAAACTCTGTGTGGGATAGGTGATATAAGTACATAGGCCCTGAATATGTTTTTTTAAAATATATTTTTATTGATTTCAGAGAGGAAGGGAAAGGGAGAGAGAGATAGAAACATCAATGATCAGAGAACATCATTGATTGGCTGCCTCTTGCATGACCCACACCAGAGATCCAGCTTGCAACCCATGCATGTGCCCCAAATGGGAATCAAACCATGACCTTCTGGTTCATAGGTAGATGCTCAACCACTGAGTCATGCCAGGTGGACTGATGTATTTTTTGCATATTTTATTTAGCACTTACAAATTTGTAGTGTTTATGTAAACACCAAAAGGAATTTAAAAATAATATGAATTTCAAGATATTAACAAGGTAGAACTATACATTTCAATGAGGGTTAGTATTTCTGTCCATTCCCACAAAGTACTGTACTACATTCTAAAGAAAATAAATTTTAACAAACAAAAACCACACATAACCTCCCCCAAGGAACATAATATCCACCAAAAGAAGCAAACATATGTAGAAACAGTTATTGGAAGTCATATTTCCCTCATGCTCTGCCTATTTTAAGGCTCAAAGCCAAATCTGTGTCTGTTGGTAGAAAACACACAGGATTAGAGGGCTTGATCTTCACCCCTCATGTCAGGATATTTTCATTTCACTTCAAATTCTTTGTTTTTTAATCTTTTATTTTTACATGTTTAAGTGGAGTATCTTAAATTCTCTTCAAACCAAGACATTACATTGAGACAAAATTTAGGGGGGTTATTAAAAATAAAACTTACATAGTTAAATCTATTTTAGGAGATAATTCTGGCAGCATTGGGGAATGAAGAAGAGAGAGTGGCTGGGAGACATTTGAAAATGTATTGTTATGTCCAGATGAAAGACAAGGACCTACACTTGGGCATGGGCAATAAAAGCATATAAGCATAACCAATGGACGCAAGACACTGGGGTTGAGGGCATTTATGGGAGTGGGGGGGGGCAATGGGCGAATGGACACATATGTAATACCTTAATCAATAAAAGCAAAACAAGAAAACAAAACTAGAGCAAGAGGAACACATTTGAGATAAATTTAGAAAGTAGTTTCTTCAGGGCTTTTTGACAATTTGCATATAAGCTATAAGAGAGAAGGAAAGGAGTGAAATCAGTTTGTCATTTCAGTGTCTTGTCAAATATTATAGTCTTAGAATAGACTAGGAACACTAGTGGAGAGGACATGGGTGAGGAAGGAAGTTTATGAATTCATCTTTAACAGATGGAATGTGAGTATATGTAGAACCTTTAGGGAGAGGTATTAGTTGGAAATACAGATTATTAGGTTAAGAACATGTAGAGAGCCTTATATCAGCAGAGAAGAAAAAGGAACTCTGAAACAATTTTGAAGACAATAATAGCATTTAAAGGCTGGATTGAGCAAGAGGTGATAATGAAAAATTATAAGAAAAAGTTGCAAGTAAGATAAAGAAAGATGTGCCAGTGAGAAAGAGAATTGAACTTCTAAACAGCTACCATTACATCTTTAGTATTTCCTATTTTATCACAGGGTTATGAAAATATTAGTAGTAACACTACTTGACAAATGATAAAAAAAAGGTTAAACACTTGAAACACAAATCAAAGTTGAATGAAGAAAATAATTATGAAGGATTATGACTTGACTATCAATATGCTAATAGTATCATTTGTAAGAACAATTTGAAGCATATGAGAGGGTGATAGAATAAATGGATATGGGGAAACTTTATAGGAAAAGGTAAGGAAATTTCCTGTTTAGCGACAAGGATAGAAATGCCTGATGTACAACTATATGATGTTGCAGTGCTTTTTTAGGATAATGATGTCAACATACAATATGGAGAAAAAAACAGATGGGAGCAGCTTAAAAGAAGACATTTATATGGGTAATTAGGTGGGCAAAATTTATGAATATTCATATTGGAAAATGTGCTGGACAGGAAATCAATGGATTTGAGACCTGTAAGAAACTAACTATAGAATCTCTATATTACCTCATCTGTAAAATGCATAGTTTGAATTAGAGAAAGTTCTTGATCTGGGGAACCTAAATAATTTCATATGCACTTTTAGCCCTATATCTCTATGATTCTTGGACCCTAAGAATTAGGGGAAAAGAAAGGAATCAAATTTATAAAAGGCTAAACCGCTCAATCTTTCTTCCTGGTAGCTATGACATGCAATGACCACCAGAGGGCAGATGCTCTGACAAGTAGAAAAGGAAGCCCAATTCCTTGTGGAATCTGCTGTGGGTTAGGTTGTGCTGGGTACTGTTGGCTCTGAATCTGGTTCACCCACACCCTGGACCCAGAGAGAAGAGGAGGAGGGAGTTGATGGGTGTCCAGGTCCTGGGGGCTGGGTCTGCAGGAGGGGTCTTGCAATCTGTGACCCCTTGGGGGATGTCCAAGAGCGAGTTTCAGCCCAATCCCTGCAGGCCAGGCTGAGGGACCCCACTGGTGCATGAAACCATGCACTGGGCCTCTAGTAGTGGTAGAGTGATTCTTGATAAACCATAAATATCAGGAACATTTTGACCCCCACCCCCCCCCAAAAAAAAAGAAAAGATTATATGTAGCTTTTAATCAGGAATGGAAATTTTAAAAAGTAATACATTTATCAGTGATGGTGTATAAAAAATGAGAGGCATCAGCAGCCCATTCAACTCATACTCCTACACCTTTTGCTAAGGAAGAATATATTCATAGTCAAGTTATGTACTCTCAGAGGCAACATTAGCTATTTAAGAGAGGTAATTTTTTTACATATTTGTGAATTTTTCAGTTTTCCTTCTATTATTGACTTTAGAATTGTCCTGTTGCTGTTGAAGAAATACTTGGTATATCTATTTTTAAAAATTTGTTGAGACTTAATTGTTATCTAAAATATGGTCTATCCTGGAAAATGTCGCATGCGCATTTGAAAATAAAGTGTATTCTGTGGTTGTTGGCTATAGCGTTTTGAATATGACTGTTAGGTCTAGTTGCTTTATTATTGCTCAGGACCTCTATTTTCTTCCTTATTTTCTATCCATTATTGAGTGGAGTAGAACTGTCTGTTTTTCTACTTCTGTATGTCATTTTTGCTATAAACATTTTGTGTGTAAATGGTTATTATTGTTATATCATCTTGCTATTTTGAACTTTTTATTAATATGTAACTTGATTCCTTTTTGAGTTTTTGATCCATATGCCTTAAACTTTCTTGTCCTTCATTTTTGCATTACTATTTACTTGTGCATTTATTAGATGTTTTATAGTCTAATGTTTCAATATTTTCTCATTTTCTTTTGTGTATATTCTATACCAGTGATTTTATTTTATTATTTTTTAAATTTTTTATTGTTTAAAGTATTACATATATCTCCTTTTATTTCCCCCATTGATCTTCTCCCAGCCTTCCCTATTCCCTGTCACATGCCCTCATCCCCCTCCCCCCCACTGTCTTGTGTTCATTGGTATGCTTAAATGCATGCATACAAGTTATTTGGTTGATCTGTTTCTCGCTCTCCCCAACATTCCTCAGACTTCCCACTGTAATTTGACAGTCTGGTGCTTTACTGCCTCTGTATCTATCTTTTTATTCTTCAGGTTATAATGTTCTTTATTCTCCATAAATGAGTGAGATAACGTGGTATTTTTCTTTCATTGCCTGGCTTATTTCACTTAGCATAATGCTCCCCAGGTCCATTCATGCTGCTGCAAATGGTAAGAATTCCTTTTTTTTATAGCAGTGTAGTATTTCACTGTGTAGATCTACCATAGTTTTCTAATCCACTCATCTGTTCATAAGCATTTAGGCTGTTTCCGAATCTTAGCTATGATGAATATGCTGCTATAAACATAGGGGTGCATATATTCTTTCTGATTGGTGGTGTTTCTAGTTTCTTGGGATATATTCCTTAGAAGTGGGATTACTGGGTCAAATGGGAGTTTGATTTTTAGTTTTTTGATGAAACGCCAATACTGTTCTCCACAGTGGCTGTCCCAGTCTGCATTTTCACCAGCAGTGCACGAGGGTTCCTTTTTTTCCACATCCTATACATCACTTGTTGTTTATTGATGATTGCCATTCTGACAGTGTGATATAATACCACATTGTCATTTTGATTTGCATCTCTCAGATAATTAGTGACTTTGAACGTGTTTTCATGTGTCTCTTGGCCTTCCTTCTATCTTCTTTTGAAAAGATTCTACATAGGTCCATTGCCCATTTTTTTATTGGGTTATTTATCTTTCTTTTATTAAGTTGTATAAGTTATATGTAGATGTTGGAGATTAAACCTTTATCAGTGATAAAATTATGTTCTCCCATACAGTGGGCTTTCTTGTTGTTTTGGTGATGTTTTCTTTTGCTGTGCAAAGGCTTTTTATTTTAATGTAGTCCCATTTGTTTATTTACTCTTTAGTTTCCATTGCCCTAGGAGCAGTATCTGTGAAGAAATTCCTTCAACATATGTCTGAGATTTCTCTGCCTGTGGATTCCTACAGTATTTTTATGGTTTCCCATCTTATGTTTAAGTCCTGTATCCATTTTGAGTTTATTTTTGTGTATAGTGTAAGTTGGTGGTCTAGTTTCATTTTTTTGCATGTATCTGTCCAATTTTCCCAACACTATTTATTGAAGAGACTGTCTTGACTTCATTGTATGTTCATGCCTCCTTTATCAAATATTAATTGAGCCCAATTAATTGAGTGGTTTGGGTCGATATCTGGATTTTTTATTCTATTCCGTTGGTCTATGTCTGTTCTTGTGCCAGTACCAGTCTGTTTGATAACAGTGTCCTTGTAATAAAGCTTGAAATCTGGTACTGAAATCCCACCTGCTTTGTTCTTTCTCAGGATTTCTGTGGCTATTTGGGGCCTTTTTTTTTTGTTCCAGATGAATCTTTGGAGAGTTCTTTCTGGGTCTGTGAAATATGCCATTGGTATTTTAATGGGGAGTGCATTTAATCTATAGATTGCTTTGTGTAGTATGGACATTTTAATGATGTTGATTCTACCAATCCATAAACATGGTATGTACTTCTATCTGTTTACACCTTCCTCTATCTCTTTTTTCAATATCCTGTAGTTTTCCGCATATAGGTCTTTTACCTCCTTAGTTAAGTTTATTCCTATCTTAATTTTTTTTGGTACAATGGTAAATGGGATTGCTTTTTTAGTGTTTCTGTCAGTTCACTGTTCGTGTATAGAAATGCCATAGATTTCTTGGCATTAATTTTGTATACTGCTACATTGCCAAAATCATTTAGTAAGTCTAATAGTTTTTGTAGGAATATTTCAGATTTTTTTGTACAATATCATGTCATCTACAAATAAGGACAGCTTTACTTCTTCTTTTCCAATTTGGATGTCTTTTATTTCTTCTTCTTGTCTAATTGCAATGGCGAATATTTCCAGACTATGTCAAACAGGCATGGTGACAGCAGGCATCCCTGTCTTGTTTCTGTTCTTAGGGGAAATGGTTTTAGTTCTTGCCCATTGAGTATTTTGTTTGCTGGGGGTTTATCATATATAACTTTTATTATGTTGAGGTATGATCCTTCTATTCCTACTTTGTTGAGAGTTTTTATCAAGAAAGGCTGTTGGATTTTTTCAAATGCTTTTTCTGCATCAATTAATATGACTATGTGATTTTTATCTCTCAATTTGTTTGTGTGATTTATCACCTTCATTGATTTTTGGATATTGTACCATCCTTGCATTCCTGGTAAAAATCCTACTTGATCATGGTGTATGATCATTCTGATGTATTGCTGGATTCGATTTGCTATAATTTTGTTGTGGATTTTGGCATCTATGTTCATGAGGGATATTAGCCTGTATTTCTCTTTCATCTGGTTTTGGTATTAGGATGATGCTAGCTTCATAGAAGGAGCTTGGAAGTGTTCATTCCTCTTGAATTTTTTGGAATAGTCTGAGGAGGATAGGTTTTAGTTCTTCCGTGAATGTTTGGTAAAACTCCCCTGTGAAGCCATAGGGCCCCAGGCTTTTGTTTGCTGGAAGCTTTTTGATGACTGCTTCAATTTCTTCCATAGTAATTGGTCTATTGAGATATTTAGATTCTTCCTGATGGAGTTTTGGAAGGTTATATTTTTCTAGGAATATGTCTATTTCCTCCAGGGTGTCCAGTTTGTTGGAAGAGAGTTGTTCATAGTATTTGTTAACAATCCTTTGTATTTTGGTGGGTTCTGTTGTTATTTCTCCTCTTTCATTTCTGATTTTGTTTATTTGGGTCCTGTCCCATTTTGAGCCTGGCTAGAGGTTCATCAATCTTGTTTATCTTTTCAAAGAAGCTCTTGGTTTTGTTGATCTTTAGTATTGATATATATACTTTTTGTTCTCAATGTCATTTATCTCCACTCTAATCTTTATTATTTTCTTCCTTCTGCTTATACTAGGCTTTTCTTGTTGCTCTCATTCTAACTCTTTGAGTTGTAGGGTAGGTAATTTATTACCATTGTTTCTTGTTTTTTTGCATTAGGCTTGTAGAGCTGCTTTTGCTGTGTCCCATAGATTTTGGATTGTTGTATTTTCATTGTCATTTGTTGCCATGATATTTTGGATTGTTGTATTTTCATTGTCATTTGTTGCCATGATATTTTGGATTGTTGTATTTTCATTGTCATTTGTTGCCATGATATTTTTTATTTTTTTACTTGATCTGTCTGGTAACCCAGTCATTCTTTAATAGCATGCTGTTTGGTTTCCATGTGCTTTATATCTTTGGGTTTCTTTTATTGTAGTTGATTTCCAGTTTTATGTCACTGTGATCTGAGAAGATGCTTGATATGATTTCTATCTTCTTGAATTTGAAGAGACTTTGCCTATGACCCAACATATGGTCTATCTTTGAAAATGACACATGTGCACTTGAGAAGAATGTATATTTTGTGGCTTTGGGGTAAATTTTCTGAAAATGTCAATTAATTCCATCTGGTCTAGTGAATTATTTAGGACTGATGTTTCTTTGCTGATTTTTTGTTTAGAGGATTTGTCCAGTGGTGACAGTGGGGTATTAAAGTCTCCTACTATGATTGTATTGCTGTCAATCTCTCCCTTGATATCCTCCAGGAATTTTTTTATGTATTTGTATGCTCCTGTGTTGGGTGTGCATATGTTTACCAGAGTTATTTCTTCTTGTTGGATTGCTCCGTTTAGTATTATGAAGTGGCCTTCCATAACTCTTGTTATGTCCTTCACTTTGAAATCTAATTTGTCAGATATAAGTATTGCTACTTCAGCTTTTTTTTTTCCATTTCCATTCACCTGAAAAGCCTTTTTCCATTCCTTTACTCTCAGTCTGTGTGTTTCTTTTTTCTTTTTTTCTTCTGAGGCAGGTTTCTTGTACATAGCTGTTATATGGGTCATCGTTTCTTATCTATTCTGTTACCCTATGTTATCTTATTGGGGCATTTAATCCATTTACATTTAAAGTTATTATTGATAGGTGCTTATTTGTCACCATTTTTATACTTTACCCCTGTGTTCCTTCTTTGCTTCCTATTTCTTTTCTTTCTTTTTTTTTTTTTTTTTCAGCAGGCCCTTTAGCATTTCTTGTATTGCTGGTTTGGTGGTAATAAATTCCATTAGTCCTTTTTTGTCTGACAAGCTCCTGATTGCACCTTCAATTTTTATTGATAGATTTGTTGGGTACAGTATTCTTGGATTCAGACCCTTCCTTTACATGACTTTGTATATTTCATTCCATTCCCTCTGGCCTTATGAGTTTCTATTGAGAAATCAGTTGCTAGTCTGATGGTGGTTCCTATGTAGATAACTTTCTGTCTCTTTCTGACCACTTTTAAGATTCTTACTTTGTCATTCGTTTTTGCTAATTTAATTATAATGTGCCTTGGAATCAGTCTTTTAGGGTTCATTTTGCTTGGGACTCTGTGAGCTTCTTGGATTTGTGTGGGTTTTTTCTTCCCTATATCAGGGAAGTTTTTGGTCATTATTTCTTCTAACAGGTTTTCTATCCCGTGCTCAGTTTTCTCTCCTTCTGGAACCCCTATTATGCAGATGTTGTTTTGTTTTGGGTTGTCCCAAAGTTCCCTTAGGCCAGTGGTTCTCAACCTGTGGTTCTCAACCCCTTTGGGGGTCGAACGACCCTTTCACAGGGGTCGCCTAAGACTATTGGAAAACACCTATTTCCCATGGTCTAAGGAACCAACAGACTGCTCTTTGGTGTAGCAAAGTGTAGTGATGTAGTTTACTGTTATATTAAGACTGTTACCCATGGTATACCACGATTCAAGACAAAATTTCATTTATTTGTAATTAGAAATAAATATTTCACAGTATATAATTACATATTGTTTTTGTGATTAACCACTATGCTTTAATTATGTTCAATTTGTAACAACGAAAATACATTCTGCATATCAGATATTTACATTACAGTTCATAACAGTAGCAAAATTATAGTTATAAAGTAGCAACGGAAATAATTTTATGGTTGGGGGTCCACAACATTAGGAGCTGTATTAAAGGGTCATGGCATTAGGAAGGTTGAGAACCACTGCCTTAGGCTCTCCTGCTTTTTAATATTTTTTCTAGAAGCTGCTCTACTTGGGTATTTTTTCCTACCTTGTTTTCTAGCACTCTGACGCAATCTTCTGCTTCTACTAGTCTACTCTTGATGCTTTCTATTGAAATTTGTCCTCCGTTCTTTTCTGCCACCTGGTGACCATTTCTGTGAATTATTCTCTGACAGCTTGCTTGCCTCCATTTTGTTTACTTCCTTTTCTGGTGATGCCTGCTTTTTTTTATATGTGGGCTGCTTCTTTGTCTCCCCATGGTCTCTCTTCTCTGGGTGTCTTTTTATGTAGTTCTCTTTCCTAGAGAGGAATCAGGGTTGATTGGAGCCCCTCAGAAGGCGCTTTAAGGGATGTCTTTGGGCCATTTAGGTGGTGAGATCTAGTAGGCAGCTGGAAATACAAACTGAAGCCCTTTTTTCTCAGTGATTTTTTTCCACACCTTTTCTCTTTGCTTGGTATATTTTTCCTCCTTTGCTTTAGGTGAAAAATATCATGTCCTGCAGATGCCCTGAGTTTGAGCGCCAGATGTGTGAACTTCTTTCACATCTTGCATGGTTGAGCATTCAGATTCAGGGTTGGGTTCTGGAGAAGACCACATACAAATGAAAGAGTCTAGAAAAATATTAATTTTGGAATTTTGGGGGCCAGGTGGGAGCCCACCTCTAGGGAGAGGATTACTATACCAGCGATTTTAAAACAGTGTGCCACAAGAATTTTTTTTAATTGATTACATATATGTCCTTATCTCCCCTTTACCCCAGCCCCCTACTTCTCCCCTTACTCAAGCCTTCACCCCCCTGGTACCTGTGTCCATTGGTTATGCTTATATGCATGCATACAAGTCATTTGGTTGCTCTCTTATACTTATCCCTACCTTCCTTTACCTTCCCTCTGAGGATTATAACATGTAATACCTACCTGACTCTTTAGTTAGGAGCATTGACTTTTATTCCCTTAGATTGTCAAATAAAAAAACAACAACTGACACAATAATCATCCAGTGTGAGTGAATCAAAATTATACCTTTGTTTTTTTGAATGACCAAAAATATAATATACTAGAGGCCTGATGCATGATATTAATGCATGGGGGAAGAGGTCTCTCAGCCTGGACTGCACCCTCTCTCAATCTGGGACTGCTGGTTCCTAACTGCTTGTCTGCCTGCCTGCCTGATTGCCCCTAACCACTCACCTGCCTGCCTGATCACCTATAACTACTCACTAGCCTGCCTGCCTGCCTGCCCGATTGCCCTTAACTGCTTACCTGCCAGATCACCCCTTACTACTTCTGCCTTGGCCCCTGCACCCGGGACCCAGAATTCCCTCCCTCTAGCTGGCTGCAGGTACCCAGGACCCAGGATGGCTTTGCCTGGGCTGGCCACAGGCACCCAAGATACTGGACGGTTTCTCCTGGGCCCCAGCTTTGTCAGGAAGAACATCCGGAATGATGCCCAGATTACGTCAGATCTATCTGGTCTAATTAGCATATTACCCTTTTATTAGTATAGATTTTTGGTGTGTTACAGAATTTTAGTAATTAGTTTATGTGTGGCACAAGATGAAAAAGGTTGAATATCATTTTTTAAATCCTAAAGTTATAACACTCTGGTTGAATTGATACAATTTAACTAAAATAACATGCATATCTATGTAAAAAAAATAAAGTTACAAATGAAATTTATAATATAACTAGCTTTTTAAGTTTTCATATGCTTACATTTACTGTAATTTTTATTTATTCATATAGCTTCAGTTATTTTCCAGTGTTCTTTCATTTCAACTTGAAGAACTCAAGCATTTATTGCAGAGCAGGTCTCATTCTTTTCACTTTTGTTTATCTCAGAATATCTTAATTTTTTCCTAACTTATGAAGATCAGTTTGGGCCAAAAATAGGATTTTTAGTTGACATTTTTGTTGTTGGTGGTTGTGGTGTGTTTGTTTGTTTTTGTTTTGTACTCTAAATATATCAGCCTACTGGCTTCTGGCTTCCAAAGTTCCTGATAAGAAATCTGCTGAGAATCTTATTAAGGATTACTTGTATGTGATGAGTTGTTTCTCTTTTGCTGTTTTTAAGGTTTTTTTTTTCTTTGTCTTAGTATTTTAACTGTTTGATTATAATGTGTCTCAATGTGGTTCTCTTTGAGTTTATCATAGTTGGAATTTGTTAAGCTTCTTGAATGTTTTTATTTATGCCTTCTTGGGAAATATTCAGCTATTACATTTTTCAATTATTATTTCTGTTATTTTCTCACTCTTTGCTTGCAGGAACTCCCACTCCCTTGTGTATAATTTTGTTTGATGGTGCCTCACAAGTTACATAAGCTTTGTCTGCTTTTCTTCAAGCTAATTTCTTTCTGGTCCATAGACTCAATAATTTCAATTTTCTTATTTTCAAATTATTGGTTCTTTCTTCTGCCTATTCAAATCAGCCTTTCAATTCCTCTTGTAAATTTTTAAAATTTCACTTATTGTTCTCTTCAGCTCCAATTTTTTTTTGTTTGTTTCATTTTAAATTTTCTACTTCTTTATTAATATTTCCATTTTGGTCATATATTGCTTTCTTGACTTTTTTCATGTCTTCCATTATTTCTTTGAGCTTCTTTAAGTCTGCTATTTTAGATCCCTACTAAATTATAACTGATCCTTGCTATAAAGTAAGTGTTCTTTATCTAAACTAGGAATGATAACATAATTCTCATAGGCTATTTTTAAATATTTAGGAGTTATAGAAGGTAATTAAAATATGTTATTGATGGAGATTTAAATGTATATCTGTGCATATACTACTACGTCCTAATTTTTTTAAGATGATGTCATTGATAATGATCATAATCAGGAAAATGTATTGAACTAAAGAGGTGATTGCCAATAATCTTTTAGTGATTACCACTACATTTGTATACTTTCTTGTTGTACATAAAGAAGTCTAGATATTTATATATTTTTTTCTATGAAACATGACTTCTTAAGAATCTACCTTCAAGCAAATCTTTTCTTTCAAGTTATGTTTACTAAAGCAGACTTCTAAATACATGTTCTGAATCAATGTGTGGTCAATGTTACCACTACAGTAAAAATAAAGGTCTATTCTTTGGTCCCATTAAACAGGAACCTAAACTGGTTATGCTAACTTCTGTAGAAAGAACAAAAATATTGAAACTCTAATTGACTAATGCATTATTCCCCTGCCTATTCCTGCCCATGACTCATTGTCAAATTGAAGTATGTAGGCACCTGCCATTTTATCCAACATCATGAGTTGCTTTCTTGTGTAGTACCATTTATTGTTCAACTTTTGTATATTATATTCTTGGTCTTTCTGGGGAGCACACATTAACGGACCAATTTAGATGAAAGGGTACCAATGAAGTAATTTTAAAGGTTATAATAGAAGCCACAATTTTTGAAATAAGTTCACTGTAAGTCAAACTGATAACTATAATGTTAGTGTTGGAAATAGTGGCAACAACTTCACTTTAAAAAACCCAAAGGCAAAATTTATGTAGCCACAGAGTGTACATGTTTATTCTTATACACATTCTTCTCCCTTCTTACAGGTGGCAGAGGTTATAATGCATAGACTTTCTTGGCATAAGACAGCTGTTGAATAGGCCTCAATGTGAAGTGCTATATTGCATTCTACAGTAGAAAAATTAAAATAAACCTTTTCTATAGACATGTTTTCTGGTGAAGGCATATTGAGACAGTAATTAAATCAATTCTTTAAAACTGCAGTATTAAGCTTTACTTCAAAAACTCAGATATTTTAAAATGTAACTTGAAGGCAGTATATATAATTAATATGATATAATATATTGTGTAGTATATAATAGAAATAGCATAATAATAAAAACAATGGTTAAGAGTCTGAGACATTAAATATGAAATACAACAAATTGATATAAAAGTTGATCACATATCACAATAAACTGACTCTTCTGGTGTTCATGCTGGCTTTAAGGAAATCTTAAATATGGAGTCAGTTTATTGTGACATGTGCTCAACTTTTATATCAATTTGTTGAAATATTTAATCTTATCATTTAAATTTAAATTTATGAAATATTTAATATTATCATTTAAAAAGTACACTCTTACTTAAAAATATAAAACATTATTTTCTATAATTTTAAATATGTATTTTAAAGCAAAAGTTATTTCATTATTTATAACTGACTTTATTCTAAAAATAATTTTGGCACCTTACACAATAATCCAGAAATAAAAAAGGGCATTAGAAAGAAAAAAAAACAACAATGGTTGAAAAATTAAGTGAAATAAAGGGCAATGTTATGGTAAACATATACACATTTCTTTAATATATGCCTATATATATCCTATGAACCAAAACAAAGAATAAAACATAATCAGTTTCAAAAATCAGTGTTAGCATAATTAAATTAGCACCATTGGTCTATAGCAGTGGCTCTCAACCTGTGGGTTGCGACCCCTTTGAGGGTCGAACGACCCTTTCACAGGGGTTGCCTAAGACCATCAGAAAACACCTATTTCCCATGGTCTTAGGAACCAACAGACCGCTCCTCAGTGTAGCAAAGGGTAGCAATGTAGTTTACTGTTGTCATATGAAGACTGTTACCCATGCTACACCATGATTCAAGACAAAAATTTCATTTATTTATAATTAGAAATAAATATTTCACAATATATAATTACATATTTTTGTGATTAATCACTATGCTTTAATTATGTTCAATTTGTAACAATGAAAATACATCCTGCATATCAGATATTTACATTACAGTTCATAACAGTAGCAAGATTACAGTTATGAAGTAGCAATGAGAATAATTTTATGGTTGGGGGTCACCACAACGTGAGCAACTGTATTAAAGGGTCACAGCATTAAAAAGGTTGAGAACCACTCGTCTATAGAGTAACTTTTCTTAGTGCTGAAATCATAAATATATCATTAAGTAAAGAAGAGGTATCACATTTAATACCATTTCTATAAAAATATTAATATACATTCAACATTTCATATACCTCAGTCTTCCAAAGCATAATGAATTAAAACTCATGCTAGCAAGAAATCTAAATAAGAATAATTAGACAGCTGCAAAATGGTCCATTTTAGACAAAAAATAAAATATCTAGAACAGTAAGAAGTAGAAGTTTATTTTCTATCTTTAGTAGTAAATAGTAAAATTATTATTTTAATGAAAGTTTACAAGGGTTCTATGTCTTGTAATCAACCAATTGTAACTAGCACAATCATGTAGCAAACTATATTTTAGTAGTATTTCCATAAAAATAACTGAATACTTATTATAACTGTATTTAGTGATATGGCATAATGACAAAGTATTTTATAATTAAAACAAAAGCCTCATTACCAACAAACTATACTTTAAAGCATCTTTATAGCTAGAATTTATTATTTAAATAAAATTTTGTTTTTTTGCTTTCTATTTTTCAATGTCTGTAACAATTTTTATGCCTTGTGATAAAATTATTTAATAGAAAAAAATGTGAGGTAGAATAACATTTAAAAAATAAAACATTTTTTTCACTCAATATGTTCTCCTTATTCTCACCCTTTTCTAAACTCATTTATTTTTATTGTCTATTTGGGATTTATTTCCTCAGGAAAAAAATAAGAGTAGAAAGCAAAAGTAATCTCAAAGTCACTCTTTTATTTTTCCAGACTCTAAAAACGTTAAATTAATTATGTTCCCTGTCCCTGAGGCAATATAAAACAAATCAAAACAAACAGCAAACAAACTAATAAACACACTAAGTAGGGTAATAGCTCTATGGAAACAGTGGAAGGCTACTGGGGGAAGACATTTCTTCTGAGATATTATATACACTATGTTATCAATGCTATATTTAACAGAAATGGTATAGTATTCATAACCTGGAATTTTTAAAACAGTTTCTGCTTCTGTAATTTTAGAATTGTTACCTAATTGAACCATTAGATGTACATGTTTTGAGCATAATTTAGATAGCAGATAAATTATAAAAGCCGGCACCTAAGCCCATTTGATCAGACTACAAAAACTATGAAACATTTTTGCACATCAGATGGGTAAATTGTGGGGATAGTGGCTCTGCCTAATTCTGATCACCATATAATTTATCATCCAAAGTAGGACACTTATGAAAATGTCATAGGACTTTACAGACAGAAACGAAGATATCTGTTCACACCTACCTTTAATGAACATAAAAAAGTTAGATTTGGCAAATATAGCTCTCACATCTTTATAACGAAAGTCCAGTGACCATTATGGTGGAACGGTCAGAATGACCAGTTGCTATGATGCCTATTAACCACTGGGGGCAGATGGTCACCAGGAGTTGCCCCTTGGTGGTCAGTGTGATCCCACAGTGGGGTCGCCATTCAGAAGAATTCAGGCTCATGGCTGGTGAGTGTAGATCTGGTGGTGAGAACCTCTCCCGCCTCTCCCACCTCTGCGGCAGTGCTAAGGAGCAGTGCGCCAAGTGGTAAGGAACAAGCAGGTGGGTGATAAGGAGTGAGCAGCCAGGCAGTTAGGAGTGAGAGGTCCCTGATTGTGAGAGGGATATCCAACTGCTGGTTTAGTCTTGATCTGGCCTAAAGGGGCAGCTGGACATCCTCTGAGGGGTCCCAGATTGCAAAAGGGCACAGGATGGGCTGAGGGACCTCCCTACCCAACACAAATTTTGTACATCAGGCCTCTAGTTTAGTGATAAGAGAACTTGTTTTATGTTTTTGGATATTTTTTCAACTTGGAAATCAAACAGATTAAGAGCTTGCTTTTGATAGAGATTTAAATTATTTTGGGACTTAATTTATCTATGGAAACAAATAAAATGTAACACAATAACCATGCAATATTAAAATCTGTACCCAATATTTTAAGAATGTTATTGTGTTTAGGAATGGTCAACTGAGAATATATTAAATCTACAGGTGTAATAATGGATAAACTGGTTATCAAGTTTCCTTCTAGCTATAATACCCTATAATTTGGCCTATTATTAGTTGCTATAATAAAGGAAATATTTTTATATTCCATAGTTGCCTTAAGGAATATACACCAAGTGGCCAGATTATTATGATCTCTGAATGCAGAATAATCTGGTCACTCAGTGTATATCCTATATAATAAAAGGCTAATATGCAAATTGTCCCCTCAACCAGGAGCTCGACCAGCAGGCAGGCTGGCCAACTGCCCATGTCCCCTTACCTTGGCCAGGCTGGCAGGACCCCACTCATGCAGGAATTCATAAACGGGGCCTCTAATATATATATGTACATATATATACACATACACATACATACATACTGAGTGACCAGATTATTATGCATTTAGAGATCATAAATAATCTGACCACTCAGTGGATATGAAGATACAGAGATATTTTCTTACTGGTTATTTTACTACTAGAGGCCCAATGCACAAAATTTGTGCATGTGTGTGCGTGGGGTGGGGGGAGGAGTTGTCCTTCAGCCCAGCCTCTCTCTCTCCAGTCTGGGATCCCTTGAGGGATGTCTGACTGCCCATTTAGGCTCTACCTTACCTGGATTGGGCATAAATGGGCAGTTGAACATCCTCACAATCCAAGACTACTGGCTCCCAATTGCTCACCTGCCTGCCTTCTAATAGCCCCTAACTGCTTCTGCCTGCCAGCCTGATCACCCCTAACCACTCCCCTGCCAGCCTTATTGATGCCTAACAGCTCCCCTGCCAACCTGTTTGCCCCTAATTGCCCTCCTCTGCAGGCTTGATCACCCCCAACTGCCCACCTTTGCAGGCCTGGTCCCTCCGAACTGTCCTCCCCTGCTGGCCATCTTGTGGTGGCCATCTTGTGTTCATATGAGGGCAGGATCTTTTGATCAAATTGGAGCAGTCATCTTGTGTGTTGGAATGATGATCAATCTGCATATTACTCTTTTATTAGATAGGATAGAGGCCTGGTGCATGGCTGGGGGCCAGCTGGTTTGCCCTGAAGAGTGTTCTGAATCAGGGTGAGTGTACCCTTGGGGCATGGGGTGGCCTGGGTGAGGAGCCTATGGTGGTTTGCAGGCCAGCCATGCCCCCCAGTGACCCAAGTGGAGGCCCTGGTATTTGGGATTTATTTATCTTCTACAATTGAAACTTTGTAGCCTAGAGTGGAGCCAAGCCTTCTGCTTGCACAGCCATTGAAACTTTGTTGCCTTAAGTGGAGGCCAGGGTTTTCAGAAAGCTTGGCTTCCTCCATCGCCAGATGCAACCCAAGCCTCCCTCCTGCTTCTCTGTGGCCTTAGACATCTTGGTTGGGTTAATTTGCCTACTTGCTCTGATTGGCTGGTAGGTGTGGCTGGTGGGCGTGGCTTGTGGATGTTGTGGAGGTGTGGTCAATTTGCATATTACTCTTTTATTAAGTAGGATTTTAACTGATTCATTAGTAAGGGAAGAATCAAATGTTATATTTTGTGTAATTATAATTCTTGTCATTATGACTACAATTCCATGTTTTTTCCAGACACTAAATTGGCCTAAAATATACATACATAGAACAATTTAGAGTTAAATCTTGGCATAGAAATATATTTATTCTTTCTACCTTAAAACTAAAATATTTTGGAAACAACAAATAGCTCTAAAATTCACTTTGAAATCTGAGATTATTTTTATGTGACTTGTCTATAAAATAGAAGAAATCTATTAGTTAAGGCAAACTGTATTTTTAAAAAGCCTTAACAATTGAGAAAAATTACTTTTGAGTGCTAGGGAAACGTGGTGCTGTACACTTAAAATTATGTGGGTGTTTCCATGATCATAAATTATTGTAAGTACTTCTATATTTGGATGTATGGCTGAATTGGTTTGTTTATGTAGTTACAGAGTGATGGAAAATAGGATAGGTATTTGGATATTTCTTTCGTCTATTTTTTGTTTTTAAAAATAAAGCTAATAAAGGTGACTGAAAAATATTTTTACTGCATAAGCATCAAAAACAGTATAACTTTTTTATGGTTGGGGGAATCTAGCAATATTTCATGAATGCCTGATTTTTCAAATGTTATTTAGATTTATAAAAGAATAATTTAACTGATTATGTTTCCTGTTATGATAGTTTGACATTGAATTCCTTAGTTTGGTTTGTTTAAATGTATAACCTCTATATTTCACTGTTTCGTTTATGTCATCCTAAATTTGTCAAGTTTCTCTAATATTAATGTCATAATTGCATAAAAAATCTTTAATTTTACATATTTACTTATTTTTTTATTGTTTAAAGTATTACAAATAGTAGCACATATGTCTCTTTTTTTTCTTTCTTTTTTCCCCTATTGATCTCCCCCTGGCCTTTAATTTTCTCTACCTTCTTGGTTATGCTGTGCATTATTTTATAGAACTCTCATTGCATCTGACTCATATATTGTACACTCTTCATAGAAATGTTTCCTTTCCTTATGATATATAGCTACTTTTAGGTTGAAAGGAAATAACTGTTCAAAGGTACAAAGCTAGAGTTCTACAGGGCCAAGCTCTATTTCTTTCTAGATTTCTAGATCAGATTATTTTATTTTTTTTATGGAAGTCACATTTTCATTATCTTTTTTTCTATTAACCTCATGCAGAATTCCATCTCAGCCTCATGTTTCTTAAATAGAATCAGCCCATAGGGTTATATTAGCAATCTGAAGACTTGTACATATACATTATAGATAACATTTCATAAAAAAATGAAATAAATTCTGCTCCCATAAAATGCTTCACAGATTTGTTAATGATCAATCACATCATGGCAATTTCTCCATCCCTCACAAATTTTATGTTTGTGCAAATTTATATATCTCCCAAAATACTGTTTTTTCATGTGAGTACTATTCACAAAATAATCAAGTGGTTAATATTCAAAATATTATTTATGAAATTGTTTTTGCTGTTTAAAATTAAGATGTTCGAATAGGACTATAGCAAATGCCTTCATTACCTGTGCCTCTTCCAGTAAACCTCCATACATAACATTATTTTTTTTCCTCTGCCAAATAATGATAGTCAAATAAAATAGAACTCATTTCCCAGTTTATGAATTCAGAAGGATATTTTATAAACTGTGCTTTAGATATTTTCTCTGCCTAAATAACCAGTCATAGAAGAAATTAGTTTCATATTGCAGAAAGTATATAGAATTGGAAGCAAAATGCTTATACTAAAATTCTGGCTCTATTATATGATTGTGAATAAGTGTTGAATCTCTGTGGTGTATGTTTTTTATCTTTTGATAAAGTTAAAATATAGATTTTGGAATTTTCATCATATAGAAGGTAACTGAATATTTATTTAACAGTTTTTGTGGATATTAAGTACATAAATATCTAAAATACAAACATATAAAATACATAGAAAGCACTCCAATGTTATAGCTATTAATTAATGTTATTTTTCTATTACTGTAATTCTTAAAAATATATCCAAAGTATGAAAATAAATGACTCTTTTAAACTTGACTTCTTTTAGGTTAGTAATTATGAAATTATGTTGTAACAGAACACTGATAGTGCTTGACCTAAATTGAGTATAAATTGCATAAGAGAAATCATTTCAAACTGCTGAAAAATAAAAGTATAAAAATTTTTCAATTATATTTTATTGTTAAACCTATTCCATTTATTAGTGCTTTATTGTTAGTAATATCTAACAATTGAGTAAATGAATAAATGTGTGACAAATACTATGTGGTTGTTTTAATTTTATATTCCATATGGATAATAAGCATACTTTTGCTAGAATATTATTCCTACTTCATTCAAAGGAGATATACGCCACTCATATGATCTTTTGCCCAGTATCTGGAACAGAATAGTACCTAGAAAGTAGTGAATGCTCAATATATACCCATTGAGTGAGTGATTAAATAACTAAATATTTTTAAGAACTCTACCTGCCTTATACTTGAAGACATGTTTAGAATGTAATGTAGGATGGTAAGACAATCAGAAGTACTTTAATAACAGAATGGATAGCCAGCTTTATACAACAGTCCACAGCTGTCAAACAATCTGAGTTTCATACCTGGGGAAAGCAGAGCAGACTTTTTTGGAATATGGGTTGTAATTAATTAATTTAATTAGTATCAGCCTTGCTTGCCATTGATAGATGGAATTAATATTGCCTAATTTATAGAATTTGAAGATTAAATAAGCTAAGTTGTTAAGTCACATAAGTCAGTGCTTAGCCCATATTAAACACTCATTTAATAACAGCAATTATTAATATCATTTCTGCATATTACACATTATAGACCTAACTAATTAGCTTTGTAAATTGACTTAGCCTACCAATGATTTTTTCCCAGTAAAAATATGACATAATAAAACAGTTTAAATTCTTATAGAAAAGTGAAATTATTTGAATATGTAACAGTGCTCATTTGTCTTAGACTTAGACCATTTGGGCTGCTCTAACAAAATGCTACAGACTAGGTAGATTATAAAGGAAAGAAAGCTATTTCTGACAATTCTGGAGGCTAGAGGTCTGAGTGCCAGGTGCTAGCATGGTCAGGTAAATGCCCTCTTCCAGGTTGCAGAGTTTTTTCATAGCCTCAGTTGGTAGAAAGGTCTAGAGATTGTAGTAGCATTTAAAAACAAACAAACAAAAAAACAGCACTAGTCACATTCATGAGGTTCTCCATCCTCATGACCTAATCACTTTCCAGTGACCAATACTGTCACCATTGGGGGTTAGAATTTCCACATGAATTTTGGAGGATCATAGTACCATTAGACAGTGGCTTTGAAAATGATAATTTCTGTGATGCATCTATTGCTTGTAGAAGTGGATTTGCATCTCAAGTTGTACAGTCAATAAGTCTTTTAGAATCCACAAATACCATAGTGGCATAGCTATTTGGACAACTTCATGTCTTCATTCTCAAATATTTAGCTCCCTTTCTTAGTTTAATATTTTATTCATTTCATTTTGCATACTTTTAAATGCTAACAAAATTGGTGGAAAACTTCTAATTTTCTTCTTTTCCCCTTATTGATTAAGTTATTACATATGTGTTCTTATTCCCCCATTACTCCTCACCACACATTCATACCCTCACCCCCCTGATGTCTGTGTCCATTGGTTAGACTTATATGCATGCATACAAGTCCTTTGGTTGATCTTTTCCCCTTACTCCCCCCTTCCCCTACCTTCCCTCTGAGGTTTGATGGTCTGATCGATGTTTCTCTGTTTCTGGATCTGTTTTTGTTCATCTCTTTATGTTGTTCATTATATTCCACAAATGAATGAGGTCATGTAATATTTATCTTTGTCTGACTGGCTTATTTCACTATCATAATGCTCTCCAGTTCCATCCATGCTGTTGCAAATGGTAAGAATTCCTCCTTTTTTAGATCAGCATAGTATTCCATTGTAGATGTACCACAGCTTTTTAATCCACTCATCTGCTGGTGGGCACTTAGGCTGTTTCCAAATCTTAGCTATGGTGAATTGTGTTGCTATGAACATAGGGGTGTATATATCCTTTCTAATTTGTGTTTCTCATTTTTTGGTATATATTTCTAGAAGTGGGATCACTGGGTCAAATGGGACTTCCATTTTTAGTTTTTTGAAGAAACTCAATACCGTTCTCCACAGTGACTGCACCAGTCTGCATTCCCACCAGCAGTGCACAAGGGTTTCTTTTTCTCCGCATCCTCTCCAGCACTTGTCCTTTGTTGATTTGATGATAGCCATTCTGACAGGTGTAAGATGGTATCGCATTGTTGTTTTGATTTGCATCTCTCAGATAATTAGTGACTTTGATCATGTTTTCATGTGTCTCTTGGCCTTCCTTATGTCCTCTTTCAAAAAATCTCCATTTAGGTCCATTGCCCATTTTGTGATTGGGTTGTTTATCTTCCTTTTATACTGTTTTCAAAACTGCCAGGTACTTAAAGAACATTATAAACTGATGAACAAAAAGATAAATAGAGAGGCAGTAAAGCATTAAACAGACTGTCGAATTACAGCAGGAAGGTTAGGGAGAGGTGGGGTAGAGAAGAGATCAACCAAAGGACTTGTATGCATGCATATAAGCATAACCAATGAACACAAGACATTGGGGGGTTAGGGTATGGGTGGGGGGGCATGGGAAGATATGTATACATATAATACATTAATAAAAAAAATAAAACAAAGAAACAAACCAAAAACCAAAAAAAAACACAAAAACTGCCAGGTACTGGCATAAGAACAGACATGTAGACCAACGGAATAGAATAGAGAATCCAGATATTGATCCAAATCACTATACTCAATTAATATTTGACAGAGGAGGCAAGAACGTACAATGGAATCAAGACAGTCTCTTCAATAAATGGTACTGGGAAAATTGGATAAATACATGCAAAAAAAAATGAAACTAGACCACCAACTTACACCAAACAGAAAAATAAACACTAAATGGATAAAGTACTTAAATGTAAGAAGGGAAACCATAAAGATATTAGAGGAATCCAAAGGCAGCAAAATCTCAGATATATGCCAAAGCAATATCTTCACCGATTCAGTTTCTTAGGACAATGGTATATAAAGAGAAAATAAACAAATGGGACTATCCTATCTAGTAAAAGAGTAATATGCAAATTGACTGTCACTCCAAGACACAATATGGCCACCCCCATGTAGTCAAAAATGGCAGCCCCCATGTGGACACAAAATGGCTGCCACAAGATGGCTGGCTGGGGAGGGCAGTTGTGGGTGATCATGGCAGCAGGGAGAGCAGATAAAGGTGACTGGGCTGGCATAGGAGGGCAGGTGGGGGAGACCAGGCCTGCAGGGGAGGGAGGAGGTAGTTGGAGAGACCAAGCCTGCAGGGGAGGGAAATTGGGGGAACCAGGTCTGCAGGGGAGGGCAATTGGTGTTACCAGGCCTGCAGGGTAGGACAAGTAGAGGTGACCAGGCCAGAGGAGGGCAGTTAGGGGCCAACAAGCTAAGAGGGGAGCAGCTAGGCATCTAGAGTGGTTAGGGGATGTTCAGACTGGCAGGCAAAAGCAGTTAGGGGCAATCAGGCAGAGGTAGCCAGCAGTCCTGGATTGTGACATCCCTCAAGTGGTCCCAGATTTGAAGGGTGCAGGCTAGGCTGAGGAACATGCCTCACCCTCTTTGCACCAATTTAATGCACTTAGCCTCTAATATCAAAATAAAATACTTCTGTACAGCAAAATAAATCATCAACAAAACAAGAAAGTCCATAGCATGGGAGAACATATTTGCCAGTGTTATCACTAATCAGGATTTTTTAAAATTAATTTTTTATACATATCTCCCCATTGCCCCCCCTCCCTCTCAGGCATACCCCAACCCCCCAGTGTCTATGTTCATTGGTTATGATTATATGCATAGATACAACTCCTTTGATTGATCTCTTATCTACCTCACCTAACTTTAATCTTCCTGCTGTAATTTCACAGTCTGTTTGAAGCTTTACTGTCTCTGTATCTATCCTTTTGTTCATCAGTTTATAATGTTCTTTATTATCCCCCAATGAGTGCGATCATGTGATGCTTCTCCTTCATTGACTGGCTTATTTCACTAAGCATAAGGCTCTCCAGTTCCAACCAGGTTGCTGCAAATGGTAAGAATTACTTCTTTTTAATGGCAGCATAGAATTCCATTGTGTAGATGTACCACAGTTTTCTGATCCACTCATCTGCTGACAGGCACCTATGCTGTTTCCAAATTGTAGCTATTGTAAATGGTGCTGCTATGAACATAGGGGTGCATAAATCCTTTCTGATTGGTGTTTGTAATTTCTTAGGATAAATTCCTAAGAGTGGGATTACAGGGTCAAATGGGAGATCCATTTTTAGTTTTTTGAGGAAACTCCATACTGTTCTCCACAGTGGCTGCACCAGTCTGCATTCCCAC
>JAAGEH010002534.1:14746166-14866987 GCA_011751065.1 Lasiurus cinereus | reverse complement strand
GTGTGTGTGTGTGTGTGTGTGTGTGTGTGTGTGTGTGTGTGTGTGTGGTTTCCTCATAAGGGTGACTGAAAAATGTTTGCTATCATTTCCCAACATCTGTGCCTACTGCTGTCACCCCAACACAAACTTCCAGATATTGTGTCACAGCTGCGATGAAGCTGGCAATTGGCAGGGCAAGAACTCGCCCCCCTCCTGCACAAAGCTGCCAGTGCCAGTGGTAAGAGTTCAAAGCCTTTCACAAAGTAAGCCTCACAGGCAGTCTTCAAGAGTTTAACATCTTTTTCACCCAGCCGCCAACACCTTGAGCCTCTGACAACTGTCAGTCTCTTAAAACAACAGTAACAAAAATGCAGTCACAGACAATATGTTGATTACCAGAGAGAAAGTGGGATGGGAGAGGTAGAAGAGGGCAAAGGGGGATTAAATGGTAATGAAGGAGATTTAACTTGGGGTGGTGAACACACAAAGTAATAAACAGAAGATGTAGTATAGAATTGTATACCTGGAATCTATATCATTTTATTAATCCATGTCACCCAATAAATTCAATTAAAAAAAGTTTAACAAGAACCACAAATCTGGCCAGTCCAACAGGGAGGCAAATCTGTATCTGAAATAAAAGAAACCACAAATAAGTGTTATTCTTATTTTAGAGACCAACACAAAATAGGTAATATACCTGAAAGAGTATTTGATGGGCTTTCTATTTATATTGGGTACTCTAACAGAGTTTTGTTAGGTATAAATATTTTATATTAATATATATTCATAGGAAAATTTTTACCATTGTGTGACTGGGTCATTCAGGATGTCCTTTATTTCTAAGATTTCATAAATGTGATTTGAGTCTGGATTAATAAAAAACATTAAAGTGTCCTACTTTTTTCCTTTTTATTGAATTTATTGGGGTGACACTGGTTAACAAAATTATACAGGTTTTAGGGGCACTCTGTGTTGCAACATATATCAAATATATGTTAAATTATTTAAAAACATATACCTAAACAAGCATTTTATTAATTTTTAGGTGTGTTTGTAATGAAAATATTTTAGAAAGCCAGCAAATTTTATCCTGTATGTGGATTGTCTCCAAATAATTATTCAACATGAACCCAGAGTCTAGGAAACAAACAAAATACCAAAGCACCAGGGCTTAGCCAGCACACAAAACCACTTAATTAAAATAATAACTCATTTATACTAATTTCACACCTGGCTCTAAGATAAACTCAGAAATTAAAACCTGAAGACTAGAAAGTTTAGTCACTGCTGCCAAGGAGTGCAATATACTTGTCATAATGGTTTTCTCAACCCAACTTTTACATATGTCCTTATTAATAATTAGGACTCTCAGGTTAATTATTTTCCAGGTCTATCCATGTTTTTCATATGGTGATGAATGTGTTGACAACTTGAGTTACTGCTTTCTAGAGCTCTCTGCCCAGTATCAAACATTTTGTATATTTTTCTCTATCCTATCATTGTGCTCTTTCATTACTCTAAAATGTATTCATATTTGTATGCTATGATAACAAAAATTATTGAATACATTGAAGAAAAATGTGTAACTGGGCTATTAGTCAATTTCAAATATGTACACTAACTCCATTTTGCTGTGTTAGGTGAGTTTTTAAAAAGAATCAAGTATATGGAGGGGATCAATGGGGGATAAAGGGAAATATCTGTCATACTTTCAATGATAAAGATAAAATTAAAAAATAAAACTCAAACATATATATGTTCCTTTTCGTTTAAAGTGTGGATGTATTGGAAAAATAAGCACATAAATTACTTATGCAGCAAAATGTATATAAAATGTTCAGAATTTTGAGGTTGGTCAATTGATGTTTTAGAAAGATTATAGACTTTATAGGCATAATTACCATGTCCAAATCTCATTATATGACTATCAGCTATATAATTGTGGCAAAGCTAGTGAGCAGTTATAATCTTTGCTGCATGCAATAACCCTTTCCTTGTTTTGTGTAAATGTTCTTCCTGTGATTTATGGCACAGCCCTTCAGTCTTTCTAAATTAGTGTCCCTCTTCCTTCGGAGGGGTACATGGTCATGTCTGGGACAAACAGTAATTCCATAATATTTTTTGTATTCTGAGGAATAGGATTCCTTTTTTAATAGACAAGTACCATAAAAGAATTAACATTAGAGCTACTTAAAAATATTAATTGCAAACATATAGAGATAGCTAGCATAAAAAAAATAAAGCAGTTTTAGAAAAAAAGAAATAAAAAGGATCTTCCAGTGTGTAGGTCCCAGATTATAGTTACTTCTCAGCTAGTTTTCCTCAACCTTTCACAGAGTATACTAATGTGAACCAATTAAGTCACTTTTTAAAAATTTCAGCTTGTTTATTTATGTTTCTGTTACTCTTCCCAAAGGACTTAGATACAGGCAAATGAGTTATAACTTCTGATTATGCTAGGATCTGTTTTCTAATTATTACTTAATAAAATACACACATACACACATTTATTTTTTAACTTGACATAAAAGAAAAGATAGATCAAATAGTTAACCAAATAATTATTGTGAAACAAAACCTAATTCAATAGAATAAAAATAATTCATGTGTCAAAATCCAGAGAGCAAAGAGAAAATACAGAGGAAAGACAAAAATCAGAAATTACATATCAAACTGACTTTGGAAAGGTCAAACACAAACATTTTAATATAAATATGAATCAGTAAAATATTCAGCTGAAAAGTATTTAATTTGGGCATAAGAACCAAAATCCCATTACTATATTCTATTTATGTCAATGTCATCTAATAATTAAATGACTAAAATACCCTCATTTATCTAACCAGTAATGTATATTTATCTTAAATGTACTAAAATATAATTTTTATAGAAAATTCTCATATTGGCTCCAAAAAATAGAAAAAGGTACCATTAATATGTAAGAAACTTCAATTTCTGCAAGAAAAGTTGGGAATAATGAAGTGTGTACAAATTTCTATAGTATTAATGTAGTAGATCTTCTGGAGTAGCAAGCAATACATTTTTCTGTGGAAGTAATTTAGGACATTCAAAAACATTCAAGGATTCACAGAATATACAAACACCACTCACCTAACACTCTTGAAAAATTTTTTAAAATAAGTAACCCATAAAACTAACAGCCAAAGACAAGCAACATTAGTTCCACTAGAGTGGTGCCTCAACCAACACACAGCAATTCCCTTTACTCTGCAGTGGGCCCAAGACATAGACAGGGGGTTCTGTGACTTTTTTCTATGTTCTGTGAGTCTATCTCTGTTACAGTTGGTTGGTCATGTACCAGTCACCTCACTTAATTTAAACAAAATGTGATGTTTGGATGGTAACTCTCAACAGAAAGACTCAGACACTCTTTAGTAGACAAAGTTCCCAAATAGGTCCAGATTTGTTGATGATATTGGTCTATACCAGTGGTTGGCAAACTCATTAGTCAACAGAGCTAAATATCAACAGTACAATGATTGAAATTATTTTGGAGAGCCAAATTTTTTAAACTTAAACTTTTTCTAATGCCACTTCTTCAAAATAGACTCACCCAGGCCCTGGTATTTTGTGGAAGAGTCACACTCAAGGGGCCAAAGAGCAGCATATGGCTCATGAGCTGCAGGGTTTTTTTTTTTTTAATATATTTTATTGATTTTTTTACAGAGAGGAAGGTAGAGGGATAGAGAGTTAGAAACATCAATGAGAGAAAGACATCGATCAGCCGCCACCTGCACGCTCCCCACTGGGGATGTGCCCGCAACCAGGATACATGCCCTTGACTGGAATCGAACCTGGGACCTTTCAGTCCACAGGCCAATGCTCTATCCACTGAGCCAAATCAGTTTCAGCTCATGAGCTGCAGTTTGCCGACCACTGGTCTATACTCTTTGGAGAAATGTCTATGGTATGAAAGAAAATAGGTAAGAAAAATATAAAGGATTAAAAGAAGGAAGAGCCCTGATATCCCCTTAGTCCTTCAGCTATACCCCTGTATTAACAAACAACATTCTGCAAGATTTCATAATATCCTGCAGATAAATTCCCTTTTAGCTTTAAAAGAGAGTTTTGTTGTCTGTTGCCTAATACAAGGCTTCACAAATGGAAGATACTAAATTATGGAATCGAAATAAGCCAGTTAGAGAAAGATAAATATCATATGATCTCACTCATTTGTGGAATATAATGAACAACATAAACTGATGAACAAAATCAGATCCAGAGACAGAAAAGCATTGATCAGACCGTCAAACCTCAGAGGGAAGGTAGGGGAGGGTGGGGGTAAAGGAGAGAGATCAACCAAAGGACTTGTATGCACGCATATAAGCCTAACCCATGGACACAGACACCAGGGGGTTGAGGGCATGAGTGGGGTATGTGTGGGGCCAATGGGGAGATAAAGACACATATTTCCTAATAAATAAAGAAAAATAATTGTGGAACTGGCTGAGATGAGGTGGATAAGTGACAGTGAAGCATAGGAAAGACAGTAATTATAAGTCCTTTTGAACATTTATTTAAAAGTATTTATAAGCTTTAGTTATTTGTTTATTTTTATGAACTACCATCATTAACTTTTGTTAGAGACAACTTTGACATGGACTCAAATGATTTTAATCGTCTATTGTCAGAGATGTCTGTTACCTCGGTAATATAGTTGTCTCTCAACAGCTGACAAACAGTCCAAGCAAATTCAAATAAATTTGCACTAGAATCACTGAGACTTTAAAACAATTTTGTACAAAAATATTTATGTGGACAATTTTTATAATACTGTATTTTATATTATTGTAATTTCTTTGCAAGGTTCCTCTCATAAAAGACACCTGCTCCTTTGGGTCATTATACCTGTTGGTTATAATTTTATTATTTCCCTCAACCACCTTTTAGGAACTTATAAATAATTTGTAGCCCTTTTAAAACCAATTTTATAGAGAATGTTTTTCCTCACAAACACACACATACACTCCAAATAGTGACTCATAACTATAGAAATATTCAAGGCAAATATCTAAGTATTTTATAAATTAAAATATTTTATCAAATTTACTTGTAACACCAGATAATCACAGTCACTTTCTTCTTGTTGGGTAGAATCCAATAATACCTTCCAGTATGATAGATATTTTTCCTTTGCCAGAATTTAAAAAGGCTGACCAGGTGTGAACCTTCTGTTAGGATGGGGCCAAGGCCAATAATTTATTCTTAATTTTCCGTGGTATGTAGTGAAAGAGAAGGATGTCAAGAATGCCGCTATATTTTTTGGCATAGAGCCATTCTTAATTTAAGGAATACTGAAGAAAGAAAAATTGTAGGAGAGAACATGATGTTTAAATATATGGAGTCAGTAATTTGAAATATTTCTCAGGTCACATTCATTCAATTTACTGGACCTCTACTTAGTGTATCATCACATATAAAGTATGGTATTTCATAGTCTTTAAAAAGCTATTAACTTGTACACCTGAGTTCTATTCTTGGAACTTGGATGACACTGGTGGTTGAATCTTAACTTTTATTTTCCTACACACATTTCTATATTTTCATCTTTTAACCTTTTAAGGTGTATGGTCAATTCTAATCAAATGGATCTTTACATGGGGCATATTACTCTATTTACCCAAGTATTTTACATACAAAAAATAGATATAAAAGAAAACATTGGGACTGGATACAATTCACAGGTCCCACATACATGAAAATTAGAAAAGCAGAACCAGTTATTTGGAATTTTCAGTGATTTTTGTGAGGAATAAATGGAAAATTATTATTCCCAAGGTACTTAATTTGATTTACCAAACCCTAGCTACAAAGCCATAAAATGTGGTCATATGCAAATAAAGAGAAAAATTTTGTATAATGACTATACACTATTTTAGAAAGAATTAGTGTAACCAGGTTCAAATCCTTATTTTGTAGTTAATTATAATTGTGAGACCTTCAAGATGGTGCCTAGCACCTGTATGTCTCTTTTATTCTCATTTCTTCATAAGGTTGTTTTGAGAATAAAACAAAAATAACACATGCAAAGTCTTAAAAATAGTACATTATATGCACTTGAAAAAGTTGAGTAAAATTTATCATTTAGATATTTGCAATAATAAGTTGTGTGGTTAAGAGGTATTTGACTTAGTTATAATCATGTTAGACTTATCCAACAAAACTAATATTGATTTAGTTATAAATAAACATAATTTTAATAATTTTATAGAAGATTAAAACATAATAACACAATAAATGTGATTTAACCAAAGTACACATGAAAAAGGTATCTTTTTCTTTTTCATAGCAGCATAGTATTCCATTGTGTAGATGTACTACAGGTTTTTAACCCACTCATCTGCTGATGGGCACTTAGGCTGTTTCTAAATCTTAGCTATGGTAAATTGTGCTGCTGGGAGACTTGAGAAGAAGAGATCAACCAAACAACTGTATGCACATAGACATAACCAATGGACACAGACAACTGATGTCAGAGCCTCACGGGAAACCAGCTGACAATGAAGTCTTCAAAATGTCCTTTCTCAGGCTTCCCACCAGGGAATAAAGAGGAAACCACTGAGAACTTAATGGGAACTCATGAAGTTCAACTATAGTGGAAAAGGTCTGGCCCAGGCTGATGTGTCCCATGGTTAGAGCTTTAATTTGCTCACAGAAGGGTTTTGTGTTTGATTTCCAGTCAAAGGCATGTACCTGGGTTGCAAGTTCGATTCCAGCCCCAATCTGGGCATATGTGGGAGGCAACCAATCAATTTGTCTCTCTCACATAGATGTTTATCATTCTCTTTCTTTCTCTCCCTTCCTCCTTCTCTTCCCCTCTCTCTAAAAAAATCAATGGAGAAAAATATCTTCAGGTGAGGATTAACAAGCAAAACAAAACAAAACAAAACAAATAACAAAGAAAAGTAAAAAAAAATTCTACTTGTTTTATAAGTTTTACTTAATGAAAATGCCATATGTAGTTTCATAAATCTGTGGAGATAATGTTCTTATACTTAGAGTTTTTAGAATGATTGAAACACTTAAATCATGATATTTAAAGCATGTCCACCCTATCGTTGGTATTATATGTATTGTTTTATTGTGATGGTGGTGGTGGCTATTAATACTGAATTTGCTCTTTTACTATTATGAATGAGAGTTGACTATCCTGGACTGGATCTCCAAATCCCTTGTCTTTTCTTTTCTACATCCTTGTTCGTTAGTTTTTATTTTTTCTTGTTTTGAGGAAAAGTTCTCAACTCCGTAATCTCAGCTTCCTATCAAATTTTTCATTTCCACTATCATATATTTAAGTTCTAAGAGTGTTTTTCCTATTTTATAGTAATTTATATTTGTTTAATGAATTTTTTTCTGGTCTTTAATTTCTAAAAACATAATTTTTAGGTTTTTTTGGAAGTTTTTTTCACTGTGTTGCTTTTTTTGTCTTTTATTTTGAAAATTGTTTTCTCAAATATATAGGTCTTGGTTGTCTCTTATATTTGAAAATGAGATATGAAGAGCTATAGATCTGAAAGTATATGTGGGGCTCATCATCTGTAGTAACATCTGCCTGGCCGTTACTGTTGGGGAACCCTCTTTCCATGAACTTTAGGAGCCTTCTTTTGGGCTAGTCATATTCTCCGGATAATATATTTTTTCAATATAAAAAACACTCATCTGGCTGTCTGCATTTCCAAAGCCAAGTCTGGAAGAAAGCTGGATATCCCAATATCCAATGTGTATAATTTTACTTAATCTCTTATTCTCATTGCAATACCCTGCATACTGTCCTATGTGCACAAGTCCCAAGACACAATTCAAAGAATGGTCTTTCATTTCCTGCCACGTTGTGAAGGGCATTATACAGATAGATGGCGTAGAGAGTAAAACAACTTCTACAACTGATTTCAAACTTCTCTCTTATTTTTAATCCCACTTTTACTGTCCTATCTAAAGCAACTAGTATTTTCAGGTTTTGAAAACATAAATAATTCTATAGTTGTTTCTTGGTTTTTCCCAAATACTTGACAAAGATTTACCAGTAACTTCAATCTATTTTCCACATTAATAACCCATTCACCTGGTTTTTAGTTTCCAAAAAATATTGTCTCCTTTTCTGTTCTCTTGGTTTTTATTAATCTGTCTTAAAAGTGTTGTCATTTTTAAGTATTTGAGGGAGAATATGAGTTAAATGCTTATGCTAACTACATAATTTCTAACTAGAAGTTCCCAACAATAACTGTGTGTGTGTGTGTGATGTGAGTTTGTGTGCTTGGCAGTATTGCTAATATTGATAACAATCTCTTTCTTAAAACACCTTTCTGACTGTAACAAGTTTCAAGAGAAGGGACATACAGAAGGAACTTATTTTTTAAGCAACTTTTTTTTTTTTTTGGTCAAGTCTTCAAGAATCCAAAATGTGGTGATGCTCAGTCATTTTGGTTTAAGTTTTTGGATTCAGACATGGTGTACCTCTCTTAAATGTTTCTTTCATTTTCTATCTCCAGTTGCAGGATAGCTAGCTTTAGTCTGAGTTCAGTTCTCCTTTTTGAATTAAAAAAAAAAACACACAAACAAACACATACCAAATTCTGGATTTTATCTAACATTTTCCCTGAAATAAAAAGTATAGTTTGAATCTCAACTACACTTACATAGCAAATTTTATCAGATTTAATTTTAGCTCACGGTGATCAGATGCATAATCTGAGCCAATTACACATTTTTTTGTTCTGTTATTTTTAGCATCTAGCCATTGTTACTAAATTCTGTGGCATTTAGGATTGTTTTTGCCTACACATTATATGCAGCTCAAATAGTGACTTAAACTAATTACGATTTATTTTTATCATAAAAATAAAGATCCCAGAGGAAGAGAGTCCAGGATGTCATCAGGTACACAGGCTCCTTCCAGTCTTTGCCATCCTGTGATCTACCACCGGGATTTTATCATTCTAGTTATTTCATGGACACAGCTATCAGGTATCCCAATAAAAAAGGGGGGAGAGACCAATACACGATATGCTTTGATTTTGTTGTGTGCTTGATGTTTCACTGAGCATATTGTGCTCATTGCTTTGAGTAGGACCATATCTATCCCTCAAAGTGCAAATGATGCTGGGCAAAACACTTCCCTAGACAAAAATCAAAGTTCTTATAGAAAGAAGAAAATAATTTTCTCATGTTCTAACTATACTATTTCCTCTCTTGTTCATACCAAGTTATTCTCCACTCAGCAGCCGGCATCTGCTTTCTAAAAGAAAATCTTATGATACCAGTCCTTTTAAAAAAGTTCTTCAAAACCATTCTTTTGAACTTAGTATTTTAAAAAAGTTCAAAGTCCTTCATGTGGCTGCCTGCTTCACTCCCAAGCCTCATTTCAGGTCCGTTTTCCTTGCCATCTATGCTCCAGTCCTAAGGGTGGGATCCTGTAATTCACCTCTTGCTTTTCACACATGGTATTCTTTCTGCCTCACCCTTGCTCTCACTCTTCACTTGAATAAGTTCTCATCTTTGAGATATTATTTTAACATTATTTACTTAGCAGAGGCTTCTCCAACTTCCTAAATTAAACTAACTCCCCCATTTCAACTCTTATAATCCTCTTTTATTTTTTTATAGCACTTGCAAAAGTATGTTATTATACACTTCTTGTATTATGCCTGAAAAAAAGTTCAATGGAATCTAGCTTGTATCTCCTAAAACAGATAAAGAAGGGAGTTTTTAGACACACACACACACAACTCAACGTTTGCTTTAGAAAACTATAACCCTATGAAATCTTTATTTATTCTAAATCAATACAGAAGTAGATCAGACAACTTCCTTTAGTTTTTTTCCAATTTTCCTGTGATGTAAAGATCTCTGAAGCCGCTGTTTTTTTTCTCTTGATGGTTTGCTTTCCACTATAAAAACTGTGCTAAGACAAAACCGGTTTGGCTCCATGGATAGAGCATCAGCCTGTGGACTGAAAGGTCCCAGGTTCGATTTCAGTCAAGGGCATGTACCTTGGTTGCGGGCACATCCTCAGTGGGAGTTGTGCAGGAGGCAGCTGATTGATGTTTCTCTCACATCGATGTTTCTGACTCTATCCCTCTTCCTTCCTCTCTGTGAAATATCAATAAAATCTATTAAAAACAAAACAAAACTGTGTTAAGTGACAACCCTGGGAACTGGGCTTTGCACAGGTTATAGCTGCTGGGGTGTTTGCTTGCCCAGCTCTTGTCCTTGTATAGGTTATATTCTGGAGCAGTGGTTGGCAAACTCATTAGTCAATGGAGCCAAATATCAACAGTACAACGATTGAAATTTCTTCTGAGAGCCAAATTTTTTAAGTTTAAACTTCTTCTAATGCCACTTCTTCAAAATAGACTTGCCCAGGCCATGGTATTTTGTGGAAGAGCCATGCTCAAGGGGCCAAAGAACCACATGTGGCTCGCGAGCTGCAGTTTGCTGACCACGGGTCTGGGGTGAATATCAGTTGTGCTCTGATTTTGTCTCAGCTCTTTACACAGATAAATTAAAACATTTACAAATATTATGTGAAGATTTCTTCTTCGACTAAGTTTTAACTTTACTTTTTGAAGATCTAATTTTAACTGACTGCTACTGTGAGATTAAGTGCAATATACACTAATGGTTTTTTTTAGTACATAAAGTTCCCTGCTACACAGATGAGGAGCAGTACATACTGAGTGAAATGATTTTTGATTGTTTTCTAATGGGTGTTTGCTAAAAGAGAAGAGATTGGGTTGAATCACGAGGAGATGGTATGTACCATTAATCTTCTGATGACTCCATAAGTTCATGGGCTACCTTACCATATTTGCTGTCATTCCAGGAAGGAAAGGTACAAAAGAAATCCTAATAACAAGAATAGGCATGTTTATGTTTTATTATATTTTAAAAATGGTAATAATAAAACTCTAGTTTATATCACTTGTGTAAGTTATTGAAGATTATTAAATAGGCACATGTTGAAGAAGAACTCATGGGTAAGTGTCATAAAAATCATGCTTAAGACATCTCAGAATTATAAATTAAACTTTTCTGTAATTATTAGTATTGACCTCTTCTACATTGGTAAAACCAGAATATTATGTATTTTTATTACAGTACCTATAGCATGTTATCTTGTGGAATATTTTTGTTTGTATGTATCTTCCTAAGTAGCTTGCAAATTCTTTCAGGAGGAGGAATAATGCATATTAGATTTTTGTTGAATTATTGAATTTTCAATAGGTAATTTTGAGTAATATTTATTTAATAAATAAAATATATGTTTCTTAGAAAGCCATTTTTATTTAAAACAACTACATATTCTCTTAACACCTTATTTATGTAAAAACATAGATTAATAACTCATTAAATCCAGTAAGCCTACCAAGGGTTATAATGTTCCATTAAAATGTCAAATACAGTAGTTAATATCTCAGAAAATAGTCAAATATAAGGACAAATATTGGATGAGGAATTTAATGACAGAAAGTTATGCAGGGATTGATATATTGCAAAATTTTTAAGCATTTTTCCTTTTAGGAAGTTTCTGAAAAGTGTTTCTAGTGTTATTGAAAAATGGACATCAAAAAGCTTCCCCAAAGTTCTCATTATTACTCCAGAAATATCAATGTTAATATTAATCTATCCTACAACCTTGGACCTGTTTGTAGCTAGGAACAGAATTTGTAAAAGTAAAACTAATTTTTTTATTTCTCTATGCACAGCCTGGATCCACATTGAGTAAATTACTGAATGACAGAATGTATACTTTTAAATTGAAGATAAATTAAGTTACATGTGAGGGGGTTAGATTAATATTAAACATGGCGAAGTAAATATTAATTTAAAACAAATCTTGCTAATCCATATTCCCCAAAGAATATTTTCAGTTTCATAAATTGATGACATTAATGAAAATCCTGTTTATATTTATATGTGAACACATATGTGCATATTATTTTAATTTTTCCAGATTTATTGAGATATAATTAACATATAAAGTTGTCAAAGTGTGAAGGTGTACAAAGTACAGGTACAAGTTTAATACACTAAATGATTACCACCATAGCGTTAGCTAGCATCTTTACCACATTACACAATCACCATTTTATTTTTTTGTGATGAGAATATTTAAAATATAGTCTCTTAGCATTTTAAATATGTAACAAGTATTACTAACTATATATGCAATGCCATATATTAGATCCCCAGAACTTATTCATCTTAAAATTGGAAGTTTGCATTTTTTTTGTCATCATCTTCTCTATTTTCTCATCCTCAGTCCTCTGCTAACAATCATTTTGGTCTCTATTTCCATGATTTTGGCTTTTATAAATTCTGCATATGTGATATCATATTTGTCATTCTCTGTCTGACTTATTTCATCTAGCACAATATGCTCAAGGTTCATCCATGTGTTAAATAGAAGAATTTTCTTTTTTCCCATGGCAGGATAATATGTCAGTGTGTGTGTGTGTGTGTGTGTGTGTGTGTGTGTGTGTGTATTACATCCTCTTTATCTGTTTATACATTGATGGATACTAAGGTTTTTTTCATATTCAGGTTAATGTCAAAATATTATTATATTCCTACTTTGTAGAGGAAGATATAAAATATTTTCAATGATAACCTGATTTTTCTATTTTTCACACTCACAGATATCTGTGATCAAAACTAACCTAATTCTCATATGGGATAAATGTAACAGATTTCTTTAAAATGTGGGTACTAGAATGTGTGTGTGCTCTTAATTGCACTCTAAATCAACAAAAATCTGGTCGCAATTTGTCCATACTTGTTTCTCATTACCAAATCTGTATTCCTATTTTGCTTCACAGAGATCATTACTAGCATTGGCATAAATCTCTTTATAAATACTGAGAGAAACTTCACATTTTTCATCCATCTTCACTAGGCCGATATTTAAAAAAAGAATATGTAATATTTAGGCATTTGAACCCAAAAGTAAACATTTTTAGGAGAGCGTATTTATTGATTTGATAAACCAGTTCAGTCATTGTGGATCCACAGTTATACATTATTATGAAATTGTTGCAAAATTGTTAACAATAACAATTATGAGAAAATAACATGTATCATTTTATTAGCTGTTATAAATATTTCAATAGCATTTTCTTCTTTTTGGATATATTATTGTAATTAATAATAAAAGAAAATTAGCATGTTCGTGTATTTCACAAAATCACTAGAGAAGTTGGTCTTTTATGAATCAGATGAATAGTACTCCTGAGAAATTATTTCCACATTGTCTTGATTTGCCATTAAACACAGCAGAGGAAAGGGGATGAAATGTCTGTCAGAATTTGCTATTTATGTTTTCTTACCTGTATACTACAACTATTTAGTAATATATATATGTTTTATTTTCTCCAACAGTTTAGAAATATAGCTCATTGTCATAAAGTGCACATGCTAAATACTTATCCTATTTAATATATGGCTAATATGCAAATAGACCTATCAGCAGAAGGACCATTTGCTATGATGTGCACTGACCACCAGGGGCAGACACTCAACACAGGAGCTGACCCTCGGTGGTCAGTGTGCTCCCAT
This sequence comes from Lasiurus cinereus, assembly GCA_011751065.1. Taxonomy (NCBI): domain Eukaryota; kingdom Metazoa; phylum Chordata; class Mammalia; order Chiroptera; family Vespertilionidae; genus Lasiurus; species Lasiurus cinereus. The sequence goes on along the minus strand of JAAGEH010002534.1, from coordinate 14,853,430 downwards.
AGGGGGTGCACCACTCAGCCAAAAGCTGGGCTCACGGCTGGCAAGAGCAGTGGCAGTGGCAGTGGCAGGAACCACTCTAGCCTCTGTGGCAGTGCCAAAGATGTCAGACTGCCAGCGTAGGCCAGCTCCCTCTAGGAAGTTATAAAATAGTGATAATTAAAATGACAGCGTGTATATTTTCCCACATCTATTATAGGAAAAGAGAGGGTTTCAGATTACCAACAGGTGAGGGTGGGCTCAAGAAGTATACTATGGGGTGAAATTATTTGCTGATATCATCAAACTGTGGATAGCTGGGAGAAAATCACTGCTCAAGACTATTCCTTGTTTTCCTGGGGAATTTTTTTATCTTTAATGTTAAAAATATTATAATCCACATGGTTTCAAACATAAAACAGAGCCAATCTGACCAAAAAGTACTTTTGATCCAAATGCAGCAGTAATAATACATTTAACTGAGAGTAAACTGGAATATTTTTGTGTTCATGAAATTAATGTATTTGAGATTCAGATTTGGATCAGCCAGTAATTAATTGTGCCATGCTCAACAGGTCCTGTGCCCTGCCTGGTATTCATGTTTCTTGTCTGGAAGTGAGTGGTCCAAACTTCTCATCAATTAGCTACCAGCATTATTAAATAATTAGCATTATTCTCCACCAGTACCCTCTTATGAACCTATAATTTCTGGATGATTAGAGCTCTGTCTATTCATACTGAGTATGAAAGGCTTCTGGTAAACAGCTGAAATAAATTCTTGATTTTAAGGTATTCACCATATCATTTTATATAAATAATTTAGTGGAGCCAATTAAAAGGTTTAGTATTCTTTTTAATATAAATATTTTGAAATTATTTCATCTCAAAACTATTTTGTATTCCATTTAACCTCACAGTTAAGTTAGAAATATATTTAGACATAAATAGATGCAAGAGTCTATGATAAGTTTTATTTATGAGGACAAGGTCTACCAGGTAATCAGTAGAGTGTTATTTCTTGACAGGGGACTTTTTCTTGCTTTGAGAACAATGAAAAATGAATATTTGTTCATTTCCAGCAGACTTAACATACGGTCTATTTCTGGCTTTGAATGGCCAAGGCCAGTCCCTATTTCTTCTGTAAATATCATAGGAATTGATATACCTAAAGTTTTGTTCATTCTTTTTTCTTTATAATAGGCCAGTGGTCAGCAAACCGTGGCTTGCAAGCCACATGCAGCTCTTTGGCCCCTTGAGTGTGGTTCTTCCACAAAATACCGTGGCCTGGGAAAGTCTATTTTGAAGAAGTGGTGTTAGAAGAAGTTTAAGTTTAAAAAATTTGGCTCTCAAAAAAAAAATTAAATCATTGTACTGTTGATATTTGGCTCTGTTGACTAATGAGTTTGCCAACCACTGTATTAGGCTAAAGTAAGACATTTCCATTATAATAAAAGGTTCACATTGATTTTATTCATCCTTAATTTCTAACCCAAGTATTAACAAACTAGCAGCCCAGTGTATGAAAATTTGTACAGTGGGGGTTCCTCAGCCAGGCCTGCCCCCTCTCACAGTCTGGCCTCCATCTGTGGGAGATGACTTGGCCAATCAGGGGAAGGCACCACCCCCATCACCCCACTGCTGCTGCCACTGCCAGCTACTGCAGTTGCTAGCCATTGGCCCTCGCTTCTTAGCACTCTGGTCCCTATCTACTGAAAGCTAATTCCAACATGTCATAATAAAATACAGTAAGTCCTCAAAAGGTTGATGGGCTTCTATATTCAACAGGGCTGAGTCATATTGCTTGCTGGAATAGCCAAAAGCATTTCCCCAAACCTGAAAATCTGCATATATTATTGCCTGTTGCCAGACAGCTGATGGCATTTCAATCTACCTGCTACTGGCCAAACAGCTGAGCAGCTGAAGGGAGTTCCTCCAACCTGACAATGCCTACCATATACTAAACCTTACCTTTGATATATATATCTGCTTTGCTTTAGGGAAATTTGTGTTAATAAAGAACCCTGGGTCCAGAGATTCAGAGAACTTGGTTACTGAAGCAAGATGATCTCTGGCACCCCAAAATGCCTTCCAAATTTATATTTCATGTCTAGTCTCTTTATTAATTGACTTGCGGCCCTAGTCCAGATTTCTGAACTCTTCTAGATGCTGAGAAACACCCCAGCACCGCCCTCCGCCCACTGATGGGTGGGGGCAATCTGGGGCCAAGCCATCTGGGGGAAGGGCTGTGGGAGGTTGAGGCATAGCAAGTCGCACCCCTTTCAGCCTCTGTGGAGGGGTGGCGCCAGGACCAGGCCTGCGCTGCTGCCTCTGTGTCTGCCTCTGCAGAAGGGGCAGCACTGAGACCACGAATGCACAGCCCCCTTGCTGCTTCTGTTGAAGGGGCCATGGCAGTGGACTGCTCCTCGCCACTGACTCTCCTGTGCCACTGCCTCTCCCACACTGCTGGCCCAGCCCTTGCAGCCACTGTAGCTTTGTCCAGAAGGACGTCTGTAAGACATCTGGTCTATCTAGTCTAATTAGCATATTACCCTTTTATTAGTATAGATTTCTTTTAGCACTATAGCTTCTTATTTTGACAGTTGACAACTCATCTTATGCAATTGCACAATTACACAATTGTGTGTGTGTGTGTGTGTGTGTAAAGACTCAGCAAAAACTTGATTTTCATGAGAGCACAATATAATAAGTTCTGACTAAATGTGATAATTGTTTTTATCATTATCATAAGATCCACCATTTTAACACATTATTTTCTACATCATATGCTAGATACTTTACATTTATCCTCTTATTTAATTCTCATAATAAGCCTGCAAGGTATTAAGCATTATCCTTCAAGACAAAAAAATGTTCTAATACTTTAAAGAGATAACTCAACATGTCCTCATATGAAGTTTATATATAAGCCCACTGTTTCAACTTTTTCTAGAGTAAAAGAGACATAAATAAATAAAACATTAAAATGTGCTTAATTATTAAGTGACTGGACAGGTTATACAGTTTACTCATGTTTAACAGCATTTATAATAACTTAATAAATGAGTCATTATGTATTTCAGAGAGAACTCTTATCCGAATTCTGTTTCTTTTTATCAAGATGACTCTAATGCCTATTTTCTCCCCTAGAGAAATATTCTTGGAGTCAAGTGACTTTTACACTTTAAGCTCTTGAAATAAATACAACAAATCTGATAGTACACCTTTTTTTCTGAGCTACTGAACTACTCACCCTGTCCTATCTGCTATGTACAACAATTTTCTGAATAAACATGCATTGTGTATATGTGTATACACTTTGTTTACTGCATCAATACATTTTAAAGTAATAACCCGACTACTCTGATTATTGGGAAAGAAATCTTATAGCATTTTGATCCCATTTTGACCCTCAGGTTTAGATGTAAAAGCACCTGAAATGATAAACTCAGGGTGTAAGAGGAATTATGCAAGGGGCAGGCCTTTGAATTCAAGTAATAGAAATACCGAGTCTCCCTGGCTGGGTAGCTCACATGGTCCTCATATGCCAAAATTGAAGGTTCCATGTCCTGGTCAGGGCATATATAAAAATCAACCAATAAATCAAATGAATGCACAAATAGATGGAAATAACACATCTCTCTCTCTCTCTCTCTCTCTCTCTCTCTCTCTCTCTCTCTTTCACTTTCTCTCTCTCTCTTTCTCATCAAAATCAATAAAAATTAAAAAAATAAATACTGAGATGTGGGAAAAGATCAATTGCCTTTTTGCCTGTGTTGATGCTGATTCTGCTGGATTTTCAGAGGTTGCTTATTCTTCCTTGTCTACTCTGCACATAAGTGATACTTTCTGGATCTCTAAAACTAAAAGATCAATTTGCTCTAATAATGTTTTCTTCCTTTGATAGAAAATTATGCAGTTTAACATTTAGGGACTTAACCTTTGTATAAGATTTCATCTAAGAAAACCATTTTTAAATTAAATTTATTAGAGTGGAATTGTTTAATAACATTATATGAATACAATTTTATAATACATCATCTGTATATTCCATTGTGTGCTCAACACCTAAAGCCTAGTTTCTTTCTGTCACCATATATATGACTCCCTTTACCCTCTTCATCCTCTCCCCACTCTCCTCCCCTCTGGTAAGCACCATACCATTCAGTATATATAAGTTTGGTTGTTTATTTTATTTGTTTTTATTTTATATGGCATGTATGAGTGAAATCATATGGTTGTTGTCCTTTTCTGTATGACTTATTTCACTTAGCATGGCACTCCCAAGACGGCCCCACCCCATATTTCTTTTTATGGTTGAGTATTATTCCATTGTATATATGTACCATATTTTTTTCCAATCATCTATCAAAGGACACTTAAATTATTTTCATATCTTGGCTATTGTGAATAATGGTGCTATGAACTAGGGGTACATAAATTTTTAGAAATAAATGTTTTCAAAATTTTCAGGTGGATACCCATAAAGGGATTGCTGGGTCATATGATAACTTTATTCTTAATTGTTTTAGGAACTTCCATACCATTTTCCATAGAGACTGCACCAATTTATATTCCCATCAGCAATGTATAAGGTTTCCTTTTTCTTCACATACTCTGCAACACTTGTTACTTCTAGGAGCCCAGTGCACAAATTCATACACGTTCGAAGGAACTGTGGGCCACAAAGTTATGGTGGGTACAGGGGTGGGTCTTGGCCCATCCTCCACATCTCTGCCCACTCTCTCTTGTCCCATCCCCCCAGTCCCTGTCTGCCAGCAGCCCTGCTCCTGCTAGCTCCACTCCCAACTTCTTATGGCACCAGCCCCTGTTCATACCCACTGATGGTGCAGAGCGATTGGGGCCGGTTCCAGCAGTGGGTGCAAGCAGGGTTGGCATGTCAGTAGGAGCAAGTGGTGCCTGCTGTCCAATAGCCCCTCAGGAGCAGGGGGAGATGGAGAAGCCTTCGGGGGCAATCAGGGACAGCAGCTGCTGCTTGCACCCACTGATGGCACTGAGTGATTGGGGCTAGTACTGGGTGGCAGCAGTGGGTGCCAGTGGCAGCTCTAGCACTGGCAGCAGGTGTGAGTGGGGCTAGTGCTGGCAGCAGGTGTGAGCACCCGGCAGTACCGGGGTGCATGACAGCAAAGAATTTTCAGTAACCACCAGAGGCTCACCCCAATGACATCAACTGGTGCTCCACCTTAGACTGACACTCCTGCTCACCTGCTTCACCATCCCACTGTAGCTGACACCTGCCATGTTTTGTGCTCTGCCTCCTGCTGCTGATTCCTGCCATGTTCCGCACACCCCCTGGCACAAGTCATAGAGACTGGTTATTTGATTATTCAGTTGTGACACCATTCAATCTATTTGCATATTAGGGTTTTATATATATATAGACTAGAAACCTGGTGCACAAAATGTGTATACAGGGGTTGGGGCCCTCAGCTTGGCCTACACCCTCTTGCAATCTAGGACGCCTTAGGGGATGTCCGACTGACGGTATAGGCCTGATCCTCCACTCTGCCCGCCTGCCTGATCACCCCTAACCACTCACCTGTCTGCCTGATCACCCCTAACCTTCCTTCTTGCCTACCCGATCCCCCTAACCATTTGCCTGCCTGCATGATCATTCCTATCCACTTGGCTGCTTGCCTTATCACCCCTAACCATGCACCTGCCTACCTGATTGCCCCTAACCATTCTGCCTGACTGCCTGATTGCTCCTAACCAGCTCTGCTTTGGCCCCTGCCATGGCGGCTTCATCAGAAAGGATGTCTGGAATGACGTCCAAAAGGTCATTCGGCTGTCCAGTATAATTAGCATATTATGCTTTTATTATTATAGATAGCTGTTGTAACAGGTGGGAGAGGGTATCTTGTGGTTTTGACTTGCATTTCCCTTATTACAAGTGAAGTAAAGCATCTTTTCATATATTTGTTGGCCATCTGTTAGTCTTCTTAGAGAAAGTATTTGTTCAGGTTCTCTGACCATTTTTTAAATAATTGTTCATTTGTTGATTTGTTTATGGTGGTGTTGATATATATAAATTATTCATATATTATAGGTATTAGCCCATTATAAGAGTTATCACTTGCAAATATCCTTCTCCCACTTGGTTAGTTGATTTTTGTTTCTTGTTGCTGTACAGAAGCTTTTAATTTGATGTTGTTGCCTTTATCTACTTTTGCTTTTATTTCCCTTGCCTTTGGGGGTCAAGTTAAAAAAAAACAACAACTATAAAACTATTTCAGACCAAGGTCCATACATTTAGTAACAATGGTAACAATGTTTTCTTCTATGTATTTTATTGTTTCAGGCCTTATCCTCAAATATTTTTTTTTAATCATCAAATCTTTCATCCATTTTGAGTTAATTTGTATATATGGTACCAAACAGTAGTCTAGTTTTGTTCTTTTGCATGTGGCTTTCCAATATTTCCAATATCATTTCTTGAAGAGGCTTTCTTTCTCCATTGTAAGTTTTTGGCATCTTTGTTAAACATTGTTTGACCATATATGTGGGGGCTTATTTCTGGGCTCTCAATTCCATTCCATTGGTCTGTGTGTCTATATTTCTGAGAATATCATACTGTTTTGATTATTGTAGCTTGTAGTATAGTTTGAAGTCAGGGAGTGTGATACGTTTGTCTCTGTTCTTTTTTCTCAAGATTGCTATGGCTACTGGGGTCTTTTGTGGTTTCATAACAATTTGAATATCTTTTGTTCTGTTTCTGTGAAAAATACTATTAAGATTTTGATGGGGTTTAGATTAAATCTGTATATTACTTTAGGCAATATGGTCATTTTAACAATGTTAATTCTCCAACCCCTTAACAAAGGACATTTTTCCATTTTTTGTGTGTCTTCTTTAATTTCTTTCAAGTCTTGCAGTTTGCAGTATATACTGTATATCCTTCCATTTATCTGTTAACTTTATTCCCAGGTATTTTATACTTTTGTTGAAATTGTAAATGGGATCCGTTTACATTTCTTTTTCTGAGAGTTCATTGTTAGTTTGTAGGAACACGACAGATTTTTTAACATTAATTTTGTATTTTGCACATTTACTGTATATTTTTATTGTTCCTAATAGTCTTTTGGTGGAGTCTTTAGGGTTTTTACATATATAATAATGTCATTTGAAAATAGTGACAGTTTTACTTCTTTATTCTGTATTATGTTCTTTCTCTTGCCTGATTGCTCTTGTACAGCTTCCAGAACTATGTTGAATAACAGTGGTGAGATTGGGCAAACTTGTCTTGCTCCTAATTTTAGAGAAAAAACTTGCAGTATTTTACCATTCGGTATGATATTACATAACGTTTGTCATGAATGGTCTTTATTATATTGAAGTACTCTCCTTCTATGACCATTTTATTGAGTGTTTTAATAGTAAATGGATGCTGTATCTTAACAATGTTGAACCACCCTTTCATCTGTGGAATGGATCCCACCTGATCATGATGTATTATGTTTTTAATTCATTGTTGTAGTTAATTTTCTAATATTGTTTTGGATATTTGCATCAGAGATATTGGTCTTCAATTTCCTTTTTTGTTGTTGTTGTAGTCCTTGCTTTGTTCTGGAATCATGGTAATGTTGGTCTTGTTTAATGAGTAAGTACTCCTTTTTAAAGTTTTTGGAAGAGTTTGAAAATTTTATGTGTTAAACCTTTGAATGGTAGAATTCATGAAAGAAGTAATCTGATCATCAACTTTTGTATTGGGAGCTTTTTTATTACTGTTTAATTTTCCTACTATTGGTCAGTCTATATGTTTTCTGATTCTTCATGATTATATGAATATAGGAAAATTACATATTTCTAAGAATTTGCCCACATCTTCAATGTTATCAAATTTGGTAGAAAATAACTTTTCATAGTATCCTTATACATTCTTTTGTATTTCTGTGGTGTCCATTTTAACCTCTACTCTTTTATTTCTTATTTTATTTATTTGAGTCATTTTCCTGCATGAGTCTAATCAGAGATTTATCAATTTTATACATATTTTCAAAGAATTATCTCTGTTTCATTAATTTTCTCTGTTGTCTGTTCTCTATTTAACTTTATTATGCTCTAATTTTTTTATTTCCTTTTTTTTTACTGACTTTGACTTCATTTATTCTTTTTTTAGTTACTTAGGCATAATGTTACATTTTTAAAGATTTTTATTGAAGAAACACATTATATTTAGCATAGACAGTGATAGAAATTCATGAGAAAATGACTAGCAGAAATTACTAGATTAAGGTATGTGTTCCTTAAAATATATATATCTGAGGAAATAGCTGTATTGTCACTATTTCTATCGTGAAATGAAGCAGATGCATATGGTAATTATGTATTCTAATCAAATCCTTCTACCAAAACACATTCAAACTTTTAAGAGTACCAATAAAGCATTTTTAAGTCTAATGTAATAACCAAATCTGAATGTTCAGTCCAGTCCTTTCTCCCATGCAGCAGACTTGTATTTAAACATGGCACCTCCTTCTAAATATCTACAAATTTTCTTAAATTTAATGCCATTTAAAAAACAACTCATGTACTCCCTGTATGTATATCCTTTCTGGTTTTCTGGAAATAGTATTTTATTTATTTTTTGACAACTGACCAAGACACTTTCCTACTACTACCACCACTTTTTATTTTAGACATACGAAGCAGCCACTTTTCTGAGGATAAGGGATAATGGAACACAGACAGGGTCTAGTCCAGTGGTCAGCAAACTGCGGCTCATGAGCCACATGCAGCTCTTTGGCCCCTTGAGCGTGGCTCTTCCACAAAATTCCAAGGCCTGGATGAGTCTATTTTGAAGAAATGGAGTTAGAAGAAGTTTAAGTTTAAAAAATTTGGCTCTCAAAAGAAATTTCAATCATTGTACTGTTGATATTTGGCTCTGTTGGCTAATGAGTTTGCCAACCACTGATCTAGTCTCATCTGATTTTGTTTGGTTGTTATTGATCCTGTGGTTGTTTCCTGGAAAGGTCCTGAATTACAGTCTTTAACTCATTGTGCCTAGGAGATTGAAGTCACTGAAGAATGAATGGTCAAGCCATTTTGTATTGAAGCCAAGGAGCAGTTATTGAATTCTTATTATAAAGAACTATAAAATAAATGCTCACAGTTCAAAATTCATTGAGAAACTTGCTGCTGACAACAAGTTTTCAATCTCACAGATGAGGCAGATCTACAAGCAAGAAATTAACATAGATCAAAGGCATCATGGATGAGGCTTCTGAATTAGAAATCTTGGCTAATTCATCTTTTCACCCTAATGAATATATATTAAAAGAAGTAAATCCTAAATTAGTTATAATTTCTTTGGACTTCTATCAAGTAGCTTTATTTAAAAATATGCCTGACATAACCCATTTAATTCTATAGTTAGTATTTTTATTTGAATTTTCATATTGATTGTAAATAATGTTTAGCTATTAACTTCATAGTCAGTTATAAGATTTTTTAAATTGAATTCAGAAATCCTTTAGAACTCTGGATGACTGTAAAATATTTAGCCATTCTCAATATTTCCCTAGCACATTATTACAATGCAAATTACATGTGGTGGTTGATAAATTTATTCTGTTTACTCATTCGATGAGATGAAAGAGTAACAATTAACTTCCTAGATGTAATTGCAACTTTCGAAAAGTTAAATGAATACTTTACTATTAAGAAGTGTTTACTGGTAGAACAAAAAAATGAACATTCATGATCTCAATGAAAAGAATACCTTAATTTAAGAAGTAAAATGATTCTAATATTTCAAATGTTTATTTCTGTTAAAGTAAATACACTCAACTGATATTTAAAACAAGTATTTTATCTACACGATATTGATATGGAAATAACCATGTTAATTTAGCTCTTTTATTAAAATTTCATATGCGCTAAAATAATTTCAGAAGTTGAACTTACAAAATCTTTGCAGTTCATTGATGAATGTTTAAGAAACAAAATAAATAATTTAAAGAATATAATTTTTTTATTACTTGCCTTAGAGTGCGTTCTGTAGTGGGTAATTTTAGGAAATCATCTCTTAGATGCAACTAAATCATTGCTGCCTAAATGTTTTCTGTTACTTAAACCCAGGATATACAGTTGAAATGAATGCCTGAGAAGTAATACACTAATGATCAGCATAGCTACTACACTTCATTTTTAATGCCCATTTTGTATTAATTTTAGGTGCTTATAAACCATGTTTATGATAAAAAAATAAAAATAAAATGCATTATCATCATATTTTTTTTCCAGTGTCAGCATGGTTAGCAGCTTTATGCTGTACTTCTGGATGAAGATAAAATGTGCAACATTGTCACACTACACACTGTGATATTAACTTACAACTGAGCACCAGTAAGAAAATATAAAAGGTATTTTCTTAAAAATATGCTTATGCTTAAAGCCAATTTAACTTTATCAAAAAATCTTTGTTTCCAAATAAAGAAGCAAATATTCAATTAAGAACAGAGGCCTAACATGTGAATATCATTTACATGATTAAGCAGTGATAACACACTGTTCTGCATTTAATTCCCACACACGGTATTGAACCAAATGTGAAACTGATACTTTGGTGACATTAAATATCCAAAGCTTTGAAATGTGCTGCCAGTTAATTACTACCAAAACCATGTGCTTCAGAATTTTCTATTCACCTCTATTCTAAAGCTCCTACTCTGATGCTAAGATGAGGACATTAAAGTGATACAAATTGTGAAAAGGAGGGCAGCTTTTAAAAATCTCATGCAGAGGGGAGGGGTGGGAGAAACTGGATAAAAATCTCATGCATACTAATTGCAAAGGTGAGCACAGTAACAGAAATTAAACATATCTCTGACTCAAAAATGGGATTCAGAATTCATGTTCAAAATTGTATTGTTAGCAGTACGACAGGTTCCAAGCCATGAGCTTTAACCCAACACATATTTAAACCATTAACATCACTCTTCTATTCAAAACAGAAAGGAATGGATGATTAAACTGATAATTATGTCAGAAATTAACCAACACTGAAAAAACTTTCATTTGGGAACTCCTATTGTTTTCAAGTTGAGCATTACTGCTCTGTTCCACCCAAAGTACCAAAGAGCAAGTGTATATAAGCAAAAGTTACTTATGTGGAGAGCACGTCACAGTGATGTAAGAGAAGGAGGAAAGTGTGGAGTTAGGCTTGCTGACCAGATTGCTTTTCCATATTAACAGCTAGAACACTTGGAGCCAATTTGTTTGACCAACTGCCAACTCAAAAATGCTTAGGTCTTTAGTACATGTCTTGTCGCTTTCCTTTTTGTTGTGTAATAATACAATAATGAATGATCCTTGCCCAATAAAAATGTGGGAAATTATACAGGAATATTATAAAGATAAATCACCTGTGATGTCACCAATCAAAAAAGCCATCAATAAACTTTGGTGTGTATCCTTCTAGACTCTTTACTCCCCATCCCTGCTCTGCCATCCTACCCAATGTACACAATGTCCTCAAGCCTTCACTCTGCAAGGTAAAGACTTGGCTAAAAGTTGTGAAACAGCAACAACAGGTGATGCAAGGATAAGAACTTAAAGATTATCTGCACTTTTTTTTATTAGGCTATAGAACTGACGATATCTCTAATTTTAAAATATATTGACTGATAAGATATACCAAGAAGTTAAGGTTATTGACTCCATAAAAGTCATATTGAAAGGATACTTATTTCTTTAGAAATATGAAAGGATATTTATTTCTTTATCTCTTGGTAGGTGCCATCCTCCACTGCATCAACTTGGGAAGTACATTTCTCTGGCACAGCAAGGAGGAAGATAAATCACTAAAGGCTTGGAGCACTTGGGAAAATTTAAACATATTTACAATGACAAGCCAGGATAACTAGGCATCACAGTAGCAGTTATTATTATTTTTAAATCATTGGATGAATGTTTTGTAATTGATTTCTATCTCTCTGTTCACTTGAACTGGTGAACTGGAGTAGATCACAAAGATCCCTGAATGTTTACATAGTATTCTACAGTATGAACACACCAGTGTTTACTTTACCATTCCTTTATTCACACTCAATAACTCTCAATATCTTCCTTTGAGAAAAATGCTAGTGGAAAAACTAACTTGGCCATCAGCATTGTATTTCCATAAGCAATCAATTTTAAACTTTTCTCAGACTGGTGAGTGTTATATGCAACTTTGTCTTTAAAATGTTAACCACAGATTAGGTTTGCTAGTTATCCTCAAAATGAATGGAATGAAAAAGTATATACTCTTGTATCCGACTTATTTTGATCAACGTTGTATCTGTGAGATTTATCTATGTTGCTGCATGTGATAATAATTTTGTTTGTTTACATTGTCTGTGTATTTCAAAGACTATCCTACACTTGATGGACTTTTGAGCTGTTTCCTTTTTTGAGTTAATATGAATAATGCTAATATGAATATAACATTCATGTTTTGGTGAATATATGACCTACCTTTTGGGAGTTTATATCTTAAGAGTAGGTTTAACTTTAGTGGATACTGCCAATGCTGTGAAATGGCTGTAAATATTTAAACTCACATCAGCAATTTATGTAACAATTTTAATGCTATAGTGACAATTGTATATTTTATTTTCCAATTGTTTTACACTATTGTATGAAAATACCATTGATATTTTAAATAGATCTTGTTCTCAGATACCTTGTCTAAATCATTAAAATAATCTAATAATTCCTATCATTTTAAAATTTCCTACTTGTATAATTACTAGAGGCCCGATGCCCGAAGATTCGTGCAAGAATGTGTCTTCCTTCCCCTGGCTGCTGGCACTGCCTTCTCTCTGGCAGGAGCTGTCTTTCTGCCTTCGCTCTGGCCCAGAGCCACCTTTCCACTTTCCCATGCTGCCGAGAGGCCTGGAGCTTCTGGGGTGGTGCAGAATGCCTGTGTTGTCATCATGATGACCACGAAAGCATCCCACCCTATCCCCGTCATTCAGTGCTTGTGTATGCAAATTAAGCCACCATTTTTGTAGGGTTAATTTGAAAACTCACTCCTGATTGGCTGGTTGTGGGCATTGCGAAGGTATGGCCAATTTGCATCTTTCTCTTTTATTAGACATTATATAAGAATAATATTTTCTTTCTTAAATTTTGAATTGATTAGGACCTTCAATATCATATTGAGTGAAATGGTGACAAGGGACATTCTTAAGCATATAACTCAGGGAAATATACTGAATATTTCATTATTAAGAAAAGTACTACAATTCATCAGTAAGTATGAAAAGTGTTGTCAATATAGTTCATCAGTTTAAAACTATACTGTACACCTGAATCTAATACAAAATAAGATTGAATGTAAACTGTAATTGAAAAATAAAATAAAAATGAAAATCTCCTATTCTTATATTACTCAGAGTTTTTGTCATATTTTTGTGGAATTTATATGTATATATTGATAGTATCCATTTATTTTTCATTATTTTGTTATGTGATTTATATTTTAATAAATATAAATATGTGTTAATTATATTTTATTGTGAATCTAATCTTAACATACCTAGAATTCATCCTAGTTCTTTGCTATAAAACTGTATTTCATATTTTATTATTGACATAATTTTTGCATCTATGATCATGAGAAATAATAAGATATTAGCTTGTAATTTTTTTTTAAATCATCTTGCTACATTTTGGTATGAGAACCATGCTAGTTTTGTGAATTGTTGAGTGACCTTTTTATTTATAATATTTAAAAGAGATTAAATAAGGTTGATATTATGTCTTTCTTAAAAAGTGGAAGATTATACTTATTAAGGCTCTGAATTCTTTTTTATAATGTTTTTTAAAAATATATATTTTATTGATTTTTACGAAGAGGAAGGGAAAGGGATAGTTAAAAACATTGCTGAGAGAGAAACATGGATCAGCTGCCACCTGCACACCCCTCACTGGGGATGTGCCCGCAACTAAGGTACATGCCCTTGACTGCAGTCAATCCCAGGACCCTTCAGTCCGAAAGCTGACACTCTATCCACTGAGCCAAACCAGTCAGGGCTGAGAATGTTTTTAATTAAAGATTTATTTTTTAACAGGTGCAGAACCATATATATATTTTTTAAATTATTTCTACTGTGTTGGTTTTATTTTTACTTTTTATTTTAAGTCTTTTGCCATTTTAAAATTTGATTGTTTTTGTGGTGTTGAGTTTTATATGTTTTTAATAAAAATTTTATATTAACTTTTTATCAAATATATCATTGGTGAATATGTTCTCCCATTCAATATGTTGTCTTTTTATTTTGTTGATGGTTTCCTTTGCTGTGCAAAAGGTTTTTAGTTTGATATAGTTCCATTTGTTTATTTATTCATTTCCCTTGCCTTAGGAGATGTATTGAAAACAAAACAAAACAAAACAAAAAAACACAAAACAATTGCTACAGGAAATACCTAAGATTTTACTGCCTATTTTATCTTCTAGGATTTTTATGTTCTCAGGTCTAACATATAAGTCTTTTTTTTTTTAAATATTTTTAAAATAGATTTTAGAGAGAAAGGGAGAAAGTCTTTGATTGTCTGCCTCCTGCATGCCCCCTACCAGGGATCAGGCCCTCAACCTAAGCATGTGAATGGAACTGGTGACTTCTTGGTGCACTGGATGACACCAAACCAACTGAGCCTGGGCTAACATTTAAGTCTTTAATTCAATTTTCATTCATGCCCATTTCTGTCTTTTCTTGTAGCTAGATACATGACTATCCCAACTCCCTTCTTATTGAGTACAGTCAGTGATTGAATTTTGGTCAATGAGATATTAGATTAGTATTTGCATCAGCTGCTGTAATCCCTTTTTAGATGTCACGTGACATATGTCCTTTGCTTTCTTTCTTCATCACCTTCTACACTTGGCTTCCTGATAAGGATGGCTGAAACTCTAGCCAGAATCTTTGACCAGGATGAACAAGAGATATTATCCTAAGGCACAGAACGATAAACTGAAAGAAGCCTCAATTTTAAGAAGGATGGGAAATAGAGCCACAATCACACTCTTGAAAGTTTGAATTCTGGAATTTTTTGAGGGAAAAATATATTTTTATTTAATTTAAACCATCTTTCTTTGGGATCCCTATGATAAGCAGATGGACCTATGGTAGGATTTTAACTCACTAATAAATCATAGCACTTGACATATTATTAAAGAGGAAAAGAGGAGTTTCTGCATTTGCAGCTGAATCTGTTCAAGCACAATTTTGGGAACTTGACAAAAAGACATTTGTTCAATTCATTCTTCCATTCATTGATATTCAGTTACCATTTAT
Source organism: Lasiurus cinereus (assembly GCA_011751065.1). Classification (NCBI taxonomy): domain Eukaryota; kingdom Metazoa; phylum Chordata; class Mammalia; order Chiroptera; family Vespertilionidae; genus Lasiurus; species Lasiurus cinereus. Next base: position 14,838,152 of record JAAGEH010002534.1, on the reverse strand, counting down.
TTTTCTATGAAACATTTTGGTAACTGATAGACAAAGTTTACTCAGTCATATCCCCACTCCAACACACACAGCCTATCTAATAAAAGAGGGATATGCAAATTGACTGTACTTCCACTACACCCACAAGCAACGCCCACCAGCCAATCAAGAGCAAGTATGCAAATTAACCCAACCAAGATGGCTATGGCCACAGAGAGAACAAGAGGCTTAGGTTTCCAGGCAATGGAGGAAGCCAAGCTTTCTGCCTGCACTGGCCTGCCTTGGCTTTTGTTCAAGGCTACAAAGTTTTAATTATAGAAGATCAATAAATCCCAAATACCAGGGTCTCTACTTGGGTTGCTGGGAGGCATAGGCAGCCTGCAAAATACCACAGGCCCATTGCCCAGGTTGCCTGATATCCCAAGGGAACTCCCACCCTGATCTACAACATCCTTCAGGGCAAACCAACTGGCCCCTACCCATGCACCAGGCCTCTATCCTACCTAATCCTATCTAATAAAAGAATAATATGCAAATTGACCATCACTCCAACACAAAAGATGGCAACTCCCATGTGCTCAAAGTTGACTGCCCCCATGTGGATATAAGATGGCCACCACAAATGGCCTGCAGGGGAGGGCAGTTGGAGGGGACCAGATTTGCAAGGGAAGGCAGTTGTGGGTGATCAAGCCTACGGTGGAGGGCAGTTAGGGGGGACCAGGTCTACAGGGGAGGGCAGTTAGGGGTGATCAGGCCTGCAGGGGAGGGCAGTTAGGGGCAATAAGTTTAACATTAAGACCACCATTATATTTAAGTGCTGGTTTTTTGAACTGGCTTTAAGATGCAGGTATCTCTGCTTCTCACTTAGTTTCACCAGTCTAGCATGGTTCTCGAATTAATTATACAGAAAGGAAATGTGAAACGGAATCTTTGAGCCACCAAGAAGTAGTTTAAAACTCTACTCTGACTTTTTCTCCTTTTTTTGTTAACTGAAAATGCCACTGATTAGTGAGATGGATATTTAAGTGAGAAAAGAAAGCAGACAAAAAAAGGGAAAGATATAAAATTAAGATACATAAGAGAAAAAAATTAGCTAAATATGACAATGTATGTATTTTAACAAGATTATCATAATTTTATATCATCAAATAAATAATTTGTAAAAGAATAAATGTGGCTGAAAGATAGTCAACTCCATTTAACCTCAAGAGAGAAGAGAAAATACCAAAAAGCCTTAAAAATATAATATTGAGTAGAAAAGCTCTAAAACAAAATATTTTCAAAGTCTGCAGCAGCAATGAAAAGGCAGCAACCAGCTCTAGGATGACTCCTCCTCTTTGGAAAGCTAGAGAAGCTACCTGAAGTGTGAAAACTGCCTAAAACCCTAGAGAGGTCATTCTGCAATAAACAACTTGATACCACTTTATCTTTTCATACAACACTGAAACTCTTTACAATAATTTGAAAATATGCTCTCTGCTTTGTACATAGGCAAAGCTCCCACTAGTGTCTTCATAAGAATAGAATCAAGTACACTGTGTCTAAGTGGAAGAGTCCTGGTCACTCAAGCAGCTATTTTCAATTGTTTTAACTCTAATTCTTCAAGACAATCTTTAAAAAGTAAAATGCAAACACCATTACAACTGGATAAGAGTGTAGAGTTCTTTGGTTATTTCAAGGTGGTGTCTTTATTTCTAGGTGGTGTCTCAGCTCAATGTTTTTAGAGATTAGTTAGAAACAATTTAAAATATATATACAGCCGAAACTGGTTTGGTTCAGTGGATAGAGCGTCAGTCTGCGGACTGAAAGGTTTCAGGTTCGATTCTGGTCAAGAGCATGTACCTTGTTTGCGGGCACATCTCCAGAAGGGGGCATGCAGGAGGCAGCTGATCAATGTCTGTCTCTCACTGATATTTCTAACTCTCTATTTCTCTCCCTTCCTCTCTGTAAAAAATCAATAAAATATATTTAAAAAAATAAAAAATAAATAAATAAAATATATATACACATATATAATTATTTAGGCCTTCATTATTAAAAGTATAATGGAACATTCAAATATTTAACTATAGTGATTAATGCAGGCACTATTTTCCAGTGATAGATTCCACTTAGCTGATTAAAGAACACATCACATAGATATTTAACTACAGACATTGTACCATAAGTATTACTTGACTGTGTCACAGCATAGTTGAATAGAAATCATTCCAGTGATTAATTTTTGTTCTGAAGTATTATGAACTATAGTGGTTCCCTTTATTTGTGAGAATACAGGTTGGTTTTGTTTCAGTTACTTGGCTCCATTTTTTTTTTCACTACAATGGTCATAATTTTGCTTTTGCACTAATATATATATATATTAGAGGCCCATTGCACGAAGATTCATGCAATAGCCCTTCCTTCCCCTGGATGCCGGCACCAGTTTTCCTCTGGCACCTGGGACCCAGGCTGCAGTGGATCCAAGTCTTCAGCCTTCAGGCTTAGCTCCGGCCACAGTGGAGAGCTTTCATTCTTCAATCTTCAGTCTTCACTCGGGCAGAGCCTTCAGTCTTTGCTCTGTGCCTATGTATGCAAATTATCCTGCCATTTTGTTAGGTTAATTTGCATACTCACTCCTGATTGGTTGGTGGGCATCACAGAAGTATGGTTTATTTGCATCTTTCTCTTTTATTAGTATATATATATATATTTTATAATAAAATATATATATTTTATTAGTATATATATATAATTATATATATATACATATATATATATATATAATTTCTTTATTGAGTTCAGAGAAGAAGGGAGAGGGAGAGAAACATCAAAGATGAGAGATCTGCTGCCTCCTGCACACCCTTTACTGGGGATTGAGCCTGCAACCAGGCACAGGCATGTGCCCTTGGCAGGAATCAAACCCGGGACCCTTCAGTCTTAAGGCCGATGCTCTATTCACTGAGCCAAACTGGCTAAGACTAGTTTTATTTTAAATGTGAAAAAGACCAATCCCTTGTGCTGAATAATCTCTACTTTCCCTTGCAGATCCAGCCTCTATTACTAGTATTACCGCCAATCCAACTTTGTGCCCACGAGGCTGATATGTACAGACTGCATTGGTAGCCTCTATTGTCCTTTGACTTCTAATTTAAGTTGGTTAATGAGAAGTAGTATGGATGTTTTCTTATATATTCCACTTCCTTCCACCTTGCCAGGTGTTTTACATTGACTGGAAACCTGTATACATGCCCCAGTTTTGTCTCTTTGTGGCTGGAAGTGGAAAGGACCTCATTGATCCTACGTCGGGACACTGTGGAATTCTTTGCTGTTTTCCCTAAGTGTCCATATCAACTGTTCTTCAAATTGTCCAATTTAAGTCTGTTTTCTATAAGGATTTTGATTAATAACATACTATATTATAAATTTCCTGAAAATTTGTATTTAGAAATCCTTTCATTAAAAAGTTTTAATGTATAGTTTTGGCATTAACTGATATTCATGTTACATAAATGTAGGGGACAGTTTGATAAGGGTGTATTATTTTGAGGGTTTAATTCTTTAACCAATTTTGAGGTATGCATACACTGCTAAATGGGTTATTATTTAACAAATAACTTTGAAATGTATAACACAAAACGTATTTTGAGGAGTAAAGGACATTTGAAAGGCTTTATTCTCTTAATTTTATTTATTTATTTGTACTTATATTTACAGTTTACATTCAATATTTGATCCGTGTTATTACTCTCCTAATTAACACGAGGATCCCAGAATGCTATTTCTCACAACAACCCACCCACTTTACACATTAATATTTTGTAGTATTGATTGTTATTTTTATTGTTTTTGATAACCAATATCCATTTTAATTAATCTCTAGTTTCATTATTCACAAATGCTTTTTATGTCCCATTCCTTCCATCTAGAAATGTTCTCCTTCTGAAGTATACTTATTACTTTTATTCCAGTGAAGATTGGAGAATGGCACATTCTCTATATCTGACTAAAATATTTTTATTTTATTTTTATTTTGTCCTCACTCTTGAGTGGTAGTTCAGCTTGGCTGAGAATGCTAGGTCAATTTGTTTTTCTTCAGCAATTTAAAAATATTGTCATTATTTTCTGGTGTTTGCTTAGTTTTGCTGTTTTGCATTCTGCTGCCATTCTAATTGCCATCTCTTTGTGACTTCTCTTTCTTTCCACCACTCCTCTTTTAAAAGCTATTTGTTTTTAATGTTCTTCAAATGTATAATGTATGTCTAGCTATAGATTTATTTATATTTATTCCACTATTGGCTTATTGCCTTCCTTAAGTCTGACAATGCTGATGAATCTGATATCTGTCATAAATTTGGCAAAATTATATCATTTTCAAATATTGTCTCTTCCTTTTTACTGTTATTCTCTCTTTTCTGATACCAGTAGTTCAGGTAGTATCCTTTTTTATCAATTTTTTATAAATCATTTTTTCCTCTTATCCTCTTTTACATTTCTTCTTCTTTTGTCACTCTGTATTTTAATGTCAGCAATTTCCTCAAAGAATCAAATAATTTCCTAATTATTTTTTCAGATGATTCAGATATCTTTGTAAACACTCCCAACCCCAACCTAACCTTTTTTTTTTCATAGTCTCCATTTACTTGGGATAATCCCTTAGATCTTAAAAAAAATATGGAAGTGCAAATTATCTCTGGAACAGTTTATTTTTGCTTCTTCTAGGCATCATTACCCAGAAATCATTTTTGATGTTGTTATTGGTTTTGGAATATGTGAGTATTCATGGAGTGAATTCTGAATGGAATAACTTTTTTCTTTTCACCTTAAGCTCTAGTTTTTCTCTGTAGTGATCATATTTATTTTCTAATCTTCGTTTTCAGTGTCTTTGCAGCTACTTAATGCTCCAAATTTTACACAGGGTTTTCAGTTGCTTTCTGACAACTGCACACATCCTACTCCTTTCATATAATATATTATATGTTATATGAACCTCAACTATACAATTAAAATAATCCCAAATATATTCATTTGGCATATTTAAATTGAGTGAAATATATTGTTAGCCAGTTGTTTGGATTTTTTGCTTCTTTTTTGTTAAAATTTCCCAGAGCTATGGATTCTCCCTATTAGGTATTGTGCTCATGGACACACACACACACACACACACACACACAGCCTATGAGGAAGTCACTTCAGATGGATACATGTGTCAGAAAATGGCCTCAGAAAGTGAAAGCCTATCTGTTTCTCCAAGGAAGCAGAAAAAGGCTCTTTTTTTCTTTCAACAGTTGGTATGAATAAGAAGGGTGCATTATGGTCACCTTCAGAAGAAAGAATCAGTCAATCAACCTATACATTTATTGAGTGTTCGACTTCAAGTAAATCCCAACTTTAGGAGCAGTGTTCATGAATTCCTAATACATCACCCTTCTTACTGTTTGCATATAAGTTTCATAGGCTTTATTTGTAAAAGATACTTTACAAATAACATTTTCTCATGAGTACACTATTTTTACTTTTGTGTTTAAACTTATATATTGCTTATGAAATATTTCAAATTTACAATAATATATTTATGATTTTGAAACAATTATTCACAAGCCTTAAATCAGAAAATATTTAGCATACATACAGTATTTTAGTGCTAAGTTGTATTATTTTGTTTCAATTCAGAAAAAAAATTAAAGTTTGGTACATAACATGAATCATTCTAAAAATATAAATAGCTTTTAAAATTACTGCTAACAAGCAAATTAGCTACGAAATGGAATAGCAGCAGATCAATAATGACAGTAAAACTACAGAGTTCTTGCTGATCTCATATTGTCTGTGAGTGCAAACTGTAAAAGAGGTCCCCACAGGCCTCCAACAATAACCTACAAAGAATGAGACACAAAGGGTATCGAACATAAAGATAGTTCAATTTCCCAAGATAGCCAGCTGTTGTCACATCAAACCACCTATTAGTCACAAACTCATACAACTAAGAATTCTCAGGTCTCCTGAGATCAGCTGTCATCTTGAAGAAGATAATACCAATGAAAGGCACTAGTTTCTTCTGTAACATGTTTGGTTTATTGTTTTCAATAAGTCAAACAATTTATGATTTTGCTATTACATATAAATAAGGTGTTTTACTCTTAGATTGAAAAATGACATTAATGTGTCAGTAAGTGGGAAAGGAAAGGTAAACAAAATAAATGTGAAAATAACATACCCAAAAGAACACACACAAGCCTTCTCCAAAATCCTTCTATTATTTCATTTATCTTTATATTATTTACAATTACCCCAAAACATATTAACTAAACAATAAAATAAAATGCCATAAGGAATTTAAAAGTTTACAGCTTATGGAGTAATTAAAAAGTAGTTGGCCTAATCTTTTTATTTGATGAATATGGAAAGTAAGGTTCAATGAATTTAGATAGCTTAACATTGTTTCATAGTAATACAGAGACGGGAGTCTCAAGTCAATATTTGAACACCTTTTAGAACTATTTATGCACATAATACTAAAACATTTTCAATAAACTTATATATATATATATATATATATTTACACAGATAAACATAAGTCATATATATGTATATGTACACATAATATATATTTGGATGTGTATATATTTACATTGTACTGAAACATTGGAAGGATTCTAGAAGCTTTCCAGAGAAATAAATTGTTGAGTTAGATTTTTAAAATAGCAAGAGAGAACTAGATAGAAAATAAAGGGCTAAGAGCACTCTAACAAGAGACAACAGCAGAAATAAAAAGATAGAAGAATTAGAGAATAGGTCAGGGGAGGGTAGTAGGTGAGGTGGAGAGAATTAAAAGCCTTGTGTATCAGGGTCAGTACTTTTGGCTTTTTTCTCTATGATATGAGAGTAATTTAAGATTTTTAGAACAATATCACTGTGTAAGAATTATAGAGGATAGACTTAAAGAAAATGAGACTAGTGGTAGAGAAACTCTAAAAGGTCATGTACATCTAACAGTGTCAAAAAATTAAATTAAATTAAATTAAAAAAATTAAAAAAGGGAGATGGGTTGATGGAAGGGGTCAGAGACCCTATCCATGGATAGGATGCAAAGGAAAAAATGGATTAAAAGGGCATAGTCTACACAACTTGGTTGCTAATGAGGTATGAGAAAGGCATCTACAATTATATCCAGGTTTGTGTCTTGCTCTCTAAAAAACTAAAAAATTTATAATTAAAGAAAGTATTTCAGAGTGAGAAAAGGGCATATTTTTATTAATTATTGGCATGTTGCATTTTATATGGCAATGGCACATACAAGTGGGAATGTTTCATAGTTAATGGCATGTAGAATTTATATAGCAAAGATGTAGACATCATCAGTACATAGGAAGAGTTGAAGTCATACATTAGATAATGAAAACACAATAGGTTAAGAAAACCAAGGTTCAAGAAGTGGTATCCAAGAGTCTGTTCTTATTTGTGTCTTTTTTTTCTCCAATAGATTTTTCCCTTAGTTTTTCACTATTTATTTCCTCCTTGTTAAACAAACAAACAAAAAAAACAACGAAAAAAACCTAGCACCATATTTTTAGTTTATTTTCTGTTTTCTTTTACATAGAGCCTTTTTCTAACTTTTGAATAAATTGTTTAAATAGTCCATTTTTATTTTTATAGCATTTTCACATCTTCCAGAACCCCAAACTGAATTTTCTATAGACTTTAGTGAAAGGTAGGCTATTTAAGAGGCGCTTATTGGATTAATGAATGAGTAAAGAACATGTGTTTACAAGTTCATTTTATAAACACTTCTGTAAACTATGTCTTGATTGCAAAATCAATAAGCTAAGCCACATTTTAGTTTATACAAATGAAAACACAAATAGCTTATTATATCAATATCAGTAAATTTAGATGTCAGCAATGGCAGAACAAAGATCATCACTATAATAGCCCAGCATTTTACACTTTACTAGATCCATTGATTTGGTTCAGAACATAGGTTAGTGCTGGATCTGCAAGAGACATAAACACATAGCTGAAAAGATACGCAGGAAAGGGCAAAAAGAAGTTTGCTATCCCATCTTGTACTAATTGCCATTCTTATTTTATTATTGTTATAGATCAAAATAGATTGAGCAGATCTCATGTATAGTCTTGCTTTTAAATATTACATTACTGATTATGAAACATTTTTTTAAGAATGTGATACAATGTAATTTTGGCATTTTATAAGACATAGTAAGTCTGATTAGGTGCCAAAATCCCACTTGAGGACAATGTTTAGTAGTTTTGCATATTTCTACATATCATGAGTTTTCATCTCTCTATTAGTTACTAAAAGAAGAGTGTAGGAGCAAGCATTGCAACAACCTTACAGAAATTTTTGTGCTTTGCATCTGCATTGTCCCCAATATATGAAGAAGGTTTCTTTCTACTTTCCTTGGTCAAGTACTGTATACATTGTCTTGTACTGTGATTTGAAGTGAGCCAGAAATAATTTTTCCATACCCCATAGTGCTCCCACCACTTTAATTGCTAAAATAAGTTAATGATATATGAATTATCCTCACATGAGAATAGAGAAAATGCAGTTTGGTTGCTTGATTGACTCATTTACCCATTCAATATTGAATACCTAGCTGGAGCTTATACAATCTAACCAAATAGACAGAGGAAGCACTGTGGAAAAATTAAATAATATACAGTCTATGATTAGAGAACAAACAGAGCCGTGTATAACACAGGGATAGCTCAAGAAATATGGTCATTGTAGCTATAAGCAGTGAAAGAATCAGAAATCCTAAGCATACTCAATTAATCTGGGGAAATATCAGAGGAATGCAGGACTTGCACAGGAACTTAACACACGGGCAGCATTTCAATAGGCTTCGGGTATGAAAAGACATTTCTAAGGGAGAAACAGTCTGAATGTGTGCACAGTTTAGAATGAACAGGGTGTGGACAGTGTGGCTATCAGACACATTCTGGAGTAATGAGGAATAATGCTAAACATATAGATAAATTTGGAATGCCTAGTACAATAGACAGTAAAATATAGCCAATAGAATAGAGGATTTTTAACCTCAGTACATGAATGTTAAAGCTCATTAAGCAGATTAAATGCCTGTTTATATGAAATTAAGAATAAGAGAATCAAAAGCTATCTGATAATAAATCTTTAGATCAAGATGTTTTTAATGTTTCTTTTAAAATTATTTATTATAAAACCTCTTAGTTATATGTTGTATATATGGTTTTATTATCTCTATACATAAAACCCTAATATTCAAATAGACCCAACAGCGGAACAACTGAACAACTGAACAATCAGTTGCTATGATGTGCACTAACCACCAGGGAATACTCGTTGAACACAGTGGGTGTCGGCAATGGGCTTCAGCAGCAGGCGGCAGACCGTGGAACATGGTGGGTGTTGGCCATGGTGGGATGGTGGAGCAGGTGAGCAGGGGTGACAGATCAAAGCGGGACACCATTTGCTATCATTGGGGTGAGCCTCTGGTGGTTACTGAAAATTCTTTGCTCCTGAGGGGTGATTGAGGCCAGCAGCCACCTCTTGCACCCGCTGCTGACCCCAGAGCCATCACTGGCACCCACTGCCAGTACTGGACCCTCTCGAACCTGCAGCTGGCATTGGAGTACCGCTCTCACCCACTGCTGGCTCTCAGCACCAGTCCCGATCACTTGGTGTCATCAGTGGGCGCTAGAGGTAGCTGCTGTGCTGATTGCCCCTGAGGGCTTCTCCACCTCCCAAAGCTCCTGAGGGGAGATCAGGGCAGCAGCCACCACTCACATCTGCTGAAGGCACCGGCCCCACTCACACCCACTATTGGTGCCCACTTCAATTGCTCTGCATTGTCAGCGCATGGGAGTGGTGGTGGTGGGAGCAGGGTTGCCTGCCGGCAGACAGGAGACCAGGGGCGGTGGCAGGAGGGGCTGGTGAGGGTATGGAGGATGGGCTAAGACCTGCTTCTGTGGCACAAATTTTTGCTCTAGTTATGTTATAAAACTGTCACTGAAGGGAAAGAAAAGTGATTATATATTGAATATTTTTATACAGGAGAACTTTTACAAATGTATTTCCTTTGTTCCAGTAATAACGGGTATGCTTCATGACGTTGAAGTGAATCTGTCTTATTTACTGTTATCTTTCCATGATGAACACTGCTTGGCATGTGGCAGTTATTAATTAAATAAGTGCTGAACAAAAAAAACTAATATTGGAGCAAATTGTATGACCACCATTTTATAGGTAAGGAAGATGAAACAGATTTAAATGTAAGGCCTACTTGACTCCAAAATCTATCTTCTTTATTTGGAAAAGTAAATGAATGGCAGAGGCAGAATTTAGACTGTGAATGTGTAACTGATGTCTCAGGACAGAGATAAATACATGCCTTAAACAGGGGGAGAAAAAATTATTTCCTTTTTCTATCCCATGTATCATACTTGTTTATTATCTATCTATCTATCTATCTATCTATCTATCTATCTATCTACCTACCTATCTATCATCTATCTATTTATCTATTACCTCATATCTTTCCCAAAGTCTATATCCAAAAGAAGTGTGACTTGGGAAAAAGTGCAAAGAAAAGTTTGTGTTTTGAGACTGTCAAGTGGAATCAGTCTTTCTCTCCCAGCCTCTGCAGGGTCTGGTCCAACCCTGAATCATTGACTGAATTTGTGGAGCATTTAAACTCATGGAATGAAGGGAATGAAGAGAAGACCGGGACCTCCTTTCCTTTAGAATACTGGCTTTCAACCTTTTTAATGCCACAACCCTTTAATACAGTTCCTCATGTTGTGGTGACCTCCAACCATAAAATTATTTTCATTGTTACTTCATAATTGAAATTTTTCTACTATCATGAATCAAAATGTAAAAATCTGTGTTTTCCGATGGTCTTAGGCGACCTTGCTAGCAGTTCTTAGAGCCTACAGCAGTTCAACCACTGCTGTAGAACCTAAATAGCAAAATTACAGTTATGAAGTAGCAAGAAAAATAATTTCATGGTTGGGGGTCACCACAACATGAGGAACTGTATTAAAGGGTCATGGCATTAGAAAGGTTGAGAACCAGTGCTAGAGTAACAGTATTTCCACAGTCCAAAAGTACAATGAAAAGTTAGCATGTGTTTTATGTTAGCCATTAGAAGTATGTTTTTAACTTTAATAAATCACAACTTGCTTTTGCAATTTGCTTATTTTTTCTACTGTTAAAATAGACCTGTAATTGATACAAAACTTAGAAGATAAATTGAAAAGATTAATAATGATTTTTAAAAAACTTTTATTAATGAAACTTTTTTTGGATGGCTGTGCTTGCGCATGCGCACGAGCGCACGTGTGTGTGTGTGTGTGTGTGTGTGTGTGTGTGTGTGTGGCAGAGACAGAGAGAGACAGACAGACTGCAGTTATAAAGATGGCAACAGACTGAGCACAGGAGTAATGAAAATGCAAATCCTTGCATTTGACCCACCACTGAGTTGGTGAAGTCTTCAGCAGCGTGGCCTGCCTCAGAGTCTATTTGATGTGGCTCTTTCAACTCTATGTGTTTACATAGCTAAATCCACTGGGCTCTTTTTCCAAACCATATTTTATAAAGGTCTGTTTCAACTAGCAGTTTAGGATCACTATCTCCTCAGCTGAGATCCAGCACCAATTATGTTAGCAATACCATAGTAAAAGTAAGAAAATTACTCTGTTTAACAGAATATTAAAAATATTATTTTTATTTGGCCAGTGTAGAAATTGTTGTATTTTCATATTAATTATAACTTAAGTTTACATTCACAAATTGCATTAAAAGAAAAAAAATTAAAATATTTAATCATATTAATCTAAAAAAGTTAGTGTAGGCAGATAGTTAGATATTAGCAACAGTGAAGGGAGCCAAACATCTAATTAAGATGGATTAACTAGGAAGCTAGAGCTTTCAGACGCCCCAGGGGACAGCCGAAGTCTCCACCAAAGGGACCCAATCCCCAGGAGGGAGGAAGAACAAGCCTCCCAATCTCCCCAGGGAACAGCCAGCTGGTTCCCCCAGATTACTGAAGGCTGGGGGGTGGTAGAACCAGCCAAAGGAAATTCCTCTGCTGGGGCATGTGTAGCAGCAGCGAAGATGGTGACCATGAATAGTCTACTGGGAAAGGGGTCAGGTTGGATAAGGGACAGGAAACCCTGCAAGATCCAGAAAAGGGATTGATTAGGGGACAGGCCTAAGCCTGAAAAGAGGAAGGACAAAGATTGGTTAGTTCAGTGGTCGGCAAACTCACTGGTCAACAGAGCCAAATATCAACAGTAAAACGATTGAGATTTATTTGGAGAGCCAAATTTTTTAAACTTAAACTTCTTCTAACGCTACTTCTTCAAAATAGATTAGCCCAGGCTGTGGTATTTTGTGGAAGAGCCACTCTCAAGGGGCCAAAGAGCCACATGTGGCTCGAGAGCCATGGTTTGCCGACCACTGGGTTAGTTTGAAAGAAAGCTTACATCTTTTCAAACACAAGGAGAGCTAGTCAAAACTTTAAAAAGGTTGTCCATTCATTCCTCCATGACTCTCTCTGTAGCAGTCCCTTCAGGTGAAAGAACTACAGCACTGATTGCAACCTAAATGCAGCCTTGGCTGTGTATGTGCAGATGGGGAAATGAGACAGAAGAGTTCTGCATCTCTGAGCCCTGATCCTCCTTGGGCTGGGTGAGGACAAGTGCAGACTTGCAGTCCCAGAGACGGACCTTATTCTACAGCAGGAAGTTGCAGAGCCACCTGGTCATAGTTGAGACCCTGGACAAGTGGGGGCAGGCCTCTAATTTGGCGTGAGTAAATCTTACCACTATATGTACCTCATCCTTCTATGAGTGGGCCCTCAAAGTGCCTTTCTCATGATTCTTTGGAAGAACCTATTTCCACTGGCAACAAAAGAATTCTATGACTCTTTTATATAGTACTTATCAACATTTTAATTTTAAAAATTAGGCAGTTTTTGTGTGACTACTTTTTCTTCTTTATAATTCTATGAAAACAGAATCTCTGATGTCTTTCTCAGCAATATACCCTGAATCTAGATCGTGGATGGCAAATAATAGGTACGTACTCAGTAATTATGTGTTAGTTGAATGAATGAATGAATGACTATTAAGTGCTAATTATGTTTTTGGTACTCTACTACAGCAAGAAACAATACCAAACAACATAACCAGTCACATTAAAATGCTGTAAATGTTCAGATGAGCCCAATAACTGATTAAAATAAGAGCATAGCTTTTGTCATCATTTATTTGAAGAGACATGATCATATGTGCTTTTATTTAAGAAAACTTGAAATTTTTCTTGGTTATGAAATATCACATAAATTAACCTGTATGACTGTGATGCACACTAACTCTGTTAACAATGAAACAAAGGTGGTGATTTACTTTAGATTTGAGATTTTCCAAATCATGTAACTCAAATTCCCATCAGATCTTAAATATTTAGTGAACAGACTGCAAACTTCTTGTGATCAGAGATTTCAAGTTTCTTGAAGTTTCCACTATAATACTAAATCCTTAACATATACATAGGAGACTCCATAAAATAAATGAAAGTGTGAAGACAGGTTACAGTACACGGAGGGAGCTGTGCTGCATAGGTATCAATGGAAACCCTGGGCAGCTAAATAACTCGCATTTTTTATGAAGCAAATATCCTTCCACAATAAGGTGAGGGGAAACATACATTCCAACAGATACTAAGGAGCAAACAGGAGCTTATCTAGATAGTTTCTTTAGTACAAATCCAAGTTCTTTTCCTGGCCTTGCTACATAAAAGATTAACTCAAAAATAGAAAAGCAAATGTAAGCAGGGTTGTCAAGGATGCCTATAAAATATAGAGAATGAAGAAAAATAGAGAAAGATGTTTCAGAAAGTTAATCAAAGGGAAAATTAATACTTGAAGAGTACTCGGCACAGAAAGAAAAACCTTGCCCACTTTCTTATCCCACTAAATGTTCCCATTCTTAGTTCTTAACTGAATTATTTCCTGAATTTGTCCCACACTGGCAATCTTTCTCCTTAGTGGGGATCAAGGGATTAATCTTAAACTCCTGCTAGAGAATGGAGCCTAATAATATATATAGTCTTTTCCAGCTCCAATACTCTCAACCCAGGGGAAATACTAATCATTGTCTTCGTAATTTCATTTTAAGTTGGCAAATGAATATCAGCTGCCTACTATGTTCCAGTCACTGTGCTGACAATCCAGGGATGGGCTAAACAAAAATGTCTGTTCTCAAAGAAATTAGTAAATGTGATAGTTGACAGCAATAGCTAGGTGTTAAACTAAGTTCTTTGTGTCAGTTATTTCATTTAATCCCCCAACTCTTTGAGGTACCCATTGAGTATTCAAATTTTACAAATGAGCAAACTGAAGCTTTGCTAATGCTACTAGCAAAGGTTACATAGCTTATAAACCCAATCAGCCTGCAGAGTACTCGCTGCCAACAACATTCTACATGGCTCCTTACCCATTTGAGTGAGTTCGAAAAACGAGTCCTTTACTTTGCCTAATCCCAAAGCATCTGACTCTTCAATTAGAACATGCGAGGTCTGTGACACTGACTCATAGCTTCTCTAAGAAAGAGGCCTGAAATTTTGGATAAAGGACCAATTTCCTCATCAAAAAATCTCTTTAGAAGATCACTGAATTATGCCCCCAAACAATTAAAAACAAGAGAAACTTACTTCCAGAATATCATGGTTAGCAAATAATTGGAATAAGGACAAAAATTTTTATAACTACTTGACAGCTACGTTAAGTCAGTGCTGGCCATGGACGGAAATAAAAATGCATTATGTATCAATTTACATTGGCAATCTGTCAAAATAACTAACTGGTGGATGAAGCAGAAGTCGTCAGCAGTAAATATAATCATCAGTTATTATTTATAATATGCTTCAGGTATACAAAAGTAAATTTCATATTAGCATATCAATGCTTAAAATTCTTAAAACATTTACAAATAAGAATTTAACTTGATTCAGGTGACTTGTGAAGCTTTGGATAATACAATAGGCATTTCTTCTGCTTACTACATTTCTGTGCCAGAGTTCCCACCATCACAGCCCCTATTGCTTCATTCTCCATTGTCTTTGTT
Organism: Lasiurus cinereus; assembly: GCA_011751065.1. Lineage (NCBI taxonomy): Eukaryota > Metazoa > Chordata > Mammalia > Chiroptera > Vespertilionidae > Lasiurus > Lasiurus cinereus. The sequence continues at coordinate 14,823,056 of JAAGEH010002534.1, read as the reverse complement.
TCCAGGATTATTTTTCTCACATTTATACTATTGACTCACGGCTAACATTTCCCTCTGGATCCCTTACGTCTTCTAATTCCTTCTGAAGTATTCCCTGAAATTCAAGCCACTCTCAATCACCTTGTCCCTAAAAGTTTCTCTTCATTAGCAGATAAAGTTCTAAGCTCCTTCAAAGGGTTGTCACTCACAAAATTTTTGACCCACTAGAAGCACTTTTGAAGCGTTTGAATATGCCCTCATTGAAAATGAAAATGAAAAGCAATTCAAATGCTCTAATATTCATATTTCAGAGAAGAAGAAAAGAAAGTTTACACCAAATATGATAGTAAATAGCATTTTCTTTAATAATTATGTAAATGCCACAAATTGTCCCTTGAAAGGTTCATGTGTCTCCTATGCATTTTCTCGCTAGCCATACATTTTTATCTCCCTGAAACCAGTCATCAGGAAAGCAAAATCAACAAATTCAAAGTGCCTCTGTGTGAATATAGCCTTAGTCTAGTTTATAAGCTTGGGCCCAAGGGATATGATCTCAGATGCTTCTAGAATGAAATGGAATTAGCAATTGCACAGATCTTCTCCACTAGAATTACATTAAAAATAATTTAACATACTTGTTACATATACTTTAATTATATTATCTCATAAGTAACCAGCCACTGATCTCAAAGGTCGGTATATAATTACAATGTATCTACAAGGGGGAATACAGCCCTAGAAGCTGGAATGTAGTGTTGCCTCTATAATTCTTTCTTCCTTCTCTTCTTGAATATAGTTAATTTGAAGAAATTAACTCCCTTGGCAGAAATTGTGAAAAAGAAGCTTAGAGAAGAGGCACTATAGATCTGCCATAATTCTTGACATATAACAATACGTAGTTTGTTTATCTCCATATAGAAAGATAATATCATCATTAAAATTTTTTGTTGCTATTGCTTTAAATCTATCTTGCTTAGAGATATAATTCTACCATGAAATAAAGAATCTCAATTACACACATGGATATTTAACTTATGACCTTTGCCATAGATACAAACATAAATATACTTTTTTTTTTTAGGAATCTTGGTTGTATACTTCCATAGCAAACTGTATTTCATCTTTTCAGACTTTCCCAGAGTCAGATTTTAAATTTCTTGAGCATGGAATGGGAATATGTCCTCTCTGTTAGTTATCTATCCAAAAATCTACTATTGAAACTTTTACAAAACAAGCAAGAAAATGATATGGTGACAATATGGTGACAATGTTCTCTGCTGTCCACGAAATTAGTTATAGGTGTCCCTTTATAGTGTATACTAGTGGCTCGATCCATGAAATTTGTGTGTGCTGGTGGGGTTTGTCCCTCAGCCTGGCCTGCACTCTCTCCAATCTGGGACCCTTGGGGGATGTCCGACTCATAATCTGGGACTACTAGCTCCTAATGGCTCACTTGCCTGCTTGCCTGATGGTCCCTAACCACTCTTCCTGTTGGCCTGCTCATCCTCAACTGCCTCCCGTGCCGGCCTTCTTACCCCTAACTGCCCCCGCTTGCTGGCCTGCTAACCCCAACTGTCCCCCCTGCCAGCCTGCTCACCCCCAACTGACCCCCTGATGGCCTGCTTGCCCCCCTGCCAGCTTGATTACCCCCAACTGCTCCCTCCCACTAACTGTCCTGATCACCCCTAACTGCCTCTGCCTCAGCCCTGCCATTATGGCTTTGTCTGGAAGGACATCTGGAAGGTCTCCTGGAAGATGTCCCAGTCTAATTAGCATAGTACTCTTTTATTAGTATAGAAGAGGCTCTTATTGCCCACAGACAGGCAGAGGTGATTGAAGTAGAAAATATAGCCTAACTTCATCTCTGGCTTTTTCTGGTTGTGTATCCTCACATTGCTCAGCAAACAGGGTTTACTAAACAAAGAAAGGGTGATGAATGATTAGATAGATGATAGATGATAGATAGATAGATAGATAGATAGATAGATCATTGATATAGATCTCAATGCTACTACCTTCTATGTAAACCTACTCTGAGCACCAAAAAAAAAGAAATTCTAAGTGTTCTACCTTCCAAGCAACAATAGCAAAAGCCCGTTCATACCTATTGGATCTAAAAATGTAAATAGTGATGTGTCTAGCTTTCAATACTTAGTGAGAAGAGACTAGGAGAAAAAGTACCACTTCCTACGTTAGTTTTATGAGGAAGAATTTTAGGCATTCATACATTGGTAATCTAAAAAGCAGTCAGGCCGAAACCAGTTTAGCTCAGTGAATAGAGCGTCGGCCTGCTGACTGAAGGGTCCCAGGTTTGATCCCAGTCAAGGGCATGTACCTTGGTTGTGGGCACATCCCCAGTGGCAACAGTCAACTTTGGCAAACAGTGACTCCTGACAGCTACTAGTAAAACCACTGGGATGATGAATACTGACTTGGGCAGCTGATCAATGGCTCTCTCTCATTGATGTTTCTAACTCTCTCTTCCTCTCCCTTCCTCTCTGTAAAAATCAATAAAAAAATATATTTAAAAATAAATAAAAAGCAATCAGTTCCTTAATATGTATTATCCCTGCCTGCTGATAATGTTTCCCAGAATTCCTTCAAACTATGCCCATAAACAACTTGTGTTCTAGCTCCTAAAACTGACTTTTTTCAAAATTAAATATCTCAAATATTTTATTTACTTTTTTTTCTATTTAATATTTGATGGATAGACAGATAAGGCATTAATAAACAGACAAAAATCCATATGTTATGTTAGGTTAGGGGTGTTCATAAACATTATGAACTTGAGCAGAAATATTTTTTAAAGTTTTTTGTTTTTTTTTTTTTTTTTGTAAAAACTATCTTTGAAGTACCCTGCTTACTGATAGAAAAGCTACAGTAAATGCATACATTTTCTGGCTTGTATCCATTAGGATCATATTTTGAACTAGTTATTGTATCTTTTTATGCATTAAACATAAGTTTATATCAGACTTTATAACATAAAGAAATAGCCTATATAGTTGTCTAATTCATATCTTGTTCTATGTTTTTGTCCTTTGGAGTATTAGCAATTTGATACTCTATGACATTTTCAGTTCAGGCTGCCCAAGTCAGTATTCATCATCCCAGTGGTTTTACTAGTAGCTGTCAGGAGTCACTGTTTGCCAAAGTTGACTGTTGCCATGAAGCAAACATTATTAAAGAGCTATCATTCCCATCTAAGAATCTTAAAGTTTGCAAATGTAATATACTGAGTGTCTATCATGACTTTAAGACATGACCCCAGGGTTAGGTTTTGTGAATAACCAAAACACGGGTTGATGAGATCATACTTTTCTCAATTTTCTCAGCATTTCCATCTAACTTTTGCTTTGTTATCAACTCAGAGAACTTGTTTCCATTGTTGTTAAAAAAATAGATTTTCAGTTACAGTTGGCATTCAATATCATATTAGTTTCAGGAGTACAGCATAGTTGTTAGACATTTGTATAACTTATGAAGTCATCCCTTTCATAAATCTAGTGCCCATCTGGCAACATTTTTAATGTGAATACTTGATAAGATGCAGCCCACTTATTCTAGGCTTTTCTTTCATGATCTTGTTTTCTCAATTGCATTTTTATTTTATTAAATAAATTGGGGTGATATCCTATCTAATAAAAGAGTAATATGCAGCCGAGACTGGTTTGGCTCAGTGGATAGAGCGTCGGCCTGTGGTCTGAAAGGTCCTGGGTTTGATTCTGGTTGGGGGCATGTACCTTGCTTGCGGGCACATCTCCACTGTGGGGTGTGCAGGAGGCAGCTGATCGATGTCTCTCTCTCATCGATGTTTCTGACTTTCTATCCCTCTCCCTTCCTCTGTAAAAAATCAATAAAAATATATTTGAAAAAAAAATCTAAAAAAAAAAGAGTAATATGCAAATTGATCATCACTCCAAGAAACAAGATAGCCACTCCCATGTGGTCAAAAATGGCTGCCCCCATGTGGACACAAGATGGCTGCCACAAGATGGCCTGCAGGGAAGGGCAGTTATGGGAATTTAGGGGTGACAAGGCTAGCAGAGTAGGGCAGTTGGGGGAGACCAGGCCTGAAGGGAAGGGAAATTGGGAGGAATAGGCCTGCAGGAGAGGACAGATGGGAGGGACCCAGGCCTGCAGGGAAGGGTAGTAGGGGGGGGACCAGGACTGCAGGGGAGGGCAGTTGAGAGCCAGCAGCCCTGGATTGTGAGAGGGATGTCCAACCATCCCTGGGCCTAAACAGGTGGTCAGACATCCCTCAAGGGATCACAGATTGAAGAAGGTATAGGCTGGGCTGAGGAAAACCCCACCCACATGCATGAATTTTATGCACTGGGCATCTAGTTGGTTTATAAAATTATATATGCTTCAGGCATACAGTTTTACAGTACATTATTTGTATATTATATTACTAGAGGCCTGATGCACAAAATTTGTGCACAGAGGGGAAGGTCCTTCAGCCCATTCTGCACCCTCTCCAATCTGGGACCCCTTGAGGGATGTCTGACAGCCCGTTTAGTCCTGATCCTACCTGGATCAGGCCTAAACGGGCAGTCGGACATGTCTCTCACAATCCAGGACTGTTGGCTCCCAACTGCTCGCCTGCTGGCCTTTCTGATTGCCCCTAACTGCTTCTTCCTGGCAACCTGATCACCCCTAACCACTCCCCTGCCAGCTTGATTGATGCCTACCTGCTCCCCTGCCAGCCTGTTTTTCCCTAACTGCCCTCCCCTGCAGGCCTGGTCACCCCTAACTCTCCTCCCCTGCAGGCCTAGAACCCCCAAACTGCTCTCCCCTGCAGGCCTGAGTTCCCCCAACTGCCCTTTCCTGCAGGCCAAGTTGCCCCAACCTTCCCTCTTCTGCTGGCCTGGTCACCTCTAACTGCCCTCCCCTGCAGGCTTGATCACCTCCAACTGTCCTTCCTTGCAGACCTGGTTCCTCTCAACTGTCCTACTTTGCTGGCCATCTAGTGGTGGCCATCTTGTGTCCACATGGGGGCAGTCATCTTTGAACACATGGGGGCAGCCATCTTGTGTGTTGGAGTGATGGTCAATTTTTTTTCCAGGTAAATAAGGTATTTATTTAGTGATAGATTTGCTGATTCTTGTCTTTAAAAACATCTTGCCCCTGTAGGCTAGAAATAAACTCACAGGAGCAACAGAAAAATGTTTGAGTCCCAATTTCAATGTCCGATAGCTTTGAGTCCCAGTTTTATTGTCAAATAGTTCCTTATGTGTACATGTCATTAATGGTATCTGGATAGTGGAAAAATGGCGGCAATGCCAGTCTGACCCTCTCTGGTTTGGTCCTAGGCATCCTGTAGCAATGCACTGCTGCTGACTGCTCACATGGCAAGGCGTCGTCAGCGTCTTCAATCTGTGGACTGTTTCTCCTCTTGTCTTCGTGATTGGCGCAGACCTGTCAAGTTCCTCTCTGTTGCAGGAGTCCACTTGGTCTTGGAGTTGTTTTCTGAAAGTATATAAACATATTCTCGACCAAGAGTTAATAAAGGAATCTTTTCTATAAAATTGACTTGGGAGCCTTTTTATTTTTGCCGACCCGCTTTTCCTTTGGCTTATTTTGACACCATTTGTGTTTTTCATGGGTGTCTTGCTGTTACTATTACAAATAGAAATTAATTTTTTTAAAGTGAAAATTTTCTAGATGTAATTTATTACCAGATATTTTTCCTTACATGATATTATCCTACTCTCCTCCTCACCCCCCCTTTTTTTTGATTAATAGAGAATTTGGTAAAATTTTTTAAACCAATCTTGATAACTTTAAATTTTAATTTGTTGCATGCAAATATGCCTGTTTTATATTCATTAGATATTAAGCAATTTTACTATGAGATGAGCTATCAATAGAAATTTTAATTAATACTTTAGAAACAGCTTTTTGGACAATACACTTAAATTTTCTTGGGTGTTCGCCAATTTAAATTAATCTGAAAGCTTGATAACTCTTTTACGTCAAATGAAATACTCTACCAACAATCTTAGATCACCCTGTATATATTAGTGGAAAGGTTTATTCGCATTGAGTAGGCACTGAGCATTCCTGGTGCTAGGGCTGAATTTAGATATAGGGCAGTTGCTGTCGGCATGTTTCTGTCTGTTATCTGGGTCCCAATCTGTGCTGAGTGTGGGAAGCGAAGTAGCCATGGGGGCAGGAGACCTCCCTCGGAAGGGGTGAAGGTTCAGACCCCTGCAAGGTTGGGGGGTGGTGACGGTCTGTCCCCTACCTCTGTTGATCCCCAAGTTCTCTCCTGATGGCCCCTCTTCCACTGTGCCTGTCTTAGGTTGTTCCTTCCCTGAGGAATCTTACTCATCTCTGGCTAACCAGTCATCCTCAGGGGCCAAGCAGAGTGTTGTGAGGTTCAGTTCTGTCTCCATGGTAGCCTATGCCCCCATGGCCTCCACACCTAGCACCTACCTTGGGGATCCCCTCGCCTGCTGGCGGAGACCCTGGCACTGATCACTTATCTCAGGGAATTCAGGTTCCTTCTCCAGGGAGGGCCCAGCTCACACCATTTGGGAAGAGACAGATCCATTATACCAGCCACCTCATGGCTTTGCCCTCAGCGTGAATAGAGAGCTCAGGTTACAGCTGAGGGTCATTGGATTATGAGAAGAGGGTCCCTCTTGGCAAAAGAGGAAAGAGGGCCAGTATAGAATGCTAAAATGCCTTCCCAGTGCCTCAATTCCTTCTGAAAAGAATTAAATCCTTTTGTGTCCTCTTTTTAATTGCTGCTAAACATTCAAAGAATTAATTTGTACATTTGTTTGGGATAGTTGTACAATATACTGTTGTGAAATATCAAAAATTAAATTATATTGTAGGATAATATCATGTAAGGATATTCTTTGCTCTATGTCATGGCAATTCAATTTCAAATGGGCTGACAATTTATTTTTGTAACTATATATAAACTTTTTCAGGGAGGCAAAAACACAGATTACTTACCTTAGCTCAAGAGGCCAAATATGTTGACTTTCAATTACAATCATTATGGCATTTAAAGGAAACTTCTCTTTATTTCCTTCCAAAACAATTTTCATGTTACAGAGTTTCATTTAAAAAATCTTTGTCTCATGAAGCAATTTCTCTTAAGGTTATGGTGACCACTGTATGGATTCCCTCTCATGCCCCACCTTCCCAGTTGTCTGTGCCCAATGATTATGCTCATACTCATGTACAAAGCTCCCTCTATTGATCTCTCCCCCTTATTCCCAACACCCACCTTCCCCGAGGTTTGATGTTTTCTTCCACTTTTCTCATTCTCTGGATCTGATCTTGATCATCCGTTTATGTCATTCATTATATTCCACAGATGAGTGAGATCATATGATATTTGTCTTTCTCTGCTTGGTTTATTTCACTAAGCATAATGCTTTCCATCTCCATCCATGTTGTTGCAAATGATAGGAGCTCCTTTTTTACCGCAGCGTAGTATTCCATTCTGTAGATGTACCACAGTTTTTTAATCTAGTCAGGAGGGATGGTCAATTTGCATATTATTCTTTTATTAGACAGGATAGAGTCCTGGTGCATGGGTGAGCGTCAGCTGATTTGCACTGAAGGGTGTCACGGATCAGGGTGGGAGTTCCCTTGGGGTGTGGGGAGGCCTGGGTGAAGGGCTTGTAGTGGTTTTCAGGCTGGCCATGGTCCCCAGTGACCCACGCAGAGGCTCTGGTATCTGGGATTTATTTATCTCCTATAATTAAAACTTGGTAGTTTTGAGTGAAGGAGGCCAAGGCAGGCCAGGACAGGCAGAGATCTTGGCTTCTTCCATTGCAGGGGAAACCCAAGCCTCCTGCTCTTTCTGTGGCTACAGCCATCTTGATTGGGTTAATTTGCATACTCGCTCCTGATTGGCTGGTGGCTTGTGGGTGTAGCAGAGGTATGGATAATTTGCATATTACTCTTTTATTAGATAGGATGTGTTTATCATCCCAAGTCAAGTTTCCTTCCATAACCATTTATCCACCCTTCACTTTCTATCTCCTTCCCTCTGGCACTTACCATACTGTTGTTTATGTCCACCAGTCTTTTTTTTTGTTTGTTTTTTTCTTTGCTTAATCCCTTCATCCTTCTCATCCAGCCCCCAACCCTCTCCATCTGACAGCTCTCAGTCTGTTCTTTGTATCTATGAGTCTATCACCAATGTGTTAGATTATTTTACTTACCAGATTTCATAAATAAATGAAGTCATTTTTCTGACTGGCTTATTTCACAGTATTTAGTATTATCCAGGTTCATCCATGCTTAAAAGGTAAGATTTTCTTCTTTATTATTAATATTAAGTTGATTCATATTTTATATGGTTGGTTAATATTCCATTGTGTAAATGTACCACAGTTTTTTAATCTACTCATCTACCTATGGGCACTTGGGTTGCTTCCAAATCTTGACTATTGTAAGTAACACTACAATCAACATGAAATGCATATATTCTTTCAGGTTTCTTTGGGTATATTCACAGAAGTGGAATTGCTGAGTCATAATATAGTTCCATTTGAAACTTTTTGAGATAACTCTATACTGCTTGGCACAGTGGTTGCACCAATCTGTATCCCCAACAACAGCACTAGACAATTCCCTTTTTCCCACATCTTCAACAACACTTTTTGTTTGTTAATTTATTGATTATAGCCATTCTGACAGGTGTGAAGTGATACCTCATTGCAATTTTCATTTCCATTTATCCAATGATTAGTGATATTGAGCTTTTCATATATCTATTGGCCATCTGTATGTCTATTTGGGTCCTTTGCTCATTTTTTAATTGGATTGTTTTTGGTTATTATTGGTGTTGAGTATATATAAGTTACTTGAAAGTTTGTATATTAAATCAATTTTTAACTAGAACTGCCCTCCATCTATAAACATCGTCAAGCTTCCACATATTAGGAAAGGTAATTTTATTTTTTTTTTACCAGCCACCATTATATGTCTTGTTTTGTCTCTCTGCTTCCAGTCTTGCTCCCTGCAATATAGTCTTAATAAAACAATCACAATGATTTTCTAAAACTTTGAATTAGATTATCAGTTTTTACTCTAAATCCTTTAGATAATCTTCCCTGATTTTCTCAGATCCTCCAGTTTTTGCCAGGTGCTCCTACTTTTTTCTTTAATAATTGTCAGGTATACTTCTATGATACTATTCCACAATAATTATATGACTTCTTTATCTCCTCCACTGAAATGCTGGAATACAATTTAGTGTATACTGGTATTATCTCTTTCTCTATCCACAATATCTAGCAATCATAGGTGCTTAATAAAAATGTCCTCAATAAATCCTATCTAATAAAAGAGTAATATGCAAATTAACCATCACTTCACTAACTCCACAAGCCATGACCACCAGTCAATCAGGAGCAAATATGCAAATTAAGCCAACCAAGATGATTTCGGCCACGGAGTGATCAGGAGGCTTGGGGTTTCCCTGGTAATGAAGGAAGTCAAGCTTTCCACACACCCTGGCCAGCCTAGGCCTCGACTTAAGGCTACTAAGTTTCAATTATAGAAGATAAGTAAATCCCAACAAAAATTATGGCAGCCACAGAGCAAGCAGGAGGCTTGGCTCTGCTCAAGGCTACAAAGTTTCAATTATAGAGCATAAATAAATCTCGAATACCAGGGCCTCCATTTAGGTTGCAAGAGGGCATGGCCAGCCTGCAAATCTCCACAGGATCCTCTTCCAAGATGCCCCACACCCCAGTGAAACTCCCACCCTTATCCAGGACACCCTTCAGAGCAAACCTGCTGGCCCCCACCCTATCCTATCTAATAAAAGAGTAATATGAAAATTGACCATCACTCCAACACACAAGATGGTTGTACCCATGTAGTCAAAGATGGCTGCCCCTATATGGACACAAGATGGCCACCACAAGATGGTTAGCAGGGGAGGGTATTTGGGAGGGACCAGGCTTGCAAGGGAGGGCAGTTGTGGGCAATCAGGCTAGCAGGGGAGATACTAGTAATTGAAACTTTGTAGCCTTAAGCAGAGACCAAGGCAGGCCAGGGTAATTGTGGGTGATCAGGCTAAGAGGGAAGGGCAGTTGAGAAGAACCAGGCCTGCAAGGGAAGAGCAGTTAGGGGCAATCAGGCCAGCAATGAAGCAATTAGGCATCAATCAGGCTGGCAGGAGAGTGGTTAGGGAGTTATCGGTCTGTCAGGCAGAAGTGGTTAGGAGCAATCAGGAAGGCAGGCAGGCGAGCAGTTGTGAGCCAGCAGTCCTAGATTGTGAGAGGGATATCTGACTTCCTGTTTAGGTGGGATCAGGCCTAAATGGGCAGTCCGACATCCCTCAAGAGGTCCCAGATTGGAGAGGATGCAGACTGGGCTCAGGAGGACACACACCCCCATGCATGAATTTCATGCACCAGGCCTCTAGTGAAAACAATAAAAAGCATATACTGAAACCTAGAACTCACATTTTCTCTTTATCAACAACTATTGAATCTGATAGTTATGTGAACTTTCCACTCTAAACTCATCTTCTTTTCATGTTTAATATCATCATAACAAGTGATAACAAATCAGTCTCCAAAGAGAGATAAAGATTATCCTATGGGAAATAGCAACAACAACACAAATAACTTGGACTTAGAAACAAAAGACCTGGATCAAGTTTTTCAGTATTTGCTCATTATCTTTCTTTGGTCAAGCTACTTACTTTTTTAAAAATTTCAAAAAATTTTTAAAATTATTATTAAGGTTTTTTTTTTAATCCTCACCCTAGGATATTTTTTCATTGGATTTTAGAGAGAGTGGAAGAGACAGGGAAATACAGAGAGAAACATCATTGTGTGAGAAACACATCGATTGGTTGCTTCCTGCATGAGCCTTCACCAGGGCCAGGTTAATGGTGCATGCCCTCGACCAGAATTAAACCCAGGACCCTTCAGTCCACAGGCTGATGCTCTATCCACTGAGCCAAACCAGTTAGGCACTTACTTTCTTAGTTTTTCATCTTAAAATTAATTCATGGACTTCTTTTAAGAATCAAAGGATAATATTTGAGAAAAAACTTTGTAAGGTATCAACTTCTACATAAATTGTAATACATGTAGGGGGTTATAACTTAGGCATCTAACACAATTCTAACAACATTAATTATTTGAACTTTTTAAATATTCACAACATCTTTATAATATGATATTTCCCCATATAATAGGAACATCTGCATACAGTGGTACCTCGAGATACGAGTGCCCTAACATACGAGATTTTTGAGATATGAGCCGTCAAGTGAGCGATTTTTGCTTTGAAATATGAGCAACATTTGAGATAGGAGTAATCGGGCAGATCAGCCGGCTGCACACGACCCACCAGTTTACTGCGACTCGAGTGTCTCATAGTTTCCCATGCCTCAAGGTTACGGAACAAATTAAACTCGTATCTCGAGGTACCACTGTAATCCCATTTGATTTTTTAATATGTTTTTATTGATTTTTAGAGAGAGGAAGGGAGAGGGATAGAGATAGAAACATTGTTAAGAGAAACATCATCAATTATCTACTGCCTACATGTACCCATACTGGGATTGAGCCTTCAACCCATGCAGTGCCCTGACTGAAAATTGAACCTGCAAGTTCTTGGTTCCTGGGTGGACACTCAACTGTTGAGCCACACAAGCTGGGTTGTATATCCCCCCTTTATAGATGAGTACATTGAGACACAGAAATGTAATATTAGGCACCTACAAAAATAAATGACAGATCTAGACATTGAAACCAGGCAATCTGGCTTCAGATTCTGAGTTCTCAATTTCTTTCTGTTTCTATTTTATTTCCTGTAAGGTGATGGCATTCATCTATACCAGAGTCTCCTCAAATGTCTTTGATGTCTCTGGGACTTTCTTGGTTCTGTGATATTTTTTTATGAAAAGCTCTGCCAAACTTTTTGAGTCTTAACATAAAACCAGAGTCCTGGTGCATGAATTTGTGCACGGGTGTGCCAGGGTTTGTGTTCCAGCATTAAGAAGGGGTTCAGCAATCTGGAGAAAGTCTGTGCGCAGATGATTAAAAAGGAGTCCCAAGGACGAAAGATAGTTTTGAAAGGCATTGGGGGTCAGAGGATTTTCAGCTAAAGGAGCGAAAGACTACCTCTTGACTCAGGATCTCATGCTTTTTATTAACACAATTTGTCATAAGGCAATATGGAGATAATACACTTTAAAGGGTAGGGTTTCAAAGGGTAGGGTACAGAAGCATTGTCAGATTGGGGATTAGCCTATAACTGTTCAGGTGTTTGGCTAACAGGAGGCAATAACATGTAATTAAGAAATCCTGAGCTGTCTGACAGCAGACAATAACCCTATTCAGGTTTGGGGGAAGTGACGTTTAGCCTTTCTAAACTACATAAGTGGCTCAGCCCTTGTTGAATCCCCCACACTTCATCAACTTTTTGATGAAACTTGTAATTATGACATGCTGGAACTGGTTCCCAGCATGGGTGGGGTCCCTTGGCCTGGCTTGTAATCAGGGCCCATTGGGACAATCTCTCCCAGTTTTGGAGGGACCATCAGAGTTTGGCCAGCTGAGAGGGGCCCTGGGAGGTCTCCAGGGCACTTCCAGGACATCTCACCCAGTACTGATTGGCCGGACCTTAGCAGCAAGCTAATCTATCAGTTGGAGCATCTCTCTGGTGGTCAGTGCATGTCATAGCAACTGGTCAAGTGATCAACACAATGGTTGACCAATAGGTTAGACACTTAGTATATTAGGCATATATATATATATATATATATATATATATATATATAGGCTTGAAAAGTAAGATGAAATGATGTAAAATACAATTTTTGTAATGTTCAAGAGAAATATCCAGAAGCATAATGATATGACACTGGCTACTGAAAAATATTTTGAGGGAAAGGCAAAATGGAGAGCACTGAAAAAAAAAATATATATTTTTTATATTTCAGTTTCCCCTTTCTCCATATTAAGTCTCCCTAGCATTTTCTCTTTTCAGTTCATAAGGACATTGAATCCAAATTAAATGGTAGGACTGGAGCCTGCAAACAGCTGTCCACAGGGGCCGAGTCCCTAGGCAACCAGGATTGGCAAGCCCTGAAGGTATAACTCACTGCACTGAGGCACTAATGTGAAAATTCTTACTAAGGATATAGAAGTCAAGCAGAGACTCCCCAAAGATATGGAAAGATCCTCACAAAGCACAGAAAAAGCAGTGTATTATTTTCTTGATACTCACCCCTGTGAAGAATTCAACAACATTCAGCTCACAGGTTTTATTGACAAAGGAGCACAGTACTCATAAAAAGATAATAGTGAGGAGGTTTTTCAATTAAGCAACTTCTCATGCACCAGAGAAAAATCTTTTTTCATGCAGTGTTTTATTTTTTGTTTGTTTGTTTGTTTGGGCATGATAGGAAGATATTTATTTTTAATTTATAAATTGTAATACCTCATGAAGTCACAAAAAGAATAGTCAAGACATGATAAAGGAGCTTTCAATAATAATTTGGATTAACATGGTAAATTCTGCAGTAGCTTCAATATAACACACTAAAGAAAAGTAAATTCAATGTAGTTTGGCAAATGCAACACAGTGGTTTATAATTTAGATCAATAAATTAAAAGTAACAATTATGGGGAGGGGTAAAAGAGAATTAATAATGCATGTTCCCTAATGATTTGCTATAATTTTCACTAGACAACTTTATTGTGACTTAAAAAAAAAGAAAAAGAAAAGAATAGCTAAGATCTCATGGCCATTATTTTTCAAGGATCGCTTCAAGAAATACAATTAAAACTTTCAACTGGAATTTTTGTACTTGCTCTGTGATGTGGGGATAAATACAGGTCTTAAGAACTCTAGGGGAAAGGGAAGAGGGAATGCAAAATGTAGAAGGATTATTAGCTCAACTTTAAGTGTGAAACATAATTCAATTTGAAAAATAAAATCTCCTTTATGTCTTAGATTCAATTTCTCAATATAAAGCAAATAAATAACAAAATTAAATATATTAAAATAAAAATAATTTAGAGCTTCTTAATAGCAACTATTATAAATAATTTGATAAGTGTTTATGATATATTTAATATTGGTTTTAAAAATTTCAGAATGATTAATTGCCAATAATTTATTTCATTTTTAACCCAAAGCACTTAAAAATATACATAATATTTTCTCTTTCTTGATATAATCTTTAAAATATATTCTCTTTGCTATCCTTTACTTCTAGAAAATATATACTCTACTCAATACAAAATAATCCTTCTAACTAAATTTTGTTTTTCAGTAGTTTTTGTAAAAAGCAGCTATAGTTTCCTCCCCAGTCATATGGTGACAAGATGTGTTATGGTCATATAAAAGATGGTCAGAAATTCTAAAGGAGACTGTTAAAAATATATTGAAAGGAGTAATGATGAGATAAAATGCCAAAAGCTTATTATAGTAAACAAAATCTTAAATGCATAAGGATAATGAAAATGATTTCAAGAGAAGTAGTTATTAAATAAATTGGTGTTATAGCATTCTAAGCAAAAAATAATATATACACATTATTATGAACCATTCTTACATCAAGGATCCAAATCAACATTGACAAGTGAACATGATCAGTATCAGTTTGAGTTTTGTCACAGTTAACAAGCCAAATTGATGCAGATCAAAACACCTTTTTCATGTCAGGAATAGAGCTTGGTTGTCAAAAAAGCATAGTGATGAGTGACCGTGGGGAGACATCCCAGCAATAATCAATCGTCAATCAGTCATGGAAAGTGCTTATTCTGCTCTTATATGAGCCTCTTCATTACTCGCTGTGCACTGATCTCAGGAGAGAGAAGATAAAGGTTCCTTTCAATGAATAAAGCAATAGCTTCTTCACAGAGAGAAATAAGGAGAAAAGCAACCTTGATTGGGTTTGGAAGTCACTTTTGTCTTCTAATTGTTTGGGAGTGGATTTTCCCCATTAAAGAAGGTAACTTTTTAAAAAGTGCCAGTAAATAAAATGGTGCTAAAATTTGCTTTTTTCAAAATTGGTAATTCAACAATTCCTTAAATAAATATCAAAAGTTAGAAATCTAAAATGGAACAATGGGAAATGATTACTTGAAGTGATATGTTCACACACACACACACACACACACACAAACACCAAAGTAGTTTTACAGTTATGAGTATGTGAAAGTTTATTGTATTATTATTAATTAATTTTATTAATTATTTTATTGTTATTTGTATCATAACTGTAAACCTACATTTCCTCATCTATATATATGTATGTATATGTATATTTATATGAATATTTCTCTGTGTGTATATATGATGAATAGAGTGATGGTACATGATAGCACTATCTTAAGAATATTAAAAGGTTTGTCATAATATTAGTTTCAGTTAAAGTTTACATAATTAAATGGGTATGGTTTATAAATATAAATGTAAAGGCAAAACACTCAAGTGGTTTGAATTTACAGATGATCTTTTTGAATATTAAAATTCTGCCCTATTGGAATCTGAACACAATAACATCAAATACCTCCAGACGGCTCCCCAAAAGTGTCATTTCTTCAGCCTGTTTATTTTTTAAGCAGATACATTCTCCATTTGTTAAGTGAGTTCACAGTTTACGGTAGGAAAGCTGGTCAGAAAAAATTATTTTGAATATATTTTCACAGTGGAAAACAGGTTTGCCAAAAAAGTTTGACTTTATGAAAGGGGAGAACAGCTGTATTTGGTTTATAATAAATCTTTCACAAATCAGTAAAAGCAAATAGACAGCACAACTGCAACCCATAAAAGTGGAAAATATTAAACAGGCAGTGAAGTTGTTAAACTTTCCCACAGATACTGTATGTTAGAAAAAAATTTCTAGAAAATCCACACAGTCAAGGCACATGAATATTGGATTCAGTCACATCAGAAAAGGAGAAGGAATTACTGCTGATTAGAGGAAAAATCCTGTTAAGGTGACTTTTCTGGGCACCAAGATGAAGGTGTCCAGAGCAGTTTCCTCTTCCTATTACTGAATGTTAGTGCAGAATAATTACTTGCTTGCCAAAAATGACAGGACATTGACCCTGCAGACTTATTGAATTCTCATTGCTTGCCTTCAGGCCATGTCGGGGGTTATTCAATTTTGCCTGAGGAGGACAATCTATTATGAGAGACGAGTCAAGAAGGCATCCTTCTTGATTGCCCACCAAAACCATTATCGCAGCATAGAGAGGGCATTGGCAGGGAGTGGACAGACAAGACAACACTGATGTCGATTACCCAGGGACAAGATACAATTTACATTACTTGAAGCCACAGGACAGAGGGCAATCAGCTCTGGGAATAGGGCAGCAGCCTCAGAGTGAACAGGTATTAACAGCCGAGCGGCATCTGAGCTACTTGCTTATGCTAGATATGACCTTTAGCCTGACAAGGTAGTAAGTGATTGGTTTGATCTGTAATTATGTAAATAATTTTACATTGATAAACCGAATTGTGCTCAAACACTAGAAGCAAAAACCAGATCCTAAAATATAAAAATCTATGAGTTCAGATTCACTTTATCTTATCTGCCTTAGATTTTTTTTCTTCAAGGGCAATTTCATAGTAATAGCAGTTATTTTGACCCAGGGAACTTGTTGCAACCAAAATTGCCTACCAACAGAGAAAACAGCAGCATCTATCCTACAATGCAGCCTACCCTCTTTTTATTTTATTATTTATTTATGTATGTATGTATTTATTTATTTATTTTTGAGTTCTGGGTAATGAAGCGAAGTATACTTAAGCATAAGGCTCCAGTGTGCAGTGTGCTGGGCGTGATATTGTAAAATTTTGATTTGAGATGGTGCTCAATAAGCCAATTTTACGGAGCTCATAACATATAAGGAAATCAAATAATGCTTCTCTTTAGACCTGACTGCTAGCTAAACTTTACTTGTTCCCAACAGCTTGTTAAACTATTCTGCTGAATTAGAAGATCGTATACAACTTTTATTTCAGTCAATGAGAAATGGTTTATTACATGTTTTTAAAGATGATTTAATTGAGAAAAAGAAGTGCTTACATTCTTCTGTGGATTATAAGGATCAGGGGCTATGGTAGGGGTTTCTAAACATAATGATATGTTCAATTTAACATACTGGAATAATTGCATGCTCAAAAGGCCTTGTAATGGGTAGATTTTTCTAATCTCAGGAGTTCCTGTCAGCATGAGGTAAAATTCCAATAGAAACAATGGTTTGCATTTTTTAGATAATTATAAGAATCCATGGGAAACTGCTTCAAATATGAAAGAGAACCCATGTTGTTTCAGAGCTCTCCTGTTATGCTATTAGTATATCTGCAGAGGCTGAAAAGCAAATAACCTCTCATTCCCCATGGATACTGATTAATTAGGGCATGAAACAAGGTTGATTTGCAAAAGAGCTTTGCAAAACAAAAGATTTGTATGATTTTATGCCCGAATTTTATCCTGAATTGAGTTAGCAGCTAAAGAAAATTATATTAAACAACTGTCTAAAAATGATATGTGTTGGGAAAGGCTGAAAAATAATTGCATTCATCTTTACAAATTAGAATTTATTAAATAATCAGATTGCTTTTTTTTTAGGGTGAATTCCAGTTTATATACATTATATGCCCTCAATCCTCAAACTGCCGTGGCACACACATTTCCAAGGCACACATATCACTCAGTTCAGATGGTCTATGAAACTGATATCAAAAAAGAAAGAAAAGCTACTACAGAGTTTGGCATATAGTAGGCACTGAAAAAATTATTGGCTGAGAATACAAAAGAAAACTTTTTGTCAAACATTGGATTAAAAATTACAGAATATTAAAATGTCCAGGTGACCCTACATTTTACAATTGAGGAGAGGTGCTCTTCCTGTTAAACTTTCCGGGTCTGTGCACATTAGAGGAAGTCCCTAGAGTTAGACTCCATGAGCTGGAAGCATACTGTGTAGCTTTGGGCAGTTTAGTCAATCTGAGCTTCTCTCATGCAAACTAGTGATAATAATAGTACTTATGTCATATGGTTCTTGTTCAGATTAAATATAGGAAGTATATTCATAAAAAAACATTTATTAGGTACTTTGGCACTATGTTCTCAATAAATATTAGCATTTACTATTAAGTATAAAGCAAAAAATCAATCAGTTGGGTGATGATAGGGCATCATTTGAAAAAACAGTCTACTCTTACCCAGCCATTGTGGCTCAGTGGTTGAGCATTAACCCATGAAGCAAGGGGTTACTGGTTTCAATCCCCATCAGGGCACAGTTCTGGGTTGAGAGCATGATCTCCAGGAAGGGAGTGCAAAAATCAGATTACCCTGATTTTAATAAAACACATCGTCACCTTTCCTGTGGGATTTTTGTTCGTTTGTTTTTATTAATTATATCAACTTTGTACATTCAGTTGAGAAAAAGTATAAAATTTAAATCAACCAAATTATATATATGAAATTATCAATAATCTCAACACAGAGAAAGAAGCAGAGCTGGGCATATGCTTTGCCAAATAGATTTATTTGTTTATATATGATGTATGTGCAGTAAAATTCTGCCATACACTATAAATGGTGTCTAAATATTTTAATTATATAAAATGTGGCTAGGTTTCATTGTGAGATTAATGAAAAGATGAGGGTGAATCTGTACAGCTAGTTATCTGAACAGGAGAGCAGAAGAACTGGTAATTAACTGCCAATCACAGGAGCTTTATCACATGATTTATTTTACTGTGCATGTGTTTGTGCATTTTTTATGCATTTGAAATCATACTATGATTCATACAGCTTGGCTACCCCCTCAGTTAACAATAAATTTTGAGTATCAGTTGAAATATGATTATCATATGTGATAATGCCCAAACTATATTACACCAGTTAAAATCTTTGGCACTGGATTCAGAGAAATCTAATTTGGATTTTTGACTCTGAAATTTTAGAGCTGTGTATCTCTGCACAATTTACTAAGCCTCCATTTTTTTCACCTGTAAAACATATAGTAATCGTTCCTACTGATCAGTTTCTAGTAAACATTAAAGGGAATAATCCATGTTAACCACATAGGGCAAATGCATGACACTTTTGAAGTTTCCCCAAAATACTGCTGTTTTTAAAAATGCTATCCTTATTGTAATTTTAAATGTCTGTCTAACAGTTCATTTTGTGGCTAGAAAATAATTATTCAGTTCCCAGATCTTAGACATTTAGAGTTTTTCTGCCTTGCTTTCACCACTATTATAAACTTATGAGTGTGTGTGTGTGTGTGTGTGTGTGTGTATAGTCATTTGTCAGATTCTTTCCTAGAATCAGTTACTAGAAGCAAAATATTCTTGGTCAGAAAGTACAGACATTAAAAAACAAACAATTTTTTAATCATACATTGAAATTGCTCTTAAAGATATAATTATTTCATTTCTACCAGCATTATATTATTTTCATGTCCATATTGTCAATTTTCTAAATTGAGGTTCATCTAAACAGTGTAAATTGCAAAATCTTAAGTGTATGACATTATATATATATATATATATATGGATATATATATATATACACACACACACACATATATAATATATATACACAAATACATATATGTATGTATGTGTGTGTGTGTAACCACAGCCCATATCAATATATAGAATATCTCCAATACCCATATAATTCCTCTTGCCTCTTTCCAGTTAATACCTCCAAACCAGAGGTTAATTTATTCTGCCTTTAAAATCCTTGCCAACTTTTAATTATGTTTTCTTTTCCTTATTGAATTGCACCAGTTCCTTATGTAATGTAAGTACAAGGCCATATATATATATATATATATATATATATATATATATAGTGAAATATCCTTTTCAGTTTGTGACTTCCTTGCCTTTTAAATAATATTTTTATTGATTTTTAGAGAGAGAGGGAGAAGGAGAGAGAGAAACATCAATGTGAGAGCATCACATCCATTAGCAGCCTTCTGTATACCCCCTACCAGGAATTAAGCCTGCAACCCAGGCATGTGCTCTGACTAGGAATCAAACCTTTGGGGCACAAGACAATGACTAACCAATTGAACCACATTAGCCAGGGCACCTGTTTATTTTTTAGTGGTGTCATTTAATGGCAGAGTTATTAATTTCAATAAAAGTATACATTTGTATAAAGACTAGAGGCCCAGTGCATGAAATTCGTGAAGGGGGGCGGGGTGTCCTTCAATTCAGCCTGCTACCTCTCCAATCTAGGACCAGTTGAGGGATGTGCGACTGCCCAGTTAGGCTCTATCCTACCAGGATCGGGCCTAAATGGCCAGTCAGTCATCCCACTCACAATCCAGCGCTGGCTCTCAACTGCTTTCCTGATTACCCCTAACTGCTTCTGACTGCCAGCCTGATCACCCCCTAACCACTCCCCTGCCAGCCTGTTTGCCCCTAACTGCCTTCCCCTGTAGGCCCAGTCACCTCCAACTTCCCTTCCCGGTAGGCCTGGGTCCCCCTCCAACTTCCCTTCCTTATAGATCTGGTCACCCTTAACTGCCCTCCCCTGCTGGCCATCTTGTGGTGGCCATCTTGTATCCACATGAGGGCAGGATCTTTTGACCACATGGAGGCAGTCATCTTGTGTATTGGAGTGATGGTTAATCTGCATATTACTCTTATTAGATAGGATAGAGGCCTGGTGCATGGGTGGGGGCCAACTGGTTTGCCCTGAAGGGTGTTCTGGATCAGGGTTGGTGTTCCTTTGGGACATGGGGTAGCCTGGCAAGGGGCCTGTGGTGGTTTTCAGGCTGGCCACACCCCCTAGCAACCCAAGCAGAGACCCTTATATCTAGGATTTATTTATCTTCTACAATTGAAACTTTGTAGCTTGGAGTGGAGCCAAGCATTCTGCTTGCTCTGTGGCAGCAGCCATTGAAACTTTGTTGCCTTAAGCAGATGCCTGGGTGGGCCAGGGTGTGCAGAAAGCTTGACTTCCTCCATCATTAGGGGCAACCCAAGCCTCCCTCCTGCTCTCTCTGTGGCTGTAGCCATCTTGATTGTGTTAATTTGCACACTCGCTTTGATTGGCTGGTGTGCAGCGGCTTGTGGGTATTGTGGAGGTATGGTCAATTTGTATGTTACTCTTTTATTAGATAGGATATCTAAAATAATTTATAAATACATTAAAGTAATATGTGGTTCTTAATACTATTTCTGTATATAAGATAAAAATAGAAAAATCAATAGAATTTATATATACAAAACAAAGAATTTGACATTAAGATTTAAAAGACAATACCAGTTACAAAAATCTCAAAAATACAGGTATACCTTATTATATTGTACTTTGCTTTATTGTGCTTCACAGGTACTGCATTTTTTTTGTTTATTTGTTTTTTTACATACTGAAAGTTTGTGGTGGCCTTGTGTTAAGTAAGTCTATTGGCATAATTTTTCCAACAACATTTGCTCACTTTGTGTCTCATTTTGGTGATTCTTGCAATATTTTAAACTTTGCCATTGTTATTATTATGATCTGTGATCAGTGATCTTTGAAGTTACCATCATAATTGTTTTGGGGCACCATGTGCCATGCTCATATAAGACTACAAACTTAATCAATAAGCATATTTGTTCTGACTATTCCACTGACTAGCCATTTCCCTGTGATTTTCCTTCTACTCAGGGCTCCTAATTTCCTGAGACCTAAAAATAATTGAAAATATGCCAACTCATAATCATACAATGACTTCTCTGTGTTTGAATGAAAGGAAGAGTTTAGGTCTCTCACTTTAAATCAAAAGTTAGAAATGATTAAGGCAAGTTGAAAGACAAGATAGGCTGAAAGCTAGGCCTCTTGCATCTTATATCCAATTTGTAAGTGTAAAAAGAAAGTTCTTGAAAGAAATTAAATGTGCTACTCCAGTGAACACAAGAATGATAAGAAAGTTATACAGCATTATTGTTGATATGAAGAAAATGTCAGCCGTCTGCATAGCTAAAACTAGCCATAACATGCTATTAAGCTAAAGCCTATCCATGGCACAACCTTAACTCTCCAATTATATGAAGGCTGAGAGAGGTGAGGAAGTTGCAGAAGAAAAGTTTGAAAGTAGCTAAGGTGGGTTCACTAGGTTTAAGGAAACAAGCCATCTTTATAACATTAAAGTGCAAAGTGAAGGAAAGAACAGTGCTGATGTAAAAGGTCTAGCAAGTTATCTAGAAGATCTAGCTAAGATAACAAAAAAAGATGGCTATCCTAAAAAATACATTTTAAAGTAGACAAACAATTTTCTTTTGGAAGAAGGTGCCATCTAAAACTTTCATAGCTATAGAGGAGAAGTCAAGCGTGGTTTCAAAGCTTCAAAGGACAGGCTGACTCTCTTGTTAGAGGCTAATATAGCTGGTGATTTTGAGTTAAAGCCAATGCTTATTTATCTTTCCAAAAATCCTACTCTATAAATGCAACAACAAAACCTGGATAACAGTACAGCTGTTTAAAACATGGTTTACTAAATCTTTTAAGCCCACTGTTAAGATCTCCTCTGAAAAAAAAAACACAATTTCTTTTAAAATTTACTACTCATTGACAATGCAGCTGGTCACCAAGGAGCTATGATGGAGATGCACAGTGAGATTAATATTGTTTTTATGCCTGCTGACACAACTTTTATTCTATAGCCCATGGATTAAGGAGTAAATTTGACTTTCAAGTTGTACTGTTTAAGAAATGCATTTCATATGGATATTGCTGCCATAGACAGTGATTTCTTTGATGGATCTGGGCAAAGTAAACTGAAAACCTTTTTGAAAATAATTCACCATTATAGATATCATTAAGAAAGCTCATGATTCCTTGTCAAAGGTCAAAGTATCAACATTAAAAGGAGTTTGGATAATGTTGATTTCAACCCTTATTGATGACTTTGAGGGATCTAAGACTTCTGTGGAGGAAATAGCTGCATATATGGTGAAAATGGCAACAGAACTAGAATGAGAGAGGAACCTACAGATGTGACTGAATTGCTGCAATCTCATGATAAATTTTGAATGGATTAAGAGTTGTTTCTTATGAATGAGAAAATAAAATTGTTTCTTGAGATGAAATCTACTCCTGATTAAAATGGTGTGAAGATTGTTGAAATAATAAAAGATTTAAAATATTGCATATTGCTACTTAATAAATTAATTCAAGGTGAGTGGAGTGACTCTATTTATGATATGCTACACTGCAATCACTTGTGAAAGAAAGAGTTAATTGATTTAGCAAACTTTACTGATGTATTATTTTTAAAAAAATTGCCACAGGGACCCCAACTTTCAGCAATAATTATCCTCATCAGCAGCCATCAACATAGAGGCAAGACCCTCCACCAGCAAAAATAATATAATTTGTTTAAAGCTCAGATAATGGTTAGCATTTTTAGTCATGAAGACTTTTGAACATTGTGTTTTTTTATATAATTCTATTAAGCACTTAATAGACTACAGTATATGTGTATAAACATAACTTTTATATGGATGGGAAACCAAAAAAATATGCGGTTCCCTTTATAGCAATATTTGTTTTATAGTAGTGTTTTGGAACCAAAACTATAATATCTCTGAGGTATGCCTGTATCAAGTAACTTCTCATAAAATTATTGTGACATAGGCATCTGTAGAAATCATTGGGAATTTCAAAGAATATGATCTTTAATAAAAAATTAAAACTTACTCTGCAACTACCTTTCATATTGTGAAGAATCAGAAAAGGCTTCATGTGAGTTGATTTTATAATTTAATGATGAGGGTGGGCCTGCCATTTTAAAGAGAAAAGGATGATCTGTCCAGACAGAGGAAGTGGGGGCAAAAGCTTAAAGGCATGGGTATGCATCACATAGTGAATAGTTCAATGTAATTAGAACATGGGTGTTATGTATGGAAGAAGAAATATTAGTTTAGAGAAGTAATCAACAAGTTTAAGAAAGGGCTTGTGTGTCAAATTAAGTAGTTAGAATATATCAAGAAATGGCAAAATGGGACCATTTTATGGCTATGATTTTGCAAGAAATTTTTTTAATATTTTTGCCTATATAGCATATATAATTAGGAGGTGACTTAATAGGAAGAAAAGGGGGAAGGATGATGAAAGAGGCATATTTGGGAGAGTAATTTTAGGATGGTTCAATATGGAGGGAATCTATACTCTAATTCTGGAAGACCTGATCTGTTTGGGCTCCTTATTATGGAGCCAAAGGCTAACATGGTACCTGATTCATAATAGTTATCTTTGAAACTAAAGCCAGAAGGTATGATTTTATAATTTTGCTATGAACTGAATTCCTTGAGTGTATTTCTAGAGCATGGTATTTCACAATTAAAATAAAAATATGCTTTGGCTATTCATTTCCATAACTATTATAAATAAATTAAGACCCTAGTCTTAAAGCTAAAGAAAACTAAAATTTATTTCTGTTACACATTTAAGATATATATATCAAATACATAAAATATATTTCCCACTTCTTTAATGGTATAATCTCTAGTATCCAAGTACTAGATGTCTTTTTAAAGAATATTTATCAAGATCCATAAAGGAAATAGAAATAGAAAAATCACAAAACAAATACTTTAGAAACTTCCAAGCATTGTTTCAGAACAATTCTCACTCATCCTGTGATTTAACTTTCTTTAGTTTCAGTTTCCTCTTTTCTTTAGTGGAAGTAATATCACTCTGCTCTACCAAGGCTAGCTGTATTTTTTAATTTTTTTATTAATGTGTTACATGTATACATATTTTCCCATTGCCCCCCCACTTCCAGGCATACCCTAAGTCCCCAGTGTCTTGTGTTCATTGGTTATGCTTATATGCACACATACAAGTCCTTTGGTTAATCTCTTATCTACCCCACCTCTCCTTAACCTTCCTGCTGTAATTTGACAGTCTTTTGATGCTTTACTGCCTCTGTATCTATCTTTTTGTTCATCAGTTTATAATGTTCTTTATTATCCACAAATGAGTGAGATCATGTGGTGTTTCTCCTTCATTGACTGGCTTATTTCACTTAGCATAAGGCTCTCCAGTTCCATCCAGGTTGCTGCAAATGATAAAAATTCCTTCTTTTTTATGGCAGCATAGAATTCCATTGTGTAGATGTATCATAGTTTTCTGATTCACTCATCTGCTGATGAGCACCTAAGCTGTTTCCAAATTGTAGCTATTGTAAATTGTGCTGCTATGAATATAGGGGTACATAAATCCTTTCTAATTTCTTAGGATATATTTCTAAGACTGGGATTGCTGGGTCAAATGGGAGTTCCATTTTTAGTTTTTTGAGGAAATTCTACACTGTTTTCCAAAGTGGCTACACCAGTCAGAATTCCCACCAACAGTGCACAAGGGTTCCTTTTTCTCCACATCCTCGCCAACACTTGTCATTTGTTGATTTGTTGATGATTGCCATTCTGACAGGTGTGAGATGGTATCACATTGTCATATTGATTTGCATCTTTTGGATAATTAGTGACTTTGAACATGTTTTCATGTGTCTCTTGGCCTTCCTTATGTCGTCTTTTGAGAAGGTTCTATTTAGGTCCATTGCCCATTTTTTTATTGGATCCTTTATCTTCCTTTTATTAAGTTGTATAAGTTGGCTGTAGATGTTGGAGATTAAACCTTTATCAGTGATAGCATTTGCAAATATGTTCTCCCATACAGTGGGCTTTCTTGTTTTGTTGATTGTTTTTTTGCTGTGCAAAAGCTTTTTATTTTGATTTAGTCCCATTTGTTTATTTTTTCTTTAGCTTCCATTGCCCTTGGAGCAGTATCAGTGAAGAAGTTCTTTTGGCATATGTCTGAGATTGTGTTGCTGTGGATTCTTCTAGTATTTTTAACAAACTAATACTGGCCAACATTAATAGTATGTGAGCATGCAAATTATTATTTTACTAGAGGTCCGGTGCACAAATTTGTGCTCAGGTGGGGTCCAGCTAGCCCGCTCCTATTGGGGCAGATGGGAGCCAGGCTGGCCAAGGAGAGAGGATGTGGAGGTTGGTCGGCTGGTTCCACCCCTGATTGGGCCAGTTGGCCAGCTGCAATGCAGGTCATAGTGACCAATTGTTCTGGTCACTATGGTTATTCTGGTCATACCAGTAGTTAAGGTCACTTGGCTTTTATATATAGAGATTTTTTTCTCTTTCCAATTTCATATTTCCAGAATAAATTTAATTTGATTGATTTTGGTAATTGTGATATTAAACTATTTTTAGCTAGCATTTATTTAGTTCCCATTATGTGCCAAACAAGAAACTAAAGCTATATTAGTAAAAGCATTTTCTACTAAAAAGGTAAGTAATGCCCTCACTATATACAATAGCAAACTGATGTAGTGAAACTAGTAATCTGCTCTAGGTTACATAACTGTGAATAAAGAAATTTCAAACTTGTGCCAAAAATGAATATATCAATTTACCTATTGTTAATATTTGATATTCTACACTCATCCTAATATTAATGTATATGCTCCTCTCACACTGTCTAGAGATAAAGCTCAGCTCACCAGTTTAGTTTCTTCCTTATACTCAGATATCATTTAGGTAATATCCAATCACTTGTTTTTCTTCACTAAATTTATTACCCATCCTCATATACTCCCTGCAAAGCTTGTTTAGTAAAATAAGTTCAGTCAAATAAATTGTCTTGTTTCGTAAAAAAATAAAAAATAAAAAATCCACTAAGACCGGTTGGCTCAGTGGATGGAGCATTGGCCTGCGGACTGAAGGGTCCTGGGTTCGGTTCCGGTCAAGGGCATGTACCTCGGTTGCGGGCACATCCCCAGTGAGGGGCATGCAGGAGGCGGCTGATCGACATCTCTCTCTCATCGATATTTCTAACTCTCTGTCCCTCTCTCTTCCTCTCTGTGAAAAATCAATAAAATATATTAAAAAAAAATAAAAAATCCAGTACCTTTATTAGTTCTGTGATTTTTCAAATCATAAAATAATCTTATTACCAACACCACTGCCATCAAGATATCATTGCTCTATGCCTATTAACTGATATGCTTATTAATTATAACATGTATCAGTGTACATAAATATTATTCATTTGATATCTCAATATGTCATACTGGTACTCCTTAGTTCCTGGTCCAGAAGCTTTAAGGATGTAAGTATTTAACTTCAAGTGTTGAAATTTCCACTCCTTATGTTCCTTACATATACCAACTATGGTCTTTTTCAAAATATGTTTTTATTGGTTTCAGAGACAGAGCGGAAGAGAGAGGGAGAGAGAGAAACATCAATTAGAGAGAAACACCAATTAGCTATATTCTGCATGTCCCCTGCTGAGGACCGAGCCCACAACTTGGGCATGTGCCCTGAATAGGAATAGAAAAGGTGATCTCTAGGTGCATAAGATGATGCCCAAACAGCTGAGTGAGCCACACCAGCCAGAGGCCACTATGACCTTTTATTTCCATCTTTTGTATCCATAATAAAAAGATTATAGAGTTCCCTTACATTAAGATTATTAAATGGCCAGACACTTATTTTGTATTTTTTGGATCTCATATACAATGCTGCTTCCTCAAGTTTAATTTTTTCATAGTTTTTTTTATAGAGCATATTTCACCTCTTAGGTTTGATATTCAATTTAAAAAATGTTATCTTTTTGCCCTGGCCAGTGTGGCTCAATGGTAGGAGTGTGGGACCACACACTAAAGAGTTTTGAGTTTGACTCCCAGTCAAAGACATGTACCTGGGTTACAGGTTCCATCCTTGGCCCCAGTAGGGGCGCATAAGGGAGGTAACCAAATGATGTGACTCTTTCACATTGATATTTCTCTCTCCCCCTCCCACCCTTCCGTTCTCCCTAAGAAATCAATGGAAAAAAATATCCTCAGGTGAGGATTAACAACAACAAAAAAGTTCTCTTTCTATTTTTATTATACTCAATAGGTCATATTCTCCATCATTTAGAAACATTTCCAGTTAATCTTTTTTATTTCCCATCTACATTGTAGTTACTTATAGACAATTAAGTCCAGTATGTTAATATTACTTATCAATTTTCTTATATTTCATCTTTGCTAGTAGAACTCCCTCTTCTCTCCATTGTGCACGTTGAGATTATTTGACTAAGCAAAAGATCCTCTTTTAATATCCAATTTAAAGCCAACTTAATGAGCCCTGCCAGTTCTGAACACAACAGAGAGTTTGGTATCCCATCTGGTTAAGTGGAATCTACAATAACTTTCAGGATAAGGACATCTGCTTAGAAAAATCAGAGTTCCATAAACCCAAAACTCCTATACCACTAATTCATCCATCATTTCCTATACCACTAATTCATCCATCATTTGTGCTTTATTTAATTCTTCTCATTCATAATAGCAAAGTCTTCAACATGACTCCCTTTCTTTAATTTTCTTAACTAAATTCATTGATAGACATAAAATGAAGCATAATAAAATTAAAATCATGTAACATCAAGTCTAGTTTTGCTCCTTTTGCTCCACTAGCTTTATTTTTGTCTAATATATTTAGAAAGTGATAGAAGTATAGACTTAGTGATGATAATAGCAGTAACAATCATTGACTTTTATACAGTGCTCATTGTATAAAAGGCTCTTAACTAGGTACTCTATGTGCATTATTTCCTTTAAGTCTCAGAACAACCTTAGGAGGAAAGTAAATGAGTATTTTGATGGCCTCTCCAATAAGCATTCCATTTCTCACCTATTGTGTAGCAAACAAAGACAACTGGGGAAGATACACCTAAAAAAAAAATCCCACACACACAAAAAATCCCTATTCTCAAGAAGTTTACATTCTCCCATTTTCCTGACACCTGACCTATACCTATGGATTCAGATAGACAAGTCAAGAAATTTTGTCATATTATAAAATTAAATGTTACTGGCACAATTTTACATCGAAAACAAAATAAGACTTTCACTTTAGTTATGCAGATATGGTGAAACAATGAATAAGGACCTTTCCTTAGGTTCTTAAAATAAAAACAAAATACCCTTTTATTTATGACAATTCAACTCAACAACTATTTTTAGGGTTCCTCACATGGTAGAAATTGTGATTACTGCATATTTGAATACAGTAAAACATGCTCATGTTTTCAAGGAAAACACAGAAGATAGTGAAAAACAATAAAGTCCTCTAAAGTAAGTTAAAGCAAGTAAAAATATTTATCTCATGAATCAATACACATAAATATTACTCATTAAAAAAAGCCCGAGTCTCTCTCTGACCTTATTTACCCCTATGTTACATATCATTTTAACATCTAGAAGGAAAAGCTATCATATATAGGAGAAATTAATGACATATTTATTATAGTGAAAAGTGATTCTCTGTAGAAATAGGCAAGAGACAATCTTTTAAAAGACCTACAAAGTTAAAAAAAAATAATGGAGCTAGATGCCAACAAATTATAATAAACTCTAAGAAAGCTACTATAACACAATGAATGATTAAAGTTCAGAATAATTTCAAGTAATAAATTAAAATGTAATATCAGTAGTATATTACATCTAAGAAGTTAGGCCTGGCCATCATGGCTCAGTGGTTGAGCGTCAACCTATAAACCAGGAAGTCATAGCTCAATTCCCCATCACGGCACGTGCCTGGGTCTGTATGGGGTGTGCAGGAGGCAGCCGATCAATGATTCTCTTTCATCATCCATGTTTCTATATCTCTCTCCCTCTCCATTACTCTATGAAATCAATAAAAATATTTTTTAAAACATCAGGAAAGTACACAGAACATTTTCAGTACACTTCCATTAAAATAAATCCTGCCTTTTTTTAAAGAATTCAGCTTACTCTGGTCAAGTAGCCAGTTAATTAGAGCTTCCTCCCAATACACCAAGGTTGTGGGTTCAATCTCTAATCAGGGCACATACAATAAACAACCAATGACTGCATAAATAAGTGAAACAAGGAATTGACTTTTTTTTCTTTCTTACTCTTTTTCCTCTTTCCTTCTAAAACCAATAAGTTAAAAAAAAAGAAAGAAAAAGAATACAGGTTAAATATGTTAACCAGTTACCCAATAAACATGGCCATGCCAAATGTAAAACAGGCTTATTTTTAAAACTTAAATAATCAATAATTGCAAGCATTCTGTAATGGCATTCTGTAACTTTTAAATCTTCACTCCACTTCCCTTCCCCACTGATTTGCAGACATTTCTTAGGACATCCTCACAAGCAACATGGATTTTAAATCTGTTACACCATTCAATACTTTTAGTAATTAAAAAAATATATATATATATCTTTTATTTTTGTTCACAAATATGTTCTTTCACATAGTCTTCTCCCTTTTATCATTCACTTTCTAGAAAGAGAATTACTCACTATTCCCAATTTGATTTCAGATAAAGGAAGGGAGAGGGAGAGAGGGATAAAAATATCAATGATGAGAATCATGGATCAGCTGCCTCTGCACACTCCCTACTGGGGATTGAGCTTGCAACCTGGCATGTGCCCTGACTGGAATCAAAATGTGACTTCCTGGTTCATAGATGACCTGCAAATACTGAGCCACACTGGCCAGGCCTCACTACTGTTCCCAATTTTTAACCTACCTCTCCATTCTGAGCCTACTCTCTTCTGGATCCATCTTATTAAAGCCACAGCGGTATATATGGCTTTTACATATACCAACTATATACTACAGGCTTTTACATATGGATTTTACATATAACAACTCCCTCCCCGCCCCCCTCTCTCACATACATACACTAGAGGCCCAGCACACAAAATTCATGCACAGGGGGTGTGTCCCTAAACCCAGCCTGCACCCTTTCCAACCTTGAGGGATGTCCAACTGCCTATTTAGGTCCGATCCCAGTAGGATTGGGCCTAAATGGGCAGTCGGATGCCCCTCTCACAATCTAATACTGTTGGCTCCCAACTGCTACCTGCTTGCCTTCCTGAATGCCCCTAATCACTTCTGCCTGCCAGCCTGATTAATGCCTAACTGTTTTCCTGACAGCCTGTTTGCCCCTAAGTGCCCTCCCCTGCAGGTCTGGTCACCCCTAACTTCCCTCTCCTGCAGACTTGATCACCCACAACTGCCCTCCCCTGCTGGCCATTTTATGTTCACATGGGGGCAGACATCTTGTTTTTTGGAGTGATGATCAATTTGCATATTGCTCTTTTATTAGATAGGATAGAGGCCTGCTGCACTGGTGGGGGCCAGCTGGTTTGCCCTGAAAGGTGTCCCTGATCAGAGAGGGTGTTTGCTTAGACCATGGAACCTGTAGTGGTTTACTGGCTGGCCATGCCTGCTAGCAACCCAAGTGGAGGCCCTGTATCTGGGATTTATTTATCTTCTGTAATTGAAACTTTGTAGCCTTGAGCGCAGGCCAGTACTGGCTAGGAAGCTTGGCTTCCTCCATTGCCAAGGTAACCCAAGCTTCCTGCTCTCTCTGTGGATGTAGCCATATTGTTTGGGTTAATTTGTGTACTCACTCATGATTGTTTTGTGGGTGTGACTTTTGGGTGTAGTGGAGGTACTGTCAATTTCTCTTTCATGAGTGTAGATATATACTGAGTAGCTAGATTACTATTATCTCTAAATGCATAATAATCCGGCCACTCAGTGTGTGTGTGTGTGTGTGTGTGTGTGTGTGTGTGTGTGTGTGTGTGTATTAGAGGCCTTGGTGCATGAATCTGTGCATGGGTGGGGTCCAGTCAGCCTGGCCAGGAGGAGGGGACATGGGCTACTGGCTGGCCTGCCTGCTGGTTGAACTCCTGGTCAAGGGGACAATTTGTATATTAACCTTTTAGTATATAGGATATACACTGAGTGGCCAGATTATTATGTGTTCAGAGAGTATAGTAATCTGGCCACTCACTGTATATATCTCCTAGAGGACCAATGCATGAAATCATGTAAGGGACTCAGCCCTGGCAGTCCCAGTTTTATCCAGAAGGTCCTCCAGAAAGAGATCTGGAAGGATGTCCAGAAGGTTATATTCATCTGTCTTGTCTAATTAACATATTATACATTTATTATTATAAATATATTATATGTATATTTTCCACACTTTAACTTTCAGAGCATTCTGTATGATTAATCATGTCTTCCTTAAAATTTGCTATTCCCTGGGCTTTTAAGACATCACATCATGATGTTTTTTACATAATTCTCTCACTATTTTCTTTCTCACTAGAGTCTTTCTTTACTTGCCTGTTGTATGTTAAGTTCCTTGATCCTAGACTCTAACCCATCTCTATATTTTATTCTATACTCTCTTCCCAGGCAATCACATTCAGCTACATAGAGATGATCTATAAACTTTAACTCCAGAGAAGGTTCCTCCTCTGAGCTTCTGACTCCTGAATTTTTCTCCCTGTTAACATCTCTTCTTGACTATCTCAAAATCATCACAAGTTCAATATAACCAAAACTATATCTATGATCTTTTCATTTCTTCAAGTCTCTAACAATTAAGGACCCCATGATCTATCTGTTAATATAAGCCAAAAAAAAATTGGCCATTTTCTATCAACTTCTCTCTCAAGCCTCTAAAGAATCTATCCATGTAATCTATCAATTCACCTACTAAATATTTTTTAAATAGTTCCATGTTCTTGGATGATCCACCACCATCTTTGGTCAAACTGCCTTCATCTCTTGCTTCTTATGTTATAGCCTATTATTTTGTTTACCCCTACTAATTTGTCTACCTCCATATATTCTGGTACCCTTTCCACCCATTCTCCACAAAAGAACCAGATCAATCTACTTTAGAAGCAAATAAAATTACATCATCTTCCTGTTTAAAATTCTCTAATACTTTTCTCTGCTCATAAGTAGTCACAGCTCAGTGTTCTCTGTGAAGACTTTCACAGTCTGGATTGATATCTTTCTTCTGTATCTTAAAGCATTACCCTGTCTCTCTTTTCTTATTGATTTTTGCTCACTGCTGTGTATATGCACCATAATTTGCTCTATTACAGTGCTTTTTTCTATGCTTCGCTTTCAGATTGCCACACTACTTCCTCCCATCTTTACCTCGCTAACTCCTTTATGACCTTCAGATTTCAACTTAAAGTGTCACTTTCTTGAGAAAAAGCTTACTGGACTTCTATGAAATGATTAAATGGTATAATATCATTGTATTTTTAAAATTTCTTTATTGATTAAGGTGTTACATATGTGTCCTTATTCCCCCATTACCTCCCCACCCCCTTCACTCATGTCCTCACCTTCCTATTGTCTGTGTCCATTGGTTAGGCTTCATTGTATTTTTAAAAAGTATTTACAGCCAAAGCTGATTTGGTTCAGTGCATAGAGCATCGGCCTGCAGACTGAAAGGTCCCGGATTCGATTCCAGTCAAGGGCATGTACCTTGATTGTGGACACATCCCCAGTGGGGGGTGTGCAGGAGGCAACTGGTTGATGTTTCTAACTCTCTCCCTTCCTCTCTGTAAAATAATCAATACAATATATTTAAAAATATTTACTATTTATATGAATGTTTGATTAATATTTATGTCTCCCATTAGCATATAGACTGCTAAGGATAGAGACTCTATTTTGACTCCCTATTTAATTCCAAGGTCCAATACAGTGCCTCATGAAGAGCTTCCTTTCAATAATAAAGGCTGAATGAATAAGTACATGGCTAACTTTAACTCCTGATTGGTCTAAATAAATAAATACTTTCTTTGAGCTTCCACCATCCCCTATTTTTTAACACACTCTTCCATTTCAGATATTTTAAGCTATAGTAGCTTTAGTAACTTTTATGGAGAAACAACTTGAGAAGAAATACATTTGTTTGGTTATATGCTCTTGATATTCCCTTTCATTTTTAATCTTGATTTTAGGAATTATACTTTCAGAAGCCTCCATCCATGTATTGTCTCATACTAAACAAAAAACTTTTTTTTGTGAACAAATTGTACTTTTTATTAAATGTTTTACCTAAAATTATAATGACTAGTCTATATTAGATATAGGTCATAAAAATTCTACATCAAAAAAACATTTTTTTAAATATATTTTATTGATTTTTTACAGAGAGGAAGGGAGAGAGATAGAAAGTCAGAAACATCAATGAGAGAGAGACATCAATCAGCCGCCTCCTGCATGCCCCACAGTGGAGATGTGCCCGCAAGCAAGGTACATGCCCTTGACCGGAATCAAACCTGGGACCTTTCAGTCCGCAAGCCGATGCTCTATCCACTGAGCCAAACCGGTCTCGGCTCTACATCAAATTTTTTACTGTATTTTACTTTTTAAAATATTGGCAAACATACGTTAAATATAAACTTCTATCATGTATTTACTGTCTCTCCCTCCTCCAACCCTTTCCTTGACTCATCTCTACTATGGAACTTTTTAACTATATTTGGTTCAACAGTGAAACATTAGGTGGACCTTTAAGAATTGACAGGATTTTCAAGGGTGGAATGATGGCAGAAAAACGCTGGGATCAAGGTCTAAAGAAACAAAACTCTGGCTTTATCAAATGGTTTGTAGAGTGAAGCTTGCAATAAAAGGACCACTGCTGTGGTCTAGGGTCTCATCCCTAGAGATTCTAAAAATTCCTAAAGAATTTTATTAATTAAACTAGAGGCCCAGTGCACAAAACCGTGCAGGTAGGATCCCTAGGGCCTAGCCTCCTGCGATCAGGGCCATCTTCTGCCCATTTGCCAGTCCCTAGGTCAAACACTGCCTCCACTGCCCGGCTGTCAGGCTGTTGGGATCACCAGATCATCCCCCGCTGCTTGGGGCTCAGGTCTGCGGGGAAAGCAGGTCCATGAGCTCTGGGTTCTGCAGCTGATGGAATGCACTGCCAGCTCAGGGCAGCTCACACCACCACCTCGGCCACTGCCGCTGTTACTGGGGCTTGAGGCGCTATGGAAGCTGTGGGGCACACCTATGACCTACCTGCCCCAGCATGAGCGGCCCCAAGCAGGCAGCGTATTCTATCAGTGGCCGGCCAGGCGCACACTCATGGAGGTGAATTTGCCGGCACCTGCTGTCCTACTGCCTGAGCCCCTGAGCAGTTGGGGATGAGCTGGTGATCCCAATGGCCTGACAGCCAACCCAGTCCTCCTGCCACCCACCCCGATTCCCCATTCACCATCGCTGATCCATCAGAGCCTGCAGGCCAGGGACAGGGACCATTCAGCCAGCTCACCAGTCACCAGTGCCTCCACCTCACCCACTCGTGGGCCAAAGGCGGAGGGAGAGGGACCAAGAGGTCCTCAATGCACTGCATGATGACCGGTCATTGGTTGTCATGGTCGTCATGGACACTGGCGCTCTCTCTCTCTCTCTCTCTCTCTCTCTCTCTCTCTATATATATATATATATATATATATATATATATATATGTATATATATGTATGTGTATGTGTATGTATATGTATATGTATATGTATGGTTGATTTCTCACTATATGGTCTAAATATTTAGGCCATTTTAATGAAATTCACTTGTTTTAATTATATAATTCACTAATTTTAGAAGATTTATAGAGTACAATCATCACCATAAAGTAATCTTTGAACACTTTGAAGTTATCTTGTGAATATTAAAATGGTTTAAAATAGAATAAATATTTTAAGGAAAATAATTTCTCTGTAACATTTATTTATTTTTAAATACATAAAGTAGAAATATAGATCCAGACTAAATTAATGGCAACTTTTCTGCTTTTTAAGAAAATCAGTAAAATGAATAGTTTTATTTAAAGTACTAGTATTTTGCTGAGACTGTTTTGGCTCAGTGGATAGCGTGTCGGCCTGCAGACTGAAAGGTCCCAGGTTTGATTCCAATCGGGGGCATGTACCTTGGTTGCAGGCACATCTCCAGTGTGGGGCGTGCAGGAGGCGGCTGATCGATGTCTCTCTCTCATCGATGTTTCTGACTTTCTATCCCTCTCCCTTCCTCTCTGTAAAAAATCAATAAAATATATTTCAAATAAATAAATAAATAAATAAAGTACTAGTATTTTAGTAACAACCATGATGGACAGTATGCCTGGTGTTATCAAAATTATCATCCTATTGTTTTTTTTTGTTTGTTTTTTGTATACATTAGATTGACTTGTAAAACCTAAAATTGGTTTTCTTTAGATTTTAAAACTAAGGGTAAAACCAACCAACAGCCTAAGTGCCCATCAGCAGATGAAGCACAATGGAATACTACACTGCGGTAAAAAAGAAGAAATTCTTACTTTTTGCAGCAGTGTGGATGGAGCTGGAGAGCATTATGGTAAGTGAAATAAGCCAGTCAGAGAAAGAAAACATCACATAATCTCACTCATTTATGGAATATAATGAACAACATAAACTAATGAACAAAAATAGATTCAGAGACAAAGAAGCATTGAACAGACTGACAAACTTCAGTGGGAAGGCAGGGGAGGATTGGGGGGGGGTGAGTGATCAAGCAAAGGATTGTTTGCATGCATATATGCATAATCAATGGACACAGACTAGGGGGCAGGTGAGAGCATGTGCTGGATTCGGGGTGGGGGGGAGAAGGGTGGGAGGAGGAGGGTAGGGAGGAGGTTGATGGGAGACATATGTACTACTCTTTGCAATAATTTAAACAATAATTAAAAAAATAAGAAAATTAAATATTAGCTAAAAAAAAAGGCCAACTAATGATTCATTTGAAGTTAGTGTCTGGTATACTTAAATCCACAAGTGGGCACGTTGATTTTAAAATTCTAGACTTCTTAGAGATCTGGTAGTACTTTTCTTTTCTTTTTTTAAAATATTTTTTTATTGTTTTTTTCACAGAAAGGAAGGGAGAGGGATAGAAAGTTAGAAACATTGATGAGAGAGAGAGATTGATCAGCCGCCTCCTGCATGCCCCCCACTGGGGATGTGCCCGCAACCATTGTACTTGCCCTTGACCGGAATCGAACCTGGGACCCCTCAGTCCGCAGGCCAAGGCTCTATCCACTGAGCCAAACAGGTTTTGGCAGTACTTTTCTTAAAGCTAAAATATTGAGGGATTAGATTCCACATCATGTACATTTGCTATTCCCAGGACCCAGCAACATTCTCATTTTACAACGTGGAAATAATCTCCCCAAAAGTGAACATTCAAGAATTTTCAATTACATGAATCTCATTATATCCAAATCCCTATTGCAAGAAATTGAGTCTTATACTCTGAATAAGAAACCTTTTTACACACCAAATCCTAGTGTTTGTCCAAATAAATTCCATATCACCCTGCTCACTTCTTCAACTCCTTGGCAATAGTTCTGCATCTTTTTTTTTATATACCTATTTTAAAGCTAATACAGGAATATAGGTGTTTCGCTTTTGCATATCTGCACTCATTTGCATTTACTTGTGCCTTATACATGTCCTATATCATTAGTTCTAAAATTTGG
Source organism: Lasiurus cinereus (assembly GCA_011751065.1). Taxonomy (NCBI): domain Eukaryota; kingdom Metazoa; phylum Chordata; class Mammalia; order Chiroptera; family Vespertilionidae; genus Lasiurus; species Lasiurus cinereus. The sequence continues at coordinate 14,785,730 of JAAGEH010002534.1, read as the reverse complement.
CTGCACATTGAAATCACTTGAGAAGCTTTAGTCACTACTGGTGTCGAGGGTCTCATCCCTAGATATTCTAATTTAGTTCCATGGAGATTTTAATAGCTCTCTGATAATGCTGAACCTGCAAAGTTTGAGAACCATTGCTTTGTACTACTTCTGAAGGGAAAAGGTATAGCATGCTTATGCTCTATTAAAGGTACTAAGAACTAATTCTGCTCTGAATGCAACACCGATCCCATGAAGGAATAGTTACATTCTTATTCGGAAAATGAGAGATAAGAGCTTTCTGAAGCAACAGCAGTCTTGGCCAACCTGTATGTAAGTCTTTGCCAGAGGGACCGATACACTTCCCATTTTGAAACTGTTTCTTCCTTGACCTTTTGCTGTCAACCAGATGCTTCATGTTTCTTATTAAGTGTTTACAGAGTCAGATGAGTGCTATTTGCATTGGCTTCCATCACTTCCTGTTTAGGGGCATATTCAAATACTTATACTACTTTTAGAAGAATCTCTCTGTTGGCACCAGCTATATTCAGGAGACCTCTTAAAAGTAAACAAGAAAACCCTTCCAAATAGAATCTATTTTAGAAAATGGCATTTGTATTTGGCCGCATTCACATTATTATTTAAAATAAATGCAGAAGAGAGAACAAGCGAAAGATATAAAATATTAGCATAAGGTTTCAATTGATATTAAAATAAAAATTTGAATTTAGAAATATATTTTTACTTATTTAACATTTTCATTTGAAAGATCATTTGCAAAATACTTTTAAGCTATTAAATTGGAAGTTTTTCTGAAGCATCCTTCTCCCCCTCCCCCCCACCACTCCCCACCTCCACCACCAGAAGAATTCTCTTAGGCAAATCAAGTGAAATATTTTGCTGGAGGGGATACTTTACTTTCAAGAAGCATTCCTTTGCATCATGAAATATATCAAAGAAAGACAAAAATCAAAGACAATTCTGAAATTTGTGGCAGGCAAAGGAAATTAGTATTAATATGGTCATGAGATCTCTTAGCTATTCTAAAGCTTAACTCATGATGTTAAAAAAATAGCTCTGTTAATTATTCAAATATTAAAACATGCACCCACATAGTTTTCACTTCCTTTAAGTATTCATTGTTTTTCTCTTTGATGGTTTGTCAAGGGAGGAGAATGCCCTTTGCTGCTAAGAAACCTTTGGTTAATTATCCTGACATATCTAACCTGTGACATATATTTTTAGATGGAGACCAAAAAGTAAAAAGAAAGCCTACATTTAAATCATTCCCTAATTGAATGACATACCTAAGTCATTTTCCCATCATTACTGTGTTTCATTTTTACACATTGCTAGTCTAACAATTTAAGGTCTAAATATTCAGAACATACTTTCTAAACAATCACGACGCAAAAGAGATATATCAAATGTGTGAATGTTCTTTTTTGTATTTGAGGCTCTCCATCTTATAGATTGTATGTGTATCTTTGAGTGTACCTGTTGTGGTATGTTTTGTTTTTGGAATGGTTCCTCACCCCCTTAATAGTGTTTTAACCATTATTTTAAGGAGGTTCTTGCCTGAAGGAAAAGATAAGATTTATTCCTATGAGATTTTTTAAAGATACTGTGTGGATTGTAGATGACATAGTTTTACATTTATTGAAATTGCCTTTCCCCTTGGGTCTTAAGAAAATGTGCCTAAAGCTATTATCATATCTATCAACTCTGTGGGATTTCATGGATGTGGCTCTTTGCCCCAAGTGATTCAAAAATGACCTTTTTGTGCCAAAGTTCAAGCTGAGTAAAGGTTCTGAGATAGAGATTAGAGACCTGTCAGTACCCTGAAAGAATAAAAGTGTAAAATCATATGTGACGCTCAGTTCAATCACATCAAACACTAAGAAATGTTTACTGAATGAACTAACATCCTCCCTGATCATACTTTTCCCTTAAGTATCCACATTATCAAGGGCGCCAAACACCAAGAGAGGTTGCAGAGGAAGAGCTGCTAATAAGTATGCACCAATTACAGCAGGCATGTGCTTGCACCTTAATTTCTTACAGCAATTATTTTTACTGTTCAAATAAATTTGACTTGTTGTTAGAAGCTCTCCATCCCATTCCTCCACTTCTTTTAATTAACTTTTCAAAATTAGGAGAGACAAATGTGAGATATCATTAAACTTATTAAATATGATGGGAAAAGCAAAGGCAGAATGCATGTTTATAAGAACAGGGTATAAATTTTTTTTTAACCATGGTGCTTTTAAAGAATAAATTCCTTATGTGTACAGTTCTATGTCTAATTTATAGCAGTAAAAACAGAAGCTTACATGACAAATGCACAGTAGGCAACTGTGAACATACCGGTTGTAATTTCTGGCCAGCAGATACTATTCTGCTGCTGCAGAAAACCCCTCCAGTGAAAATGAATTAAAATGGAGTAGAAATCCTCAATAGGAATACATTCTTTCCCCCTGGGGTGCTGCCACAGTCTTTTAATTTGCCATATCTTGGTTGTATACTTTTATTCCTGAACAGCTGAACACATATTGCATGCTTCATTGATGCATCATTGGGAAAAAAAAATTAGCACTTACCATTTTGTCACATTTATATGATGCAATATTCTGTACATTTGGCTACTTAAAACTTATCTTCATTGAAAAAAGAATAAATTAAGCTAATCAAACTACTGAAAAGAGAATATTGAAAGCTAATACTAAGAAAAAGGTTACTAAAAACATAAATCTGGTCCCTGGATATCTTATTATTTAAACAGCTGCATAGTTTTATTAGCTACTCAAAAGTAGTTTTACTGTAATATTTTACATTATGTATTTTGACATCCAAATATTTTAATGCATTGTTTTTCCCATGAACTAGCTATCAGATAATTGAATTCAGTATTGCCTTAAAACACATGTGTTTTCTTAACATTTATCCTTAAACAGATTTCTACCTTATTATTAGTTTCTGTGTGTTTTTAATGCTTACACAGTGAACTGATTTCCCTTAAGTTATAATTTAAATAACTCTTGGTCTTCACTAATTACAAATTGTGTAATATCACAAAATAAATCTAATTAGAAAACCAAAGACCTCTACATAATGTATTCAACAATCAACAACTAAAAACTCCTGTGATTTTTTTTATCTGTAAGGGAATTATATAGATAAGAGCTTAATTAAAGTTGATCTCTCTCTATTTTATATTTTTACAGATAGAGATTTGAAAGAATATTACTTAAAAATTGAAAAGTAGTATAACAATCCCCACAACCTTGAGATGGTTCTGTTTTTAAAGGGAGAAAAAACTGTTTAAGATTGCCCTTTATTCTCTAAAACTAAATTATGAACATCAATTAAATAATATCTAAAATGTGTAAGCTATTTAGAGCATCTTTGTCTCATAAAAGTGTAAATTTATGAATCATGTCTTCCTCTCTTTCAAAAAGTATGGTCTTTCCACCTATTGATAAAGAGAATTATCACCAAAAATAAGATTTTAAAATATGTGATGAATATTTACAGAATTATTTCTGCTTTATTAAACTGTAATGTTACAACTTGAGGAATCTTATAAATTCTTGTAGCCTAAAGCTTAGAAAAAAATCCCCTTCTACCACAGCAGGGGGAAGGAAAAAGTAACCATCTATAATACTAAAAGCATAATATGCAAATCAACTAAATCGCCAAACAGCAGAATGACCATCCAGAAGACCTTCCAGATGAAGCCAGGACGGGGAGGGCCACCAAAGCAGCCGGGGCTGCAAAGGCCTACTCTTGCATGAATTTTGTGCATCAGGCCTCTAGTTTTAAAACACAGAATTGATAAAACTCAACACCAAAAAACAACAATGCAAAAGGACCTGAATAACACTTCTATAAAGATTATATACAGATGGCCAATAGACACAAGAAAAGATGCTCCAAGTCACTAATCCTCAAAGATATATAAATTAAAACCATAATGAGATTTCACCTCACACCTGTTAGAATAGCTATCATCAATAAATCATCAAATATGTTGGTGAGGATGTGGAAAAAAGGGCACCCTCATGTACTTTTTGGGGGAACACAGTTTAATGTAGTCACTGTGGAAATCAGTATGGAGTTATCTCAAAATATTAAAAATGAAATTGTCTTATGACTCAGTGATCCCACTTCTGGAAATATCAGAAGGAAACCAAAACACTAATCTGAAAGAATAGATGCACTCCTATGTTCATTGCAGCATTACTTAAAATAGCCAAATTTTGAAAACATCTCAACTGTCCATCAGTAAATGAATAGATCAAAAAGATATGGTACATTTACACAATGAAATACTACTCAGCCATAAAAAGAAAGGAAATCTTAATTTTTGTGACAACATGGATGGACCTGGAGAGTATTATGCTAAGTGAAATAAGCCAGCCGGAGAAAGACAATTACCATATGATTTAACTTAAATGTGACATACAATGAACATAATAAACTAACAAAATAGAAACATACTCATAGATACAGAGGGGAAGGGGTTGGGAATATGTGTGAAAAAGGTGAAGGAATTAAACAAACAAACAAACAAAACCTCCTAGACACAGATAATACTGTGGTGATTCCTGAGGGAAATGGGGTGAGGGAGGTAGAAGAGGATCAAGAGGGATAAATTGTGATAAAAGAAGATGACTTTGGGTGGTGAACACATAATATGATGTGTAAAATGTATTCCATACATTGAAACCTATATAATTTTATTAACCTTCACTCCAATAAATTTTATAATTTTTTAAAAGAAAAGAAAAGAAAAATGCCCAAGGCTTGTGCTCAAGACAAATGATTTTACAGAACCTAACTTAATCAGTTTTAACAAATCTTAACTGACCTGGCAAATGGAAGATTCACAACTCCCACTCCTCTAGCCTTCAGAGAAAATATCTGAAGTAATGACTGAGAGTTTTTCAAAATTAATGCCAGACACCAAACCACAAATCAGGATATCTTTAAAAACACAAAGCAGAATAAATACTAATAAATCTTTGCCTAGGCAAATAGTTTAAACTGAAGAAAATCAAAGACAAAGAGAAAATCTTGGAAGAAGTCAGAGAAATAAAACATCTTAGCTACAGAAGAAAAAAAGTGAGAATTACATTGGAGGGTTTTTTTTGTTTTTTTTTTTTTTTTTTTTTTTGTGTGTGTGTGTGTGTGTGTGTGTGTTTCCCCAGAAACTGTGCAAGTACAAAGGTAGCAGAACAAAATATTTAAAATGTTATAGATAAATTTATGTATTTAGTAAAATTATATTTTAAAAGTGAACAAGCAATAAAGGCTTTCTCAAAAACAAAAATCAGAGGAATTTATTGCCAGTAAATCTACCTTGCAAGAAATGTTAAAACAAGTTCTTCAGAGAAAAGGAAAATCATATAGATCAAAATTCAGATCTACATAAAAAAAGGAAGAATGTTAGGAAGGAAGTAAAGACAAAATGAAAAATGGGCAAAAAACTTAAGTAGGCACACCACAAAAGAAAATATACAAATTATCAATAAACATAAGAAAAAGTTAATAAATATCTGAAATTATACAATGAGGATACGCCATGACGTAACTTGCCACCTAACTCCCCCCCCACCCATTGACAAAAGCTAAAATACAGAAATTATTAAGTGGTGCTAGGGATGTGGAGCAACTGGAACTTTATACACTGATGGGCAAGAATAAACTGGTACACCGACTTTGAAAAATTCTCTGGCAGCATCTAAAAAAAGCTACCCATGTCCACTACACTCAAAAGCCCTGTATTTCTCTCCTAAGATTATTCCCAACAGAAATGAAAACATAAGCTTACCATTAAAAAAGAAGAAGAAGCCGAGATGGGTTTGTTTCAGTGGATAGAGTGTTGGCTTGCGGACTGAAAGGTCCCAGGTTCAATTCCGGCTTGGGGCATGTACCTTGCTTGCGGGCACATCTCCACAGTGGGGTGTGCAGGAGGCGGGTGATTGATGTCTCTTTCTCATCGATTTTTCTGACTTTCTATCTCTCTCCCTTCCTCTCTGTAAAAAATGAATAAAATATATTTTAAAAAAATAAAAAAGAAGAAGAAGAAGAATGTTGATAGCAGTGCTGTTTGCATTTATCCAAAATGGTAATCATAATAGACTAGATAAACTGTGGAATAGTCCCACAATGGAACACAATGAAGCAATGAGAATGTACTAACTAATCACTATGTCTTGGGTCACAGTGGAGGCTTGGGTAGCCTAATCAACAGTGCTGAGGCAAGTTTGGAAAACACTGCTCTGGAATTTGTCTTAGAGCAATGGTTCTCAAACTTCAATGGAAAGAGTGATTGATGGTTCCTTAAAAGGATAAGTTTAGAGTCACATCCCAGAAAATTGAATTCAGTACCTATGGGGTGGAATACAGGAATCTAGGGTAACATTTTTCTTACTTTGAGAAACATGCATTAGAAGTTGTATAATTACAGTCAATTAAGGTCTATCCTGAGAAATTAAGGAACCAGGTGAGGCTATAAAGCCATGGTGATATCAAGCCTGGAATTTAGAAGTTTCCTGACTCAGAGTTCATTATCCTTGCTCTACACCCTCTCTGTCTATGGCCACTCATTTCTAGTCCATTATTCAGAGACTGCACACATGCCATATGTTCTTCAATTTTATTTTGTCAAAATCAAATCACATTATCGCTCCTTCAGACACAGAAATGATAAACCCTTGGATAAATTAGAGAATGTTACTTTTAGAGGCATTCTATGGTTTATCCATTTTTTCCCTCTCCCTCATATTATTGCTACAATAAACAGAATGGTTTCTATGACACCATGGGTCTGGTGGTTATGAGGAAATAATAACTAAAGTTTATAAACTCGCTGGGACTCGGGTCAAAAGTAAGTGGTCCTTAAAGAGAGAGCATTAGTGTACATACTATTTACCTTTTTTAAAAAAAGAAAATTCAGAAAAAATTTTTCCATTCATTCTGACAGGGACTTTTAGACTCACTAAAATTAGTCATGAACTTTATACTTACTGATATGATGGGCAAAAATTTTTGTTATATTAGAATTCTGTTGTATTAGATACATGTCCCCTTTAGTATCAGTGTTTTTTAAAATATTTTACCAAGATACAGAGGGCAATTATGGTAAAAATATGCTACCAATACTAATATGAAAATACAAGATATTGGTGGAATGTGGACAAACCAGAGCTCTCATACACTGCAGGTAGGAATATAAATTAATATGAACACTTTAAAATTGAACAATTAGTTTTAAGCATATGTGCACCTAAGTATAAGTGGTTGACATTAAATTCAAGAATAGTATTCAAAGTCAGAGTAGAAACTGCCCTTGTAGGAATAATGACTCTGAGGGAACCTCAGGGGACTTCTGGCTGCTAGTAATCCTGTATTTCTTAATATGAGTGTTGGTTACATGGGTATTCAATTTGTAAAAATTTAATGTACTCTATACTTATGAGATACATTTTATGTACGTGTGTGCTTTTTAAAAAGCAAATAATACACATGCACTATTACAAACAAAAGTGTTATAAATGTATTACTGATATCTGGTCCTATAAAATCAGGGCCTTGATTCCGTCTAAATACCTGCCTTGTCACGGGATAATCAGGTAAGGAATACATCAACACTTATAGCTGCAGAATGGTGAACTTTAGAATCAGATAGATTTGGGTACAAAATACTGTTGGGTCTCTTTTTTTAGATTTGTGATCCTGAAGAAGTTAAATTATTTACCCGTTAGTTTCCTCTTATGTAAAGTGAGTATAATGTCACTGACCCTGAAGCATTATTTAGAAGGTTGATTAAAATTATTGAAGTGTTCAATATATATCTAATACATAATGAGTCTCAAAATGATAGTGATTTTTATCTTAATTTTTTATTTATTTTTCTTTATTCATTAAGGTATTACATATATGTCCTTATATCCCCATTGCTCCCACACACACCCCCATTCATGCCCTCACACCCCCCCTGGTGTCTGTGTTCATTGGTCAGGCTTATATGCATGCATACAAGTCCTTTGGTTGATCTCGCCCCCTTACCCCCACCCTTTCCTACCTTCCCTCTGAGATTTGATGGACTGATCAATGCTTCTCTATTCTCTGGATCTATTTTTGTTCATCAGTTTGTGTTGTTCATTAAGTTCATAAATGAGTGAGATCATATGATATTTATCTTTCCCTGACTGGCTTATTTTGCTTAGCATAATGTTCTCCAGTTCCACCCATGCTGTTGCAAATAGTGAGAATTCCTTTTTAGTATAATATTCCATTGTGTAGATATAACACAGTTTTTTAATCCACCCATCTGCTAATGGGCACTTAGGCTGTTTTCAAATCTTAACTATGGTAAATTGTGCTGCTGTGAACATAGGGGTGCTTCCTTTCTGATTGGTGCTTCCAGAAACCAGTGGTTTAGTCAGGAGAAGCTTGCAGGAGTATCCTTGTTTGCCTGCCATTCTCCATCCTTGGAGATGCATTTACACAATTAGCCATCTGTGTAAGGGCTCTAACTAGTGTTTTATCCTGCAATGTCTCCTCTTGGTGATCCCACATTGCTACTCCGCATTTTGACTTCCAATCATCTCTGAAAGCCTTACATATTTTTACACTTACATGTAAAAATCAATGTTTTTGTCTCTGCTTGGGTTTTGTCTGTTTGTTTTAATTATAACTTCCTTTGCCTTTACATTTTCAAAATGTTAACAGTGGTACATTTGTGCTTTTCCCATCCTCTAGGACGAGGCAGTTTCAAGAGACATCTCTGAGTGCTTTTCCCAGTCCAATTCCAGATAAGAGTTGCAAGGGGTAAGAAAGAATACTGTACACTAATGCACAGTAGAATATTGCTTGTTTGGGGGATTTTTTTTACTAAAGAGAATCACTTTTCACTATAATAAGTATGTCATTATTTAATTTAGTTATATGCCTTTTTAAAGATCTCCAGTTGAATATGGTGATTCCAAGCATTATAGATTGAATGGAAAATAGTGAACAAGGAATCACAGGTAAGCTAATTCCTTATTTGATGCTGCCTTGGATACCACTGTAATACATGCTTAAAAATCTTTGTCTGATTTTTTTACCTTCCAAGTGGACAATTTAAATAATTAAGTGTGAGATAAAAATATTATAATCTGATGACCAAGTTCTTAAAATCCTGAAATTTCTGGCCACAGGAGGGTGGCACAAGGAACACAGGGCCAGAAGACCCATAGCTCACATCTCACCATGGGAGCAGTGCTCTGAGTCTGAGGTGAGGGGGCCATAAAGAGGACACCCACCTCCTTGTGAAATTCTGGCATTTTTCACAGCCAAGGTAACAACTGGAAGCTCACATAGTGCAGGTAAGAGAAAACAAAAACTTATGCTTTCTGGAAAATAAAAAAAGAAAGACCTCTACTTATCAACATGCTAAACAATTAGGAGTCAAATACTTGAAACAAACAAACAAACAAACAATGGAGTTTAGAAAGAATATAAAAATTTTTCAGAAAATAAATGGGAGACTACAATTTAAATGACAGAGGATTTAAGATTTTAGTTCTTAAAAACAACAACAGCTCAACAAGATAAAAGAAAACATAGGAAATTAATTCAATGAGCCAATGAACTCAAGAACAAAATCAATGAATAAAAGGAGTTCTTTACCAAAGATATTAAAACTATGTAAAATAACCAAACAAAAATTTTGGAGCTGAAGAACTAAATAAGTGAGATGTAATAGCACCATCAAGCTCAAGAAATAGAGCAGACAGGTGAAGGTCAGAATTACTAATATTAAAGATAGAAATTTAGAAATGACTCAGGGGAGGAGGAGAGAGAAACAAGAGTAAAAAAAAAGAAAAGAAAGAAAAAAAATACTTTTACAAAAATTATCTGACTCTATTAGAAAGAGCAATATAATAAAAAGGAGTATATCAGAAAAATAAGAGAGGGAGAAAGGAACAGAGTGTAATCAAACAAATAATTGACAACAACTCCCAAATCCAAGGAGAGCAATAGACCCTCAAATCCAAGAAACTAACAGAACACCTAATTATATTAATCCAAAAAGGCCTTTATGTGGAGTCTTCCTTATTATTGTGTATTAATATATGGATGTTTTCTAACAGACTTTTCTTCAAGTTGTTGCTAAAAATGGTTATTTCAAAAATTACACTGACATATTGTTAAAAGTTAAGGTTTTGCTTTCTTTAATATTTACGCACTTAAGACTAAAATCATTACAAAATGTGAATTACCAGGGCATATTCTTGAAGCACCAAGCAATGATTTAACTATGACATATCAAAGATATGGCTGATAAAATTTAAATTGGTGGGTCAGGAGACTAAACTTATCTAGGAACCAATTGGTATGAGAATAGCAGTGTGTGTAGTTGAAGATTCAGAATTCCATGATGAAAATGTCTTTTTACTGTGCTAGGACTGCCATAGCAAAGTAATGCAAACTGTGTGACTTTAAACAACACAAATTTATTGTCTCAAGTTCTGGAAGCTAGAAGTTTAACAACAAGTTGTTTGTAGGGCCATGATCTCTCTAAAACCTGCAGGGAAATTCTTCTTTGACTCTTGCTAGCTTCTGGTGGTTTGCCAGCAATGTTAGGCATACCATGGCTTGTATATACATCACTCCAATCCTTAATCTCCACATCGTATTTTCCCAATGTCTCTTAATATCACCCTACCTCTGTGCATATCTATGACCAAATCTCTCCTTTTTATGATGATTATATATGATATTAGAGCCCACCTTACAAACATTATTTCAGCTTGATTACTTCTGTAAATACCCTATTTGTAAATAAGATATCAATCTGAGTTACTGGGGAGTAGGACTTCATCATATTAATTTAGAGGACACAATTCAGCCCACAGCACTGTCAATAAAACAGAACATTCAAATGATCATGAGAAAGGATAGCATAAAAGATAGCAGGAAACTGGGGGAAAGAGATAAGAGGTGAGAATATATGTAGTGGTGGAAACAGGATTTCAAAAGCTGTGCCAGGAGAAGCAGCTTGAAGCAACTTTTTGTAGGTCAGCTTTCCTATAGGGAAAGTAAGTTTTTAAAGGCATATACTTGGTCACACAACCCTCTCCCTTCAGTAAGCAACATTATTATGGTACATTAAGTATTTCCACAAATCCTTTGCAGACTTCTTGATAAGTGATAGAGCTCATTTCCTTGTAGCTTGAATTGCTTCCAAATAGACTGTAACAAAAATAACATTGCATGAGCTTCCAATGGCCAAGGGGCCCAACCACAAGAGGCCTTAAAGCCTCTGCCTTCTTTTGCTTGGAAATTGCCTTGAAACTGCCATAGGTAGAAGTCACTCTAGCTGTCTGGAGAATGAAAGGCCTTATAGTTAAGAACTGAGGTATCCTTCATGATAGAACCAACTGCTGAACATGAGTGAGACCATCTTGAACCTTACTTACTGCCACAGGTAAATGTAGTGACATAGGTGAGCTCAACTGAAACCAGCAGAGAAATTCTTTAGCAATCCACAAAATTATGAGAAATAATAAATCTTCAACATTTAAGTCACTACATTTAAGAATGGTTTATTATGCAGCAATAGTTAACTCATATAGAAATTTGTAATGAAAGTAAGTTGTCACCTTAGTAGAATCTTAAATATGTGGCATTGGCCACTGAGCAGTGGGGAATAGAAAGATGAAAAGAAATCTGGAGGTAGGAAAATGGAAAAGGGACTATTGGAGACTAAAGAGAGAGTGACTTGTGTTAGATAGCACAGAACAATTGAAAAAGTGTCACCTATGGTCATTTGAAAGATGGAAAATATACCTAATTAAGTTTATGGTTCATTTTTCATTTCACAAGCCAAGGCATCTTTGCACAGAATGTAGAATATACCAATTGGCTTATCCTAGCTGAATACGCTAAGGTGCAAGAAAAGAGATGAGCTAAAGAAGGAATTGTTCAGTGTGAAAGAAGAATTTAGAGAAAACATAGAAGGCCCAGGACTTGCTGAACTAGAAAATAAAACAGTCTCTCAGTCTCAATCTCCTCAAGTGATTGAAAATCTCAAACTAAAATAATGCTTAGGACCAATAGCAAATCAAGGATGTGTGGAGAGCTTGAGCTGCCAGGTGTCAGGGTAGTCGATCAGGACAACAAGCCAAAATTAAAGTAACCGTCAAGCCTTTCATCACTTAGTGTGATAATATAAACAAGAGATTAAATAAATAGAAGAAAATACCAGCAACTTCAATATTCTATTTTCCCCTGGGATGATGCTGGGTGAAGGTCAGATGGACCAGGAAGATGCACAGTGTGCAGGATCATCTAACTGCCCAGGGAGCCCCAAGTAAAAGGCTCCTGCCATTTTATGGACATGAGAGCCAGGAAGAGGAAGAGGAGAAAAATCTAAGATTGGAAATTACTGGGTATTAAATTATAATGGAGACTATTACTTTTAAGATACCATCCACTCCCAAAGAGGAAGTTTCAGCAGAGATACCTAAGGAAGGCAAATGGTACAGCTGAGATTTAAACACAGGTCTTTCTGGCTTAAACATATCTCTTTTTGTGACCCCTGATAAAGAGACCTCCAGATGGTGACATCTGGGTTAAGAAGGCAGATATAGTATATGGAGCATGACCAGCTATGGGGCTTGAGTCCTTAACTGCTAGCTACTTCCTTCAGATACTGCAGCACACCAACTCTAGTGTTGGGAGGGTAGCTTTTCCATGAGAGAGGACAGGTAAGATTTTGTCATTCCTTCTGATAGAGCCTGAAAGATCATGCTTAGGTTTTTGGCTGGTAGACTGACTTCAAGGGGTGTGGCTATATTCCTTTTTAATAATCTTTGCAAAATTTCAGGTGGTATCTAGTAAACCCTCCCAGTGATAGGAGTCTTTAAGATATTCTTCCATAGCAGCCTAAACAGGGTTCAGAGTAGATATAAATAGGCCTGTCTCAAAAAGAATTATGAATGTGGCTATTAGATGTCAGTAAAGCCCAATCATATCCATAGAAAATTTGAAAACTTTAATAGAAAAATTAAAATGGTACTCACATCTTGGATTAAATTGGATAAAGCCAGAAATAATAAGAAACTTCTGGGCCTTCGATATTCCATGGCTAGGAAGCAGTCAGAGAGTCACTCAACTGCTAACAAATAAGTTTTTCATCTAAAAGGAAAGACATTCAGAAATGGAGCTAAGATCCATTTCCAGGAGCAGAGACAGGCCTCCCAAGGAATATTCCTTCTGCCTGAGATGCAGCACTGACAGTGCATGTGCCCCGGGGCCAAGCCTGAAGAGAATTTGCAGCCCTACCTTTGCACTCTTGGACAGATAATCCTGAGACTATTAAAACATTGATCTATATCCTTCTCATCCTTGCAACAACTTTGAGAAGCAGGCATTACCTTCATTTTACATATGAGAAAACTAAATACTTAATGAATTATATAAGTAGCAAAAATAAAATTTTTATATATGGTGTAGCTGAGGTTCAAACACAAGTCTTTCTGGGTTAAACATAGCTCTTTTTATGTGCCTCCTCCTTCATTTGTTATGAACTGCATTTTTCTAAAATGGTACAGGTTTGCTGTGAATAAATATAATAATGAATAAAGTTTTTATATATGGTGTCTTTCTGTGCCATTAATCTTACGTCAGGCATCCCTGAATTAATTACAGAAGTGAATTTCTTTATGTGATGCCACTTTATAGTAAAATTACAGGGTAAAAAGTCTCCAAGGTTATATTTAACTTTTGATAAATCTTTAGTAATGACAATTAAATCAAAGCACTTTCCATCTATTAACTCATTTAATCCTCACATTAAATTTATAAGTAGGAACTATTTTATATCTATTTTGTGGAGAAAGTGAGCAATTTTCCAAAGTCATATAGCAAGAAAGTAGTAGAAATAGACCCATACTGTGATTCACTATTCTATATGGTATCTAAATTGCCACTTTGATAATATGATTTCTATAATATGCCACTTTAAGAAGAAAAAAATCACTCTGACTATAGATTCCCCAGTGCTTAATAATCTTTCAAAAAGGAAAGACATTCAGAGAATGGAGCCAAGATCCACTTCTTGAGAGTTTTCTACCATCATATCTTGTACAGGAAAGAGGTAAAGGTCTGGATATACTGACTATTAAGTCCAGAAGAAAACAGTCAGGGGTGATTTTCAGAGTTCTGGCGGGAGTTGGTAGAACATAATGAGAAAGTAGATAATGACTAACCCATATGTAATTGAAACTCTTCCTGCATGGGAGAAAGTTACTCACCTTAGTCTACAGAGAAACCAATTAAAGAATCTCTCTGATCTAAACTTTGCCATCAAGTAGTTGCATCTCAATTTTCACTCTGTTTTCTGGATTAACTGGCTCATATTTTAATTAAAATTGCATATGTTTTGTTAAATTCTTTTTAAGTCTTTTTTGAAACAGAGAGAAAAAAATACCCAGTATATAAACAAACAAATATGTATATTACGTAGTTGTAGAACTATTTTTGTCAGACTAAAATAATATAAAGGGATAAATTGAATTAAAAGTAGGGGAAACAAAGGGAAAAAATGTTGATAGGGTCATAAAACGGAGCCAAGAATGAGAGGCCTAAAAATTTCATACCTAGAGTCTTGCAATTGGTGAACTGCAAATCAGGCCCCTAAGCTTTCTAACAATCAGTGGGAAAATAAAATCCTGATCAGTTACACAATTTTCAAGATATATAAGATAAAATCAGAACAGTTGTTAGGAAAAGAAAAATTATTGCTGTTACAAATATCCGACAGAAATTCCTCCCCATAGTCCTCATAAAACCAGCACCATGTAATATACTGGCTTATATTCTCCACTGTACTTTTAGAGTAGACACAATGACAAGTTCCATGCTGTCCTGTGATTTGCTCAAATCCAGGGGCAGATTTTAAAGTGTCTGGAATAATGGGTGAATTTTATCTTTTAAGCAACCCTTTCTACATATTGTTTCTGTTTGCAGATCCTTTTAGAGTTATTGGGAAGCAATGAGTTTGAAATTACACTTTTTGTCAAGCACTTGGAATCTAGTTTATCCAGCAATTCCACTTGTGAGTATTTATCTGAAGAAAACAAAAACCCTAACTTTAAAAAGCTTTATGCACCTCTATGTTCACTGAAGCACTATTTACAATAACCAAAAAGCAACCTAAGTGTCCAATAATAGAAGAATGAATAAAAACATAATATATAGATATAAAATCAGAGATAAAAAGATTGAATTCCTGCCATTTGTGACAACATGGATGGACCTAGAAGGCATTATGCTAAGGAAAATAAGTCTGACACAGAAAGACAAATAGTGTATGATTTTACTTACATGTAGATTTTTTTTTAGTGAACAAACAATACAAAACGGAAACAGACTTACAGATACAGAGTAAAAACTGATGGTTGCCAAATGGGAGGGGATGAGGGATAGGTAGGAAGGCTAAAGGGAAACAAGAGGTACCAATTTTGAGTTATAAAGTAAATAAGGCATGGGGTTGTAATGTATAGCACAGGGAATATTCAATATAATGTAATCACTTTGTACAGTGGCAGATGGTTATTTGACTTATCATGATAACTAGATTGTAAGCTATATAAATAAATGTTAAATCACTGTGTTGTACATCTGAAACTAATATGTTAGATGTCAACTATAATTTAATTTTTTTAAATTTCAGATTATCTATACTAATGGTTAAATTGGACTTACACATTTTAACCAAGTGTTGATCTGGTAAAGGGTTTTGCGTCTGTTATTAAACATAATAAATAAACAAAGGGCCAGAGAAGGACCAATACTTAATTAAAGGACAATAATTCTTCTGTGCTTACTGATTAACTAATATGAAAACCATAGTCCGTTCCAAAATTCTCAGAAAATCTACCTAATATATAGACAACTAAGACCACAAACTACAAATTAGGACACCTCTTTTAGCTTATTTAATGATGCTTATCCTCCAGGTACTCTCAATAAAGCACCCAGACAATTACTAATTATTATAATTCTAATAATATTTCAATTATTTACTCAATCTGAATTCTATTAAGAATAATGGGCTATAGTTCTGGAATGAAACTTAGAAATCAGTATGGAATACAATATGGAATTTAAGAGATAATGAACTTGCATCTGAGAGAGGTAAAATCACTTTCACAAGATTGTATATACCTGAAGAGTAACAAAGAAAAAAGGAAAATCCAGATTTTCACACTGTTTATGCATTGACTGCCCTGTCTATGGGATGCTTAGCTCCACAGCTTCAACATTTACAAGGAAAGTCATTTCCTCCAGTCTACTCCTTTCTATTACCATGAAAATTGGTCTTCAAGGAGAGAACATTACTACTTCAATTCATATTTTCACTGTTTTTTTTTTCGTCTGGATGCCGTATCACATTAAACTCAGTGTAATTTTCATGGCTTACTCTCTCATCTGTAGTAAACAGACCATTGCAATCACAATGTTGGTATGAGTTCAATTACATGAAGAAATATGATTACCTGATAAAATTCTTCATTTGGTTAACAGAAGGAAGAAAAATTTCCCTTTCAGCCAACAACATATTTTCACCATGACATACCAGGTCAAGATGTGCCGCTGAGAAATTATTTGATTAGCTGCTGTACTGCGAGTGCTTAAACCTGTGAGAGCTGCCAAACTCAAGCCACTATGGCTCACGCTCTAAGTCTTTCTGCCATCCTCTGGGCCTCTCTGCAACAAGAGCTACCATTTTGCTGTCATTGCCACTTCACATATTCAGTCTCTAAAGCTCTGTGTGTTGTTTCATTCTGCTCTATGTCTCCCCTAGGAACACCTTCATTTTAATATAAATAGAGCGGTTCATCATGCGATGGCAAAGAATCATGGACGGTATGACTCTCAGTATTACTGGGAACACTGCATACAGATGTATTCCAAAAGTGGTCTAAAGAAGAAGAAGAAAAAATGAAATTTAAAGAAGGGTATCTAAATATAATGCAAACCATATGTCTGTAACAGCTAAGAATAAATATTAAAGGTAGTGCTGTAGCATTTTAATTTTGTGGCTGTTGGCCAGATATAGGAAGGAAGCAGCTATTTAAGAGATTCTGTAGCTCCTCTCCTTGTCTTTAAAAATCAGATTACCTTCAATGCCTTACCTGAAACGAGGGTCATTTTTAGATGCTAGTAATTCTTTAATGCAGTAGGACTTCCTTGAATTTAGGACAGTTAAAATGTTTTCTGAGAAATGTTCTGAGACATGACAAAATTACATGTAATTCTGCTTTGCCTCATTGACTTGGAGTGGGCAATAATAAATTAAGGTGAGCTGGCCTGGCCTTCATAGCCCTGGCCTTCATAAGTCATTTTGAGGATCTCACCAGACTTCCATAACTTCCTATAACCAATCTCTTGGGCCTGTGTCTCATTTATTATTATTCCTTCTTTGCCTCATAGTGGCCTGGCTCAGGCCCAGTCACAGCAATGAGCAGTCTCTGGCGTGATGCTGTGACCACCAATCTGAAAAAGTAACCTACTATTGACTCTGCCTTCCCCACTGTATTGCTCCTCTCTTTTATAATTCTGGAAGATGATACCCTCATGTTGATTGAAAGATTTATTGGCACTGTTCAACATAAACCAACTGCTTTATTTACATTTTAGTGCATCCTCCCCCTTGCAAAAAATAAGCAGATAAACAACCTTGTTTTTCTTTTCCTTACAGCTCAAAAGTCTAACAGAAGCTAGAAGTAAACATTTAGAAAGAAAAGATCATCATACTTAAAAGGCTTCCTTTACAAAAATCCTGAATGAGCACCTCAGAAGAGGGTACTTGCCTTTCAAACTAAATTATGTTTTGCTAAGTTTTAAAAACATTTAATATCTTTATTGTTCATAGTATTTGTAATTCAGTAGTATAATCATCATCTTCTTACACACACTCATACCCTTCTAACACATTCAACTTAAAAATCATTTAGTCATTGATTCTTAAATGGTGATTTTCTTCTCATTTTGAAAATAAAAATTGAACATTCTTCCTTTTCCCTTCTATCTACCATCAAATTTTAAATCAAAGAAAAAAAATGTCATATCTTTATTCACTTATGTAGTTGTTCAAGTCAGTCAGTGCAAAAGGCTAGCGAGAGAGTCATAAGAAAACTAAAATTTTGTTTTGCTTTATTCTGTTTAAATATCCTATCTAATAAAAGAGTAATATGCAAATTTACTGTACCTCTGCTACACCCACAAGACATGCTCACCAGCCAATCTGGAGTCTGCAAACCATCACAAGTCCCTCACCCAGGCTGCCCCACACCCCAATGGGACCCCCACCCTGATCTGGGACACCATTCAGGGCAAAGCAGCTGCCCCCAACCCATGCACCAGGCCTCTATCCTACCTAATAAAAAAGTAATATGTAAATTGACCATCATTCCAACACACAAAATGGCTGCCACCATGTGGTCAAAGATATCTGTCCCCATGTGGACACAAGGCGGCCACCACAAGATGGCCAACAGTGGAGGAAAGTTGGAAGGGACCAGGTCTGTAAGGGAGGGCAGTAGGGGGCAATCAGGCCTGCAGGGGAGGGTAGTTAGGGTTAACCAGGCAGGCAGAGGAGGGAAGTTGGGGCTGACCAGGACTGCAGAGAAGGGCAGTTGTGGGAGGATCTAGGCCTGCAGAGGGGGCAGTTAGAGGAAAACAGGCTGACAGGGGAGTGGTTAGACTGTGATCAAGCTGGCAAGTAGAAGCATTAGGGGCAATTAGGAAGGCAGGCAGGTGAGCAGTTGGGACCCAGCAGTCCTGGATTGTGAGAGGGATGTCCGATTGCCCATTTAGGCCTGATCCTACTGGATCGGTATCCCTTCAGGGGTCCCAGATTGGAAAGGGTAAAAGCTGGGCTAAGGGTCACACACCCCATGCACAAATTTCATGCACCAGGCCTCTAGTATATTAATAAAACCCCTGTAGAAGACAAGAGAGATGCTTATTATTTATTGAATGCTAATACTATGCAAATTTATTTCATTTAGTCTTTATCTGAATCCTTCTGAAGAAACTTTGATTGTGTTATGCTAGTTTTAGCCCACAAAACTGGTCATTGGAGGAGCCAGTGCTCAAACAGAAGTTTTCTAACTCTATAACTTGTGCTTGTTCTACTGCACTCTACCTACCTCCACAAGAGGAGAAATCAATCATAACTCTTTTTCGAACAATTTTTTTAAATAAAAAGAATCATTTAAGAGTGAAACCTAGCATATAATATGGTCAATAGTTTACTCCATATTATACATTGAGTGGCAAGATTATTATGACCACCCCATCAGTACTTCATTGGGCCACCGTTTGCCTTCAATACTGTGGCAATTCTTCTTGGCATTGACTCCACCAGATGTTGAAAGATGATGCAACAAATCTGACACCATGCCTGATGAATAGCACTGTCCAGTTCTGTGAGATTTGATGGTTGTGGAACTAGCTCCCTGATGGCTCTTTTAACTTCATCCCACAAATGCTCAATGGGATTGAGATCTGGTGATTGTGGAGGCAACCTAAGCAAGGTAAAGTCTCCCTTAGGTTCTTGAAACCACTCCTGCACAATATGAGCACCATGGCATGGCACATTGTCTTCTTGGAAGAAGCCATCTCCATTGGGATATGTCATTAACATGATAGGATGAACTTGATCAGCAACAATACTTAGGTATGTTGTGCTATTCAGACATCGTTCCTCACGAATTAAGGGGCCCAAATCATGTCAGGAAAACATTCCCCAAACTATAACACTACCCCCGCCAGCTTGAAGGGTTGTACTTATGCATGTGGGGTGCATGTTTTCATGCTGTTTCTGTGAAATTCTCACTCTGCCATCTGCATGATGCAACTGGAAAAGTGATTCATTGGACCACATGACTTTTTCTCAGTGCTCAACTGTCCAATCCTTGTATTCCTGTGCAAATTGGAGATGTTTTATCTTGGTAACTGCAGATAGCAAAGGTGTTTGAACAGGCCTTCGGCTTCCATATCGCATGCGATGCAGTGTACTGCTAATTTGTCTACAAATGTCAGGTGGTCATAATAATCTGGCCACTCAGTGTATATGTTGTAAGAATAGATGCTTTTCACTCTAATGCCCTATGAGTTTTCTGCTTTAAAACAGCTCTTTCTAACTTATACCATTCCTATAAAGATTTTATTAGAAATTATTTGTGGTATATTGGAAAACATAGCCATGATTTTTTTCAGTTCCTCTCATCAATAAGTGGAATCTTTTTATATGACTGGTGACTTGCATTGACTAATAGAATGTGACAGAATTAAGAATTCTAAAGCCTTGGCCTTTGAGATCTTAAATTATGAGACCAGGTGGAGAAGAATACTCAGCAAGATTCAAGATCAAGGCCTCAGATAAGTAGTGAAATCATTTTAGGCACTTTGGCCACCAGTGAGCTGCCAAATAATTGCTGCCACATGACTGTAGGCAAGACCAACAGAAGCATTGTCCAGCTAAATCCAACCAACCTATAGAAGTATAGAAAATAGTGTCACTATTATTTTAAATCTTTATTGATAGTGTGTGTGTGTGAGAGAGAGTGTGTGTGTAGCAAAAATTAACTGACATAAATTTGTAAAGAAAAAGACTTTGGTATGTAGTAGACACTCAATAAATGTTAGTGCTGATGTTTTATATCTCTATGTTCTGGTGCAATATAAATAAATAGTAACTACTTATTGATATGAATCAACATAAATGTTTCTCTCTTTGTAGATACCATCAAATGGACTCAGTCAATATAGCTGGCATCTAAATAGACCAAAGCATTGTAACATAAAATCTTTGTTTATAATGAAGATGTGATTTTATACTGAGAACATAATGTATAATATCTATAGTAATAAAAGCAGAATATGCTAAATTAGGCCAGAAGTTCTTCCAGACATCCTTACTTCTGGATATAGCTGCAGCAAGCAAGGGGATGGTGGTAGGGGGCAAGGCCCTTGCAAGAATTTCATGCATCAGGCCTCTAGTGTAATTTACAATTATCTTACCATAAGGAATAGAAAATAAAAGTGTTAGATAAAAAAAAAATTGGATGAAAGAGTTGATGCTTTCAGAAAGTTATAGCACTTTTGTTAGACAAATTCAAAGTTTAGACATGGAAATATGGAACTTGGTTAAGTAAAAATGAGATGTCATAGCCAAATGGTGATTTTTTAAATGTAAATATATATGCAGTATATTCCCTGCAGACTACTAAACTACTACCTAAAGGTGGCTCTGGAAATAAAGAAAGGTAGAAAAAAAATTAAAAAATAGGAAGACACAATCAAAAAAAGGAGGAAGAAAGGAAGGAAGAACAAAAGGTGTTATGTTTAGTTCTACGAATAGATATACGATTACAAAATGCTATATTTTTATCAACTCTATTCTTGGAAATTCATAGTAGGGTACTAAACCTTGAGAAGTCTTTCACTAGAGAAACCTGTTCAACTTTATTAAATCAAACATTTTTAAAGTTTATTTGAGAATACACATTATTGTTGTTATAACTATTAACATCCTCTAAGATGCACTTTAAGGCAATGTTTTTCAAATTGCAGTTCATAAACCATTAGTAATTTATGAATTCAATATAGTAGACATGACGAACATTTGAAAAAAAAAGAAATAATATTAGTTGAAAAGGAAGAGAAAAGAAGAGATCTGAGTATTAAACACATAAAATCTACATTTTGGCCTTCCTTATGTCCCCTTTTGAAAAGTATCTACTTAGATCTATTGCCCATTTGTTGATTGAGTTGTTTATCTTCCTTTTGTTAAGTTGTATGAGTTCCCTGCACTAGTAAATGTTGGAGATTAAACTCTTATCAGTGGTAACATTGGCAAATATATTCTACGATGTAGTGGGCTTCCTTGATGTTTTGTTGATGGTTTCCTTTACAGATGCTTTTTATTTTTATGTAGTCCCATTTGTTTATTTTCTCTTTAGTTCCCTTTGCCCTAGGTGCTGTTTCACTGAATATATTGCTTCAGCATATGTCTGAGATTTTGCTGCCTGAAGAATCCACAATTCCTCTAATATTTTTATGGTTTCCCATCTTCCATTTTTAGTTTATTTTTGTGTATGTTGTAAGTTGGTGGTCTAGTTTCATTTTTTTTGCATGTATCTGTCCAATTTTCCCAGCACCATTTATTGGAGACATTGTCTTGACTCCTTTGTCAAATATTAATTAACCATAGTGGTTCGGGTCAGTTTCTGGGTTCTCTATTCTATTCCATTGGTCTATATGTCTGTTCTTGTGCCAGTACCAGGCTGGTTTGAGAACAGTAGCTTTGTAATACAGCTTGATATCTAGGCATATATCCCAAGAAACTAGCAACACC
The DNA here is from genome assembly GCA_011751065.1 of Lasiurus cinereus. Lineage (NCBI taxonomy): Eukaryota > Metazoa > Chordata > Mammalia > Chiroptera > Vespertilionidae > Lasiurus > Lasiurus cinereus. The sequence continues at coordinate 14,763,322 of JAAGEH010002534.1, read as the reverse complement.
AATCAGAAAGGATATATGTTCATAACAGCACAATTTACATAGTTAAAATTTGGAAACAGCTTAAGTGCTCATCAGTAGATTTAAAAAAAACAACTGTGACACATATACACAACGGAATACTATGCTATGGTAAAAAAGAAGAGATTTTTACCATTTGCAACAGCATGGATGGAACTAGAGAGCATTATGCTGAGCAAAATAAGCCAGGCAGAGATAGACAAATATCACATGATCTCACTCATTTGTGGAATATAATGGACATTATAAACTGATGAACAAAAACAGATCCAGAGACAGAGAAGCATTGTTCAGACCATCAAACTTCAGAGGGAAGGTAAGGGAGGGCAGGGGTAAGGGTGGGAGATCAACCAAAGGACATGTATGCATGCATATACTGTAAGCTTAACCAATGGACACAGACACCAAGAGGGTGAGGGTAGGAGTGGGAGAGGATGGGCAATGGAGGGGATAAGGACACATATGTAACACCTTAATCAATAAAGAAAAATTTAAAAATAATAATAATAAAATAAAAAATTTTAAGAGCTACATTTTGTTTTATAATTTTTTCTTTCTGCTATGTGTATATGTGTATAATGGACTTTGATATAAAATATTTTTTATGAATCAGGACCTAAGATTTTTATTATATTTTCATTTTTTAAATAAATAAAACTTTAAAAGTCATTAGGTGATAGAATGAATATATTTTTGAGGAAATAACATTTCTTTACTATGTTATTCCAACAAACAATTGGAAAGACATATAGACTACAATGTATTAAATTATTGAATGTTTAGTATCATTCTTTCAACAAAGAAAATAGCTGATAATTTTTATTTAACTTAGCAGTATCATACTGCAACTTAATTCTTTATTAACTTTGATTTAACAACCTCAATGTGGAATTATAAAAATGACTAGAAGCCCAGTGCACAAAATTTGTGCATGGGGAAGGGATGTCCCTCAGCTCAGCCTGCACCTTCTCCAATCTGGGACCCCTCAAGGGATGTCCGACTGCCAGTTTAGGCCCGAACCCCTATCTGGAACTAAACAGGCAGTCAGACATCCCTCTAACAATCCAGGACTGCTGGCTCCCAACTGCTCACCTTCCTGCCTTCAAGATCAGACGCATGTTGGTCTTGACATTTTCTGTCCATAACACCAGCTTCTTTCAGCTACAGAACTACCGTGTATCAATAGTAGATGTTTAGAGATAGTCCCACCTCCCTGTTGGCAGGTGAATGAGAGTCCTGGCTGTCAGGTGGCAGAGAGCTATTTGACCAACCACTGATTCTCTAAGGGTGGGACTTCCTCCTCCCTTCTGTCAGATGGCTGTCAGGCCACTGAGAGCTGTCTGACCAATGGCTGATTTTGGCTGATTCGGTGGGGGTGAGGCTTCCTCCTTCCTGCTGTCAGAGTCTGGGCCAGCACAAACTGGGACACAACGTCAAGTCCCTTTGCACCAAAAGACCCAGAGTCAACTCCCTGCCCACTTGTGTGTGACCCCTGGATGCAGCAAACACCTTCATGGAGGGGCTGACAGGCCCACACACTTCCAGAGGCTGGGGAGCAGTGAGGATGGATCCACCACTGGAGTAGGCATATCCTACCTCTCTCTTTGATCCCCATATCCTATGGCTGGCCAACAGGCCCAAACACTCCAGCCTCCTGCTCATTCCCATATACATACTCCAGAGGCAGCAGAGCAGTAAGGCTTGATCCGCTACCAGAATGGGCAGATCCCACCTGTCTGCTTGGTCTTTGGGACCCCAGCTGGGCTGACAGGCCCAAACACTCCAGCGATGGGGTCGAGGGGACTGGGCACCGCTATCTTGTGGCTATGGGGGCAGCCATTTTGTCGTGGAGTGATGGTTAATTTGCATATTACTATTTTATTAGATAGGATTAATAGTAACCATCTGAATCTAACTTTATACAATTTTAACTTTAAGTGAACTACTTTATTACCTTTATCAGTAAATTTAATATTGTTAATATTATTAATAATCTACTTACTACTTATTTATATTTATCATCTATTAGTTAATATTTGCTGTACAATAGGTATTATCCTATATGCATTATTTATTTATTTATTATTTATTTATTTATTTTTAATATATTTTATTGATTTTTTACAGAGAGGAAGAGAGAGGGATAAAGAGTTAGAAACATCAATGAGAGAGAAACATTGACCAGCTGCCTCCTGCACACCTCCTACTGGGGATGTGCCTGCAAACAAGGTACATGCCCTTGACCAGAATCGAACCTGGAACCTTTCAGTCTGCAGGCCAATGCTCTGTTCACTGAGCCAAACCGGTCAGGACACATTATTTATTTTTAAAATATGTTTTTTTTTTATTGATTTCAGAGAGAGGAAGAGAGAGAAACATCAATGGTGAGAATCATGGATTGGCTGCCTCCTACATGCCCCAAACTGGAGACTGAGCCCTCAACCCAGTCATGTGCTCTAGTTGAATCTTCAGGTTCATGGGTAAACACTCAACCACTGAGCCACAGTGGCTGGCCTACCTGCATATTTTAAATATTCAACAGTCCTATGTGGTTAAGACAATGTGTAACCCATTTTACTTCTTGAGGAAACTAAAGCTGGGATCATTTAAGCAGTATGCCCAAGATCATCTTAAGGAAGCAGTAAAGATGAAATTTAAACCTAAATATTTGCCATTAGGCATTAACATGAATGCCAAATTATTTTAATGGAATCAAATAAAGTTATTTCAAATATTTCAAAATTAAACAAAACAAATTATTACAGCTGTTATGAATGGTAATTAGACTTCTTTAGCTTTTGTATCTAATTCTAAGATTCAGACAGATAACTTTGATTGACTTATTTTGTCTTCATATTAGTCTATTGATTTGATAAGGTTCTGTTTTTCATCAGGTCAGAAGTGTTCCTGAAGAACACCTATTCCCATCATTATTCTTTTCAACAAAACAAGAATAGAGTAGATGAAATGATCAAAAGTTTGTGGGTGAAGAGTATTGTGAGAGAAAGTATTACATAAGGTCCCCTAAATAATATTGCCAGCATGGAGAGGCACTGTTAAAATCAACATGAATTCTAATCTTTTAGAAGTGAATTGTCCAAATGTAAAACTGGAGAATTAGACAAATAAGTTATAATTAGAAAATTTGAAATATAATTAGAAAATTTGAAAAGGGTACATTAAAAACTGTCATGAGATATGGCAAGACATAAAGTGGATTTATACTTAAAAAGAAATATAAATAGCTCTTAAACATATAAAAAGAGATTCAACCTCATTGATAATAAAAATAATTCAGATTAAAATTACTAACAATGATATAATTTTTATCTATTAGATTGACAAAAATATAAAAATTGGATAAACATTCTTGGGGAGACTCTCATATAGGGCTCATACATTTTTGGAAGGAGTGTGAAATGAAAAAAAAAAATATATATATATATAATGGATATCTCATAGGGAATATCTACCAAAATAACAATTGTATTTTTTCTTTGATTCAACTATCTCTCTTCTGTAAATGTATTAACAATACATTTGCACCAGAGAAAATAATATATATAAATTATTTAGTGAAGCAAAAGATTGGAAACAATCTAAGTAGAATTAATATAGGAACCTGATTAAAAAAGTGATTTATATATTAGAATAAGCTGACCCTATTGAAAAAAAAGTGACTCACTCTATCAATGGAAAGATCACTAGAACACATAAGGTAGTTAAACCAAATATACTTCAAATAAAGAAACCCCAAGGAAGAAATTAATACTTTCAAATGAAAGTCAAAGTGTTCTACCAAGAATAGCTTATTATTTTTCACCAAATAGATTTTTATCCAGAAATGAAAACAAGATAATATATTGATTATGCAACTAGATTTGCATTTATCTTTATTCTAGGAGGTGTAGTATTAACCTCCTGATAATTACTGATATTCAATTATAGATACATATGCCTTCATATTTGACCAATTATTCAAAAGTTACATTTGCATGTTGTCAATAAAACATGTGCAAATTATTAATTCTTCTGCATTTTTTGTGTGGCTTGAATTGGACTGGCAGATAAGAATTCCTTCTGTATATTCTTATCACTAAGACCCACCCCATACAAATTGCCAGAGCAGTCTACAAGTCATAACTTGGAAATAATGTGATTCAGCAAACGAAAAGTAAAATTTTTAAGTAAATTTTACTTTAATAATTTAGTAGTACCAAAGAAAGACTTTTTGACATCTAATCATATTACCATTTTTATTCTGGGTATGTGCTTCTTTCATAATTATTTCAGGTATTCTTGGAGTCTCATCAATGTTGAAAATAAAATAACAACTATCATTCCAAATTTGTAATACAAAATATCAGTTACAAAACAAGTGTACAGCTTAATATATTATTTGAGGGTTTTAAATTTCCATCATCATAGGCATCTATTAACTGAAAGATAATAGACTTGAGGCAAACCTATCAGATGCCAATCCCTGCTACTGTAATATTTGTCCTTGGAATTATAACATCTCACTCCTTCAGTCATTTTCCCTACTATACTTTACCTTGAAAACTAAAATAAATATATTCATATGCTTTAGACTGTATTTTGATAATTACAGTCTTGCATATTTCATGATGCTTCAATGATGTTGTCATCGCTGGCAGACAGAACTCAGTAATTGTGATATTTTCTCAGTGTCTTTTATTTAAAAATCTTAGGTTAAAAATTACACTTACATGTTGATTATAAGGAATGTAAATTAAAGTTATAAATTCATAAAATGCAATCACATAGCAATTATGATGAATGTCATTAAAGGAAAATTTTCTACATCTGTTCATAAGGCCATCTTATGTGCAGAGACAATATGAGAAATGAACATGTGAACAAAAGAAAAATGTGAAGACAAATGTAGAGTATATGTATTCTTTTTGTCTTCTCTTGCTCCATTTTTGTCAGAGTCTTAGAACAGGAAATTAATAGCTATGCTAGAGCCTATGATAAACATAACAGTTCTTGGATTATCCACTATATATTCACTGCTTGGTGAGATGATGTAATTTTATGATTTTTTTCAGATTTAGTAAATTTTATATCAAAATGATCTTATTAAGCTCAATAGAATTTGAATGTGTACGATCCTAAATTTTTTAAGATGAGTAGTTTTAATAGCTGCAGTATATGCCTTTAGAATAGTGCCTGGAATAAGTACTTAGTAAGAAATGGTAATATTTAGATGTCAGAGCAGGAGCTTTGAGTTCAGTATCTGATGCAATGAAAGTACTATTTAGGAGAGGCTGGAACTAAGAAGATGGAAAGCCTGTGCATGTACTATCGTGAATCATGCTTTAGTTTTATTAATATCACTTTTAGACTGCAGTTAATGCTAAACTGTATGATAGGACATGGACTGCAAAGCCCAATTAAGAATGGCAAATTTTCAGCAGTGAACTGTGCTTCTTAGAACAAAACTAGTGACCTTCGTGCAAAATCGTGCGAGACCCGGGACCTTTCTCCTCCAGCCCCCTTCCCTCCTCCAACCGTGCCTAGGGATCACCCCAAGTCCCAGAGTCCCAGCCTGCATGGCCAGCACACCATGGAATGGCCCTGAGTCCTGGAGTGCTGCCCCGATGCCCTGCCTCAGGGCTCTGCCCAGGCATCCTATGAAGGTGTTACAATGTGAGGGTTAATTTGCATATTACTCTTTATTATATAGGGATGCTTCTAGGTGGGGCCTATATAGAAATAAATGTCAAAAGGCAACCAGTAGCCACCTAGAAATTGAATGATCACAAGCCAGATAATCAGACACATTTTCAAAACCAAGTTGATAAAATAACCTCAAGTGAGTACTTGCATGACTGAGTGGAAAGTGCGCTGAATGGAGTGACAAAAAATCTTGCTTCTCCTGATCCTCACTCATTAGTTATGTGACCTTTAATCTCCCAACTCAATGTCTAGAACAAGTGGCCTGGCATGTGGTAGGCACTCCACAAGTGTGAGTTGGTTAAATTAATAAATAATCTTAACTTTGAGCATAAATTTTCTCAACTCTAAAGTGAGATGCTTGTACTAAATGACAGTTATGGTAAACTGTAGTCCAATCTGCTACTAAATCTTTTACATTGCTATATATTGCTTAGATTCTAAGATCCAGGACCCTGAAGCCAGATGGAGTGAGAACACACTTATCACAAATGTGTTAGGCAAACATAGCACAATGATTATTTGTTAATTTAATCAAGCCACAATTGTGGAGTGCCTACAACAGCCACCCTACCGATAGTTTTGTTTGTGTGTTAGTACAAAGCATTGAATACTGCTTCTTGCCTATAGATCCTCTCAGGCATACCTACGCGGGGCCAGCACAAGGGCCTCAATTGCATAATTTTGAACTATAGAAACTCTGAACATGCTACTAGTAAAAAAGAACAAAAATTTGTGTTCATGGGTTTCTATATTTCTTTAAATTATTGGGATAGTTCATGAAATAACTTGAATTTCCTTCTTTCTTTTGAACCCATAATATTTATTTTCACTGAAACCATTTTCTGCTTGAGATAAAAATATATTTTAGTAAATAAGCATGAATAGTAGTTAGAAGTTCAGTTTTAATAAAAATTTTAAGTCAAAAATGTCTAAATCAAGCACGATTTATTTATTTTTATTTATTTATTTTTAAATATATTTTAGTGATTTCTTACAGAGGAAGGGAGAAGGATAGAGAGATAGAAACATCGACGAGAGAGAGACATCGATCAGCCGCCTCCTGCACGGCCCACACTGGAGATGTGCCCGAAACCAAGGTACATGCCCTTGACCGGAATCGAACCTGGGACCCGTCAGTCCACAGGCTGACACTCTATCCACTGAGCCAAACCGGTTTCAGCGAGCAAGATTTATTTTAAACACTGGTCAAATATTACATTCTGCAAGGAAATTTTTCCCCCTCCCCTCCATTCCTTCTTTTACTCCTGAAACATCCTGAATTCCCATTAAAATTGTAATATTAACTGTCACCTAGACAAATAGCTTTTCCTTAGCCTCTATTTAGTCCTTCTTTCTTCTCTTATTTCCTTACCTCCCTTCTCATTTCTCTCTCCACCACCCTATCTTTACTGTTTCTTCCTTGCATTCTTCTTTCAGGATTTTAGGTATGTAGCATTCTGGAGTCCAACTGCCTGAGGTCAAATCCTAAAGGCCCCCAATTAGGGGTTGTGTAAACTAGTTATGTAAACTCTTACAGCTCAGTTTGTATATTGGTAATTCAGTGATTATATGTGATAATAGTGCCTACTTCAAAAGATCGTTGAGAAGATTCAAAAACTTAAAACATTTCCAACACTCAAATCATTATGCTGTATACCTTAAATTTACACCATGCTATACGTCAATTGTGTTTCAATAAAACTGGGAAAAATACATATTTAAAACATTTACAGTCATGCTTAAACCACACCCTGTTCATGCTAGATGTCTAATACTATTGTTCCCCTTAATTCATAAATATTGATTTGCCTCTTCAGGGTACTTTGTCCCGTGATATAAGTCCCTAATTCAAACAGTCTTGAGTGTTCTTGGTTTATCTACTTCCTCTTTGCCCTAGGTCATATTCATACTCATATTTAGATGATCAAGAAATCATGTAAGTGTAATCCAACCTCTCCCATCCACATCTACCCTGTTTGATTGGCTTATAGAGAGGGAAAGCATTCTTTACATCTGTCCTCTACAATAAACCTGCAAAGAAATAGCTATAACTCACAGCCATGTATCTATTTGTGGTCTGATTCTTTATATCACCTGTGTTGAAATATCACACTATTTCAGCTGTTAATTGAAGCACTCTGGCGTCTTGAGTTATTTTTATGGTCAACTTGAGATGACATATGATAGTTCAGATTAATGGAAGCTGTGAGTCAGAAATTCTGTCTCCAGTTATGGTTATAACTTTAAACATGTGCTAACATGTGATATCTGTAGATCATGTGACCTGTGTTTATTTCTAAAAAGGAGTATCTGAAACACTGAACTTTTGTCATGGTAACATTTTATGCTAAATGAAAGCAAAACTTTAGTCCTCCCCCCCTCTCTCTCTCTCCTGGCACCACATGTCTTATTAGACAGCAGTCATTGTAATGTTTTTCAGATGTGTTCAGCAAACCTAACCAAGAGTATTTAACTAAAATAAGCCAATATCAATTTTGTAATCAACTTTTACAAGACTATTTATAAAATGCTGATCATGAGTGAGAAAACAAAGAAAATAGATTTGTGGGAAATAAAGTCCATCTACTTTTAAATTTCCTCCAATATGTAGAGGATAGATTCCTTCAAAGTCTCAGAAGCATTCAGGAAACCAATGCACACTAAGTGTGAGCTTCCTAAGAAGATCCTTTTAAGTGATGTGAGCAGTGAAGCCCTTAAAATGGGGCTAATTAGATGTTTGATGTACTTGACAGAGAAAGATGTGTGCAAGCAGAGAGAAAAGACTGCAAACACAGATATCCCTGATTGCATTATTGTCCAAAATTTTAATTAATTTCTTGAGGACTATCTTTTCCATTACTTAAAATGATTTAAAGATGTACAACTAACAGGTTCAAAATGTTTCTTTAGCTAATCACTTGCACTGCAGGAGGCTGAAAATTATAGAGTCCATTTTACACATTCTTCAAGCTGTCCAAAAATTACTGTTACAGGCTCTGGCTTTCATTCTTCCTCTGTTTTGCGTAATGGCACTGAGAAATGTGTAACCATACTTTCTTGCTATATTGTTCAAAGCCCCAACAGCAGCCTCTGGTATAGATGATATACCTGTTTGTTGCATGAAAATGTTCTCTTGGCACATATGTGCCATGACAGATAAAAATATAACATCGGTTATGAGGTCAATGAAGAATATATTGTTCTATAGTTAAAAATAAAGCAAGTCCTTCAGGTAAGGGATATATGTTTCTATATAATAAAGTTCATAAAGAAAAAAATTGAAAATCAATTGGAGACAAATTTCTGAATAAAAATTATTATGGCAATTTGTATACATAACAGCAATCCAAATATAAACATGCAAATAGATATAAAGTTTTCATTTATTTTATTTTGCAAAGCTAAATTATAGATTTTGTTAACTTTGCTTATTTTCTCAGTAAGTTTATTTTCATTTTTTGTGACATTCTTATGAGGAAGTCATTACTTTAAAATCATTCTGCTAGTGTATTCAGGAAACAGAAAACTAAAGGGTCATTAGTAAGAACAAAACCTAAAAAAATAATTAACTGAGCTGTGTGATACTAGTTTTCTTAATGTCTTATTCTCATATTAGCTACAATATCCCTACAGAGCAATTCAAATTTGCTAAGTTTATATATTTGTCAAAAAATTGTATTGAAAAAGACTTTTATCAGGGATATCCAAGAGTTTTGTTTTAATCCTCACCCAAGAGAGAGGAAGGGAGAAAGAGAGAGAAAAAGAGAGGGAAATATAGACGTGAGAAACATCAATTGGTTGAATTTAGTATGTGCCCCAATCAGTGATCAAACCCACAACCTAGGTATGTGTCCTGTGATTGAATTGAATCTACAACCTTTTGCTGTACAGGAGGATGCTCCAAATAACTGAGCCATCCAGCCAGGGCAGGGATATTCAAGATTTTTGTCAAGATCATGGATGACACACATTCTATAAATCTTTTTATTTCTACAGCTTTATGTGTGAGTAACCATGTGAAAACTCACTCATTTATTCAATAAATATTTATTGAGGACTTACTAGGTATCCCAGTTACTGGTGATATAGCAGAAAAGTAAACAGACAAAACTTCCTTCATGGAACTCACATGCTAGTTGGCGTGGGGAGCTTAAATAAACAGCATAAGTAAGTAACGTAAATATTGTATTAGAAGGCACTATGTTCCAGGAAGGGAATAGAGCAGAGTACCTGGCATAGGGGCTTGTGGCCCCTGGGTTTTCCATGGTGTGGGATGGGAGATTTTGAGCAGAGGAGTAACAGGATCTGCCTTGTATTTTAAGACTCACTCTGGCTGTTGTGTTGAGATTATTCTAAAGTGTAGCAAGAGTGGAAATAAGAAGACCACTTTGAAGGCTATTAGAGTGATGTATGCAAGAGATGATTGTGGCTTGGGCCACCACTTTGTTGAGTGGGAAGAGCTACAAACACACAAATGGTTTCAGTCTATGAGAGCCATGTAAAGGCAGGCATACAGTGTTTTCCTCCTGTACTTTTAATCGTTCCCTTTATCATCTCCTTCTGGATGAGTCTCCATCAATTACCCCAGGTTATCAATCTCTCCCACTGTACTGCTTTCTTTTCCAAGCAGTCTCAAGCCTCTCTCATTATTATTTTTCCCCTTTAGGCTTAGTATGTGATAGAAAAGGAAGTTATATTTGTGTTGAGACTTAGAGAATGAGTGAGAGTAACAGGTAGATGAAGAGGAAAATTCAGGTGAAGGCAACAATAGCATGTAGTATGAAAAGTTATGAGGATCGAAGAGGCAGATGCTCAGGGAGTGTGACTAGTATGGAGTGTCATAGGGAGTGGGGGAGAGGGCAGTTTGAGAGCAGGCCTTTATGTTCCACTAATACTGTTCTCAAAGTTTGGTGTTGTGCTTTCACACTCTAAACTGGGGTAGGAAATGACTTCTGCTGGCTAAGGAAGAAGAACGTGTGGCCCGAGACCCTAAAAGTAGAGGAGGATGAGAACCGATTCTACCAGGGTCCAGGATATGCAATAACAGCAGCCTCTTCTTAGAGCCCATCATGTGAAACTAGATCTTTGCAAAGAACAGGCCCAGATGTCAAGAGAACAGCCTCTTCACTGAGGGGAGAACTGGTGTTTAGGTGTTGGTCTTCCCAGAGCACATCAGGGGAGACCTACTGGCCATAGATGAGGCTCCCCTAACAAAAATAACCTTTGAAATGCAGCACTGCAAGCCAATAACAGAGGTATTTCAAACATATCATTGGGACCTAAATTTAGATTCTCATTTTACAAAAGATTCACTGAACTACATTCAGCAGACAGTCTGACCAGACAAAGCCAATCACCCTAATAAAATGGTATTTTCCTAGGGAATCCTAGACTCTACTACAAAATATTCCAGAGGCTCCACAGGCATATGTCAAGGGACACCATGGGAAATTCTAAAAAGAGGAGAAGTGTGACTAGAATTATATTTTAGAAAGGTGCTTCTGAAAGTAAGAAATGAATGGATTAGAGGAGAGGCTAGTTATGTTGCAACCAATAAAGGGCTATTACAAAACTTGAGACAAAGTGGTGGAGATTTAAAAATGTAATAGTCCAACTCATGCACATGCATCAGTGTAATATAAATGCTGGTCGTAGGAGAGGAGACATTTGAAATAAATTCTGGAGAGGAAAACATAACAGTGGGAAATCCTGCTAGCACTGAACCTCCCTAATAGTGAGAGGCTGAGTACATTAAAGTAGCAGTTTATTTGATGAGCAATTGATATCTGGCAGGCTAGTGACAGCCTTGTTGTCAGGAGAGCATGGTTACAGTCTCAGGCTGTGACTTTAAAAACTTCACTGGGGGAAAAATTACAGTTGGGCAAGCAGCAGCAGGGCATGGCCTACGGCACAATATGCCAATAGCTAAGTCCCAGGGAAAACTGATTTGTGGCTTCTGAGCACAAGCTTTGAGAGCCGCTGCTATTGACTAGTGTGGTTCATAGGGATGTAGATCTATCTTGCCTAACAAGAAAGCACTAGAGGTCTTCATTTAGCCACTGAGCCTGTCTCCAGAGACTGTGCGGCTGTCTTTACCTTCTCACCAATCAACACATCAAAAGCTGCAGAATATATTTTCACTTTCAAAAAATGCAAACTGCAAGCGAGATAAAGTTGCCAAAATTGACTTGAAAAGGGGTGAATGATTACAGCACCACTCCAGATATAAAGAATAAATCATGTGAGCCCAGCCAGAATTTTCTTATATGTGGGAACAAGAAAAATAACAATGTCTGTATCCACAGGACATTCACAACGTGTTAATTTTACTACAAAGGATTAAAACCGTTTACACTGGATTTTTACTTGAATCACTGTAAGCAGCACACTTTTTGCAGGATTTCTCACTCAAGATAATTGGTTATAATCAAATGATTAGAATATTCATCTTAGTAACCCTCACATAATTGCTTTGCATGGGTTTTTCATTCAAATCGTATAGAGGAAGGAGACAACAATACATTAGATTTTTTCATTTAATTTCAGCAAGTTCTTGCTTTCCTGGGAGTTTGAGATTCCATTTACAATAGATTCTGAATCTTTAAATGTGTTCTCAAATTATCTGCTCTTTTTGACATTGATTCTAATATCATCAAGACCTTTCCTCCCAGATGTCTCCCGGAAGATGTAGTCACAAAAGGTCATTGCTGTTTTCCAGCTTTCTGGGGTCGTTTAGTTTCAACATTCTTGATTTGGGATGTGTGCAGGTGCAGGAAAAAGAAAAAAGGTTACCCTCTGGTAAGCTCTCTTTAATTCTCTACAATGAGTGAAAGGTCACGCTGGGGAGGTAGGCTGCTTATGCATTTGAGGGAAAAGCCGGTGCTTTAGCTTTAAATTCCAGGTGGCCCAGTAAGGATCGGAATGCAGGGTATGGACTGCTTCCTTTTCAGTTACCTCTTATGGGAGAGGCCACTTTGATTTTCTGGACTAGCCAACATGGGTTCCTCCAGGGCTCTTTGCAGCACAGACGCTGGGTTTTCACATTAGTGATGCATTTCTAGGTGCTGTTCCTTTAGTGGGAGTTCCATCTGCAAGGGGTTGTACTTTGACTCCAAAACTCCCAGTCACAGAGGTGTCTCCCAAAGCCATTGAAAGATTCATATTATCTCACTGCTTTTTATGTCTAGGTCTCATTGAACAGATACCATAAGCTGATGGATGATATCATAGCATGCACCAAATGCTCTTTCATTGACCTTCGCACTTTTAAAAAGGAACATTCAAATTAATTTTTAACTTATTAAACATTGAACCTACAATTCAACACCTGGGCCTTAATGCTAAAAGTTTGTCATTTCCCTATGCACATTTGGATACTTCAGCATAAGCACCAGGTCTCATTTCAACACTTTTATTAAGAAAATCAACGTTAATAGCTTTTCAAGCCCATTCATTTGACAGAGGTTCCAAAGAAGCTTAAAAGAATGTCTATTTCCGCATGAAGGACTAGACTAGACAACACATAAAGTAAACTTGCAAGACATGCCATTGTACATACCTTTGTAATATCCGGATTAGACTATGACAGTGCTCTGTCCTGAGGCAATTCTTAAAGACCACCCAGGAAAGCCAGCCGCTGAACAATGCAGCAGCAGCCTGTCCCTTCAGGAATGGATAGCACTTTGTGTCTACAGTAGAAGAGCAACTGGTTCATTCAGAGGACAATTAAAAAATCTGCAAGATGAAATTTGAATATTTGGCTTCTCTAGAATGTAGCTCATTGGTGGAGTACTTTCACATGTTACTTGTAAAGCAGGTCTTGCTTGGCCCAGTATTTTGTGTACATCTATGAAGGCCACAGAAGCTCTTCAGCAAGGATCTATTTAATTTGATGCCATACCTAAATAAAAATAAACTCTCCTCAGTGAAGCATAAGTCTAACTGCCTAAATAAGCACATTTAGTTGATTTATTTATAATTTAATTCCATAAATAAAATATGTAAAGCTTACTGAGATGCATCATGGGGCTTTCTAAAGGTGGTAAAGCTAGATGCATGATTTATGTTTAGCAAAGATCAGAGGTCAGGAGGTTTGAATAAAAAGTAAACTTTTATTTACATTTCTCTAATGAATAGATGGTCCAGTCTGTAAGTTTTTGTTACACTAACCTGTGTTCTCCTTTCTAACACATCACCTCCTCTGCCCAGTGTAAGTTGAGGACTAGACTAAGAAGTAGGGAGCTGGGCTCTTTTAGTTTGTTATCATATTAATCCAAATTGCCTCACTAACCACCACTGCATCTTAATAAAAACCCCAGTGCTTTTTCTAAAATCTTAGCTGTCAGATATCAAAATGCATGTGTAATTATAGTTCCAGCCCCAACATAACCATCCTTAATTAGCTTATCTCATTTAGGGGAATAGGTAAGGTTTAGATAAAAATGTATCTAAAAGTTGAAGCTTCAGGCCTGGACCAGATAGCTCAGCTGGTTGGAGCATCATCACAATACATCAAGGTTTCGGGTTTGATTCCTGATCAGGACACATATGAGAAGCAACTAGTGACTGTATAAATAAGTATAACAGCAAATCAATGTTTTTCTCTCTCTCTCCCTTAACTTAATAACATACATACATACACACACACACATACATACATAAATAAATAAAAGTTGAAGCTTCATCTTATTCATGTAGTAGAAAACAATACATCATAATCCCAGATATTTTTAATATAAAATGTACTAGTACATAATGATTTAGAGATGGCAGTTACAGGGTTTTCTTGGTGGGGGGTTGGGGCTGTAGGAGGAGAAAGAGCATAGATTTTGATGTGAAGTGTCCAGAGTTTGTCTTATAATATGTAAGAATCTGGTAAGAAAATGTCTCCTTGACACATGGATCACTGTGTTAAAACCTTTCCTTTTGTTCTCATAAAAGAGTTGGAGACAAGATTAGATTTAGTTTCATTATGACAATGTCCCATTACTGTTCTGTTTTCACCAGGGAGCTTGTACACAAAGAGTCAAGTTATTTGACTAAACAGTTAACAGTATTCTCTGGAACTTAAGGAAATAATTACATGAAGAAATTCAATATTATTAATCATTGGAAATATTGATATACATGAAAAAGTATGCTTTTGTAAAATTCCAATTGGAGATGTGAAAACATAACTTACTCAGTTTTCCCTGCTACAAGGCATGCAGTCTTTCAGTACTCTCTAACTAGGCCAGTTACACACTATCAGCCAAACCCGAACCAGCAAGAATGAGATTGGGAATGATGGGTCCCTGAATGAAAAACCAGCATGCCCTAGGCAAACAAACCATCAGACTATCTACAAATAACTTCTAGTATACTCCAAATATACTCTTTCCTCATTATAAATTGCTAGAGGCCCAATGTAAGAAATCCATGCAAGAGTAGGCCTTTCTTTCCCCAGGTGCTGGCTGGCACTGGCTTCCCTCTGGCACCTGGGTTCCAGGCTTCCCTGGTAGCCCCGGGTTCATCTGGAAGGTCATCCAGAAGGATGTCCAGTCTAATTAGCATATTACACTTTTATTCTTATAGATTTTTTCCTTTTCATGTTAAACTTAGAAATAGAATCAGTGACTCCAAATGCCACTCTAATCCAATTAACTATCTTCGTATCAACAAAACAAACTTCAAAATCTATGTTTTCTCATATTTTAATGTCATCAACAATAAGTAAATTTATTCTGGAAGACAATAAATATTTGTGAAGTTGAATCTATTTTTTAAATAATTTATGATATACATTTCTAGATTTAAAAATATATTTTAAAACATTTCTATTGACTTAAACATCTCCTGAACTTATAAATAAAACTAAAATTAAAAGCAATACCCATTTCAGAATTTTAACTAATAATAGAGTCAGTTTTCAATCATTTAACAGTAAATTGGACATAATAAATTGGACAAAATGTGTTGCATATGGTTGTGGAAAGCCTGTTTGTTAGAAAGTAGTCCCATGAAGAGAAACTATTCACTCAATTTTTAGTATATTTTAAAGGCATATGTAGCAGATTCTCTACTAATTATTTTAAATATGAGTACTAATTTATTTAGTACATGTTTTACATATATGCAAGAAATCGAACATAATAGAAAGAATCTGAACTTTTACTTGAAATAGATCTGAATTTGATTCCCAACACAATCACTTACTTATAAGACTTTAAACAAGTGCTAAAACTTTAATTCTTTCTTTTTTAGTTTGTAAAATGGGCACTACAATTCCTACTGTATTTTTTTGAAGGTTGGTGACATTTAACAGTGCCTGGTTCACAGTAGTCACTTAATAATTGTTTCTATTTGCTCAGTTTTAAAAAGAGAGAAAAGCATAATATGGTGAACGAAATTTAACTTTTTAACTTTACTCAATAATTCAGAAGGCATTTCAGGTTCTTATAGTTTTTGGGGTTTTTTTTTGTTTGTTTTTTTGCAAAGCATTGTGATAACCATGCACTTTTCATACATGAGAGTTTTGAGTAGCAGCTTTAAAAATATATAATTTTAAAAGAGAATTCAAGAAAGATTTTATTTCATTATTTTATAGTTTGGTATAATTGTACTTTAAACCAATAAAAGAGGGAAGGTTATATTTCTTTTTAAAACAGGCTTTTTTCCTTACTTAGTAGAAGATAAAATTCTATATTGAGAATCAATACAAACCTGTTATATGCATTTGTATAATCTTAAACCAATTAAAAATTATTTTCTGAGCTTCAGTTTCTTTATATATAAAATAAAGGTTTGAAATGGGTAATACTTTAGGCCCTTTGTAGCAATAAACTTGATTATCTTTATTACTTTTCTTTTTAAAAAAACAAACAAATTAGAAAAAAAATTCAAAACTATTGTTATATAGGCTTCAAAAGGTAGCTATTTCGATCACTTGCTAGTAACAATAGGAAAAGAACCAGGAGCTGAAATACAGTTGATAAAAGAGGATTCAACTGCTTTCTGAATTTTTTTCTATAAAATCATGGTGGAAGGGATAGAAGTTGGGGAGAAACTTGAACAATAGTGGGGTGGCCAAATAAAAAAGAGAGAGAGAGAGAGAGAGAGAGAGAGAGAGAGAGAGAGAGAGAGAAATGAAGGAGGAAAGAAAGAAAACCACCATTAATCAAAATAGTCCTCACTGAAACTTCTTGATAGAAGACTTATCTCGCACCTCTTGGTCAAAAGAATTAAAGGTCACTGGGACAACCTTTTCCACATGTGCTGCATTCCTCCCCTGCTACACTCTTGCCTTTCGTGCTAAATTCAAAACTCTTCAGGAAATGACCTGGGTTGTAAAAGGAAGATAGTGTTCCATTTTGCCCTCTTTTCTTACAGAGAGTATTCATATGTTCATTTAGGAAAGAATATATATATATATATATATATATATATATATATATATA